>OY979704.1:8137622-9337622 GCA_963855925.1 Inga laurina | reverse complement strand
AATTGGAATGCTCAACACACACAGCATTAACGCCAAAAAAAATTTTGAACTCAGAAGCAGAAGCAGAGTTTGACGTGGAATCAAAAGCCAGGTGGCCGATAGCTAGGCCATTAATAACAACCATCCAATAATCCATGATTCCCTTGTCATTTTGATTCTTTTGTTTTATGTCAAAGTAATGATACAGATTAAATATGCAAACATGCCAACTATTCTCTTCATATTCAGAGCATGAGCATTCCCGCCTTTTCACCTTATTATAAACCTTGGGTTGGACGTGCTTTTGATTTTGCTTAATTGGTTAGTTGCAGATACAAGTTGCAACAAATGAGTGAAAGAACTCTGGTTCCAATATTCGTCTTCTGGGCATTCCTTACCATTATCACGCCCACCCTTGTTCTCTTGTCAGAGAATTCAAAGGCCGACTTCGATTTGAATGGTAAAACCTCCCAGAAAAAGTTTGATTCTAATTTCTTCTATTACCATCTCTGCTTCTCTGCTATTGATATTCTTTCTCTCTCTCTGGTTCATATTGAAATATTGCAGGGAACATGACTGACAGAACCAAGGCTAGAAGAATGATGGGTGAACCAGAGAATGATGAGATCAGATTCAGAACAAAGGCACAGGAAGCCATGAGGATAGTAGCTGAAGAGGAAATGGCTCCTTCACCAGCACCAAATCCATCACAGTCTTCATATTCATATCATGATCAAGGAAACAACACTGATGATGGAGGGCTTAAGCTTCTGTCTCCCAAAACACATGTTGAACAAACACGAATCAAATCAACGAGTTCTTGATCTCAGACTTGTCTCTGTTTCTTGTTTTTTTAATGAAAGATCTCAGACTTCTCTGTCCTGTCCTTCTCCAACTACTTACAAAATTGATCATATTATTATTATTTTGCTGCATAGATGGATGCCAATTCTTTTATGAGATATATTTTTTGTAGGCTGTGATTCGAATGCTTAATCGTTAGTTAGATTGTGGGCATTGTGTTTTGCACATAATTCGTGGTTTATGAATAATACAGTTTTCAATAGATTTTATTGAATATATTATTATATATGGATATTGATATAATGATTTTGTTTTGGCCAATATATTGATTACGATAATTAGGAATAACATAACTGGAGAGTTTCCTGTTTGATCTTCTCTAGTAAATAATTTAGAAATGTATTTAATGCATTTTTGGTTGAATTTAGAAAAAGAACTTTCAGGAACTAATCCAAGTTTGGTGGAGAATGTGCTTTGTTCTCACAGTGTCATCGTGTTCACAACCGAATTGCATCAATTACATCCATATATATATATATATATATATATATATATATGTTTTGAGTTTGTGGGAGTCAGGCATACGTGTCTGTAGGTAAAGCTTTCACTTATTGATGAAGATAGCAGCCAAACATTGATTCCAAACATAGAAAGAAAGGGAAAGGCACTTTATGTGTTATATGTAACAAACTATAATCATGAGGAAACACTGGTTGCCTTCAGCACGCCTGAATTATGACGATGGCCAAATACAAAAGGTCCACACAGCCCACCACCTTTTATTTTGTTCCAAAGGTTTCTTTAAACTCAAGAAACCGCTCTATGAATTGGATTTTTGTGGGGTCGATCTCCCTTGGCTTCATATTATAAGAAACTATTCTGAGAGGTTATATAGGTCCAGATTCATATTGGACTCAATGCACATGTTTACTAAATTCAAAATATCAATGTGTATTGAAATTTGAAAGTCGATTGGTTTATATAGGGCTGTAAATTATAATAATATGGCTTCAAGTTTAATTTTAGCAGATTTCATGCAAAACACTGGGACTCAATATCTAGTTTAATTTTAACAAAAAACTCAGACTTGCTAATTAATTAAATTAACCCTTTTCTTTTGGGTGGATATAATGCGACAAACTGTAATAATAATGTAAATATTTTTGGGCCAGCCCATTAAACTTGTTTTCTTTGAGTTCAAGACATCTTTCTCCTAACGAATCACACCTGTTTTAATTTGTTTGGCCGTCTGCATCTCTAATGATGCTGCTAATAATTTCACAGGACAAAATTTCATGTTTATCTATCAACAAAGGCAAGATCAGAAGGCAGGTTGTTGGACATCTTTCTTAAATCTCAAGTCTATCTTTATTTTTCTGGCATAAACTTAATAGAAATTTAAGTAAATTTACTTATATTAAAATAACTATATTCGCAAGACTTGACCTTTTTTTTTATTAATCTTTTTTTTTTACCTTCACTTTTTTTGATTAATCTTGACACATTAACTAAGTAATTATTTAGATTAGCGATAGAAATTATTTTTTCAACGTAATTTACAGTATATGAGGTAAGTTTGTGATGAGAGAAATTTTATTTTAACTTGCGTAAAAGCGTTTCTATAATATTAACTCAAACAGGCCCTAATACTCCCTAATACACATAAACCGACATGAGTATTGGGCCATTGGCTAATTATTTTGGTATTCATACGATGCCCAATTATTTAACTTTCTCCTCAAGTTGATACATACATTTCCCCTCAAGCATGAAATATATAAAAATAAAATTAGCGGGCCACCTCAGTTACGTACGAGTCCATTACTCATTCTTACTTCTCATAAAACATAATACAAGTTCCATTAAGCCGTCCCCTCGCTTTCCTCACCTCATTTCTCCCTCTAGAAGCTCTTCTCAACAAATTCAAGCTTATAGAAGCAACTATGATATTGAGGGTACAGGTCTTATACAGCATTTTTTTTTTGGAAAAAAAAAAAGATAAGAAAAGTCGCATGGAACATCGAAGCCAGAAGAAACTCAGATTACATATTTTATTGAATCACCCTCAGGAGCATATATAGCACGCAATTTGAGTTGAATTCTCAGACGAATTGGTCAAGGTATTCTTCGACTGTGGTGTACTTGACATCAGGGTACAGCTCCGAAGCCTCCACACCAAAAGAAGGCTCAATCTCAAAGTTAGTGTGATCGCCCTTCACGAACACCGAGTGGTTTATTGCCAAAACCACATTGATAGGAATAGGCGACTCTGCAAACAAAACAGAACAAGATTTCATTGATTCAGTCACCATCATCATTTATAAGAAGCCAAATTTTAGAACGAACGGTTCACAGACCCTGAATGTCCTTGAGAAGTTTGTCTTCTGAAACGCAAGTCTTTTCGAGGGTCTTGCCGATCTTCTTCTCCCACAAGGCAACAAGTTCATTGAAGGAATAAATGTTCTTAGGAGGCCTGAGGTAGAGAATCTTGTTCAACGTCCTAGGATCATCCACAGCTCTAATTGTGTAGGTTCCGATGTCCTCTTCCTTGTTGAAAACAGCTATATATCCAAATTGAAAAATTCAAACACTATTGTCACTACTTACTTAACAGTAATAATAGTACAAGACTTTGAGATCCAAAAGAACAGAGACAAGTATAGTACCTTTGGGATTGCCATCGCCTAAGATAATGACTTTGTCTCTGGGAGGAGCAGTGGCTGCTGGCTGTACCAAGGTGGGCAGAAAGTAGCCGGCAAAGCAGTTGCTTGAAACGTAAGTGTAGGGAATACCTTCGGCTTCAACGGCACGTCGTATTTGAGCCTTAATCGCAAATGCAGATTTTGCCGGCTCCACTGCGTGCACACGATCCACGTCGTTCCCGAATTCTGAAGGGAAAAATCTCTGTGACACAAAAATACCACTTCAGAATATGATCCTATTGGACCTCAAGAACAAGAAGAGATTGAGTGATCCGTACCTTAACGTTACCAGCTTCTTTAATTGCAGAAATGAGCTTGACTTGATCTGCTAGCTGCATATGACCCACGGTTGATATAACCACGTCCACCTGCTTGATGGCCTTCACCAAACTCTCGTGGTGGTACAGATCGCCCTGCATATATATAGAATCACACTCTCCATTATTACTCTCGGATCAGCCAAAAACAGAGTTTATGAACAATCTATGGAAGACGAGACTTACGTGCACTAACTTGACACCTAAGTTTCTGAAGTTGTCGATGAGTTTGCCCTTGACAGGATCGGAGACGGTGGTTTCCCTCACCAGAGCGAAGGTGGGATGGCCGGCCTTAGCGCTTGCTTCCACTATGTACTTTCCGATGTAGCCGGTGCCTCCGATGATCAGAATCTTGCTTTTCTCCGCCATTGATACCAAATCTCAGTTTCTAATTAATTGTCGATGAGTTTCTCTGAGTCGCACTCTGCACTGCAATGCAGTAACGAGTTCGTCCCCTATTTATACACGGCCAAGTCGTTTGAAGCTACTATAATAGTAGCCTTTCGTTCCAACCTCAACCTAAGAATGGGGCGTATAATTATGAACGGGGAGTGAATTTTCGCCGCTGACGTTTTTATCCGTTATCAAAATAACAAAAAGTTAATTAATTAATTAGCCAACATCGAATATCCAAGTAACACGACATATATAAACATGACATCTTGTAACTTTTTTCATAGTTTATAAATAATAGAACAATTTATTATGAACCGAATCTTGTTGGATTGAAATCTGAACTTGGTTTAGCGGCCCACATTTTTTGCCCATCACTTTAATAAGGTGTTCATTATTTATCTTCACTATTAGATTGATTTTGAATGTTATCGATTTAATTTAATTTTTATATTTTAAATAAATTTAAAGATAATTTTTTAACTATCACTTCTCATAAAAAATAAATTTATTAAAAAATTTTAAATTTAGGCTATTCAAATCAAAATTTTAACGGTTGAAAAAATTAGTGGCTCACCACTAAGACGAGACGAAATGCGGACCTAATGTTGTGAGTATTTGATAATTTGTCAAAACTAAGTTTTAAACTTAGGTTTGCGTAATCCGAGACAAAACTCCTCACACACACTGATCTCGTAAATTGTAAAAGCTATTCTTAAAAACTAATCCAGAAACACACTTAGCATAGAAGCAAACAAGTAGTTGGGACGTCCGTCATGAACCGTGACCGTTTTCCTGCACAGCGTGGCGTGGACGTCGGTGAAGGGTAATTTCAGCATTCTGAACAAATAGGTTGGCGGCCGAGGGAGGAGGGATGGGAGTGATGGTGACAAACACAAATGGACGTTCTAGAAGGTCTAATCTTTAGTGGATGTGCTCCTTATTTTCCTGATGCCAATAATGATCCCAAAATTATTAGTCCTGCTGTAATTGATTGAGAATGATGAATTCTTAGTTTTTATCTCAAATATAAAGTTTTCTAATAATTTGAAATGAACTTCCATTTCGTTTTTGCTGCAAAAAAAAATATCATTACGGGGCTTCTGATAAACCGTTGGGCACTTGGGCTGGGAATAAAAACGCGTTTTAGAGGTCCAAAGTGCAATCCTGTTAAATGTGTTACGATTTACAAAACCTCGAAATGGATGAGCATCCACCACCGATCCACGTACACAAAGTCAATCCATATTCATTCGTTGGGATATACCCAATGCACATCTCAAAGGCCTGGATGTACACTAGGTTGACTCCTGCCATGGAAAGGATTCACGGGATGATATTTCATATTTCTCTGCAGAGACTACATTGTTGTGTATTTAATTATATATAGTGACCCTACCTGGACACCTCCATTTGGTGTTTTATTAACAAATTAAATGCCTCTTCAAGATGTTTTCCAAGAGGCCTCCTACTATTCGTTATTGAATGGCAAAACTGGAAAAATCATGCCTCAGTCTACATAATAGGTTGAACATAGGTAGCAGGTAAATATGATTCCCTTCAATTCAATATACCAACATATCTCTCTCCACTCAAACGGAGAAGATCTAGTTTCATGTATATATTCCAAAAGTTGAAAACCATAACATACAGAGCATAGAGAAAGATATATGTATGTAGCTATTTACAGGGGTATGAGAGAGCTTAAATCATGTTAAGCAGCACTAATTTCGTCTCCAGAGTTCACTTTGTTGGAAGATGCCAAATTGGCCACGTGAAACTGCGACGCATACTTGTGAGAAGAAGTTTCCATCACCGGAGGCTCATTTAGAAATGCCCAGTTACTCTTAGTCCACCTGCACCAATCCAACCATCTCCTATATGTTAGACATCTTTTCACACAACCTAGTATTCAATGATTCATGATTAACTGCTAATAAAGCTAAAACAGGTAATCTATTTAGTATTTACCAGCCGTTTTTCTTGATCAGCTTCTCCAAGCTATTGCCAGCATCTCCACCTATGTACTCTTTCATGCGAGCAAGGTCCACGCTGCTTAACTTCTCTGACTCCTCGTATTTGTTGGTCTGTCCCTGCCAAACGTTAATCACACTTTATCAGTACTTAGTTACCAAAAAAAAAAAAAAAAGCCCCCCATATCCATATCATCTATCAAAATCAGACCTCAGTATTTTCTGCTATACTGGAAATAGCTTTGAGGTGTTCCTCCTCTATCTGCTTCCGTGATCTCCAGAAAGCATCGATTTCCTCTTTAGTGAGAGATCTATTCCTCACAAGTTTTACTGAAACACAGAAAAAGCTTTCCCTTCTTCAGAAATCAACCCACCAAAACCTAGATCATACAACATAAAGAAAGGAGATAAACTTCACTCTATATGGATTAATTTCAAACCTGATCTGGGATCTAAGGTGGGAGAGTCCCATCCTGCCATCAGAGAACCCATTGTTGCTGAAATTCTTTTATCCTTCAATGTGTATTGCTCTACACTCGTTCCTACTCTGCCCTTCTCCGTCGGTGCTATATATAGCCAGATATTTTTGCTTCATCATGTGTATCCAGTCAACAGATATGGGATCGGTTTCCTTTTAGTTTGTTCTTATCCCTTTAATATTTTATTCCCGGGAAACGGTTTTGGTGGGCCCAGTTACAAAGTTTTATGATAACATTTTTATCAAAGCGCGATGAAATCGAGGATCCTAGAAGGAAAAGGGTCCTTCGTAGTTCGTAATTCAGGCGGCCCATAGATATAAACAAAGCGGCAATACCATCCGCAGTTTTTGATTTTGACTAACCTATTTGTCACGTCTTTCCTTTAAGAAAATTTCCACCTCACCGTGACGGTATAGATATATATATATATATATTACATATAATTTAGGGAAAAAATCATTACTTTATAATTTTTTTGCTTTTATGACTTCAACCTTATTACATGTTTATTTGTTAGACCCTTGGACTGTAAGAGAATTTGAAATCCCGATTTCTCCTTAAGTCATCCTTATCAGAGTTATCATATGAGTTAAATTATAGGCAGTTTTCCATTTGTTGAAGCCACTTCTATACATTTGAGAAGCGCATTTACCCATGTCACTGCCAACATTTGGCAATTAGAAAAATGGGTTAAGGTGTAAAAAGAGTCATGAATTTTTTTTAAAAATACACCCGACACTATAAATTGTTTTTTTGGGTAAAAATATCTATAAATTTCTTAAAATAGGATAAAAATGTTCACATTATTAATTGGTATAACCGTCTGTTTTGTGGGACTCATATTATTATTTTTTGAAGAACAAATATACCCATGAACTCTTCTCAAAAGTGCACCCAATATCATAATTTTTTTTTTATGTAAAAGTACCCATGAACTTCTCAAATGGGGCAAAAACACATACATTGTTAACTAGTTTAATTTATATTTTGTGGGATCCATATTATTGTTTTTTAATGATTATTTAATTTTTTAAAAAAAACTCTCCACCTCCTCTCCCTCTCTCTCTCTTCTCTTCACCCCTCTTTCTCTTATTTCCCACGAGACCCTTGCCAGTTCAACGATTCACTCTTCGTCCCTCTCAAATTCTCCACTAAGTTTTAGGCTTCTAGTGTGCATTCAATGAAAACCATCAATGTGATGATTACAAGTTCAAGGAAAATCCCATTTTAAAAAAATTAGGCTATTGGAAGGAGAGCCCTTTAAACTTATAAACCACACTCTACTTATAAGATTTCTTGATGTGAGACTCATAACCCTATGCAACAATTTTTTTCCATTTGAATTCAAATAATCAAACTCTTAAAGATAGTGGGGACAAGTGACGGAACACTAATGGATGATTTGTGGTTAAGTGACTTTTGGGCTTCTTTTTTTTTTTTTTTTTTTTAATACTCTAAGCTTGACTAAATGAAGAAGCAAGATTATTCTCTAGAGGACTAGGCCTAAGTTGGCAAAGAAGCGTGAGGTGAAGAGAGATGACGCTCCATGGGCAAATCGAGAGTGATAAAAAGTGAATTGTCAAAGTGGGGAGAGTCTCACACGAGGTCAAAGGTAGAGGGGTGGGGAAGAGAGTAAGTGGGTGGAGAACTTTTTTTTAATTAAATAATTATTAAAAAAGAATATTGTGGGGTTCACAAAGGAGATGTTTGTACCAGTTAATGATGTGTGCATTTTTGCCTTATTTTGAGAAATTTATGGGCACTTTTGCACCAAAAAAAAGGTTTATGATGTTGGATGTACTTTTGAGAAAAGTTCATGGGTATTTTTATACCTTAAAAAATAATAATGTAGTTCCCACAAAGTAGCTGTTTGTACCAATTAACAATGTGGGGATTTTTACCCCATTTTAAAAAGTTTATGGATATTTTTGCATCTAAAAAAATTTATATTATTGGATACACTTTTGAGAAAAGTTATAGGTATTTTTGCATCTTAACCCTAGAAAAAATAAGTATACTTTTTCAAAACAAAAATAAATTATTATTCAGCTGGCCTGTGCACCTTCAAATTAAATCATCTGTGTTATCCATAAGTTGACTTGGTTCCTACTCGATATCTCCATGCATATCATATCTGACGCACTTCCTCTCAACATGCAGATTGAAAACCAGGGTAACGGAAATCCTGTGAATTGAAATTGCCTCTAGATCAACATCAGACGCCTCCCCCACATATCATTATTATACTCATTGATTCAAACGTACCCAGAAACTTAGAATCCCCCAGAGATCAGTATCACTCAAGTAATCAATCGTGATGACGTGGCTTCGGATAGAGACTATGACACTATGTATTTTTATATATATCTAAATCCATGAAAAATATATACCCTTTCATTCCATCAACCTTAAAGTAAATTATATCTAACATCTAGTTCTGTCCCATTGCTGCTCGCTGCAATGAAAGCGTCCTCCTCTTTAAATTTAGAGTTCATCCCCCTCTGACTACTCTCCCACCTACCTACACAAGGGTCACGTCGCAACTTCTCTAGTATTATATGGTGCATGGATGATGGATGAGTACCAGTGCCACCATTAGGTAATCTAATATCTAAATTTGGCGCAGATTATGACGGCCTTGATCCATTATTCTATCATAATCTTCCTAATCTCCATCCAACCTACTTTTCTTACGCGTAAGCAGTCTTCACATCAATCTCAAGTATAAACAATTATCAATACACTATATAAACAAATGAAAATTCGCTCTCGTTATATAATATTTATTAGCAAATAAATCCGAGTTGTGGCCTCTAAATTGGATGGCCGATGAACTCATCGCATCTTGTTTTCCAATTTCAGAGATCAAAGTCAAAGACTAGTTTACAGGGTATTTCTCTCTTAGAAACAAAGTTACGAAAATTTGGTCAGAGCATCCCCATATCATGGTCTCTTTTAATTAAATATCACCGCATTTGTATTTACAACCATGACGCTGAGGTTTGTTGGGGTTATCGGGATCGGAGTCGCTTGGTTCTGCAAAGAGTCCTCTGAGACATCGTCGTCGAATTCTTACCCCGTCGCTCCGGCTAACATTAACGTCAGGCTTTCTAACTTCCGGACCTCGTTTATCGTCACGCTTGACAAGTTCGACATGCTTTTGGGGAAGAGTTACATGAACACCAGGGTCTCTGTCATTAATCGAACTCTGACACATCAATGAGTTGTTGAGACTCTGCATATTACTATTGACATATGCGTTCCCGATTTCATTCTCCACTGAATGACCGGACTCTTCCTCGGAGCTCTCATCGCCATCTGCGGCCACCTCAGACCTCTGTTCTGGATTTTTTTTGTAGGCCCTGTATATGGGAATTAACGTCTCTTTCCTCCCTGATTTGGAGCCTATGTTCATTGTAGCTCCTCTGTTATCGCCAGCCAGAGTTGTCACATTAAATGGATTCTCAGTCGCTAGTTTATGATCACAGTTTGAAACATCTTCTTTGGTCTCTTTTTGCAACAGAGCTTTGCCCACATTGGGTAAATGAGGCTTTTGATGGGATATGCATGATACGTTACTGACCTTAGGATTTGTTGAACTCAAAACCTTGACGTCATCGCCAGTGGGGTTCGAGGTAGCAAACATCATCTGTGCCTCGACTGTTTCCGGTGGCTCCGTTTGGTTCTTTTCTCCTCCAGACGCCGTGCTTAACGGTGGCTCGGTCACCCGTTGTCGTCCGGACACTGGGTCCTCGGTTTTTCCTACTTTAGGATCTTGCATCAACTTCATATGTTGATTCTGAGAGGTAGACGGTGATGGGGACTGAGTTTTTTGGACAGGGGCACTACCAGGAGGACGAAACGGCGATTTGGATTTCTTTTTTGGACGACGAGACGAAGATTCAGCAGCTGGACGTGGAACGGATGTTTCTGATTTCCAAGGGATTCTGAAACGAAATGGAGGCTTCTTTTGTTCCATGGATGCTTACTACTTGGTATCTAGAATGACTCCAAATCTATTTTGGCTCAATGTAATGCTTCAGTTTGTGTTTGTAATCTACTAGAACAGGACAAACATTTATACCGGGCAGGCACGTACAAGAAACTTTCATTCTTTTCTTTCTTTCTTTCTTTCTTTTTTTTGCGCTAACTTGTCATTTTATTGCTTCTTCCTTCTATGCATTATTTCACATGGATTCCGTCAAATCTATTTTTTTTAATTAGAAGATTGTCTCTCATTCTCATCTTCTTCTAGTGTTATACGGCAGAAACTGCTTTTACCTTCTGCCAAAGGAATTCGCACTTTATGCTTTGCTTCTATCTGATGCAGTTTGGCATGGTTATCGGTTATGGTATTATTACTCATTCACCCACGTGTTGAAGACTAATTTAACTGCATTAGACCTAAACTGAAAGTTTTCTTTTGCAGTTCCTTTTTTTTTTTTATTTAATAATTTCAATATACTGCGTGTATGTAAAAGGTTAATGCAATCTAAAAAGTGCCTTTCTTCATACAGTGTAACAAGAAAAGAATTCTGGACAGGACATTGGGGGGAAACAGGGAAAAAATCTGGACAATATACCTTGGCTGCAAACATAGCAATGAACCTTGCAATAATCAAGATCTGATTTTTGGACAAATCAAATCAAATATAAATAATTAGTTTGCAGGTCACAAAACTCTAGAATCTTCAACTTGAAGGTTCACTGAGTTATCCTTTTTGATTCTCATGTATTCACCATTCACATCCAGCTTGTGCTCCATAGACTGATGATGCCGGACATGTTTCTCAAACTGACTTATGTATTTCCTATATTTGATGACAAGATATAACAGGTATTTCACAAGTTCCATCTCCCTTTGATCTGCATCGTTGGATTTTTCAATCTGCAACTTGAGAGCTGCTTTCTCCTCTAAGAGAGCTAAAGGAGATGTTATTTTCAACCTCAAAGTTGCGATCTGAACAGCATCAAGTTCAACTTCGTTTATAGATTCTGATCCGGACAAGTCCTTCTCAAGCAGTTCCAGTAATGCCTTCCTAGCTTCATCTTCTGCGAATTCCAAGGAAAATTCTGCAGCTCTAAGATCTTGTATGATTCCAGATATCTGTAGGTCAATTCCCAATATTATCAACTAAGTTACGAAGATGTAAGGATCATCAAAATACAAGCAAAGGAAACTGAGTTATTAGTAGGTGAAACTTGAAACCCACCTCAGCATCCAACAAAATTAGGACTACTTGTTGAATCTGGGTCAAATACAACTCCAGATCACTTCGTATTTTTTGACATCTTGAAACTATCTTGTGTGCCATGATTACCTGAAAATTTTTCCATTTCAAGCAAGCAAGCAAACAAACAGGAATTTTTCTAATTAAGTTGAAAATGATCTGAAACAGCAAGTATCACGAAGGTTACAAAGATAAGAGGGGTATTAAATTACCAGGTAGAGTTTACTGGAGTGAGAACATTGCTGGATAATTGACTTGGCCTTATCCAAAGTGAAATGTAAGGAGCACAATGCCCGAACTGCTAACGCACAATTCGGCCTGGCCGATTCAATGGCTAGTACAATTTGCGAAATTCTTTCTGTGAATTTCCCAAGCTGCAGGCATATTGAACGATGAACCTGCACAAACGAGAAATTAGAATGAAATATGAGTAGCTGAAAGCGACTTGTGAAGGAAACGAACAATATATATAAATTAATTTCGTCAAATTCTCTGCTTCCCCTGTTTTAGTGCTCAACACTAAGATGTTTCTAAACCTGAATCATAAAGTAGGAGAAGCGTAAACAAGCATAATAATGAAGAGGTATAGAGGAAGGAGTGGTTTGAGTGCAAGTACCTTGACTTGAGAAGGAGGTGAAAGGTTCAGAGGTTTAGGGAAAGTGGTAGTAGTATTGGCCATGGGAACTCAGAAAACAGAGGAATAAGCTGAGATACAACAATGGAGAAAAGTGAAGATGCCTTTATTATGTTTATGAGCATTACTCTTGTGATTGGACGCTGGTAAACATTTAGAGGAAGAGTGAGAGAGACTTTCATTTCTTTATTAAATAAACTGGACCCGCCGTTGCTGTACATGAACGTGAACACCCAAGAGATATGAAAGCGAAAGGACACTGGGGGGAGATGTATTTCTCCGTATGTAAATATCTTTTCATATCCTATTTTATAATTAAGTTATCAATAAAGTCTTTTTTCATAATTTTTCCTAATAATTTTTGCTGATTGATCTTTTTTCTACGCTTTATAAATGATCGGATAAATTTAAAATGCGCTTTAAGATTATAAATTCAACACATTTAAATTTGAGAAGTACACCCATCTCCATGTGAGTGCTATTCGACTCATTATTGCACTTAATGGAAGAAAAGGAATCCCAACAACTGCCTATAAAAATCCTTACATTTTATACAACTTATTATTGAACACTGACTAATAAGTATTTTTATTCTTTTTATAAGATACTTATAAGTTTTCAATAAAATTTAATTTAATTTTTCATAACTTTCTATATTTAATAATGATAGTGGAAAAGAGTGATAGTTAATATGATATTTGAGTTTAGTGTAGTTGGTATAGATAATATTGAAAATCACTTGAATTTTATGACAACTTTAATGCTTTTAACTGTTTTTATGAGTTTGTGAGAATCGATAGTTGGTACCTTATAATAAGGATCAGAGAAAATATCGTACTCCCTTTTATCCTTTTTATAAGAACCCAAAATTTAAATTGTCTTGATCATTTTTATAAGAGTTCGATAAAAATTGTCTCAACATGTAATGAGTTTTTTTTTTTTCATTTGTGCCCCCTTATTAATTATCCATATTACATTAATAAAAGGGTTCGTTGTAACACCTTGAACAAAATAAATAAATAATTAACCAAAGTATTTCAAATATCACCAATAAAGATGTTCAACATCTAAATCATTAAAATACAAAATCAGTTTATATAAAGGCCACATCATGGTATTAAATCAAATCCTCAAAATATTTCAGTAAAACAAATAAATGCAGAAGTCTTAGGGTCATGACAAATAAAAACAACATAACATGTACTCTAGGAGCACAAAAGAGCCTTCAAGCTCACTCTATAGGTGTCTTCCCTTACTTCCTATTGGAACAATCACTTGAAAAATGTCGATATATAGGGATGAGATTCCACGTCTCAGTAATTACTGAAAGTGTCTACTGTACACAAGCAAACCATATATAATTTAAAATAAAAAACTAATTACATACTCCCTCCGATCCTATTTACAAGTGATTTTTTCCTTGATTGCGCAAAACAAACTGGTAGTTAAAACCAATAAGTGTGTCAAAAATGTCATATATATTTTTTCATATATACCCCTATTTATGAAAAAGAGTATATGAGAGAAAATTTATAAAAAGTATGAGAGATAGTAAAATATATATTTTTTCAGTGCTTTGTTGACTTCATTCATCTAGTCTCTTTCACTCTCTCTCTTGAAGATAACTCTTAGTGTGTGTGATAATTAATTATAGATTATGTATTTAATAAAAGTAAAATAGGAAAAAGAAGCTTACATTTTCAGACATAAAATGAATGTTGCTTATAAAAGGGATCAGTTTCATGAGAGAGAAAGTTGTTTATAAATATGACCGGAGGGAGTATATATTTGCATATACCATATCCTCATACAAAACATTTTTCAAATTTAATTATCATTATATCAATTTATATTTTCATCACAACGTGTAAAATACAATTATGCAAGATGCTACCACTTTTATATCACCGTTCATCCTTATACCACTGACTAAAATCACATGATAACACATAGTCCAATAGAAACTCATCCATTTCACTTGACTGTCCTAAGTTCATCAGTTCTTAAGATACATTTGGCTAAAAGTGTAGAGCTTAAGTTTGGATTATGGCTCCCCTCCTTAAAAGAACAAACAAAGGAGGTGTCACATGTCCCATTGCTCCAATGCAATCCCGGCCAAAGGAAGAGATGGAAGAAGAGGTCCTGACAAGTGTCATGCACTGTGCATTGAGTTATGACTATCACATAGTAAAAAATCTCATTATACAAATTTCTTCTTACTCCAATCTATTATAAATGCAACCACTATGACAATTATCTTCAATCACCAATAAATATAATACCATTAAAAGACAAGGTGTTTCCATTTATATCAAATATCATCATATATTCAAATATGCCTAGAAGGAAACAATAATCCAACAATACATTAATTATAATTAAATGACTAACTATGTGAATAAAGTGAGTTATAAAATAATTTACTTACTTGAGATTTTACAATACATGCACATATGAATATAATTCATAAGTATATGGAAGAATATTTAGAGTTACCTAACTCACAGGTAATCACACAAAGAGCTACTCTAAAGCTTTCAATGAGAGTCTATAAAATCACACACATAAATAGCTATTAATATACTAATTAAAATTATTCTAAAGTTACTCTATTATTACTCTAAAACATAAAACCACCCTTCTAAAAATTAATATTATATAAATACAATGTTTATTGGTTATTACCTCCGGTCCTAAATATAAGACATTGCACTATAAATTATATTCTATATTTAGGACCAGAGAAAGTATCATAGACTGACTTTTAAATTTGGATTAAATTTTTTAGAGATAAAAATCATTATTCAAATATATGAGATTTAAACATGAAGTCTTTGTGTTAGTGTGTACGTTGGTAAAGAAAAAAAAAACAAATTGTCTCTCAAGAAAAGGTATCTATATATATATATAGATAGTCACAATGAAAAAAAAAATAAAAATAAAAAACTACAAGGAGATAAAGACCAAAAAAAAAAAAAAAAGACGTGTGCCGTGGGTCAGTATAAACATAATTATATACACACGCAATGGCCCATAGGGAAGAATGAGTTTTTTTTAGGGTTAAGGTGCAAAAATGTACATGAACTTTTGTCAAAAGTGCATCCAAAATCAAATGTTTTTTTTTTGGGCAAAAGTAACCATGTGGTTATAAAAAAGGTGCAAAAGTCACAGTTGGGAAACGCTGACCGTTAAAAGAAACTTTGTTGACTAACTTTGCTGACTGGGCTCAATTAATGACTAGTGAAAAAAAGGAAAAAAACCAAGTGAACACGTGGGAAAACTTCAACGAAGGTGAGGTGAGGGTAAAGCATCATATGTGATTATTGTGAAAGCAATTAGAAACAGAGGCGGACGAACGGTCGAAGCAGATCTGTAGCAGAAATCTGCGACGGTGCCCAAAATCCAAGGGCGAGCAACAGTCATCAACGAAGAAGGGTCGTTATGGTAACTCTATTTGAGTGAATGAAATCCAGTTTATATTCAAAAATAAATAAATACGGATCAAATGATGTACCTGTGGCGATCATAGTCTCTGGATCGTGAACGTGACTCCCGGTGGCTTCTTGACTCATAAGAGCGGGATCGACTAGAGTCTCTATCTCGGTCTCTATCATAACCACGATCACGGTCATATCTATCGCGATCTCTGCTCCTGCAGTCATAGTCTCAAAAGAGTTTTAGATTTTGCCTACTCTGTTTCAGGGAGAATTTGGGGGGAAAAAATCTTACCGATTTGAGCTTGTGAGATTGCGAGACTATCATGGACGACTATGACGGAGAACTCCTTGATTCCGTCGAGAGGTTTTAGAATGTTCTCGACAATCATAGCCAACAATTTCTTTCTTATTTTTAAAATTTTAATCATTTGTAAAAACGCGTGAGGAAATTACGTGAACTTTCCAAAAAAAAAAAAATTCTTGGCCTTGTGTGTGTTGTACTATTCAGGGTTTATGTTTATCCAGGTAATGAAAACCGGACCGGTCCGGCCCGAAAACCGGCGAACCGGCCGGTAAACCGGTCTGGTTCCCGGTCCGGTCCGGGTTACCTATTTTTAAATTTTTTTTTAAAATTTTTCCTTTAGAATTTCATACTATAAGTCTAAAATTTTCAATTTCTCACCGGTTTGGCCCCGGTTTGACCCACTGACCCTTAACCCAGTACCCCGACCAGTTCAATACCCGATCCGGGTTTTAATACCTTGATGTTTATCCTTATAGCTTTGGCGGTTGAAAAAAATTGGAGACAGAATGTTATCGGACTGGACCCAGAGACAAAATCGAAAAGAGCTTTATCCATCTTCTTGCTTCATCCAGTTTTTTTCTGGTAGAAATTGATTGTTAGTTAATTAGGATGAAGAATATATATATATTTATATATATTAAGAGAGATTTTGGGAAGAGATTGAGAGAAAGAGGTAAGGAAAAAAGAGAAGAAGAGTGAGCTAGCTTATCAAGAAAGGAATCTGCATAGTTGCAAAACATTGCACGACAGTAATCTGTCCAGAAGGATATTAATTGAGCCCAGTCAGCAAAGTTAGTCAATAAAGTTTCTTTTAACGGCCAGCGTTTCCCAACTGTGACTTTTGCACCTTTTTTATAACTATATGGTTACTTTTGCACCCAAAAAAAACATTTGGTGTTGGATGCACTTTTGACAAAAGTTCATGTACATTTTTGCACCTTAACCCTTTTTTTTAAACAAAAAAAAATCAACTAAATGTCAGAAAAGTTAAAATCTTAAATAATTAAACATTAATATTTTTTTTTGAAAAAAAAATAACCGAAGGGATGCACACTCAAGTTAAAGAATAAAGTGAGTGTCAAAACTATAGATGTGTGTGTGTGTGTGTATTTATATGTGGGGTTTTTTATGCTGGCGCGGATATTGGCATTGGCATATATCCACCCACTATCAAATTTGGAAGAAAGAAAAGAAAAAGAGCGGCCTAAGAGAGAGAAATGGACCAAAAAGAGGGAGAACAGATAATGCATATAATTTATACCAAGGTTCTGAAATTCATATCGGTTATTGAACTGGTCGGGGTATTAGGTCAAGGTTCAATGGATCAAATCATAGTCAAATCGGAGAGGAAGGAAAGATTTTAGAATTATTTATATGAAATTTCGAATAAAATATTTAAAAAATTAAAAAAATCAGTCAAACTGCATGAAAACCGATCTAATTGGGGTTAGTTGTCAAATCGGACTGGTCGGACCACCGATCCCATGGTTTCATGGTCAGACTGACCGGTCCGGCCCAAACTTAAGAACACTGATCCACGCATACTACCGCACAGTGAAGTAGAGGAGGTGGTGAAGAAATTAGTACGTACCCGCCATCAAATTTGAAAGAATAGAAGTGGGGTGAGAGAATTTTTTTTTTTCAAAAGAAAAAAAAAAACAAATCTACCCACATGCCATCAGGATGAAGAAAAGGGGTGGAGCATGTTTAATAAATTACTTTTTTTTTTATTAGCATCCCATTGGGTGTGGGTTGGGATCGATTCCGGATGAGGAGACACAAAGGTCTCACACTATGTCTAATGCGCCAATAAGTTACTAAATGCATCTATATTCATGCACCTGCTATAACAGTTTCAAGGAAATGGGAGTGAGTGGGTAGGAAAGAAAAGGAAAAAAAAATATCGATAATATATGCACGCTAAGCACAATAAAATGGTGGAACAAAGGGCTGACTTGACAAGACATTAAATGAAATGATGAAAAAAGGAAGAGCATGAGATTGAAAAAACATGCTTACAGTGAATGAAGGCAGAAGAAAACGAACACGTGAGAGTAGGGATGTAAATAGGTCAGGTTCTTAATAAGGATTTATTGTCTAGCTGATATAAAATTTAGCCTAATCTATTTAGGTTAGACTCAGGCTCATGTTTATTTAGATAAACAAGTCAAACCTATTTTTATAAGACCTAACCTATTTAGTTTTTTTAATTTATACTATAATATAAAAATATATAATATCATTTAAATAATTATATAAATTATTTATAAATTTATCAACTTAACCTTAATTCTAAGTTTCACATTTCATCGTTATTACTCTCAACCCTTACTTTCGCATCAATCATTAACCCTTACCTCTCTTTTTTCCGATCGCTCGAGATAACAATGCTAACTCACTCCCTCTCCCTTGATTTGCGTCGTCCACTGAAGCATAATAATTTATATGAGTTTATTTTAGTGCCAAATGAAATATTATAATATTAGTAGGAGAAGTTTGTCCCAATTTATGTGGGACCAGTAAAAGAGATAAAATATAGTTTTACATGTTACTTGTTATACTTGGTCAGTTTTAGAAAATATATCTCATTAGCAAGCAGACATTAGTTTTTCTTATTCTTATTTGCTCAAACAATTGTTGTCACTAGAGATTCTTTTCTCTTCCTTACTAAGCATTTATATTACAACGAGAATAGATGTTAAGCTTTTAAAACATAATATAATATTTTAAAGGGTTAAAGTTCACTGTATTCTTTTAAATCTCTTTATTTTGTCTTGTAAATTCTCTTATTAGAAAATTGGTGGCACCCATATTTTCTAAAAGGGTTAAGTTGAAAATTTAGCAATGAATTATTTCCTTATGGGCACTAACGCAATTGTTTTTCTTAAGAGCATTTATAAGATAAATATGAGCATTTACATAAGAGCATTTACTTTTTTCTAATAAGAGAATCTACAAGACAAATAAAGAGATTTAAAAGAATACAGTAAGTTAACAAAATTTTGCTGCACCCCATTTGGCCAAGTAAAAGTTAGGTTTTGTCAATGGAAAGATAAATATAGGCATTTACAAGATAAACATATGAAAGACCAAAATTTTTTAATTCCCCGGATTCTTTGAAATCCCTTTATCTATCTTATAAATGCTTTTATGAAAAAAATAAAGTAAGATCATTAATGTAAATGCTCCTGTGTAAATGCTCATATTTGTCTTGTAAATGCTCGTGTGAAAAATTATTGTGTTGGGTGTTCATAAGAAAATAGTTAGTTGCTAAATTTTCACCTTAACCATTCTAAAATTATATTAAAGTAACGGAAGTTATCTTGAGTTAACGGCATTGCTACTTTTGCACCCAAAAATATTGTTTATGTCTACTTTTGCACCCAAAAATAGTTAATTATGCTGATCGCACTTAGCGAAATAGTTCTTTGCTATTTTTGCACCTTAACCCTATTTTAAATAAGCATGAAGGTGGTTATATATGAATTTATATACATAAGTTTTAAAGACCATTTAAATGTTTATATTTTAAGTAGGCTTTTAAATAGGCTTCAGACCTTGTCAGGTCTTTTGAAGGCCCAAACTCAAACCTAAAAAAAAACTTATATATAGGGTCAGGTTTTAAATTTCTACTACAGACCCAGATCTATTTAGATAAAACCTAACTTAATCTACATCCACCCCTGCTAAAAAGAGGAAGACAAAGAATAACCTAAGCGTGGAGTCCTGCAGTGGCGCCTAGGTTGTAGATGGAGCAAAGAGAAGGAACTTATATATGAGTAAATTTACTGTTCATTTTTTAAAATATAATAATATATCCATATATATATATATAATAATATATTTATTCTCTCTCCTTTTCTTCACATTAAAACTAGATTAATTTATATAGATACTCTGCCTACATTTTTTTTATCAGTATCATTTATTATTATTAATTAAATAACAAATAATAATTTTCTTTCAACAATAATTGTTGTTGTTGTTGTTATTTTCAAAATTCACTTCTCACAAATCATTTAATACCCATTGATTATATAGATCTCAAACCACAACTAACTTTCTGAATCATAAAAATTTAAGGATGTTATATTGATGATACTTATATTTATTATATTTCTCTCTCTTGCTTGTCCCCTTATAGAAAAGGGCATGTTTATAAAACAAGATCATTTCAAGACATATTTCTTATTTTTAACTAATTTTAGTCGTTTTTTTCAACCGTGTAATTTAGTTATCGAGCTCTTATAAATAAATACAAGAGGAGGGAGTACTTATGTAACAACCTCCTATAGTTACCGTATAATTAGTCTTTTCAAACAAAAAACGTTTAGGCTCCGCTTCTGATAAAGTAGCCTGCACAATAAATAACATATCAAAGGGCTTTACTCACAGTACAAATCCCAATATGCAACGAAACATTCAAAATATACAACATATACTAAAAAGGCCTAAAGTTCTGCAATCTACATTAAACCATGCTCATGTAACAAAATGAGGCATACAAGATTGATAAAGCAAATCAAGTTTCATACGCCTTCCTCTTGGTAGTACCACCTGAACTTTCGCCTGAAAAATAATAAACGATAGGGTGAGTCATATGGACTTAGTAATCACAATTCCATTTTAACAAGTATGCAATAAATGATTACAAAAAAGTCAAGAAGGCAAGATATACGTTCATACAACAAAGTTTATATAGTTTTCCAAAAATATTAGTAGTTTAAGAGAATTATTCAAAATGCATAGAACTCTCTCAATTATCCTTATAACTTCCATATAATCGCTGACAAAACTCATGGATTACAACGCATAATAGGTTTAGTCTCTTTAGCAAGACTGCATCAAGCTCTCCAATAATGAGGTGTAGCTTGGTTAAAGGCTGCAGAACTCATGTTAGACCATAGGTCCCCTTTCCATTTAATATGGAAAGGTGTCACATGTCCCTTGAGCTGACCCTTAACCCGGTCAGAAAAGGATGATACCAATAGTCTTGGGAATGTCAAAGCCATCCACTGTGCGTACAGTGGCAGTTATACCACGTGGTATAAAAGAATCAAACCTCCCACAATCACAACTCACAGCATTCAACATCTCAACACCACAAAATTCAAGATCAATAATTTATTCTCATATATTCAACATTCAGTGCTCTGCATCATCAACATTAGAATCTCAAGATAAACAGTTTAAGCCCACTAAACTAAAAAGTTTATTCACAGACATACATTTCACATATATACACTTTTTATACGTAAGATACTATAGCATATACTTATATCATTTGAATACGAATGTACACTTATAATTATCTCAACAAGCATACAAGGTAAATTGGAAAGTGGTTGCCTTAAGTTATTGACACACTAAACTTGAGAGAATTCAAGTTCAGCAAGTCAAATTCAAGTTTACCCTATAATAAATATATGATTACATGTTAATAAAATCAATAATAATTGCTAACTAATACAAAATAGCAAGTAATAACCCCCCATAATTGGTTCATTTTAATATTCTTAGAATAATAACGATAATTTATCTATTCCTCAAATTTCTTTCAAATCACAAATCCTAAAATTTCTTAACTCTATTTCACTCATTAAGATCTTTAACAACAATAATTCTCTAATCACCTTAACAATTCAATAGTCATAAAATAATCAATACCAACATCTTAGACCAACTAAATATCGTTTCTAGCTTATATGAGCATAACCTAATTATTAAACAATATTTGAAACTTTCACATAATTAAATCATATAAAACTCTAACTCAAATATCAAATCATAACTTATAATTTTATATAGGTCAAAATCTAACAAACTAAACTGATTAAAATTTCAATAATACCTCCAATAATTTAAAATTTCTAAAAGTATAAGTTATGATGTGTGTTAAAAGAATTTAATTATAAAATTATAAAAAAACTAAATAATAAATCTAAACCAATTAAAATTAGCTATTCACCTTCCTCTACATATCTATATAGTAATCTATTGTCAAAACTCAAAACTCTCCCAAAATGTTAACCCTAAAATTTTCACTAATCAGTACAATATTACTACCAATAGAAAGAAAAAAAAAACATAAAACAACTTTTATGAAAGAAATATGATAAGAAGAATTGATTTTAACTATCAAAATTATATAAAAAAAGTTAAAATGTTACCTAAAATAGTGTTGGAAACAGAATCGCAACTCTTGTCGGGGTGCGGAACCTCTCCATTTATTTTGTGATCCATTTCGGTAATCCTAACTGTTAATCAAATCTAACGGTGAAAAATGCACAAAAACAAATCACAGCTAATACCTCTAAAACACAGATTATAATCCCCCCTCTCTCCTAGGGGTGAGCATGGTGCCCAGTAGCCCGGTGCGCCTACCTTGGCCCTGCAAAAAATTGCTCAGCCCAGCCCTAAAAAAGTTGCCCGAAAAAATTTTAGGCAGCTTTGGGCGGGCTAATAACCGGGCAGGGCCGGGCATCAGGCAAAGGGTGCTGCCCTGAAAATTATTTTCATTTATTTAAAATATAAAATTTTATATCAATTAAATATTATTTCATATATATATTTTTATTTAAAATATATATAGTCTATTGTATAATACTCTTCTGATCCTCTCTTTTTTGCTCTAACCACTAAACACTATTTACAAATAGATTTCTTCCTTTCTTCCTTACTTTGTGTTGTATTAAATTATAGTTGCTTTTTATTTTCTTTCTAGATGCTTCATCATTTGATCAACTTTTGGGACATTGAATTGATGCAAACTACTTTGACTTCACGGTTTTAATTACAATCATTTTGTTTTCTTATTTATAATGGATTATGGATGTTGTTTAATTTTTAAAGTATGGATATTTGTTAAGACATATGGTATTTTTTAAATTTCAAGACTCAAGTTGTAGACTTATTTTGAAATATCCCAAGATGTGAAATCATCAAATGTATTTGAAATTTATATTACTTAGGGCAAAGTTAAGACATATATGGTATGGTAACTACAGGAATGTTTATGAAATTCATAAGGAATTATTTTTTTCATAAGTAGACAAGATAAGACGTTATCACTTGGGCAGGGAAGCCCGCCCTGCCCAGCCCACCCTTGCCCAGCCCAAAATGGTTAGGGCTTTTACCGGGCAGGGCCGGGCTTCGGGCTGTAAAATGCAGCCCGTTCATCCTTTGGGCAGGGTATCGGGCAGGGGTCTCGCCCTGCCCAACCCTGCCCATGCCCACCCAGTCTCTCCATCATGCAGTTTTCCCTTCCATGCTCTCTCTCTCTCTCTCTACACTCCTTTGGTCTTTTTGTTTTTTCTCAATCCACACTCTTATTTTTTTGGACATGGCTTCTTCTTTTTTTTTCTGTCCACTCTCATCCTTTATTCCTTTCATAATCATTAGATCAAGATCTAATGGTCCACATTCAATATTTTATAAAATTATTATTATAATGGAAACAAGGATGTAAAGGAAATAGAGAGAATGATGGGAAGGAAATATTAAATGTGGAGTATTAGATGTTAATCTAATGGTCATAAAGGAGGCAAAGGATGAACAAAAAAAAAAAGGGAGAGAAGTCAAGTTCATTATTTTATTTTGAAAGCGGAAAGCCTTCTATATAATCTAAATCCAAATCGACCTCATTTTTTTTGTCAAAAAACTGAACTCATTTTAGATCTTAGACTTGAACTATTTTTTTTCAATTCAAACATTGATATTCCTCTGTAACATATCAGGGTCGAAACTTGAAACCATATTTTGGGTATTCCTTCCTTAGTGTTGCATGTTTTCCTTTTTGTATCTACTACAGTAATTGCTCTTTTTCTTACATTCAAATAATTACTTATATTGTTCTTATAGGAATCCACGGACAAAACCTTACTAATAATATATAATAAGGTAGGAAGAACCATGTGAATCTGGAGTTGGCAAGGTAGAGAGAGGGAGAGAGAAGAAAAAAATGGAGAGATGAGTAGAGAGAGATAATGGAAGAGAAATCTGCTGGATTGGGGGATTATAATGTGTATTGTAGAGGTATTAACTATGATGTGTATTTGTGTCTTTTCACCGTTAGATTTGATTAACAGTCAAGATTAGAGAAATGGAGGGAAATGGATCACAGGCTAAATGGAGAGATTCCATACCCCCTCTCGTCATGTTGCCAAATAAAAACTGAAGTTGTGAATTAAAGTGGTGGGGTGGGTATTTAATAACACCCCCCACCAAGTTTAACTAAAAGACTACGTGACTTTTAGTTTTCTTACTTAATATTATTTCCTTCTTTCCTTTTTTCTATTGTTTTAAAATCATATTTTAATCAATTTTTTTTTTCAATATTTACCTGTTAGACCCATTTCTAAAAATTAATTACTTTTTAATTACTTCTTAAAAATAAAATAAGGATTGAAACTTTCAGGTTAACTTCACAATTCTTTTTTCTATTACCATTAGAAATTTTGCCGGATAAAATAAAATTTGGTTCCTCTAACATTAAAATGTGTAAAATCTGTTTAAAATTTTAAAAAATACACTTCTTCTGGTTTTACGAAACAAATAATATAATAATATTTTCGTAAAAACAATAATTCCATATACGATATTATACTCCCTCAAGTCGTTTTTATAAAAAAAAAACTCTTTCTCTTATAGGGTTGTTTTTTTTAATATAACTGTATAACATTGCATATCAATCAAACAAATACAAAAGGGTCCAACAGGATCATTCTCCATCATCAACCGCCACCTTTTGTATAAAAGGAGAAGGGTGATCATATAAATAAAAGTTCTCATCTAGTCTATGAGAGTATTTCGCTAACTGGTTAGCTAAACTGATAAGGGTGTTTAAATGCCTAACCGGGATCGGAATCACCCATTCCCGGGTCCCGTCTCGGGGGTAGCCGGGAGGGGGAAACTATTCCCGATCTCGGGAAAGTCCTGGTACAACCAAGACAGGGAATTCCCGGTTTTAATAACATGAATTTTAAGCTTATAGTTGGATGGAAGAAAACAAGCCGACCTAACAACCCATTAGAGAAGGATCTTCAATGGGATTTGTAGAAAATAAAGGACAATGAGAATAGAAACTCAAGGATATCTCTTGAAAACTGAAAGGACCCAGAAAAAGATTCTAAAGAAAAGATACCCACCAAAAGATGAATCAACATTAGCAGATATTTGCTTTTGAAACTCTACATGGATGCTGGAAGCTGTTGCTTGATGAATTATTGATCATGATTTCTCCTCAATTGCCTCCCATGACACTGAGTTTAACATGTCTATATCCTCCAGATCTTGAGCAGCTTCAAATTCAAGGAAATCAAGATGGTGGTTCGAAGGGCTTGACACTGTCACTTTCAATTTGTAAAGCCTAAAAAGAATTGCATCATCATCATTGTCTTTGCTTTTTTATCATTGTATTTTCTTATGGCTTACAACGAAAACCAGCAGATAAGAAGCTATGTAGAGATTTCATCAATTTTGGAAACAAATGAACAAGATTAAATCGAGTATAGAAGGAAAGCAAAGAAAGAGATTTCATCAATTTCTTATGAGTTACTCACCTGAATGAGACAAGCTAGGATAGGAGGACGTCGCCGTGGCTGTAACTGGAAAGGCAACGGCGAGCCTGGAACTATCGGACGACAACAATGAGGCTGACAGCGATGGAGAGGCGCCGAAGTTTCCTACTCCAAGCCGAAGAAGAAATAGAGCGATTAGCGGCCGAAATCAAGGTGGGGGTGAGTGGACGTCGCCGGCTTGCCTCATCGGTGACGGTGAGGGCAGGGCAGAGTCACAGGGCACTAGGGCAGGGCACCGACTTAAGAGACGCAGAGAGGACTGAGGAGACGAGGCAGAGAGTGAGAGTAGCAGAGGGATTAGTGATTATTAGTGGTTAAAATTAAATGGTGAATTCAAAATAAAATAAAAAAGATATTAAATATATATATATGACCCCGGGACCGGGACCGGGATTCCCGAAGCCCTTCCCAGATCCTGTCCTGGTCTCAGGATTTTGACTCCCTCTCTTGGTCCCGGTATGGCCTGGATTTTTCGATCCCGTCGTTACTGGGACCGGGACTGGACCACCTGGACCGAGATCTCATGAACACCCCTATAAACTGATGTCTTCTCTATCAACATGTGTAATTAGTACTTGCCAATCTCTATTAATAACTAGTCTAGCCTCATGCACCACATCCTTGAAAGGATGGTCACTAACACAACCTCTAAGAGTAAAGTTAACCGCATCCATACAATTGGATAACAAAATAATTTTCCTGAAACATTTGGACCAACAAAAGTGTAGTCCATGTATGAAACCAATAAGTTTCACAGTAGCAGGGGGACAATTGTCAGTTTACAGCTGAATCCTCCTAACCAACTGTTGTCTTGATCCCGTACATAGCCCTACATCTGCTTCTTCTACACTCTAAGATTGAGCCATCTACTGCTAACCTCATTATTCGTCAGTATTCCCATGCTGTTTAGCTACAGGTTGGACTTCACAAGAAATTCCGCCATATCTTATGAGATCCTAATCCAAGCATGTCTTAAAGAAGCTCGCATTTGCTATATGGTACCTGGCCGTATTCTCTTCACTAAACAATTGATTACAGCGAGAAACCTATATATCCCAACAAATATAGTCAGAAAGAGCCGACCAAGGAATCTTTCTGGTATGATACACTTCGGCTTCAACGGTTAAATTCCACTTAACCTATTCTGCTCCTTGTAGTGTAGAAAATGTATTCCATTGCTCTAGGTGAAGGGAAAATTTCCATCGATCATCCGCATTAGAGCGATCCCTTATCATATGCATCGAATCCTCCTCTTGCTCGCAACCGAAGGGGCAGCACGCTATAGCATCAATTCCTCTCTGCTTCCTCAATTGCGTTGCATGTGTTCTATCGTGTGTGAATAGTCATATAAAGGATTTTATCTTCTCTTATATGGGCCATCTCCATAAGATCTTCTAGATGCCCTCTCCATTCTGCTGGATACCATTAGCCAAGACATAGTCTATAACATGCTCATTATGATATATCAGCCCAATCTTCCTGCCAAAATTTAAATATAGGCAACTTTATTTTTGTATCTCAAAATTTAAATTATTTTTTCCTTTTCTACCCTATTAAATACATAACTTTATATTAATCACCCCCCGCTCATCACCAATTCTCTTTCATTCAATCATTTTTTACTCGTTTTCTCTCTCATATTTTATACTCATCTTCTCTCTTATTTTTAACTCATTCTCTATCCTATCATCTTTTCATAAACAATGGCATATTTAAAAGAAATATAACATTTTTGACATATTTATTATTTCTAACTAATTTAAATTATCAATTCGTTTTACTCAATTAAAAAAGGAAGGTGTAACCATTTATCCGAATTCAAATTCCCTTATTCCCTTATTCCAATCTTTCTTGTTTTGCGCCGAATGATTTATATCACTGTCTCCTCATCATGCCGAAGCAGGAACACATGTCACGATCCGATGTTGTTTCATTCTGGCTTGACAGCAGATGACTCAGCTCCATCCTCCTTGCATCTATCTTGTCTAAATTCCATGAAACACGTCGAGGAATAAAATAAATTAATTTCTTAAACCTCAGAAGTATCGAAATTACATGAAGTTGCATAAAAATCTGAAGTCCCAATTTAGAAGTTTAAAGGAAAATAGCCATACACTTTTTTTGGGGTTAAATAGGCATACAACTCCCAAGAGCACAACCATAACAACAAATCCATATTATTATAATTCTATAGATGAAAATAAAGTTCAAGGCAAATAAACCGTCTAACTATATTTTGCATTGTCTCGAAAACAAAATGAATAATATAAGGCTAAAACCATGCTTCTGCGTGAAACGATTTATTTATGAATTTATTGGTTATTGATAGTGAATACTTTTACATCTAGATAATAAGATTTCTAATTATTTATCGATTATCAGTACTGACGGGCAGGCATCTCCTTCACAGCCCAAGATATAAACAAAAACAGAATTAATCAAATGAAACAAAACAGTCTAGTCAAATGTTATGTGTTATGTATATATATGTTTTTTTCCACAAGAAACGCGTTGATGAACACCAGTTAGTCAGTGTCGGGATAAATAATTGGGAAAAAAACAACTTTAAAAAATGTTGCGCAATAGTTTTTTTGGTTCAAAAACAAAATATACGTTCACGTACGTCAACCACCAAGAATAATGCGCGTCGCGAGTCTCTTTATATAGTAGTATCATACAAAAATGGTTGGCAAAAAAAAAAAAAAAAAAAAGGGAGAATTATACTTAGGTCCTAAGAAAAAAATAAATAAAGAAATAGTCGCGTGCTTCTATCGCTAAAGCAATCAATTAAACTAGGTCCTAATTAATTATGTAGTTTAGGGTCAACCTAGGTCATTCTCCCAAGGAGCAAGCTATGAGTATTCTTTAGGATTGATTTTTAAGTGACAAAAGATGCAATAGAATGAACCTAAACTAAAATGCAAGACTCTACTACCTAAATGCAAATGACTCTAAAATATATATGAGAATGAAACTAACCTAAATGAATTGGAATGCAATCTTTGGGGGGGGGGGTTTTATGAAAAAGGAATTAAGATGCTAAGCAAAGAAAATAATAAAAAGTAAGACAATAAACAAGGATTTAGTTCAGTTATGATGATGAAGGGGACAACTTAAGATTCACATGGAATTAGCCTTCCTAGCCATTTAATTTATTAGACCAAAGGGATTGATGAAATATTGGAATTAGTAAATTTAATCACCTAATTGAAACATGGGAAACCCTCAAGCTCAATAACACCTAATCCACTAGAAAACTCATAATAGAAAAAATGGTAGTTAATTAAATCCATTAAAAAGCAATCACAATTGTTTAAGATAATTTTGGAAATTATATTCACAATTGTCTAATTAAACAATTCGACAATTAATCACCATAATTAAACAATCAAGAGATTAAACTCAAATTGACAATTAAATTAATAATGAAAACTCGATTAATAATCTAATTGACAATCAAAGGTTTGCAAACAAAAATCCCAATAATCATTTAAGAATAAAGCAAATCCAAAATATCAACTCAATCCAAATCAATAATAAGTCTACAATCTAAAACTAGATTGTTCTCAATTAACACAACCCAAAATCATTTAAAACTAAATAATCTTGAATCTTGAATCAAAGAGATAAAAGAAAGACACTCCCTTATAGTCTTCAAGTGTAAGCTCCTAGGCTTTAGCTTCCTCCATGCTCCTCCCAAATTATCTCCCAAAAGAATTTAAGCCTCCATGATATTAATTCTCCCTCCAATCCCCAAACACGTCACAGCCATGAGAATAGGAGAATGGACGTGGGACCCGCGTGGAGAAAGAATAGCAATTGCAATTCAATGAATCAATATCCCAATACCTTCTGGCGTGCGTATGTGTGGATGGAAAAAGGCGAATTGAGTTGAGGAACAGCAATTGATCGAAGGGGGGCTGTCAATGAATAAAGTGGCAGGTAGAGAGAATGAAAAAGTGATAGCTGAATAGAACCTCAGCGTCTTCCCTCGGTACCTCGTCTCCGCCTGCGTGTGTGAGTGCGTCTCAGTCCCTCAATCGTCTCTGCGTCTGTCAGTATCTCGGCCTCCTCTGCGTATATCCCTGTATGCGTCGCATGTGACGGCTAGGGTAATTAAAAAGGAGGAGAAGAGAGGTTTTTTTTTTTTTTTTTTAATCAATTTGAACCCATTAAAATTTAAGAAGCCCAATAATATTCAACCATCAGATTCTATTTTAGCTTCCAAGAAAAATTCTGCACCGTAAGATCTTCTAATCTGCTTTTCCCTATCCTGCAAAAATATAATAAAATCGTGATTTATCATATAATTGGAAATATTTTTCAATCACAAGATATCAATCAAAATAATAATAATTTAAGCTCAATAATATCATAATCAATTCAGATTTATATTATTTCCCAAAATCGGCTAATTATCCAAATATTATCTAATAAATCCAATTTAGCCTAAAATAATCCCCAAAATAAATGAATAAGGTGGGATAAAATATATTAAAATTGTGATTTATCAGTCCTTAAAGATTAAAAAATGAAAAAATAATCTCATTAACAACTCCAGGAGCCTATATTAACAACTCCTTAGGATCAGTTTTTATTTTGTAATCTTCAGGGAACATTTTTTCATTTCTCTTTTTTCTTGGGATTTGAATATAATTCTCCCAAAAAAGTATCCTTAAAAATGGGAACAAGGCGTGATATTTTTTACTCCCTCTGATCCTGATTATAAGATAAAGTTGACTTTTTTAGAGAAATTAAGGAAGTTAATTAAATTAATTTAGAGTATTTTTATTTTTATTTTTTCTCTAAACTAATTAATTTGACTAATAAACTAATATATAATCTAAGGATACTAAAAATATAAACACTCTAAAATAATTTAATTGACTTCCTTAATTTCTCAAAAAAATCAACTTTATCTTATAATTAGGACCAGAAGGAATAGTATTTTAGTTGTGCTTGTAGCCTTGTACACTCCACTCAGCGGCTCACTTACAATACAGGATAGAATTACTCCTGTTCTAATACTGGCTAGTTTCAATCCTTAATATAAGAATTCTATCAAATTTATCTCTCAAATTTAATTTTTTTAAAAAAATATTCCTATTAATTATATGCATTAAGAGATTTCTGTCTAGGGATAGTCACAGTGAAAGATTGTGTTTTAAGAAAATCAACTTATATCTGCTATAAATAATGAACATAATTAATTTATTTAATCTGTTTAAGTTAGTCAACTAACTTATATTAAAGTCATGAGTTAGTATAACTGTATTACTCCCTCTTGTTCTATTTATAAGTAATTTTTTTTTTATCGTGTAAAATGAACTAGTAGTTAAAAATAATAAGTATGTTAAAAATGTTATGTGTTTTTCATATATATCCCTATTTATGAAAAGAGTATAAAAGAGAGAATAGATTAAAAGTATGAGAAATAATAAATATAAGATATGAGAGAATGAGAATTTAATAAAAATAAAATAAAATAAAATAAAAAATTTATATTTTCAGACAAAAAATATACTAAATGTTGTAGGTATTATGTTAACTACGCATCTACGAAATTTTTACATAGAACCTGATGAGCGAATGATCGGCCTGAGATTCTTTCCCGAACCTTTTTCCTTTGACCCACTTATTCCACGCCAAGACCATTGACTCGGTCAATCTTCCCCTCCACTTCCTGTCTTCCTCCTTTTTCGTGTCAGCGGTCACACTCTTCTATTTTGGGCCAACTTTCATGTCCACACCTCACCCTCACAAATTAAGGACATATCATATATATGAAAACAAAAATTAAGGACATGACAGGTCGAGAAATATCCTGAGACCTAGGTATTGACTCAAAACATTTTATCTCATTAATGTCATATCTTTCTTTTCTTTAGATTTAATATCAGATTTGGAATACGTAGAACTAGCAATTTAGTTAAGAAATATATGTCTATTATTTTTAATATTTTAAGAGATTAAGCTCTGTTTTCTCTGTGCAAGCGTTCGTCAACGTTCAGAAGAGTGGGGGTATCTTGGAACCACCATGTTTTGTCGCATATCAGTGTGTCCCTCCTTGTTTTGTTGGGGGTACGTACAGGGGGCGTGCCCCAATCCATTATAAGCGGCCACATTAATCTCGAATTTTATATAATTATTATCTTTTTTTGCCAACAATATAATTACTATCACTACTAACCAAAACCAATATATATATACTAGTAGTATAATATTTAAGATATAATTTTTAAAGTGTATTATGACTTGTTCGCAACTTTGAATTTCGGGTAGATCTTGCTCAAAACTTGGGCATGCACAAAATATATACCTAAAATAAAAATTAGGAAAAATTTCAGAAAAATACATTGAAAAATATAAAAGGACAAATTAGATATATGAAATTCTGAAATCTTAAGTCAGTATGCTGTCAGTAAGGAGGAGGAATCTGGGATTTTGAAATATTGGCGCAAAGACGAAGTTGCCCTTCAGCTGTTCCTCTCTCTTAACTCGAAATAACAACATCGATCTCTTTATTAACAACACCAGATTCCACATTAACAACTTTCTTTTCTTCTTTGACAATAACAACACCGGTCTCTTTATTAATAATACCTTATTTTACATTAACAACTTAACTTTCTTGTTTCACAATAACAACACCGGTCTCTATATTAATAATACTATATTTTACATTAACAACTCGACTTTCTTTTTTCACAACTTCATAATTTAAGTTTCAGGGCCAATAACAACACCTCTCTCTTTATTAACAACACCGGATTCTACATTAACGACTTCACTTTCTTCTTTTACAATAACAACACTGGTCTCTTTATTAGTAACACCGTATTTTACATTAACAACTCGACTTTTTTGTTTCACAATAATAACACCGGTTTCTACATTAACAACACCATATTTTACATTAACAACTCCATATTTGAGATGTGAAGTTGTGAAAGAAGTAAAGCGGAGTGGTTAATGTAGAATGTGATGTTGTTAATAAAAAGTCCAGTGTTGGTATTCCGAGCTAAGAGAGAGGGACAACTGAAGGGCAAATTCGTCTTTTCGCTGAGATTTCAAAATTCTAGATTCCTCCTCCATACTGATAGTGTATTGACTTAAGATTTCAGAATTTCAGAGGTCTGATTTGTACTTTTGTATTTTCCGAAGTATTTTTTCAGAATTTTCTCAAAAAACTAGGTAAGGCCGTAAAAGAAGCAAGCTCTGCAAATGAAGACAGAGTCGCCAATAACAATGGAAATAAATCTAAAATTCTAACGTTGGAGAATAAAACATGGGAATTCATGGATAGTTAACAAATTTGCATAATGTGAGGGAATGTCGAGGAACAAACAAATGTATGAACCTCATGGAAATGGGATAACTATATATGGCATCACAAACTCTCATTTCAATCTTAATCAAACCAACGAGTTAGTCAGCGCAATTATTTGCTGTTCCCAAATAGTGAAAGAAATGGGAAAAAAGATGAGTATAGAAGTAGGAGGGATGGCGTTGTTATGGATGGTGTTTGTGCCAATGGTAATGGGACAATTCGATCTACAGAGCATGCTGGATAAAGCAAAAGAAGCAGGCATCTCTCAAGAAACTCTACAACAAGCCGCTAATAGTGAAGCAGCCAAACAAGCCCTTCAAGATGGCACTGCTCAACAAGCTCTTAACGATGCCAAGGACTCCGTGAGTGACGGCAGTGACGGTGACGGTGACGGTGGCTCCACCTGGAGTGATTGGGTCAAGAGGTAACATGTGTGTGTGTGTGTGTGTGTGTGTCACCCTTTACCCTTTGATTTGTACTTGTTCCTTTCAATTATTTTTCTACTTTAATTTGATTTGGCTCCTTCCAAACTCATTGTATTGGTATACATTGGATTTTTAATTAGCAACATTGGCCTGGGCCAAGGGAGTCCTGCACCGTCTTCGGAAGATTCTGATGATGATGATGCTTCCCTGGTTGGAGACATTGATATTTCACCTTCACCTTCAGACTCGCCGAGCGCATCGCCGGAGGGATCATCTCCGTCACCTTCACCTTCATGGTCATCGCCATCACCAACATGGGCGCCAACACCAGCCCCATCACCATCTCTGTCTCCGTCATCGTCGCCATCGCCGTCCCCGTCAGTGGAAGCACCGGAAGTGGCTGAAGAGGAAGAGGAAGAGGAAGAGTTAGAGGCGACAAGTGCGCCGTCGCCGGCTCCGGAAGCAGAGTAAGTCAACCCCCAGGCAGAGGCAACAGCATAGGATACAAGTTAAATTAAATCAAATCAAATGAAATAACATATTCTAAGTTTTAACTTTTAACCTGACCACTCGCACAGTTAACAGGTTTTGTTGTAGGCGTAGAGTTCACCGTTTTTCACTTTCTCTTCCCAAAACTAAAATGGCAGGGTTTAGAAACACAATGGTTGCACATATGTTGTACCAACTTTCTTTATCAATCAATAAATCATACTCTTTTTTCTTTTGCATCTTAATACGTAGTTTTGTCTCTTTTCAAAACCCTAGCCCGGACCTGTAGGCGCACAATTTCCTCTCTATTTCTTAGTTTATTCCCTTTTTTTTTTTTCCAAAAAAGGAACTGCTCAGGATAAGTTAAGTGATTATATGTATACTCCTTGGGTTACTTCGATAATCCTCTACGTCTATTTAATTGAACTTGTATTCGCTTTCCCACTTCAATGGCGTTAGCCCTATTCTCTATCCTCGTATTAATAATCATGACACCACCTCGCAGCGGGTCACCGAAGTGAGGATGTACCTTATTGGGCCTAATATATTGGGCCTGGATCAGCTCAAGTCCTTTAGCTGCAGCCTAATAAAGTTCCTTCCCCCTCATGTTGAGATCATATAGTCTAATCCCTTAGATATGGATGTTGAATATAATTTTTCCTACGGATTACAAGATGCCCGTACTAAGACGCACTTCAGGGAATGTGGTTCTTTTCTTATAAAGTGTTATGATATTTTGATCTGATATGTTTTACATTTTTAATTTTTTTCCGTTTAATTCTGAGCAAGTCTGAAAGATAACTCAAGATCATTATGTGCACTGATCTAAAAGGTGAAATCTTAGATGAAATATATGTCACAATTTCAATATATAAGCGTTGTTAGTTTCTCTCCTTTTATTTCTGACGTAGACATGATTAACTTTGTAAAGACTGGCACAAAAATAATTTGTCTTCCTCTATGTTATCATGGGATCCAGGTGATTAAAATTGGGAAACAAACCTTTCACCCGAAAAAACAAAAAAGGAAGATAACGTAGAGATGCCACTGAAATTAATTGGTACGGTGTACTTAGAGCCCTCATATATATGTTCAAAACTCTAGCTGGCACAATCAATATATATATAATTTTGATACTCCTCTCGTATACCAATATAAGACATGTTCTTAAAAAAATTACTCATATAACGTAATCTAGTGTAAGACAATAAAGTGAAGAGAGAAGTAAATAGTGGCGGGTCCAATGTAATTGTACTGGAGATCGAAGAGCAAGAACATGTTGATATGGTGGGTGTGGGGATAATACAAATCTGAATATATTCTATTGGGATGAGATGAGATGTTAAAGCAGATATAATCCTGTCCTCCATTGAAGCGTTATAATTGAGTACCTAGCTAGCTAGCTAGGCGTTAAAGAAAGATTGCTTCAGCTTTTCAATTTTGAAAAATTAAAAAAAAAATTTGTTCTCTTGGGCTATATACTGTCCCATAGAAGACAGATGCAACGCGGCTGAAATCCTATATCACCTAATAATTAAAATTCGCAGTGGTTATGATGAGTTTCATTTAGAATTACACAGGACACTTTGAGATATCCCTTCACGTGGAGATTACTTCCTTGCTCCATAGCTATCACCCACTCTTGTTAACCATCACTTTTCTTGTCCCTGCATCTCTTTTTTCCTGCCACCGTTATATTATGCACGAAGGTATTCTTTCTTTTGGAAAAAAAAAGTGTTTTGAGGACCCGTTTTGCTAATAAGAGAGTGTGTCACCGCCCGGTGCGAGTTTACAAGCTTATTTAGCCTGCTCTCTTGTAACTTCATTGGCTATACATGAGTTGCTAATATATTAGGACGTAGTTCCAGTGAAAAAAAAAAAGACAATAAGTACATACTGCTTATTAATATTTTCTAATAATTACGTTTATTTATTAGAACTTAATTATCATTCTTCCTATATAAAATCACACAAGCTAAGCTTGGTAATGACAGGTTGATGGCCACTCGTGGTGCTAATATTAAAATGTCCTGCATTAACAAAAAAAAAAAAAAAGCTTGCAATTCTTAATTAGGATTCCTATGATCAGGTTGATTTGAATTAGTCAAAATGTATTGTTAAAGACGGATTATTATTTCATTTTTAAATTTTAAATATATCGTAAAGCTAGGTAATAGCCAACTCATCATGCACTCATCAGCCGCATTATTCCTTCAACCCCCCCTTATATTCAAAAAGAAAGAAATTAAAGTAGTGTAACCCCCTTATTTTCTCTCTAAAGATCGGGTACTTAGTTTTATTTTTTATTGGGTTCCGAATCCCTCAGACAACAATGATGACGACGCGAGAGTCGGTGCCTTTGATTTCACACGTGCCCCCTCTTTCTATATACATGACTCTATATGTCCCACTTACATATATACATACGCCTTGTGCTTTTGAAATTGCAAATTTCAAAACGTGTTTAATAATTAAAAAAACTAAATCTTCCGTATAATTTTGTCATATGTAATCAAGTTTAAACGAAAACTCTTTATTTTGTTGAGGGGAAAATCTCTGTACTACTCTCCTTAATTATGTCATTCATTCTCTCATTATTATATATATTATAATTAATTATAATAACAACACACGATAACAATTTTGCGCTCTGTTAGTCGTCCCATGCAATAACTTTCAAATTTTCACCATTCAGGTTTCTTAGTACGCTTATTATTAAATCTATGAAGTTAGCTAGGAAGGCTCTCTGCGAGTTTAAGTGTATATTTATATCCAGAGGTTTTTCCATTTTGAACTACATGGCCTTGGCAATAAGCACAGTACACCGATTTTCATTGAACTTAAAATAAATTTTTACATTTGTAGGAATTATTACAAGGCTTCGATACTTCATTCATAGACATATATATATATATATAGAGAGAGAGAGAGAGAGAGAGAGAGAGAGCCGGGGAGGGGGGCAAAAAGCGAAGCAAATTACATATAAATATATTAGTAGTTAATATATATGAGGACAAATTAAGCAAGTGTTAAGAACATGCTTTTAGTTTTTGAAACTTGATATATATATATTGATAATAAATTTCATTTCTGCCCACTGGCTCTCCTTCCAACGTACTTCACTGGAGGCTCAGACCCTTGATCCTGCTTATTACAGTATAAATCTTCATCATCATAACACCCATAACAATAAGACGACACTAGTGATGAAAGAATAACATAATAAACCCGTACGGCTCCTTCCCTTTAATCTTCATGTGGGTACTTAAGAACCAAAGTGGAAAGTACTAGAGAAGAGAGAGAAGCGAGAAAATAGAAAAGAACAGAAAGCCGGGGGAAGAGAAAGTTAAAGGCAATCAATATCATATAATTAACAACCACCAAACATTTGGTTTAACTGGTTAAGGTTATATCAGTTTAAGTAGAGAGTTTGAGTTTTGGAACGTAATAAAGTTAAATACTTGATGATAGAGCTTTATTTTTCTTATAGTCTTATTTGGCTTGATTCGGATTAGTCTGGACTCCTGATAAATCAGGTAGGTCCGGGTACCAGATGTTCCACGCAAAAATATCATATAATTAAGAGGAATAATAATTAAGGATAATTAGGGAATTAACCTTCGCTCCTGATCATCCAAGTAAGTGCTGTAAGTTCGGACGGTGGAAGAGGGTCGTGCTCGCAGTGGTTGAACGTCTGTATTGTAATCAGGGAGAGGGATAAGACCTCCCTCGATGAGCCTCACATCTTCAACAAGCTTCTCATAATGCATCTTCACTTCCTCCGCCGTCTTATTGCCTCCCACCGCCCTCGCCAGCTTCTGCCACCTCTCCGGCGTCTCCTCGTCGTACACCGCCAGAGCATTCTCAAATATCTTGTTCTGCTTCGCTGTCCACGTCGAGCTCGAGGCCATGGTAGCAAATAACTAAAGCTATCGCTAGCTAGTATATGTGCTGACAAATGATGATAATGAAGAGCGAAGAAGAGAGTGACATTGGAGGCCTTTATATACAAGTGGTGGAGCTGTTACTTTCCTAGCAAATACTGTGGGAGGGACAATTTCCCAAACCATAGATACTTTTATTTGTTAGCCATTTATTATAATTTCTGTGGTTTTAGCTTCTCAATAATTATTAGTTTGGTTCAAAACGCAGTCTTCTTTTTTTTATATTATTATCTGATATTTAGGTTGGAGTTCGTGGCTGCACTTCTCAATATAAATGACTTCTTTAAAACTCAAACTAAAGATCTAAAAGAATTTAGCGAATCTTGTACCGTGAGATAAACTATATGTTAGTCAAAATGCCTTCTTTCCCTTTTCTTAATGCTTTGTTTTTGTTTGAGGGGAGGGTACAGTTGTGAATTATTGGCGCCTGTTTCTCGTAAAGTTCACTCCTCCTTCTTCTAATGCCTTTCTCACGTGCATGCCTTTTCTTTTACTTGTGATAAATATCTACCCAAAGAATAAGCTTTCCCATCAATCGCTCTCATGAAATGGTTCTCATATGATGTAAGATGATTTCTCTCGTGATTATTCACTCTGCGGTTTAATTTAAAAGGGTTTTGACCATTGATTAATCCTCCTCGTCCACTTGTGTGCAAGCAAACCGTAATATCTATAACATATAGCACACTGTAATATACTAATAATGAGTATGTTTGATTTGACGTTTAGATTGTTTATAAACTGTTTTTTACATAAATCAAGATAAAAGTCCTCTCACGTATTTACTTCGTATACTATAAATCATAATTAAAAAATTATTTTTAAGTATTACAATTGTTATTTCAAACAAATACAATACTGACTTTAGTTGTTACTTACGAGCATGCGTGATCAACGAACTGTGCACTGTGAAAAGATAATCAGAGGCTTATTATTAGGTAAGGTGGTCTTATTCTACTTTGGAAGAATAAGAAAGACGACAGACTGGGGCCCGCCTGAGATTGAAACGTTCACGGGCGCAGGTACCATGAGTCCACGTACTAAATATCACGCCATTGGTGCCGACGAAGAGTTCTCACACTATCCACACGCCCAATAATTAATTAATTCCGATTTTCTATATCTCTATATATACAAGAAAATGGATACAGTTTTTGTACGTAGAATAAAGGAAAAGACCCGGGGCCGGGGGGTGGGGGATTAATTAGTTGTAAATACAAGATGAAAGTTTCATGAGGAGTGATTTTTTTACCACTCTAATAATAATGTGCGGGTATATGAATAAAATTATAAATGATATGATTTAAAAACGAACAGCCGAAAGATGCGTCTTTTCTTGTCTTTTGGACGTATTCCGCTTCAATACTTGTTTCTCCCATTTTTCTCTGCAATATTCCAAAAACCATGTCGTGCTTCTGCCATCATCATTATATCCTCCTCCTACCTACATGTCCATTTGTTGTTCCGAACCGTTCATTATTTTCTTTAGGGTACAGTTTGGACCTACTATACCATGAATCACAATTATTTCTTGTTACTGTTTCTCCAACGATCGAATGAAAGAAAAAAGAGTGCAAATAATTGAAATGCTAGTATTATTTTGTACTCTCTTTAGGAGGGAATAGCTTGTTAGCCTTGTTACTCTAACACAGTAGAGAGCTTGTTTTGTTGCTAGCTCGCTGTAAGTTGTTACTTTAAGGCTAAAAGGCTATATGTGCTTCAAAAGTGAACCTCAAAGGTTAAGCATATGGCGCTTTCCATCTCTTTCACTTTCACCACAGCATATTATGATCTCATCTCTCTCACAATGTAGGCGACCGAAAGCACTTTCTTCGTCTTAACTTGTATTGTTTCTTTCACATTGAGAGTGAAAGCGACCATCAGAGAAAGAAAGAAAGAAAAATATGTGGCCAACAATATGATATATCTAAAGTTTAATTCGGTGTCACCACCTCTACCTCTTCTCTGAAGGGGTTAGATCACTTAGATATGTAACAAGCTTATTATAACACAAACGATACAATTGGTAATAACTTATATAAATAGTGTCTTTCTGCCTTTGATGCTGTTAATAATTACTCCCTCCGGTCCTAAGTATAGGACAATATTTGGGAGTTGATCTTAGTCCTAATTATAGGATAAAGTTTTAATTTTTGTCAATTTTTTCCCAAAACACCCCCATTGATACTTTCTCAATAATAATGAAACATAATAATAATATTTTTTAAATAAAATTAAAACAAAATGATCAATCCATATTTTTCTTAAAATAAAGATTAAAAAATTCAACATCAGGAAGAGATTGCTTCATGATAATATTTTTTATGACAGTTTGCACATTAGTATGCCGCTTCACATTTTATTGCAGTTTCTTTTTCTTTTTTTCTTTTTTTTTTTTTGCCAATATTTTATTGTAGTTTCTATTATGCTTCATTGCTGATCCTCAAATCTATACGCGACTGGAAATTCTATTCCACAACACTAGTTTTGCGCATTGCCAGAGTTATATTTTTGTTCATTATGGGTGCATTGAGCATTATCAAATAAGGGCACTGTAGGAAAATAAATAAGATTAACTAATTTAATTACTATTCTTAATTTCTCCAAAGTTAGGTAAATATGTCCTATAATTAGGACCAGAGGGAGTAATAAGAAGCTGCGGAAGAAACTTATCTGTATTGGTTGGATTATGGTCCAAGAGGATAATGAACATACATTGGATATATGCTGCTGATAACAGAGAATCCTTATCATCCACGCATATCCTGGTAGCCAAAAATTATGTGTGTGTGAATAGCTTATTCCCTTTCAATTTCACAAGCTTTATGACAATTCATCTCCCACTGTCTGCACAAGTTGCAGTACTAGGGCCCCTACACTCTCATTAGTAACCAGAGGTTTTGGGAGATCCTTTTTGCCTGCTTGGATTCCAAATTCTTTATGCTCCTTCTTAGATGCAACTAGTCAAAGCGAACCATCGCCTTCAATCTTTCTCTAACACCATTATATTACTAACTCTCTTAAGTATATACAAAGGTCAAACCCAATATCAAACCAAAGGACCAGTACAGTTCATGAAGAGTTGATTCTCTTTTGAGTGGACGATATTGATCAAGATATACAATCTCAGAGGCAAGGCATAATTGGTGATCGATGTTATATATTAGGATTAACGTGCATGCAGCGCCTAAAGTATTTTTCTATGTACATACAACACCATAGAGTATTTTATTTTGCTCTCAGCAACTGAAGTATTTTTCTAAATCCACTTTATACTTGAAAATATTTTTTTAGGTGTGTCTAATATCATAAACTATTTTTTAGTACATCTAAGTAATTTTTAATTGTATTCAATACCCTAAATTATCTAAACTATTAAGTGCAAAATTATATAAAAAAAGTATTTTAAGGTGATAGACACCCCTAAAAAAATATTTCTAGATGTTAGATTCACCACAAAATACTTTAAGATAAAAGATGCACTTTAAAAAATACTCCAGGATATAAAGTTAACCCAATATATTATGTCTATTTAATTGTATATAAATGAACCAATCACCAGGGGCTCGTTTGTTCTTTTGTAAACATCTTGCAAGATCAAAGTTATCGCTTATATATTCTTTTAGTGTGGTCTCTTTTGCATATATTATAAAAGTTGAAAGCGTTTATATTCTGGGTCTAAACACTCATATTATATGCCCTCTTCCCTACTCCAGACAAGTTTCAATCAAATTCTTGGCCTCCCACAAAGAAATGGCAAATCGCCAAGATGTTGGGCGAATATAAGATAAAAAGGGAGAAAGTCATAAACCGCAAAAAGATAAATTCTGATGTCGACTCTACTATAATTCCGTCAAGTTCTAGACAAAGTTTTTTTGCCGGCGGTGACATCTTCCGTGAAAACGGAGCAGAAATGTTGACACACATATTAGTTGCGAAACAATCAGAGAAGCTTAACTTCGGATACTACGATCTTCAGCTATTGAGAGCAGATTATATGTTTGGAAGAAAATCTGGGGTCAGGAAAATAGAATCGAGTAGTCCAGTGATGATATATACGATACGTGGTATCCGTAGATAACATGTATCGAATCACAACGTTATTCACGATACATGATGAGATATAAAGATTCTCGCAAATATGCTTTATGGGATTATCGCATCTATTCTGTCAAGGCTTGGTATGAAAGGCAACGCTTCTTTTGTTTGTTTCGGCCTTGCGGCTGAAAGTTGAAACAAATTAAATGGAAGGGCCTAAACTACAGTAGGCAATAGCGTATTAATTTCCTTGGTTTATTTGTTACCGATAGGTGACAAGGTTGTCTGATATACTAATATAATAAAACATTGTGAATTCTCATTATAAGGTCCTTTAATTTTAGTCTTCATAGGATCTATGTTTAATGTAATTTTTTTTTTTTTTTTATAAATCTTCTTGTTTTGATGCTACTCTTGTCCTTTTATACAGGTCATGTTTTGATGCTTCTCTTGTCCTTTTATACAAGTCATGCTTTGAAATAAATTTATTATTTTTAAATATAAGTCACTTTACATAAAATTTTAGAATATGTAATAACTTTTTTCCTCTTTTTAAATGATGATGTCAATTGAGAATAAATATGAAAACTCCTTCAATTTTAATACCATTTTAATTTTTCTTGAACTAAATACTGTTTAACGTAAAAAATCCAGAATGATCCTATATTTTTTTGGTCAAATTCTAGAAAAATACAAATAAAATTGACAAAAGACAAAATGGTGTGGTGAATTGCTGAAATTCTAAATTAGATCGTTAGTAGGAATATGAGATTTAAAATTGCGAGCAAAAGACGAGATTGTCCTAATTAAGTGAAGTGATAGCCTATAGTCCTATTTCTAGAGGGTTGTCCCAACCGGAGGGAGAATATTGCCGACGTCGTCCCTGCCACCATTGTCAATTTGGTCTGGCAATGTTATCGCAATCTCTTACACAACGTCTGTAACCCCCTTCCAATCAAAACCGAGATTAGATTCATAAACACGCTATAATGCCGAATTAGAGACCGTAAATGATTTGAGACTTAATAAAATATCTTTTGCCCAAAACATGGTTTTCAAAATTTTTCTAATCCTGTTCAACAATGGTCTCATATTCACACTTCAATTACATAATTGGCTTGTACAATTTGATTCTATTTATAAATATCAGAGTACATAGTAAATTCCCAACACACTTGGGTTCTATTAATCGAATAAGGGTCTACAAGGCACAAATGTCCAATATCAGTTTTCCCTTAACTAGGGGATCACACAAAATTATATTACAATCCTACTATTTACAATTGTTTCCCAACAAAATATCCAATGATTTACAAAATGATAACCAAAAACCAAATTACACTTCTAGCTCGGAGCTTCAGCCACTCTTCATCACCTGCTTTTCCGTGGAACTACCGGCTTTGTTTGAAAATGTGTTTTTGGGAGAGTGAGATTCTAAAGAATCCCTGTAGTAACAAATTACTCATAGTATACATAATCATAAAGCATGAAAGCAAATCATCATACAACACATAGCAACTACAACGACAGTTACAGCGGTAAGGGCAGGTATGACGTGCGTCACCCTTACGTTTGCTCATGCTGAAGTGCACAACCACATAATTATATCACATATATCACCACAACTGGGATCCATATAAAATATTTCTCATACACACAGCCACACTGGCTTGATACTCAAACAGGAATTTACAATTCCACAACGCAGCCTCGGTAATTACAACGGCAGGGGTAGGTGTGATAGCCATCACCCCCTATGACTGCTCACACTGTAATGCCCTACGGCCGATAACACATACAACGCAATAATAAGTCATGCATACCAAGCATCATACACAACATAAGAGAAAATTCATTATCTTGGTCATTCTATGCGCGCTCTGGCACTGGTTTATCACAAGCAGGAAAAATATCGAATCCTATAATTCACAATTAGGGACAAAGTGTTATTCTCTATTCCAATATTCAAGTGACTTCACAACACTTAGATTTGGTTATCATTTATGTCCTTTAGGTGGCTACTAGAAGCCTAAATATATGCCTAAAGGGTTGGAAAAGACTATACCAAAATCATCTTTCAGAAGTGCAAAATGTTGATTTTTGGGGGTTGGTCGGGCCCAAAAATCCACTGGCCGCAGCCAAGAAAAATCCTGTTTTTTGGCTGAATTTCGAAAAATCATAACTAATTTTAGAAAAATTGAAATGGGATGATTCCAAAGCCTATGGAAAGCTATTTAAGTCCTCTTTACAGAAAAAATATGAATCATTGCTTTCCATAACCATAAAAATACAGAATCCAACAAATGTCAACATTGCTCCAGAATTGATCCCAGTTTCAACATCAAACTTTGGACAATCATAACTCCCAACACACACATCTAAATGACATGAATTATATATTCATTTTGAAGCTTGGAATGTGACATTTAAGATTAGAAAGTTTCATAATTTTTCAACATCATTTGCTATTTCAAAACGTCCATGCAAGACCACTGTTAGCACAGAGTTCTTACTAACCAAAACTTGCAACTTTTAAACTTAAGTTTCCAATGGTTCAAAATCTATATCCAACACTACTCCCACACAATTTTCCATAAGGAATCCAATGAAAACATCAAAACAATCAAATCCTCATTCCATTATCATGTTCTATTTTTGGCATATATCCAACAAAATCCTAAAATTTGTCAAACTTTACATTTAAGCTTCAATCAAATTCTATCTACCAAAAACACATATCAAGACACTAAATTCATGACCACAACATGCCATACACACCATGATCCTCATTGTCAAAATTTAAGCCAAAATTCCCAAAAATTCAAAACTTAATCAAGTGGCACAAAACATAGATAAAAAGGTGTATCTTACTCACCTTAACAACTTTTCCAAAGGAATTCTTTGGTTTTACAACTTTTAGATTTCCTTGTGGCCGCAAAATACCACTAATGGCAAATTTAAAACCATGAAAATGGAGCCCTCAACTCAAAGATCCACTTTAAAGAAGGGAGTTTTGGCATTAGAGGCCATTAGAAGGGTCAAGTACTCACCTTTTTACAAGAACTTTTCTTCTTTCTTCTAGCTTCAATGGCAGCGAAAGAAAGCAAGAGAGAGAGATGAAGATGGTGAAAATGATGATGAAATGAACTACTCCCATCCCTCCCAAGCTTATCAGCCAAAAAGAGAAGAGAGAGGGAGAGAAAAAATTATAAAATATCCCATTTGACTTTTTCAACTTCACTCTCTCTTCATCCACCAATGCCACTTGTCTCAGTCACATTGGTCCTCATAAAGTAGGTAACTAATTAGTTACTCTAACCATTCCATTAGACATTTAGTTACACATCTCATTTATTTTAGTTAGCAATTAATTTCTCTATTAATCACTAACTAATTAATCAATAATTTTTCATTCTTCCACTCATTTTGACACATTCACTTAAATTGCCATAGAACATATAATTAAATTCTTTTCCTCTTCTTTAGGCACCATTTACCCCTATTTTAGCCCAAATAATTATTTCAACACATAATTATGTTAAAATACAGGGTGTTGGGCATTCCCAATAACTGTTTCATGTCTCAAATCAACTTTAATTCCCAAATCCTTTTCAATAATTGTCATTAGCCCTTAATCAAAATTTGGGGCGTTACAACATCGCTGAGTTTGATGCTGGTGACGGTCCTGATTCCTGCCTTTCCTTGACTTTCCCTTTGATGCTGAGCCCCTCCTCCTCTGATTGGAATTTTGCTAATCAAATTTTGTTCAAATCGAAGCTGTTAAGAATGTTGACATTGACAGAAAGAAGGGCACACCTTGGACTGAGGAAGAATGTGGCAAAGAAGAAAGTGAAGCCGCTAATGTAGAATATGGTGTTGTTAATAAAGAGTGAGGTGTTGTTATTGGCCTCGCCAACTTGTTAATTTGACACTTTTCCATACAAAGTTATTAAACAAAAAAGTGAAGTCATTAATGTAGAAGATGATGTATCGCCTTTCCAAATTGTTAATTTGACACTTTTTCATATAAAGTTGTTAAACAAGAAAGTGAAGTCGTTAAGGTAAAAGATGTTGTTATTAATAAAGAGTGAGGTGTTGTTATTGGCCTTTCCAACTTGTTAATTTTGCACTTTTTCTACAAAGTTGTTAAACAAGTAACTCAAGTCATTAATCTAGAAGATAGTGTTGTTAATAAAGAGTGAGGTGTTGTTATTGACCTTCCCAACTTGTTAATTTGCACTTTTCCCTGTGAAGTTGTTAAATAAGAAAGTGAAGTCATTAATGTAGAAGATGGTATTGTTAATAGAGGGAGAGGCGTTGTTATTGGTCTCATCAACTTGTTAATTTGACACTTTTTCCATACGAAGTTGTTAAACCAAAAAGTAAAATCGTTAATGTAGAATATAATGTTGTTGATAGAGAGAAATGTGTTGTTATTGGCCCCTCAACTTGGTAATTTGACAGTTTTTCATATGAAATTGTTAAACAAAAAAGTTAAGTTGTTAATATAAAAAGTGTTAAATTAACAATTTGGGGAGGCATTAACAACATCTCTATCTATTAACAACACAATCTTCTACATTAATGACTTGACTTTCTTATTTAACAACTTCATATGGAAAAGTGCCAAATTAATAAGTTGGGGAGGCCAATAACAACACTTCACTCTTTATTAACAATATCATCTTCTACATTAACGACTTCACTTTCTTCTTTGCCACGTTCTTCCTCAGTCTAGGGCGTGCTCTTTCTACCAGTGTCAGCATTCTTGGGCGGCTTTGATTTGAACAAAATTTGATTAACGGAGTTCCAATAGGAGGAGGAGGGCTCAACATCAAAGGAAATGTCAAGGAAGGTGGGAATAAGGACCATCACCGGCATCAATCTCAGCGACGTCGTGTAGGAGACCGTGATAACATTGCCAGACCAAATCGATGGTGGTGGCAAGATGATGTCAGTAATATTCTCCCCATAGTTGGGGCAGTGCCCTCTAGAAACAAGACAATAATCTGTCACTTCACTCAGGGCATTCTCGTCTTTTGCTCATAATTTCAGATCCCAAATTCCTACGGATGGTCTGATTTGAGATTTCAGTAATTTACCACATCATTTTGTCTTTTGTTAATTTTATTTGTATTTTTTTGACATTTTTCCTATTTTCTTTGATCAAAATTAAAGCGATATACTTAGGTCTAGCCTCTAGGGACTAGCCTCTAGGGACTACCGTCAACATGCATCATGATCATAGTATATCCAGTACGGAACCATTTTTCATGGAGTTCGCATTGACGACCAACAAAAAAAAAAAACTTAATTTTTATGAAGTGATTATGCACATTAATATTATTTTTTGTTTGTCTGACAAAATCCTTGTCATTAGATTTAAATTAGTACTTTCAAACGAAAATAGAAAATATTTTTTAATTGAAATGTCAAACAGAAGGAATTTGAATAATGATTTAAGAAAAAGCTTGTAATACAAGGTAAAATTAGTCATTAGACTTTCACAATGTAGAACTTGCATGTAAAAATAGAGTAATAAAAATGTGCAAGTCATAAAGGGTAATATGCAAGTCATAAAGGGTTTTCAGAGTATTTTTATTCTGCTTTTCTTTTTGTTCATGTCATACAAATGTGGTAATAAAAGGAGGAAAAACATTTGTGTGAATACTAAAATCAATTAAAAACCTTGATTTGAGTCCCCGGAAGCGCTCTCGCTGGGAGAGGGCGTACCCTGTCCATAAAGAGATGGGCAGCACTCTTGTCTCTCGGGTCCGGATGTAGTCGGTTGCCATTTGGCGCCGGATACCGGGAGGTCCTAAGGATTAAAAAAAAATAAAAACCTTGATTTGGAACTGACAATCTCCTATTTGATAATCACCATCATGCCACACTTGTAGGGATACCAGTAAAACGAGCTATATTCAAGAGGATAGCAGGATATGGCGGCCAAGCAGATTCCAGCTAGCTTTCCACAAAAATGCAGCACACAATTTTCTAATCTTCCATTTACCGAGGCTCAAAAGCAAAAATGCCAAATTCATGCTCGATAAAATCTTCACTGATCCTGTAGTACTTATCTGGAGAGTACAAGCCCAAGTTGGATACTTGGCTAGTATAGAGGCACGCAAATCTTTCAACCTACATTAAGCTGATCATATGGTGAAAGCTACTTTAAGGGCAAAACCATTCAATTGGATAAAATTAATAGCACTATGGTTTCAATTTTTTTTTACAAAATAAACAATAGAAGTCCTTTCGATTTGCTCAAGTTTCTTCATCAAGTGGCCATTTTAGGATGAATAGATAGATTTTCACAAGTTCCAAGGCGTCCTACCAAAAAAAATCAGGCAAGACTTTACCTGATGAGCAAAGCGAGAGTTTAGATAACCAGTCTTCATTAGTTGGCCCCAGGGCACATGGAACTGCAATGATTTATGATTATGAATATTATAAAAACTAGGCCTCTTCAGTTCTAAGTTGATTGAATGAACTGTACCAGACAGGTCCAAGAAGAAACAGATGATGGAATCAGGAAGAATCAACCAGCTACCTTATGGTGAAGATTTCGCTGAGCCTCTTGATGACTTGATCGAACCTTCTCTCTTTCAAGCTGTTAAAAGAAGTCACCTAGAATCAAATCTGTTATTCAAATTCCACAATTATTGACAAGAGAATTGACCTGAAGGCCTAACCTCCAATCTAGAAACTTCTGAAGACAACTGCTGCTCAGCTTCAGAATTAACATTCTCAAATCTGGAAAATGAAATCCTACTCTATTAGCAGAGAGATGATAAAAATGTCATTAAAGGTTCATAGCTGTACTAACTTGAGAGACCACTTCAAACGATGTATTTTATCCTCAATCTGATCACGCTTGCTCCTCAGGGATCGAAGCTCCTGCACAAAATATTTGTGCAAAAATATTACACCAAATGTGCACATCACATTATCACAATATAATAAATCACACTGTCAAAAATAATAAAGATAATAAGCACCTTGCGGGTTTTTCTCAATTTCCAGAGGAGTTCAACCTCCTTCTCAAGCTCTGGGACTACTAGCATTGTTCTCCATCCTGCTCATAGTGAAAATCACAACTCAATCAAAATTCACTAAATCACACAGACGCACAAAAACGGGGGTTAATCTCTCCTTGTACTTCACTGTTTTGTCACACACACAGCAAGAAGTAATAGGACTCATTCAGTAAAGCTTCCAAGCATGCCATTGTCTTTAACTTTCCAGTGATGTTTATTATCCTAAAGATGATAATCACAGGAGATGCCAAAAAATTCCACTGGCAGATGGAATTAAAATACAGAAATCAATTTGTTAGAAGAGGGCGAGAAGGATTAGTATAGTATACCAAGAACCTTTTTGCTGCGTAATATATCTCCATAAATGTGATCCCCAACATACAGAACCTACACAAAGTATTAATACTTTTCAGGAAACTCTAATATAGGCTCTAGCGACCAGTCCCTACATAGCCACTGCACAATCTACAACTGTGATGTTTTGGATGAAAATAATCAGCATTTCAAACCAGAAACATAAGTCATGCTATAAGTTAATATCATGTAATTATGTAACCAACGTTGCCTTAGAAGGAAAAAATTACCTGTGAACTAGATTCAATTGAAAGTAGTTTATGCAGGTGGCCCACGCTGCCTCCCTAAATAAGTTCATGATCACAACGTATTTATTGAAATAATATGATTTAGTATAGTACAGACTCAGTATCGAAATAACAATAGAATTCCTCAGGTCATAAAGCAAAAGGAATTTAATGCAGAAAATGCTGATTAATATACCTGGAAAACTTTAGGAGCCTGAGCCCTGTCTTTTGGATATAACCTGGCTGAGATATTACCCACCTTTTCCCAAGGAAAAAAAAAACAGATGATGACACGATTTAAGACGTGATGAATAAAGAAATGAATAAGAATTATACAATGATTTGATGTGCCCTTGTCCTAACCTGAGGCATAGGAGACCCGTTATCCGTATTAATTAGCATTCCAGTCGCAGGCTCAACCTCAAATAGGTTAGCTCGATTCTCCTCATGAAAAAAGCTTGGTTTTGCACTGTTTGAAAGGAGGACTTGATCAGGTTAGCAAGGAAATTCGCCACTTATGTAATTTGCATGTCATAAGAAACATATCATAATTTTCCTGCTTAGAAATGGACTGCAAATTTGTGACATAGAAGATATTTGGATTTTCCAATAATTTAGCAAATACTTCAAAACAAATAAAAAATAACATAGAAACTGTTATTAAAGGAAGGAATGTCATATGGTCAGGCTAAACAAAAGGAATTCACTAACAGAAAGACAAAAAAGCCCCTCGAGAGTGGGCATGATGAAAATCTAAAGCCATGATGTGATCATGTGAAAGTTTATTGAAGCAGAGTGATCGGACATAACAAATATAGCAAGTTATAAGGTAGATTTTCATGTTTTAAAAGAAGCATGACCTGCCAGTGATGACAACATCAAAATATTGAAGCCAGCCAAAATTGGTATTGCCCTCTCCTTCACTAGAACCGCAAAGGAAATTCATGACAATGTTTGTATAGTCCCATAAACTGCAGATGATAAAGTATGTGAAATATTAGTTAAATATCTGTATAGAGAAGGAATTGTATGAGTTTGTTTTGAGAAAATCCACCGCAACAAATTTTCTCAAGATCAATTCGTAATAGTTTCTTGAAAATCGTCTCAAACCTCCATCTCTATTTATAATTTTGCAAATATATGACAACACACTCTACTGTTTGTCAAAAAGAATGCAGCATCTCTACAATCATAACTACCTATTTGTCACCAAAAATGTACCACGTCCAGAATCTCTGAGCAATTGAAGCATGGGCACAATGCCGGTGTCTTCATTTATATATCTAGCATAGTGAGTTCAGACAAAAATGAAATTTCCAAGTCAGGATAATTTCAACAAGCATGCATTGATAACACATTATTCAGGAAGAAACAGAACTTTTAACTAACAACCAGCTCTTTCATGCCAGAAATAATTTATCCCTTTTATTTGCTTTCCTCTCTATAAGCACCCCCTCATTCACTTTATATTCTAACCTTTTGGGATCTTTGGCAACCATTTGCTTCAATGTTCTAACAACCAGCTCTTTCATGCCAGAAATAATTTATCCCTTTTATTTGCTTTCCTCTCTATAAGCACCCCCTCATTCACTTTATGTTCTAACCTTTTGGGATCTTTGGCAACCATTTGCTTCAATGTTCCATCACGGTGGCACAAATCAACTGCAGCTCGAACATCTTTGTACATACGAGCATAACTGGAAAAACATTTGTAAATAAAATATACAGATTGCTCATTCAATTGTAGCAATAGGCACAAATTTCAACGGTACTAGCAAAATCTACCAGTGCGGTATTACTGATCTCCAGAGCCATTATTAGTGGGTTTGTTTGTTTTTTTTTTTCTTTCAAATTTTCAACTGTCCACCGTTCTTAAAGAAAAAGGCTGTCTCTATTTAGTTACTAGTAGTCGTTTGTACTTAGGAGGAACAGGCTTGGTGCCTTAGGAAAATCTTCAAAACATCCAATGAATAACCGTTATGTTCTAGCTATATTCATTTTCTTAGAACAAATCAATTTTGAAAAATTTATTTGAAAAGGCATGAAGTTGTTTGGAAAAATCCAAAGAGCAAACGAGAGGGAGACTTACTCAACACCATCTGAAATCTTTCCTGGATGTTCATCCTTAAAATCAACCAGTTGGGCAAACAAGTAGGCTTCAGCAAGTGAAAATAGCGTATCAATTAGAGCATAGTCTGGCTCATCAAAAGAATCACGTACTAAAGTATGTCCATATATTGCAACTTTGTCTTCTTTTGACAATTCTTTAAATCCATGATAGGCTACTTTCACATACTTGTGGCGATCCATCTAAATACACAGCCAGAAATTCAACAAAAACAGAGAAAATTTTTCAAAACCAGAGGTTTGCAGCCTTTCTTTTTGGTCAAGAGTTTTACAAGGCAGGAGGAAGAAATCTATCCAAGCTAAACCTTTAAGATGTTGCCTCTCTTCTTGTCAAGAACCAAGCCTCTAACCATGTATTTCCAGTCAAATGACCAATTTAGTAACTGCAGCAGATTGAGATATTTTAGCGAGGATGCTATCCAATACAGATGGTCTATATCTACAGAGAAACTGGTAAGCACAAATCCACTTATTGTATAGTATTTCAGTACATCATATTAAAGAAGTCAAAAGTGAATTTTATGCGAACGAAAAGGAGTATGCTGGATCTTTAAAATAACACGCCCCATGACATGGACACCTATTCCATCATTAGACAGTGAAGAGAAGAAAAATGATCAAACATGGTATTGAATATTACAAGAGAGAATTGACAAACCTTCTGAGGGTATCCCAAATCTGTAACCAGCTTTTTAATTGTGCCTTGATAAGCAAGAGATTCAAAAGTTTCAGGCCTGTATTGAGCCAGAGTATAATCCATATCAAATCCCACAGCAACAATATTCTTCATATTCAGTGACCGATTGCAAAAAATCTGCTTGGCGATATCAGGTTTACTTCCACCTGCAGAAATTGATGACCATGTCCGTGAACTATTCCCATGACAACTGTCGGGCAAATGTACTTTATTTTCACGGCTTCTGTTCATTGAGTATTGAGCATGCAACTGATTAGCACCTGAAATTTGATGAACAGAAAATATATATTCCAGTAAATTATTTTTGATAAAAATTCAAAATGATAGTAATAATTGGTAATGACTTTGGTATCCATGAAACGACGTCAGCGTAATATATTAGTAAATATATTATATTTCCTAGATTCAGCAAATCTAAATATAATTGAGCTGGTCAAGTCTTGTCAAAAAAGTACTTCCCATAAAAGGTAAGATCAAATAAGACACATAAACATAGCATATGACTGCACTTTCTTCAAACAAGGAAGCGCAGCGCATGTTAGTTAGATCAATCAAACTCGTTGATGACGTGGACAAATATTCCATTACAAATTTGGCAAACTAATCAAACCTAGAGCCTTTATATTCTCCCGCCATTCAGTCCCCAGTCACAAAATGCCAGAGGAAACGGCGGATTAAAATGAACTTGAAAAAGAACTAAACACTGATTACACAAAAGCAAAAAACAAAAGAAACTCTAACCCCGTCCTCGCAAGAAAAACGAAGTTGAAGTGAGCTGAATGGAGAGGAGGGGAAATGAAAACGAACCTGGAGAGCGAAACGGCGCAGTGCTGGAGAGAAGGCGATGGGAGTAGAATCGAAAAGCGAGTCCAGGTCGAGAAGAGAAAGTCGAGGGAAAAAGAGCAACGACGGAAATTCGCATCTTGTTTGACTGCGAGCATTAGATGGGTGGCATTACAAGTACATACAGTTTGGCTGCAATCCAAAATCAAAGCGTTTGAGGTGCCCAGCATCAGCGTTTGAAATCCGAAACGCGTTCTGTGGTTGGGAATGAGGTTTAGATGGCCTGGATTATTCCTGTCCCGGATTGGAACTCAATAATCCATGAATCGATAATGCCCTCAGCCCACTAATCCTAATACCATCCCGTTCTGTGTCCGTGTTTGGATGTTGAGAGTTGAGAGTCGAGACTCGCGGTGGTGATTGGAGCGGTTAATATCCCTGCCACGTGGCTGTACGAGAGTAGAATAGAAAGATTGAACTCTTTCCGTGTTTCTCGGATAACACCATATTGACATTTCCCAATTTGCCATGCCTCCTTTCGCCCTCTGCGCAACAGAAGCGTTGTCCGTGGTGGCCCATGTTGATTTTCAGAAAATATTAAAATTTCATTTACCATGAATTGACATATAATTATATAAACAAGACCCAGCTGCCGTCCCATTATAAAGATACAACGAGGGGTTGTTTGTACATTCGAATGAACTGAACCTGAAATTTAGCCCCATAATATATATACTGTTGTCATAATCAGGTAAGTGTTATACGTAGATGAGATATATCATATATTCCTGGCTGGTAACAAAACGATGATATATTATTAATACACACCAAGCAGAAGCAGATGCAACAATTAATCCAAGAAACACGGGCATTAAACTTTGCTTTATACTTGATATGATGCGCAGTGATCACTTCCAAGCGAGGCAGTGAGCTCAGAGATTCCATATTATATTGAACCAAAACAAGTGATCTCCCAGCTGCAGCATGTGGCAATGTTTGCTGCACTGTCAATGTTTCCAAGAATGCATTGCACACTTGGATAACACTAGTGATTATATTACTACTAATATCAGCAAACAAATTCAGTGACTCAGTCACCATCCTCCTCTCTTCAACAAGTTAATCAGTTCTTTATAAGGGTGTTACTGTAATATGCTATCTGCTAATCTTCAGAATTGTATGTATGTATGTCGTGTTTCTCATATTTTTTTTGCCCTTTGGCTATTGATGGAGAGAGAGAATTCAAGTTGTAAAGGATTTTTATAGCGCCCACTGAATTAATTAGAGTCTCTGGCTTGAGATTGCATTACAAAAGAAAAGGGTTCAAACTTCGAAGTGTCAAGTTTTATTCCCCAAATAAAGTTGTGTGCCAAATCCGAATGAAAGCTGGGAGACGTGCTTTCGGCCGTGGGTACTTGTGTAGTGCCAAAGTCGCCAACGGCTCCTATTCATCTCTACGCGCCCCCCCACCCACGTGACTTTCACATCGCCCTTACTTTGCCTTTATGATCCTTGTGTTGGCCTCAACAAAGACCGGCCCATCCCTGTTAGGCACTGGCATCACCCTAACTATTCAGATTAGTCCGTACATCATCACATCCACACACAACCGTTCACCTCTCCCTTCTATCCTTTTCTCTGTTTCACTTCAATTCATTCCTTCCCAAAACGTCTTCTCCTTCATATTTCTCAATTCTATGAACAGAAAAAAGCGGTACTACTTCTAAGTTCTAAACCAAATCTAGCATTTCAATCTCGGTGACAACAAGTGAGGCAACAGCTATATAGCAGCAATTTCATCAATATCAAAATTAAAAATATAATGAATCCAGACAAGCCATCAATCTCCAAACATCAAAATAATTGTTACAGAAATTACAAGAGACCGAGAACGAAGACAAGTGCTTTAATTTGGAATATCACGAAAAGAGATGCATGCGATGATACGGCTAGTTCAAGCCATAAAATACGACACCCAACAACTCTAAACTTACCCTTCTACAGACAGATAGAGTGGATTAGCATCTACCACAACTAATCAGTGAAATGAAACTCATGGACTATAACGTGACATATATAACTATAAGATAAAATCACATCGGCACTCCTGTTGCATCGTACCATACTAGAACAATTAATCCAACCAAGAATATTTTTCTTTATCTGCAGATTAAAAGAAAAGATCAGGGGTTGGTTGAGGAAGGCAGACAAAGAAGGCTAATCAAGTAATCATGACGATTAAGGTTTTAACAGCTCTTTCTGGGTTTGCTTTTACGCCTTGCTTTTCTTGATCTGAAGAGCTCTACTTCTTGAGTGGAGACTCCATCTTCTTTTGTAATCCATGTCGTACATGCTGATGATGAATCCGCATGTGCAAACTCATGCCCTTCTAACCCCTCGCTGCTTTTGTTTCTCTCTAATGCCTTCTCCAAACCTTCTTCTGCAGCAGCTTCAGCGTCCACGCCAGCAGCCAGTTGATCTCCGCCGTCTGTTTTCTCTACAACTATCTTCCGAGGCCTGCCCCTTTTTCGAAGAGTCTGAGGTTGAGACTGATTTTGTCCCCTCTCATCTCCTATCGATGAAGCTTCACCAATCGCCACCGCAAGTTCTTTCATTTTTTGCGCCTTTTTCTTCCCCATAAATTGAATCCTTCTCTCCAATCCACAACTTGATCAACAAAATATATAAATCCAATCGATGCAGTACAGATATTTTGCTTCAAAGCAAGTAGACCAAAGTCTTTGACCAGAAAAGCGGCCAAAGAAGCTACTTTTCCTCAACTCAATATATGCCTCTTTAAATCAATTTTCTCATTCTCTTCATTCCATTTATGGTCATGGAGACATCTCCTTTTCCAACCGCGACTGCAAGAAAAAAAGTGAAGTTCGTAGCTACCAAGAGAGGAAAGGAACAGATAGATAGCCCGTGGTAAATTTTGAGAAGTGATACTAGTTTGTACCAGAAAGGCATGGAGAAAGAGAACAAGTAACCATGGGTAAAGGGCATGTGAGTATTTTCAAGAGATCTGTGAAGGACTGAAGGTGAAGTGGCGAGTGTCGTGAAATTGAGTGTTACAGTCTGACCACTGGTTTCATGTCTCTCGCCTACTCAGCTTTCGTATTAATTTATGGTTTTACTGAGTCTTTTTCTGCTGCAGTTTCAACCAAAATGATCGTCGCTTCTGTAAATTTAATCGCCATGACCAGAATCTGCTGTTGCAGATTACGAAGAAACCCTTTTGTGTTCCCTTGAGGAATTCCATTATTGGGTGAGAGAGCGTACGGCATATACAGTTATACAAACATTTTTGGTTTTTTTTTTTTTTAAATTTCTCTCCTGTTTTTGAGTTGGCCAAAGTAAGACATGTGATGTGATGCAGGACAAACGAGTGATATGAAAAGCAGTCCGTTTTTATTATAGTATTGTAGCACGACCAATTTGTGTCAAAAATTTATGGTCCTTGATTCGATCTAAAACGGAAAGCTATGACCCTGATTTGTGCTTGATTAGACACTGCAGGTGGGAGTCAGTATCTTTAGTGGGGATGAGATGACACATGATGTGAAATTTATCTCGGGGGCATTTGTCAAATGAGCCTCCAACGGCATTTAGACTGTCTGCCGTACCATATCAGGATTCGGCTTACCTTCTTTTTATGTCTTTTTTTTTATTTGAATTATTGGATTAAAATCTGGTTTATATTTTTTTATTATAAAAATATTATTTTATTAAATAAAAATATAAACTTCAAATTAAAAAAATGACAGGCAGTGTATGAGAAGACAACGGATGGAATGTTGCCCAATAATAATAATAGTAATTATCATCCTCGATTTTCTGTGCAAGCGAGATAAGTGAGTGCATATATGAAGGATTATTCTGTTTAATTTGGCATCAGGTTTGGGGGAAAATAGGGCGCAAAACTCAGCATGAACAGGTAACGGCCACTAGTCATTTACGATGATGAGGAGAAAGGGAAGGACGAATAAAGTTGATATTAAATGAATAAAATTTTGTTTATGGAGTAATATAGGGAGCTCTCTGAAGGTTTAAATCTGCAAAGGTGCACTGTGGCAATACTTGGCCAATTGGTCTGTACAAATCAGTATCTCTCAATGAACAGTGACACAACGAACTCTCTTTGCTATCCATGAGCACCGTTCAGATAAGATGAATTTCATCTCCCATAGGGTGAAACCCAGTTCGTTCTCTTAGTGATCAGTGACTTTGTTTTAGTTTAATTGTTGATCGTATCATTCACAGATATTAATCAAATGGAAGCCCATCTAATTAGTAAAATTATTGAGTTATTGACATTTTCAGACAGCCGCACATTTGTATCCACTTTAATTTAATTTTATTATTTTTCAAGGAGAAGGCTCCAATGTCAAAGACGGGCCGAAGGCCCAATATGTTTCTAAGAAGTCGGTAAGAAATTGGAAAAATTGTCCATAAATAACTCATTAAAAATTTATTTGTTAAATGAGATATAAAAGTATTTAGGGGAAGATCTTTTACACTAAAAGAAAATGGTTCAACCCACAAGGAAAAGTCACATAAGGAAGATATATTGGACACAGGGAAGATAGTTTGAACACAATGAAAGATCTTTTGTACATGGTGAAGATTGTTTACACCCGAAGGTCCTATTTAACAAATAAGTTTCTAATGAGGTATTAATGGTCAATTTTCTCTAAAAAATTTCGGTGAAAAATATTGAAAAAAGAACATTTATCATCATGAAAGAATGGATAAGATAACACTATCTATCAGGTCAGATGATAGCATTTGAAAATGGGGTTTTAGGTCAAGGCCAACATGTAGTGAATTTGGTTGTAAGAGACAATATTAACAGTAGGGAGGCTATAGGGAAAGACATCCGCTTCAAGACAAGCGAGAAGGTTAATAGCCAAAAAACTGGATAGTTACTTTCGATTTCCACTATAGGAAGAGTGTACATTGTCTTGACACATTGGCCAAACCTTATCATGTTAGTTGATGAAAGGATACGAAACATGGAGAACGACTTGATGTAACTCTGTTTTCTTCTTTGATTATTAGCTCTTGTTTTCAATTTTTCCCCCTTAAAAAATGGGCAATTGTTGACTGTTGTGCAATAAGGCAATTATTGCCGCCACCTTTATTTCACAAGGCGTGGGCTGAAAAAATATTAAGTGTATTATTGCATAGCTGAATGATAATGGGCGTTCTTGTCCTTTTGTAATATTGTTTAGCCCGAGTCTAGACTTTGCTGCATTTCCTCACAAATCAAAACTTCCCTGATTACCAATGGGAATGGGAGTTGGTCCAAGTGGTAAGCGGCTTGGTTTCATTTAAACAAGGTTTCGGGTTCGAACCTTGTGTATGCAGAAAATTTTCATTGGGAGACTCTCCCACCATAGCCAGGTGAGCGACGCTGGTCGGATCCGAATGTAATCGGGGCAAAACTCCAGGGAATCGGATGGGCAACAAAAAAAAAACTTCCCTGATTATCTCTCCTGGTTATTATCATTTACTAGGTTTCATCCTCCCCATCACTCTTATTTTGTCTCTCTTCAAAATCTGTCCAACGCTCGTGTAGTTCTTTTCACCCCCTTCTGCTTCCTACGGATCCAAATCTGATCTCAATTCTGCGTTCTTTGTTCTTGTATATTATTTTCTATTAAGTTTTATAAGATTTAACCCTTCTCCGATATTATCAGGTCATCTAATACTCCACAATTTCCAGATCGCAATCTTACAGAATCTGGTGGTTCTGGCAATGCTTTCTGAACTGAGGTCAGAGTGATGGTGTAAAAAAAATGGAGATGGAAGATGGAACGTCGTTACGAAGCTTCCTACCAAGAAAGGAGAAGGTACAGAGCGAAGCATTCAAATTATGAAACACTCTCCTTATAAAGCTAGGCAGCTAGCACCAAACTACTATCATGAACATCGCTTGATGTCCAAGTGTTTCACGCGAGAGTCAGGGGAAATGGAGTCAGAAGCTAAAAGAGATAGATAAGATAAGTGATCTGAAGAATCTTCCTTTGCCAATAAAGCAAGCATAGGATGGACTGAGGGATCATGAAATTTTGCAGTTTACAAACAGGATTCTTTTCTCTCTGGAGTTCTGAAAATAACATTGATTTGCAAGTAAGATACAGGATAGCTCCTAATTAGAGGTTACGGTCTGTTTATGACTAAATTTTAGCATAGTGACGGATTCTGTGAACAAGCTTTTGCCACATTTCTAAACAGCAGGGCCCATGGCCCTCTATCATCTTTGCTTCATAGGCTGATGAATACCGAAATTCAAGCTAGAACATGAAGATGATTGCAGCAACCCATACTTATAAATAAAAGAATATTATAGGCAGAGAAGAGTGTGAACTTGACGGTTTAATGCTAGTGTAACAGTATGTGTAACATTATAAGTTCATGCTAGAAATGGGGTTGGCTGTTGGTGTGCTCATATCAAGCAACCACTTGTAACTTTAAAAGGCTGCAGAAGTAACTCCTTTAGTTGGAAAAGGTATCTGACCCTCTAGTTCAAAGGCAGCAAACAATGAAGGTTAACTTGAAGGCCTTTTTTTTTCTTTTTTGGATAACAGTCAAATTTTTCATCAAATCAGTTTCTTTGCTATCATGTTTTCCATTTCGAAATCTTTAAAGAAATATGCCTATTTAGAGGTAATATCAAATGGTTAATTTTCTAGGCACATCAGACGATTGTGTGATTGTGAAGATTGCACGCAGCGTACTTTATGAGACGCATTTTCTATGTAAATGAATGTTTTATGGGCAATAGATGAAGAGTAAAGTATTTTGGAAACGAAGGGAATGCTTTCTGATGCTTGAAAGAAATGCATTCTACTCAACTACATAGCTATGCTTTCAAAAAATTAAGCTCAGTTCCAAGTTTATCTGGGATAAGGATCAGGACTCAGTTTAGTGATCAACTAAACTGAAGATGTTTCCTAACCTGTGTGGTGAATTCTCAACTAGTGTGGTTGATACAGTGATTGCAGTGTTTATACCTAACTGCGGGAGGGGAAAGGCAGGTGCCTCAGCTCGCTGGGACAGACTGTCTCAAATATGCCCATTGCCATCGGGCTTGTCATCAGATCCCCAAAAGGCAGCCGTTTTCAGATCATCCTGAGACATCAGTTTGCTGAACTCCTCATGATTATAGTTTAAGATGGCTTTTCCTCCAAATACAGTGGGAAGATTTTCCTCGTCAAAGTATGACTTCATGAGCTCCACACTATCTTTGTTTTTGGGATAGACGAACTTCACCTTTTGAAATGTCTTGGGATCCAGGAAATACTTGACAATCTGCATTTACAGAAGTAAAGTAAGGAACCTTAGCTCCAAAATGCTGTCCCACTTGAGTGTTTTCTAATTCTGCTAGCAATTAAGAGGTCTCGATTCTAGAAACCAGCAGGGCAGGAAAAGACTCTAGTATTTTGCGTGTTGTATTTAAAAGTGAAAGCAGTGAGTGCAGAGATTGAACCTTCCAAAAAGCTTCAAAAATTCGAGGGGGGTTGTAAAGAAATGCTATTGCAAGCCTCTCAGGATAGTGGTTCTGTAGAATGTTGGTGGTCTCTCCGGCTGATTTGATGGGTACGCTGGTACTGAAGGACCAGCCAGTGAAGTCTATCAGCCAAGCCATTTGTTCCTGACCTTTGGGAAGGTCAAGAGTAGCATTTTCCAAAAGATACACCACATGCCGAATCTGATTCTCAATTGACGACGTGTTCTGCAACACAAGCCAGTGCATCAAAATTTCTGTTTCAATACCCATTAAGGCTCAACATGTTGATTCAACTACGATACCTGCATTCCGGGTCTTAAAATAAGAACTCTTCTTCCTTGACGGTCATGAAAACCTGCTTTGTACAACTTCCCAGTTTCCCCTTCCATTGCGACCTCGTGCTGGGAAATGTGATTGAACATTTCAGACCAATTAATACACCAATTACAGAAAAGAGAAATTCACACGACTTACCCAGCGGATTTGCTCAGGCTTATAGGTTGATCTCCACCTGAGCGTCTCCTCCAGCATCTTCTTGGACTTGTCCACATTCCAGTTACGAGCATCCAAATATCTCTTCAAACAATCATCAGTGCAGTACTTCAAGCTGCCGCCAGACAAGGGTCCAATTGCAGCCCTGAGCTCTTTAATCTGGTAATGCAATATTAAGTATTAGAATTGTAACTACATTATGCTGCAAGCTTTAATTCAGGAGTAGCGAGAAACTCCACCAGAAAAAAGGGAAACGAGTCCTATTCCAATTTCTAGGTCTTACCATCCTCAAAGGGATCTTTTATTTAAAATTGTTGAATCTGAGGTTAATATCATATCACCAGACAAAGAAAACCGTGCGAAGTATGTAAATTACTATTTAACGATCTGTTACCTTCGATTCAGTATAAAGCTCATTGCTTTCCTGGCCGTGCTGAGAATTGTTTCTGCGATGGAACATGGTTGCCGAAAATTCCTGTAAAGGAAGCCTTCACACTCGAAAACTAGAAAAACTAATGCTGTCTTGAACAACTAATCTCTATCGCTCCCACAACCAAAAAAACAGAATTAGATAAATAAAAAAAACCATAAACAGAAATAACACCGCATAGAAAACATTCCGAAGTTGATCGCGAAATCAAGATGCAGGCATGCAGCCAGTAGAACAGATCAAAACAAAGAGAAGGCAAATGGATCAATTTCATATCATACATCACCATGAAATCACACACTGATTAGGGCAAATAAGAACATCGGGAAAAGCATAAAAGCAGAGAAATGGAAGACGGGACAACCTGAGTGTGAGAGAAATGGAGGAACGCAGCTTCGAGTTCTTCCAACTCTGCCACACCTTTTGTGAGTGTGAGCGAGCCGCTTTCAAAAAAAGAGGCAGTTATAAATTTATGATTAATTACCCATTGTTACTTCTTGAGGGCGCCAGGAAGGCAGGAAATTGAGAATAGTGTCGTTTTTAGTAATTTTGAGATTCTTATATAATTATTATAAAAATATATTTTATTTTTTATTTTAAATACATTACATTTTTATTTAAAATTCCTTTGAATAAAAAAAGTAGTTTGACCTTAATAAATAAATTAATATCAACAACACTAAATATTCATCTATGTAACAGTTTAAATTAAAAATAAAATAAAATTTGTAAAAAGGACTGTGCGTTTCTTTTATTTTTTTTATACCCTGGAATTGAGGATTACGCTTTTCATAAACTATACTATTTCTCTGTCATTCTTCCAATCATTCTTCACTTTTTTTTTTTTTTTGGATCGAAACCATTCTTCACTTATTACAGGTTATAAAAGGCATAAAACTTATAATAGATTTTTTTGCCGAATAACTTATATATAATAGATTAGACTTATTATGAAACCGTGAATAAAATAAACCAATTAAAAAATCAGGCAAATGAATTTTTTTTTTTTTAAAAAAAGTGCTTAGTTGTTGATGAAAACGGAAGCAGTAAAGCTCATTCCGTTCGGGATGCCGTTACGGCGTACGGATGAGGAAACTCTCAGGGACGGACAGTCATGCACCAACGCCCCAAGCGCAGATATTTCTAGCTTCTTGCCTTCTCAGCCCAAAATTAAAGGCGCTAGAAAAGGCATAATTAAAAACGTATCAACAGAAATTTTCCCTTTAAATTGAATTCTTGATATCTGAATCCTTTTAAATAAAGCGAAACTAGGGAGAATTCTATACTTCACATATAGAAATAAATTGATTACCTGTGACTTATAAATAATTTTATTTATTAAAATTTTTATAATATATATAGATTAACATAAGTTTTATGTGTTGTATGAAATCTAAAAAAAATATGTTTTAAAATTTTTATAGATTTTATATTACATAAGAATAATTTATTTAGTATTTAACTCATTATATTGTTTTAGGACCAAAATCTCAATAATGTACTTGTTTTGGGTGTAAAATAAGTTTAGGCGAGGGCTTAGAGCCTTACAAAAGGCTTAAGAAAATTCATGAATGAGAAAGCATTTGTAAAAATACTTGCAATCCAATCAAAAATGACAAATTATACTTTATTAGTTTTATGTTGAGAGGAAACCACATTTTTTTTTGGGTAGGTGTCAGTTACTATTAGAATTTTTTCCCCCTATTCTCTTCCTTTTTTTTTTTTTATCCTACTCTCTTTTTTTTCTGGTAGATCTGATCAGCATCTAAATATTAAGGATCAGACTGATTCAGTCGGACGACGAACCACGGGCACATTAATTTGGTAGTAAATCAGTTTCCGATCTTGATGGACAACAAACGGAATTAGTTTCGACGTTATTTATTCATGCACAGCCAATAAGTGAGGTTTGACCCAGTCGTTCCACTTTATGCAAGATAAAATAACAACTTAATCAAAGGGAAACTTACATTTAGGTCCCAAGTGTAAAAAATAAAAAATAAAAAGTCCCTCATATTTTAAAATTACCAACAAGTCCCATTGACAACTCTAGGAGTACATTACTGACAAGTCTAGAAGCACCATTAACAAATTCATAAGACTTGTTGGTAAATTTGAAATCTAAAGAGACAATTTTTTTATTTTTCTCTTGTTTGAAATCTGAGTATAATTTTCCGATAATTAAATGCTGAGTCGTTAATTTTGAGGACTTATTAACAATGAGGCATCCGCCATGTAATGTCATCTCACAAGGCATGGATGGATGGAACCAGCTAACTCGTCACCACTCCCTCGGATGTTTGGGGTTTATTATTTGTTTTTGAAGGTTCCAAAAATTGACTGACAACTAAATTGGTCGAGACAATGGTTTAAGGGTCACTGAGTCATACCGATCATCGTTAAAATAATATAATTTAATCATGAGAAGTAAAATGTCAGCCATGCTACTTTCTCCAATAATGGCTTTTCTTTATCAATTAGAAACTTACCATTTTATATATTATTGAAAATTTTCTTTATTGGCTTTTCGTTTGAGCATGCATCCAAAGAATGATGAATGGAGCAAGAGCTAGCTAGTTTTAAAACTAAATATAATCTTTGAAGAAGTTTTTGTTCTAAAATAATCAGTTACATTTTGAAAAGTCTTTAATATAGTAATTAAGTAGTAATATTGTGAAGGGTGACATTGTTGAGAAAACATGGCATTATACTCATGATAGTGCAACAATGAAGTTTACCAGAAAAAAGGGCGGGAAAGAAGGCTTTCAAATTATTAATAAGCGACAAAATTTGGTGGACATCACACGGAAATAGTGGGCCATGGCCACCCATTGGAATGGAAGGAAGATGGTTTCGCGTGAACATCAACGCAAAGAAACAAAAGGAATTTAATTTCCCTCGTAGTGGTCCCGTTTTTTCCCTTGAGGTAAGAAAACGAAATGCACAATATATAGAATATTGTCATGTTTGGGTCTACGTGCTAATTCATATGAATCCTGAAGTTGGTGTAGCAGTTAAAGTTAAACCTTGTGCTTTATAATCTCCTTTGAAGGAGGGAGTAGAGTTTCCATTGCTGAATTTCTCATTTTGGCTAATAATTAAACAAACCAATTCAAATTTTGGGTAAATTTTATTCAGCGTCTGGCGAAGGATGGAGGCAATCATAACTACATCAGCCAGGGCCGTTAGAGAATCATCTTTGGCCAGCCGTCGACACTAATGCAAAATACTAATTTAGTTACATGATTTTACATCAGTTACTTAAAGAACCGAAGTGATAATTCATGTGACATAATTTCGCTTCTGTTTTACGTGTAACTGAAGCCGTAATGTACAATATGTCATCAGTTACTTGAAGAACAGAAGTGATAATTCATGTGACATACATTCGCTTATGTTTTAAGTGTAACTGACGCCGTAATATACAATATGATATCAGTTGTATAGTCAACTGATGTCGTAATTAAGATACTATAATAATAATAATTATGGAATCAATTTATTGAGCACCATAAGCGATAATTAATATAAAGTTTTGGAATTTACTTGTGAAATAAATAAATTTAAAATATAACATGTCATAATTGTAATTAAATACTATAAATAAATTTTTCCAAAATATAATTATATTCACTAGTACAAAATACTAATTTAACTATACGATTTTGTATTAGTTACTTGAAGAATAGAAGTGATAATAATTCATATAACTTAATTTCACTTCTGTTTTGCATGTAACTGACTCTATAAGGTACAATATGGCATCATTTACTTAAAGAACGGAAGTGATAATTCATGTGACATAAGTTTGCTTCTGTTTGAAGTGTAACTGACGCAGTAATGTATAATATGACATCGGTTGTATATTCAACTGATGCCGTAATTAAGATGCTATAACAATAATAATTATGGAATCAGTTTAGTAAGCACCAGAAGCCATAATTCATATAAAGTTTTGGAATTTAATTGTGAAATAGATAAATTTGAAATATAACATGTCATAACCATAATTAAATATTGTAAATAAATTTTAAAAAATATTTTTTCCCAAAATATAATTATATTATAGTTATATTTTAAATAACTTTTTTTTAAGTGGGAAATTAGCGACGGAATTATTCCGTCTCTAAATCCCGTCTCTAAAAAATGAAATAATATATAAACTACCCTCTTTTAGAAATTAACATAATAAATGAAGAAAGAACAATTATAGTGCTAATTTCTTGAAATTTATTAAACTGCTAATCAATTTATTCGTACACTTATTTATCAGTGTTACTAATATGATTTCTTTAACAAAATTAAAATACAATAGTTGTTTTGGAAGCTATATATAGTTATGAAATATGTAGATAAAAATTAAAAAAAAAATACAAACAAAGAACTCTAATATATAAAAGTTAAAATTCATAACAACTCATGATATAATTTACAAAGTATAGACGTCACGACTTGTTTCTTTGAGTTTTATGCAAAGCATAGGATTTTATTTATAAAATATTGAATTTGTGACAAATTGCAATAATGTATTCTACCATTTCAAATAATACATAAAAACATGTAAATAATTACTACTACATATATTATATGAATGTGTAATTAAATACTCATTTGATTGACAATATAAGTTCAATCTTGCAATTGTATCGAAAAAAAGTTCAATCTTGCAACTTGGCCAATCTATTTCAAAATATAAGTCTAGTCTAAAATTTAGAAATTGTAATTTTTTTGCTTATGTTGTTCTTCTAGAAAGTTTTTTAATATACCAACTAATATTTAAGAGGTGCCAAATCAGCTCATGAATTGTTGTATTTTAATTGGTTATGCTACAAATAACATGACGGACTAGATTGATACAATAAATTCTAGGGTGGATATAAAAAATTGTACATTCCCTTCATTTATAAGACTAAAAAAATTTCCCCTCCAAATTGTTGCAAATTCCCTCCATATTTGAGCGTTTTTTTGGCCAAATCCCACTTCTCCTTAATTTATAGGGCACTCTCATTCTATCACAGATCTGGCATCTCTGGTTCTTCCTCCTAGTCACTTGTTCAGCCTCACAAAGTCACCGCCTTCTCCTCTCTTCATCGGCAGTCACAGCTCTCCTCTCTCTCGGAATCATTGCGTCACCGTTTTCTCCCTTTTCCGTCAGCCATTGCAGCTCTCCTCTCTCAAAGTCTCTCTTCCTCATCGGGTTTGTTTGGTTCAATATTAAATACTCATTTGATTTTTTAATTGAGACTAATAAGTAGGATTAGAGTGGTAGTCAATAGGCCAAAGTAAATAATTAGTCAGAGTACAATTTGAAGATTCACTATAATGAATTGTCGTATTTTAGACTAAGACTCTCAATATTTAAGTTATACAATTTGAAAATTCACTATAATTTAGAAAAATAAAGTAAAATATATTTAATTAGTCAAAAATTAAAATTAGAACCATAGTTCTAACCACTTTGCTTCTGGTTAAAAAAAACGAAATTAAAAGAAAATATAAATAAACAAAAATTAATCTTTCAATTTTACCCTTCATTATTTTACTCTATTCCTATTTTACCCGACTGAACTTGATCCATTTTTGGGACCACATTCAATCCCAATATCAAATTCCAAAAACCAATTTATAATTTCCCTTCTTCAGTTACCTCTCTACTTCCAAAACCCTAGATTTACCATCTCCAACTTCTACATCACCGCATCATCCATCGTCTTTCACCCTTTCCCCATTCCTCTTCGATGTAACCCCAGTGACCACGATTTGTCTCTGTTTCTTGTCCTTGTCGGAGCCAGACTTTGGTAACATTATTGCCGGAACTCCCTCCTCCTCCGCCATTCTCTCTCTCAGCCTTCGCCAACCCTCTTTATTCACGATCTGTCAAACTTCAGTTCTTGGTGGCTCTACGTCGATTCTCAGTCATCTCTGCCATTTGAGTCAACGAAACCTGGTGTTGTCGTGTCTGTGATGTTGTGTTCGTATTTCAGCTTTGAGGTAATTTTTGTTCCTTTCTTGTTTACAAGCATGTGGGTGAACAAAGAGCACGAGCACTGCGATTTGCTGATGAAATTTACGAAAACAAAAAATAAGTGTCTTTCTGTGACCAACCCATTGGCCATTAGGAAGGGATCTTCCCATGTTATGTGAATTATATATATATATATATATATTTCATATTCTGGTTGCCTGCAGTTCATGTGACTTATCAATTATTGCATAGCATTCATAGTTTATCATTTCAAATAATTTACACTATTTTGTAGAGAAAAGTATTTTCATAGAACTTGTAGAGATGATGTATACTTGCGTACCTGTTCATGTATATGTAGCTTGAGAGAAAAGATCTTATATTCTATAGAAATAGGTTGTTTAACTATTGCAAATATATTTGGTCAGTCCAATGTTTAAAGAAATCTTTGTTGAATATCTATAATAAGGTCCTTGTAATGTTACTTGAGTGACTTGAGAGACACCAAAAGTTTATATGCTAGTTTAGATTGGCGGTTGAAGTTTCTTTACAAACATGATTTATGGAGAGTTGAGTTATAGTGCCAACCATATTTTAACAAAGCTAATTCTCATCTAGTTCTTAACTCTTGGAAGACCATATTTGTTTGTGTCTTGTGTTAATTAGTTGCTACAGCAATTGGAAAATAGTTTGTGCTTTGTTTGCTGGAAGTGTTTCTGAATTAAATCTGTTATTGGAAATTTGAAATTGTTTGGAACTTGGAAGTATTTGATTTTACAATGTGTATGGATAGGATTAGCATGACTATCATGAGTTTGGATATGGGTTGAAGTTTTGCCGCACTCATTGAGTGATTTGGAACTGATTTAGACTCATTAAACATTTTGCATTGAGAAATTGAGTTGGTTAGCTGCTGTTTGTCCTGCATCAAGATTGTTTTTGCTGTCAACAGTGGGTAATAAGTTGAATTGCATCCATGTTTCACAAATTTCGCAATCTGAACTTGGCATTGTGCTGTTTTTGAGTGAAACATTGAGTCTAATGTGTTGAGTGTATGAATATCACATTTTGTTGGTAAAATCCTCACAAACAAATAATTAGCAGGTTGACCTAAAATCCTCACAAACAAATCAATATAATGAAATATATAATATGTTAGAGTTAAGAAGAATAAGAGCTGTTACTTTTTATCATTGGTTGCAACAACACCTGACAAGCAATTACTATTTCCAGCCATAAATTTGGTAGCTGAATGCATAACAATATCTGCAAAAAAAGAAAGAACAAAGAAGAAAGCAACTGTTAGTTAATAAAAAAATCTTTCAACTTTCGTTTTTGATATGTAAGACGAAAAATAAAATAATATTATGCCAACAAAAATCCTTCAATTCACACACACAAAAAATGAATTGATGAGACAAAAAGTTTCACCCTCCAACCTTCAGTCACCTTTACTATAGTTCATGTTAACAGACGTGTTAATTATAAAGCTGTTAAATCTAATTGTACTTCATTATCTTTTCAAGTGTGATGTGAACACACACACACACACACACACACCTACCTACTCCAATTGCATCCATGTTTCACAAATTTTGCAATCTGAACTTGGCATTGTGTTGTTTTTGAGTGAAACATTGAGTCTAATGTGTTGAGTGTATGAATATCACATTTTGTTGGTAAAAGTACTCTAAACTAAAATTGCTGCATTTTGTGTGTTGTCATATATCCCACCAGTGTTGGAGAAATTTTGCTGCTGCTGGGATATTTAGGTTACTACTGTCATTGTGGTGAATTGTGATACTATTGTCAATATTTGCTCCTTTTCTTGCTTGAAGCTCGTACCACACATCTTGTGCCATTGAGTTTTGGATTGTTAGACTCAGTATCATTGGTTGCTTGGTTGTTAATAATTGTAATAAGCATTGCATTCAAATTTCACCTTTGTTGTCAAGTTCTGGCCCTATTTCAACCCCATTTTCACTTAGTTGCTCCTTGATTTTAGGATCTTGATTATAGGGACATTATTATCTTCATCTTAGTGGTTGCATACCATCCTTTATTTTATATATTTATTCATATCTTTTGACTTTTTTTACTCATTATTTTCTTTGATAGGATCATTACATGAGGATCAAGGCATCTAGAAGTTCTAATACAGATTCTCCAAGTGATGTCCAATCAAATCAGCTAGATGAAGAAGAAATGAAGCTATATTTAGAGGCTGCAGATGGTAAGAACAAGAAGGGTCGTATATTTGGCTTAGGATCTGAGGCCAAAAATGTTGATTCCTCAGCTTTTTCTTATGGGTCTTCTCCTCCTTCCATCAACACAGTGCTCCAACCTGATTTTGAAAATGTTGTCACAAAGCTTAGACAGGAGAATCACAATCTTAAGCAACAGAATCAAATTATCTTAACAAGGTTGGAAACATTTGAGCAAAAATTTTCTGGAGCTGTCAATAATTCAAACTCTGAAGCTCATAATGCTGATGATAGCCCACCATAAGATAGTTGTCACTAGGTTGTTTGACTACATTAAATATTTGTGTGGTTTGTTTGTTTGATACATGATATACATTTTCACACTTTTATGGCTTTGTAGTTTGTTAACTTGTTATCATTTTAGAATTTGGTTTGAACTTTATTTTATTTGCAATCAATTTAATTCCACTTTCAGTTCTTTAACCATTATAAATCAACAATTCAATTCAAACTAACAAAAAAATTATTGGCCAAAAATTAAAAAAGAAATCTGAAAGTTTATTCACAAAATTAAAACTAATTTTAATTTTAAAAAATTTAACTTTGCGACGGATTAGTGACGGAATTCCGTCGCTAATCTTGACAATTTTGTCACCAACTGACGCACATTAGCGACGAAACATTAAAAATCTGTCTTAGATTTAGAGACGGAATTTCCGTCGCTAATCCGTGGCAAAAATTCCGTCTCTAATCCGTGGCAAAAATTAGAGACGGAATTTCCGTCTCTAATCTGTCTCAAAACATTAGCGACGGAATTTCAATTTAGAGACGGAATTTCCGTCTCAGATTAGAGACGGAATTTCCGTCGCTAATCCGTCTCTAAATTAGGGACGGAATTCAGAATTCCGTCGCTAACAGAATTAGTAACGCCCTTTTTAGGGACGGAACTTTTTCCGTCGCAAATCCGTCGCTAACATATTAGAGACGGAATTAGCGACGGAATTTCCGTCGCTAATTCCGTCTCTAATATCTGTTTTTTTTTGTAGTGACCGTACCCAGTCTTTGATCCAACGAAGGCAGCCACGGCCATCGCCTGAAAAACCAGAACGAACAGAGAACCTGCGCCTAAACACCATGGAAGATCAAAACTAGACTACTTTTCTTGCTCTGGCGATCTTTGTTTTGTTGGGGGGGGGGGTTTCCTGCTTTTATGGTCAAATGTAAGTCGGTCGTTGATGCCCTGGGAAAAAAGAGAAAAGAAAAGGGAATACTGCCCCAATATTTTGGTCAAATTCTAATATTTTCCTGTATATTAAAAAGTTTAAAATGTTAGTTAGGATTATATAATGGTCGATCGAAGATTGAGGATATCCCGTAAAATTTATAACTATTATCACTCAAAAAAGTTTATAATTATTATATATATATATATTAGAGCAATTCATTCAGATATTTTATATATTTCAAAATTATATTATATTAAAAATTATCTAAATTTTTTGAATTATTTCACTATATTTCTATATAAATAGATTTTATTGCACATAGATTTTAAATTTTAAAAAAAAAATAGCCCATTTAAAATAAGAAATTCAGCCCCATGGATTTGGATAAGAAGGTTTGGATTTTGATTGCATGAACAAATTTAACATATTTTTTTATCAAAAGACAAAATCATATTATTAATAAACCATAAAATTTACCACGAAATCAAATAAATTAAACTGAACTAAAATGCAATAAATGGAGCCTATCTAAATCATTAGCGGTAACAATAGCACTAAGAAAAGAAGGAAATTCTGTGAGCAGAGAATAAATATCCTGAATCACCACATTAATACTGTCTGAGCGAACAAAAGAATATAAGAGGAAGTATAGCACACTTAGCAATTAGGCCTATGTGCCTTATCATCCCTACAGAAGACTGTGATTCCGTTCCGTAATTCTCTTGAAAACTCTATCTCTCCCTCTTAAATACCTTTATTTATTCTCATTCGAACCGAAAAGCAGAAGAAGAGGGAATTACCACGAATCATATATTTATATACATCATTCTCGGTCGTAGGACTAAATAGAGACTTTCCTTTCTATTTTTTCCTAATTACGGAAATAGAACAAAGAAAAAAACGAAGTTTCACGAAGCTGAAGCTCGACTGAAAGTAGAGGATGGACACAATAAAATCGAAGTAGGGTCACTAGTTAAAGAAATTCCTACCCCTAAAAAGAAGAAAGCAGAATGCGAGCCTGGCTAAGAAAGAAAGCCAATATCGAAAGAAGTAGCCATTGCTCGAACTAGAACTAGTGTTTAGTATCGGTACAGGTTTGGGGAATTGCGGCATCTTTTCGTCATTTGGGCTAACTTCAGGGCGTCATCCGTTTTCTTTTCTTTACTGATTTTTTAACTACTATTATTTTCATATTTTTCCGTGGTTAACATTAATTAAAGTTTTTTCATATAAAATAGCCCAATTGCTGAATTTTTTTTTTGGGTTGAACAACCTCCCAAAACCCAACAATAAAATATAATGTTTGGTTTTCCTCTCGGTTTAAATCTAGACTTTATCTCAAAAAATATATATTTAGAATAATTTAAGTAGAAATTCTGCATCAATTGTACGGAAAAACTGCATTATTTTCATTGTTGTACGGATAAATACATCTAGACTTGTGATTTTTACTCTTGCATTGATATGAGAATGATTGTAGTGTCTCTTATGTTATTTAATTTCCTCCATTTATCTGTTTAATTGTCTCCTCAAAGATCCTTGAGGGTGATGAGAATTTATTCGCGCTGCATATAATAACTCATTGGCGGGGGTTGTGTTTTTATTTTCGCATCAAAGAGTTGTATGCATTTTCTTTAAAAAAATAATTAAATAAATATATGACATAAATTAAACATTGCAAGAGACAAAAAAATTATTAACAAGAGGGTAAGGGTGAAAAATACAGGTTGTACGGACCAATAAAAATTAACTCTACTACTATCAAAATAGGGTTTAACAGAGGGAATCAAACAATTAAGGGCTTGTTTGGGTTTAATGTTGTAGAAGTACGTTCACGCAAGTGAAGGCAAAACTCATCTTACATATATACTTAACTCATGCATTATAAATCATGTTAAAAAGGCAGTTTCTACCGTCAACCTAAATAGATACTAAAGCAACAAGTTTACGATAGAGGATGAAGAAGCTGAAAACAATGACAAAATACCAAGATGTCAATTTATCGGAATTGCCCTGTGTAGATGCCAAAATGGCTTTCTCTCTTCTCTCTCAAATGGCTACTTTTCTCATTCAAATTGAGGCCTTAATCTCTTATACCCTTAACAAGAGACAAATGGATTTCAAATATAATATTGAACCTTTCTACGCCTAGGAATGGAGCTCAAACCCAACACAAGCAACTGTTAATTTGTTCAAACTGCCATTTTCCTCTTGTGAAAAAGCAAATATACAACAAACGTGAGGTCCGAGTTAAATGAATAACTTTGAATGTGAGGTAAATTGCGTGTGCTTAGTCAAAAAAATCAGCATGCCCTGCCCATGTGTAAATGATGGAAGTAAAATAAATTAGTAATATCAGGTTTGCAAGTATGTGATAATTAGGTAGTTACTGAGTTATTGGTAAAAATAATTTAACATGTTTCGTTTTACAGCCAAAAGAACAAAGACACGGACATCATATATACTGTCGCGTATTTTATGTAGAAACGTCTCAACAGGCTGCTTTGAATGACTACTAAGATTGCTAAGTTTTAAGGCTGACTATGAATGAAATGAGGCATACCAGGTTTGGATAGTTCAATCAGCTTGTGAAAGTCAATTGCAATTTTCTCAATTACATGGAACAATTCGAAGTATCCTAAATAACCGCAAAAATTATTAATTTAAAAAGTAAATAAAATAATAAGCCACAAATGGGCCACCCACAAAATACAATGAGCTAGTCCATCACTAAGTTCTAATTATACGACAATATCTGAGTGTTGATCTTGGTCTTAATTAGGACAAAGTTCTAATTTTTATCAATTTCTTCCCAAAAATACCCCATATTGATACTTTTTCAATAATAATTAAACACATTAATACTTTAATTAGAGTAGATCGGAAGTTGTTGAAGGAGATTGACAACGCCGGATTGTGTAAGAGCTTGGAGAAGTCGTGTATGAGGCATGAGAGGTACAAGAAAAAACAGATAATCAATATAATTGAATGCCATTTTAAATTTTAAATAAGGATATTTTAGGAAAATAAATATGATTAACTAATTTAACCACTATTCTTAATTTCTTCAAAGTTAGGTAAATATGTCCTATAATTAGCATCTTTAATTTATCCTATACAAGAGAGGGCATAATAAAGAGTGCCCAGAGCAAACCACATATATACACATACCTTGCTCAATGAATATCATAATTATAATCGTTAAAATTAAAATTGTTACATACTCAATGGATGAATTAAAATTAGATCAATAATATTAACTTATCGCAGGAAAATGTAACAAGTGCACGTTAAGGCGGAGCCTCTGGATGATGAAAATTAGGGAATAAAATTTGCAGAGTATATATGAGACGTATAAATTTGATCGAATATGATTTTGTCCGCGTTTTCGCTTGGTTGAACGAGTCGTTGGTAAATTGTGAGAGACGTACGTAAAAGAAAAGGAAGGATAGGGAGAGAGATCGAGGGGACGACACAACACAGGCACACCAGAAGGAGGAGAGTCCGCTGGGGCAAATAATAATAATAATAATAATAAATAAATTAAACCGGCGGCACCTCCCCCTCCACCCCAACCCCACCCAAAAAATAAATTTTATTAATTAATTTTTGGCCTGCCATGCAAGCGCACCCGTCATGGCAAAGGCCTAGCTGCAACCGTTCAACAAGTTTAAAGCAAAATATGAAAATAGTTTTTTAAAAAGGGATTATAACAAATGAGTATATACCTAGCATTCACTGTATCGCAACCCTCTACTGCCAAACCCTAACCCTCCCTCCAATTATCAATTTCACTATCAAGATTCTTGAACATTCATCGATCTGTCCTTTTATGACGCGTCTGATGCGTGCAAGAACATACACGAGAAGCCCATTGTCTGCTTCAAAATCCTATTACCTAAGAGATATATCAGATTTCCTTTAGGTGATAAATTAAAACCACAAAACCAAAGCTCCGAAATCAGGAAGGTTCCAGATTTGAAATACCTTAGCATGATTGGCGACTAGATAATTAAGAGGATTCTAGGTCAAGCAGTACCGGTGTTGCTTGCTTCGAACGCCGCCAGCCAGTGCCATCGCCGGAAAAACCAGAACGACGACGAGAAAACCTGCAGCTAAACGCGATGGAAGATCTGTACCCTATCTATTGACTGCAATGACTTGCTCTGGACTATTGGGAGAGTAGAGGGGGATCCCATTCTTTTATAGCCAAATTTGAGGCGGTGGTTTCTTCGGAATCTAAAAAGATCCATATATACGATCCGCCGCAATCTGTTTTATCATTATCTAATTTATTTGATAATTTTTTTATCTGATCTTTTATTTGAAAACTTCGTTTATAAATTAAAATTATTATGGGCAGAAAAATTATATTTTCGGCGCATTGCAATTTTTTCCCGGATATTAATTAAGAACTAAGAAATTTAAAATGTTAATTGGGGTTATATATATATATATATATATATATAATGGTGGAAGATTGAATTTGTGTATGCCATATATCTCCCGTGCAATGTAAATGGATTTTGAAAGCAGAATTAGATAATAAGAAGGGCCGGCCCGTTTAGACTCGCTTCTTGTAAAATCTTTAATTTTTGAAGCCTGCGGTCCTATAAGACTGACTCTTCACGGACTCGGGCTTAAACTCATTTTAATTCAAAAAAAATTATTTTTCAAGTTTTACAATTTATTTATTTTTCTTTAAATTGAGATACATTATTTTTAAAAGTTATAAATTTTTAGTTAAAATAATTATCTAGTGTATAAATTAGCCTTTCTTTGAAGTTTAAATGAATAAATCATTGTAGAAAACAAAATAAAACAAATAATTTAATAAGTATTTGCATGTTACTAATATTCTATTAGTGCCCGTTTGGTTCACGGAATTGAAGGTAATGTAATGGAATATAATGCAATGTAATATGATGATTACATAATTTGTGTGGTTCGTCATTAGAGAAAGATGATGCATATACATAACAATGTTTGGTTGGATTACATTGAAAATGAGAAATATATGGGAATAATATAGCAAGGGATAAAATTATCACTGTCTATATATATAATAATATACACATTGGGTTCAAGATAATTTTTTAATTCTGTGCAATGTACACGTTGGGTTCATGGTAATTTTTTAATCTTTAATCATGAAAAATTATTCAGTATATAGGTTGGGTTCATGTTAATTTTTTTAATATTTAATAATGGAAATATTATTTAATGATATATTTTGATTTTTTTTAAATGTGGGATATAATTTTTTAATTTTTAATGGGGAATATTTCTTAATTTTCTATATTATTAATTATTTTTTAATATTTAATGGTGATAATTAAAATTATTTAATATTATGGGTAGGCACTTTGATCAATTTAAAAAATTATGATAACAATAATGTCATTTTCACTTAATTACAGGATGTCTGCATCCTCTGACCAAAGTGCAACCAAACGCTGTAATCACTCTATTGTATTAGGATTACATGTAATCCTCTCTCACATAATCGAACCAAACGGGCTATTAGGTACTTAGGTGTTTCTCATATTAATAATTTGAAATAATGATATTACATATATTAATTTATTTTTTAAAAAATATTAAACGGACCTAAAAGAGCCAGCATTATAAAACTGCAGTGCAAGCCCTATAGGACTTACGGCCCTACAAAACCGTCCCTTTTAAACCCGATTCCATTTGGAGCCTCTAAATTATAGATCCAACTCTTAACAAGCTCGGACTTAAATGGGCTCAACCTCCGACATACTCAATCCAATTTCCTAACTCAGCAGAATGCGAGCCTGGCTAAGAAAGAAATCCATACAGTATCGAAAGAAGTACCAATTGCTGCAACTAGTGTGTACTAGTGTTGGTATGTATGGGGAATTACGGCATCTGTTTCGTTATTTGAGCTAACTTTTTGGACAAATGTTATTTGAGCTAACTTGAGTGGCCTCGTCCGTCTTCTTTTCTTTTCTGATTTTTTAACTAATATTCTTTTCATATTTTTCCGCGGTTAACATTAATTAAAGTTTTTTCATGTAGAATAGCACAATTGTGGATTTTTTTTTTTGGTTGAACAACCTCCCAAAACCCAACAATAAAATATAATGTTTGGTTTTCCCCTCGATTTAAATCTAGACTTTATTTCAAAAATATATATATATATATATATCTAGACTAATTTTAAGTAGAAATCCTGTATCAGTTGTACGGAAAAAATGCATTATTTTCATTGTTGTACTGGAAAATATATCGAGACCACTGCTTTTTATTGAGATGAGGATGATTGTAGTGTCTCTTGTGATGTTTAATTTCCTCCATATATCTATTTATATTGTCTCCTCAAAGATCCTTGAGGGTGACGAGAATTTATCAAGGTATTAACACTCGGATCGGGTATTAAACCGGTCGGAGTATTTAGTGAGGCAAACTGCTTGTGCTTAGTCAAAAAAATCAGCATGCCCTGCCCAAGTGTGAATGATGGCAGTAAAATAAATTAGTAATCAGGTTTGCAGGTATGTGATAATTAGGTAGTTATTGAGTTATTAGTAAAAAAAAATTTAACAAGTTTCATTTGACTGCCAAAAGAACGAAGACACGGACATCATATATACTGTCGCGTATTTTATGTAGAAACGTCTCAAAGGCTGCTTTGAATGACTGCTAAGTTTAAGGCTGACTATGAATGAAATGAGGCATAGAAGGTTTGGACAGTTCAATCAGTTTGTGAAAGCCAATGACAATTTTCTCAATTGCATAGAACCATTTGAAGTACCATAAATGACAGCAAAAACTAATTTAAAAAGTAAATAAAATAATAAGCCACAAATAGGCCACCCACAAAATACAATGAGCTAGAATCACTGTAAGAAAATTAACTTTCAGCAACGACAGTCAAAAAGTCACCTTTCATCGGTGACAAAAAGTTGTCACCAAGTCATTGCCATAAATTGTAGCTGAAAGTTTTAGCGAAAGAGATATTTTCAGCAGCCACTTTAAATGTCGCCCCTGAAAGTCAACATTCAATGGCGACATAGGGAAAAAATAATAAATAAAGCCGCATCAACATCTATGCCACCTATCACTTGTCATGTGTGGCCACGTCACCACCCACCTGCCACCTTATTATTTGCCACATCATCGCCATATGCCATGCCATATCATCACCCAATATTTTCACCTCTCAAATGTGTCTCCACCAAGTTTGAACTCGGCCCCTACCTTTTGGATGTTGTCTTAATCCTCTACAATGTGAGCTGTGATGAAATCCCATCATATAAATACATAATTAGATACACACACACACTCACACATAATTAAATATTATTATATATCAATATATCTATAATGATATTCATATATAAAATTACGTATAAAAACCGATACTCATATACATATATATATATATATATATATAATATAAATATCTATTTATTAAGATAATATTTCCATACAAATAAAAATCATTCATTTTTTATCAAAGTACCAATTTAAACATAAGAACTATGAAAATGAAAACTTATGACCTTATTTTATTTCATGATAATATCATATTTAATATTTTGAGAGATTAAATATTATATTTAGAGATATAAAAAAAATATTTTTAGTGAGAAAAAAATTAATCGGAAATGATAATGAAAAGTCACCGTCAAAAGTGTGACTTTCAAATATGACAATAAATGTCACTAACTTTCAGCGGCGAAAATAAGAAGTCGCTCTTTCAGCGGCGACTCTTCTTGTCATCGCCAAAAGTGATCACCGAAAATCAATTTTTTTGTTGTTTGGAACTGATATCTTAAAATCAGAAGACATGCTTCTGTAACTTAATATGATATGAAAGCGAACACAAACAATGTAATCCATAATATGATATGAAAGCGAACAATGTAAGTGAGAAAATTTTCGATTACAAATATTTGATCGAACAGATAATTAGACATAATTGTAACAACAATTGTAAGAAATTTAAAAAAATGCCACCCATAGACAAAGAGAATTTCCATCTATTATTATTCATCATATAGCTAGATAGTATCGTGGAAACAAAACTCCCATCAAGTCTATTAACACGAGAGACAAACCAAAAGGAGGATCCTCTCCTTACCACAACGTAACTCAGACTCAGATTAGCAAGCCAGTCTGAGAGGAATGTACCTGCATATTGCTATTTGCTACATGTACCTTTTACATTTATCATACTGAGGGATCAAATTTTTTATTACAGCAACTGAAAAGTGGGAAGCAAAAATCACAAAAGATATATTACAAAAGAATAGGAAAAGCTCTGAACGATCAAGATATATACTATTTCAAAGTGTCTGAATACATAATGGAGGAGAACAAAAAGGTCACGGGTCGCTTTGAAACAAACTTTTAATTGCCTTCCTGCCCTGCAATATATAGCATCTTTAATTTATCCTGCACAAGAGACGGCATAATAAAGAGTGCCCAGAGCAAACCACATATATACACATACCTTACTCAATGAATATCATAATTGTAATCGTTAAAATTAAAATTGTTACATACTCAATGGATGAATTAAAATTAGATCAATAATATTAAATTATCGCAAGAAAATGTAACAAGTGCACGTTAAGGCCAAGCCTCTGGATGATGAAAATTAGGGAATAAAATTTGCAGATTACATATGAGACGTATAAATTTGACCGAATATGATTTTGTCCGCGTTTTCGCCTGGTTGACCGAGTCGCTGGTAAATTGTGAGAGACGTATGTAAAAGAAAAGGAAGGATAGGGGGGAGCGGGAATGACGCAACACAGGCACACCAGAAGGAGGAGAGCCCGCCGGGGCAAAAAATAATAATAATAAATAAATAAATTAAACCGGCGGCACCTCCCCCTCAACCCCAACCCCACCCAAAAAATAAATTTTATTAATTAATTTTTAGCCTGCCATGCAAGCGCACCCGTCATGGCAAAGGCCTAGCTACAACCGTTCAACAAGTTTAAAGCAAAATATTAAAATAGTTTTTTAAAAAAGGGATTATAACAAGTGAGTATATACCTAGCCTTCACTGTATCGCAACCCTCTACTGCCAAACCCTAACCCTCCCTCCAATTATCAATTTCACTATCAAGATTCTTGCACATTCATCGATCTGTCCTTTTTATGACGCCTCACGCCTCTGATGCGTGCAAGAACATACACGAGAAGCCCATTGTCTGCCTTCAAGATCCGATTACCTAAGAGAAATATCAGATTTCCGTTAGGTGATGACAAATTCAAACCACAAAAACAAAGCTCCGAAATCAGGAAGGTTCCAGATTTGAAATACCTCAGCATGATTGACGACTAGATAATTAAGCGGATTCTAGGTCAAGTAGTACCGGTGTTGCTTGATTCGAACGCCGCCAGCCAGTGCCATCGACTGAAAAACCAGAACGACGACGAGAAAACCTGCAGCTAAACGCGATGGAAGATCTGGACCCTATCTATTGACTGCAATGACTTGCTCTGGACTATTGGGAGAGTATAGAGGGGGATTCAATTCTTTTATAGCCAAATTTGAGGCGGTGGTTTCAACGGAATCGTAAAAGATCCATATATACGATCCGCCGCAATCTGTTTTATCATTATCTAATTTATTTGATAATTTTTTTATCTGATCTTTTATTTGAAAACTTCGTTTATAAATTAAAATTATTATGGGCAAAAAAAAATATATTTTCGGCTCATTGCAATATTTTCCCGGATATTAATTAAGAACTAAGAAATTTAAAATGTTAATTGGGGTTATATATATATATATAATATGGTGGAAGATTGAATTTGTGTGTGCCATATATCTCCCGTGCAATGTAAATGGATTTTGAAAGATTGAGTCTCACGTTGATAAATTTCTTTAATAAACAAATACTATTATAGGACGATAAAAAGTAATGCATGAGATAAGAAATTGATCCAATGTTCACACGCCAAAAAAAGAAATTAATCCAAGGCTAGTAAAGTGAATCAAATCCAGATAATATCTTTTCGCCGCTAAATCAAGATATCAAGATAATATCTTTAAACCAAGGAACGAAAAACCGGACCGGTCAATGAACCGGTCACGGAACAGGTTCAAGGGTTAATGGTTCAACCGGGGTCGAACCGGTGATCAAACCGGTAGTCGAACCGGTCATATTAAAATATTACAATTTATTAGTAACAATATATATATTAATATATTCTTAAATTTCTATAGATAAAATCAATTGATTATATTAGATTTGATTACTTTTATCATATAAAATTAATTGACTAAAATATTATATATTATATGTAATTATGTATATAATATATAATATTTTTTCTTTTATTCTTTTTATTTTTTAAATTTTTGTAGCCTTGAAATTAAAATTTGTTCTTATAATTTAGTAAAATATTATAGATTGTATGTATATCGGTCTAAATCTATGATTTTCTTTCTTTTTCAGCTTTTTTTTGAACCAAATATCTCATTTTTCAAAAAAAAAAAGAAGAAGAAGAAGAAGAGCAAACCGGTTGAACCAGTGACCCACCGGTTTTGACCGGTTCGACCGGTTTCCACCGGTTCAACCTCCCCCCTCTCTAAAACAGCAAACCGGACCGAACTGAGGACCGGTTCACCGGTTTTCCGGTCGGACCGGCCGGTCCGGTCCGGTTTTTCACTCAATGCTTTAAACCACGTGACTTCCTACGAGATCGATAGGTATGTGTGTGTATAAATATTGTTAATAAAAATATATGTGGACATTATAATGGCTGTAAAATAAATAAATAAATCAATATATATATATATAGTAAATATGAACAACTATTTGACATGGTATATATGACCAATTACCAATGATTTACTTAGTATACTGTCCTCTGAAAAATTATAATTATATACCTAAGCAACTCAAATTTAATTTATATATTTCAAAATTAAGTTATATTAATAGCCATATCTAAAATATTTTATTTCATTATAATTCTACTTAAATAGATTTTATTGTACATAGCTTTTAAAATTTAAAAGCTTGTCCATGATTAAAGTGCATCTAGTAAAGTGTTTTTCAGGCTATATCCAGTATTCTAAAATATTTTGTGGTGTATTTTTTCAAGTCGGCTATGTTAACTTGCGGAACAAGCACGAAGGAACTGGTCTTATTAACAAAGATTATCAATCAATACAGTGAACCCATTCTGGAGATAAGGACTAAGCCCCAAGAATTATTGGGGGCTTATGAGATAGGGAACTATGTTAATTTTTTTCATTGGGTGAGAATTTTACTTTCTTTCACACCTCTAAATCACATGCTAATCACTCTATTTATGGAGTCTAATGGTTTAACCAACTAATACATTCTATCAATCCAACACACCCCTCAAGTTGACACCTCTTAGAAATATTGGTTTTTTTCTAGAAAATGATCAAATAATATTAATAAAAAGAAAAAGTAACATTATAAATATTACAAATATAGTAACGAAGATGAATAAAGACTAGGAAATTTAGAAAATATAGGATGTGAAGCATTAACTATTATTAGATCTAAACAAGAAAACAAATGGCAAAAGGAGGAGATGTCCGTCGTCGGGATAACTTTATTTGTTAGGTGGTTGGAGATCATGGAAATCTTTGCAACTGCTTGATTGAAGTCAACACTTGAAACAGTTGAGCACTAGAAGAAAAGAAGGGATCGGAGAATTAATGAACCAACAAAGCCACAAAGGGAGGATCGAAAACACTTGAAGTTAAAAGTGTGATCTCCTTGAATTCTCCTATCCCATTGAAAATGCAGTAAAAGTTTACCTTAAAAATGACAAATTAAATGTTTATTTCTTGCTTTTACTCTTCGAAGGAGAATAACCCAACCTGAATTGTTGAAAGTAAAATATGATTCCGAAGTAGGACCAATAGATATCATAGCAGAACAATCTGACTGTATGTTGAGATAATGCAAGATCAGAAAATGAGATAGCATTTCTAATCTCCTGTGCCACTGCAAGTGAATTCGATATTGATCGTTCATGTAAAGCCAAGTTTCGCCTTCTCCAAATGGCATTAATGAGAATTATGATTTCCTTCATATGAGAGAGAAGATTAAAATGACGCAGAAGTGTCAATCTGCCAAAACAAACAATAGAGTGAGTTTAATTAAAATCATTTTTAATTCCGTGAACAACACTTTTAGGAGATATCTTCCTCTTTAATCTTCATGGATACATCTTCCTTCTATTTTTTTTGTCATTCGACATCTTTTTGACCAGTCCATTCTTCAACTTAGCTTTGATACTTCGGCTGATTATATGAATGGCACCTGCCAAACTCTAGATTTTGGTGACAAAGCAATACTGTGAATTTCAGTTCAATCTACCCCTCCATATTACTTGCTTCTTGCAACCAGATGCGATCCGTTGGGTTGAAGATTCTAATTTGCCTGTCCTTTTTTTTTTTTTTTTGGCGGCACGTTTTGCTCCCTTTTCCAAACTTTGATTATGGACAAGTCAATAGCTGCGCCCCTCAGCCAATCAACACAAGCAAGGCAAACTTCTTTCCATATTTTTTGAACTGTTTGATTTCCTTGCTTCCATCTCTTAAACTGTTTGATTTCCTTGCTCCATCAACCTCACCTCAGCGAATCAACAACAAAAGCAAATATGGTCTTTATTTTTCACAAATTAAAAATCTCTTCGACAAATGCAACACTACTACATATAACATTTTTAATGTCCGTTTTTAGAACTTTTCCGGAGGACGCGCATGCGAGTGATGTTGAAAGTTTGGAAACATCGTTCCTTAAAAAATGGATGCCGTAAGACCCTTATATCGTCCGTTTTCCGAAAATGAATTTACAGCATTCGTTAGCTTCTGTTTTCCAAAAATGGAGGTGCGCCAAGAGAAGAGAGGAAGAGGAGAGTCATGATTGAATAGAGGCAGAGAGGAGATTGGGTATATTTAAAAGCCTTTGACGTCTGCTTTTTGCCATGTTATGGAACCCGGACCGGACCAGATGGTCCGGCCCGGAAACTGGCGAACCGGCCTGTAAACTGTTCCGATTCCCTGTCTAATCCGGGTTCCAATTTAAAAAAATAAATTTTTTTCTTAAATTTTTTTTTAGGATTTCATATTATAAACCTAAAATTTTTAATTTCTTATCGGTTTGGTTTCGGTCTGACCCACTGAAGAAAACTCGGTTTCTCCATGAAGAATATGTAGGCTGTGAAAGTATTTATGTGAGGCATTCCTTCAAACATGTGATGGGTATACCAATGTGATGCTGCCAGGTTTGGGCTAATACAGAATAATACAGAATCTTGATTAAAAAATCTCAGTATTGCCGCATCATATTATTGTTCATCAGCATTGGCGAAAGTATTCCTTAATGAAAATAAGATTCCGGATGAATCAATAAGCATGCATGTTAAACATAGATGCATAGAAACAAACTTTAAAATTAAAAATTATATTATGCTCTGTTGATATTTGATATGGTATATCAATATTTATTGATACGGTATCTATCTTATAAGTATAAATTTGAGCTATTATGATTACATTTTATCAGATAGGATTAGATTATGTTCTGCAATTAGCACGTTAGCTTATGGTTTGTCCATATAAAGACTCTAATTAATACTACTATGGATAGAATTGGAGCAAATATTAATATATCCTACCAAATATCAACATTCTTACAAATAAGGATGTGTAGATACGACGTGAGAGGTGAATTCTATTGAAAAAGAAAACTCGTCTAAATAGGCGAACTATCATTCTTATTAAGAGAAATTAGATGCGATAACTATCACTTTGTTTTTGCAAGAGAGGTGTGCTAGGTGTTGCCTCTTCGCAAAGATATGCCAACCTCGATGAAGTTGCCTCTTGATATCTCTAATCCCCCCACAATATAAATCTATGTTGGAGAGACCATATTCAAAATTAATCCAGCCTCCTTGAAGATAGACCCAACCTTGCTGAGTGATGCTTTATGCACGACACGTGCCCCTCATGAGATATTTAAAATTATTTAGTTAATTATTATTTTATTTTTATGTTTGATTTTATTATTTAACATTTATTATATCTTAGGTTTATATATGGATATTATATCTTAGATATTTTTATTTAATTATATTAAATTAGATTTGACTATAAAAAGGCCCATTTGTCCTTTCATTTATTAAAAGATTATTCAATAACATTTTAGAGGTTCTTTTTTATCTACACTAATATAACCATTCAAATCTACCATGTTGAAATTAAAGGATTATATTGATGTATAAGAAAAATAAAAACCTCTAAAATATTATTGATTAATTCATTATTAAATAAAAGAGAGTATAAATAGGCGGCAAATTTAAATCTAACCTTAAAATATAATTTAACCTAATCAAATCAAAATATTTAAGATATAATCTTAAGATATAATAAATAATAAACATCAAACCTAATAATAAAATAATAATTAACTAAATAATCAAAAATATCTCTTGAGATACTACTACAAAAAACACAAGTTGCGGTGCTTAATTTAAAGAATACTATGGCGTTTGGGAAGCGCCATAGCTTTCAGTACTGTTAAAACAAGCTATAAAACTTCTTGAATATATGGAAGCACTATAGTTTAATTATTGTTTTTTTAAATATCACTTCCTACGGCGCTTCTCTAGGGAAGTTGCACTTTTCTTGAGAAGGGCCGTAGGAAGTCTTTTATTTTTTAAAAAATTCTTAATTATTTTATTTTCCTAATGAATATCTCCATTTACAATCTAAAATCCACAGCAATTTACAATACAATTCACAGCAAAATGAAATAATATAGCACGTATTTTTTGCAATATTGTGTCTTCATGTATCAAGTATAAAAGAACTCCAGCATTTAAGTTGCTTAAACTTGTGCCGTACATGTTACTTCTACGGAGGATTAAACTAAATATTATTATATTTGTAAGCTCAAAAATTAAAAAACTTACAATGTATAAGAAGTTCAAGAAGATAGAGTTGATACTTCAAATAAATACCTGGAAAAAAAAATTATGAGCACACATAAAAGATTGATGATAGATTTTAACTAAAAGAAAACGTGAACCAAATGTTAAAAAAAGAAAAACACTTACAGGCTAGGCAGCTTTTGAAGAAGGCCGAGACAATTAAAAAAAACACATGAGAGAGAAAATTTTCTTCAGCAACAAAGTTTTGGGAAATGGGGGAGTTAGAAAGAAAGCGAAAAGATAAAAATGAAAATAAAAACAGCAGGTTATGAAAATTAAATTATAAGGTGGGAAAAGTTACAACACATTTTGTCAAAACGCCAAAGGTTCTCAATTTTTAAAAAAAAACAATGACCAACTTTTAAAAAAAAAAAAAAAGACAGAAGCTATGGTGCTTTTGCTCAAAGCACCAAAGCATCTTAATTTAAAAAAAATCGATGGGCAATTTTTTTTAAAAAAAAAGTCTTACACCTTGACTAGTGCTTCCGGCCTTAATCAGCCTTGGATGCAAGCGCCGGCCAAGACTTTGGCCTTGGCTGGCGCTTGCCATCTTAATTTTTAAAAAAAAACGATGAGTAATTTTTTTTTTAAAACAAAAGGTCTTACACCTTGGAGAGCGCTTCCGACCTTAATCGGCTTTGGAGGCAAGCGCCGACCAAGACTTTGGCCTTAGCCAGCACTTGCATGACATGCATCGGCCAAGGTCCTTTTTTTTTTTGAAATATTTTTTTTACTCACTCCATGATGTGATGGTTGAGTTTGAAGTTGCTCATCTCCCCCAATCCAGCTTGCACATCCTCAATTATAATATATGGCTGAGCACCCCCTTTCTATGGAAATCATTGAGGAATGAAAGATTCTTATCAACCTAAATATAAGAACATTAGCAAAAAAGGATTATAGAAATGAAAACAGAATTTAAACATAATAATATAAATTGATCCAAAATCCAAAATTCATCATAGTGTGTGTTTGGGGGGCGTTTGAGCCCCCCAAACGGCCAATTCATCAACAAATGCCCAATGGGCAATTTAAAAAAAAAAAAAAGTGAATGTTTGGGATCAAAGTGAGCAATTGAGGTTGAGATTGAAAAAATAGCTTTTGGCATAAGCTCAATTTGGAGCTTTTGGTGATTTAGCCTTTGGGGAGAGTGAAAATGATTAAAATATTTTTTCATTTGTGTCCAATGTGATATTAGACTGATTGCAATTTTACCCTTAATATACTTTTTCGGCTACCAAAATTAATTTCAACTATTTTTTGGTGTTTGTAACCCTTAAAATATTTTTTCAACTGTACCCGGTATGTTATTAGACTGATTGTAATTTTATCCTTAATGTACTTTTCAGTTCCAAAAATTATTTTAAAATATTTTTTGGTGTTTTTAACCCTTTAAAATATTTTTCCACCCACTCTCTCTTACTATTATCACAAAAATCACTTGTGCTTAAGTCAATCCAAACAAATTTTATTTTTACAAAAGTCATTTATACAATCGCTGTTCCAAACATAAATCACATTACACAATCGAGCTTTTACCAAAAATAAAATTACTAAACGCTAAATTGAGAAACTCTATTTTTCCCATCGCTCTTCCAAACACACTCATAGTATAAAGAGATATGTGAGGGCTTGTGATGCAAATAGAAACTGCAATGCAAAGAAAGTTGTTAATTAACAAGCATTGGGTGAAGAATTTTATTATTTTGGAAGTAGGAGAAAATAAAATTAATCAAGTGAATAATCAGCAAACTTCATATTTGAAATAACTCTCTTTTTTTTTTTTTGTGAACTAAGACGAATATAGTGGATAATTAATTTTTAACAAGATCCTTTTTTACTTACTACGACAAGAGATTCTGAACAATAATGCATTATAATAAATGTCATGCTTTAAATTTATATGATACTTTATTCTTAAGCATCGGATAAAGGTTTTTTTAAATAAAAAAATGCTAAAAAATTATACTAGCTACGGCGCTTTCTTGAAAAGCGTTGTATCTCTGGCTTTCATTTTTTTTAAAAAAAATAAATGTTTTGTATGGCGCTTGTTTAAGAAAGTGCCACACAAATCAAGTACTAAGCTCCAGTGCTTATATTAGGAAGCACAATAGCTTCTAAACCTTTTTTTTTTAAAAAAAAAAACTATTACCTACATACAAACGCTTCTTTAAAGATGCGTAGGAAAAAGTAACACCATTAAATCCTTCTTTTATAGTAGTAAGCACTTGTCTTTTTCAGTAGAGAGTCTTGCTTATAATAAAGATCAAATATAATGGCCTGTTTTGATCATCTTAAGCTTCTGATAATCTTCTGACTCTCCCATAAACATTTGGAGGAAAATTTTTTATGAATTGGATTTTAAAAAATAAAAAAAGTAGCATTATAACATTTTAATAAAGAGATGTAAGATAAAAGTGTAAGAAAAAATAACTAAAAACTTTTAACATCATTTTTCCAATTTTCTTAAATCCGTCTCAAAAAAAGTTTCCCTCCCCTATATATCCCAAACAGCCCCTTAAGTTATTACATCGCCATTCCCCCTTTTTTTTTTATCTATGATCTTCTAATATCCAGCGCTTTTTCTGGTTTCTGGCTTCTTTGGCACAGGTCACTGAGCAACCAACTAATTTGGACAGGGATTTGGTCGGACCCACTATATATGAATGACGGAATGAAAATAAATAAATACTAATCATAAACTTGTACGTTTACATTACAGCAGCTATTAAGATAATTAATTAGAAAGTGTTATAAAAATAAAGAAAGATATATATGAACAACATAATAGAAGGTAGAGAGAAATGGAGAGACGAGAGATAGGATTGAATTCTCATTCATACATATTTTTCATGTACCTCTAACCTTCCAAGAGTTAAAAAATATAAGAATTAATCTATAACATAGAGTTACATTATCATAAACATAAAAATTAATCTACAACATAAAACCATTGGAGGTTATAACCATCAATCAAATCTAAAGAGCTGAGTTATAAACATCTACCAACAGATAGTTATGATTGAGGTATTTGTCAAAAAACTCTTAATTAATTTACCGGGGAAAAGTAGAACAAACAACAGTCCCAAATCAGACTGTTCGCAGTATTAACAAGAGCCCGTGTGAATTCCCAATCTTATAACTTGGCAATTTCTACTTCTAAAAGACTGAGAAAGAATATTTATTCAATTAAATTTGAATGATCATTATTATGGATTGACGAATTTTTCATAAATACGACGTATCTACTCTAATTTCTATCAAAATAACCTGTATATTTTTTTCTAAGGAAAGGCGAACGAAATGAAGGATATATAACAAGTTTAGATAGGTCAATCAATTTTTAAAGCAACTTTAAAAATTGCGGAGGACCTTTCAAAGAATCGTAAACGGCCACCAACTTTAAAAAATAACTAAAATAACAGTGCGCAAATGTTACAATGATAGATAATCCAATATTGTTTCTCTGTAGGGCCACCCAAAAAAAAAATAGTGAGGTGTTACAAAAATAACACAGTGAGGTAGATAGATGTTGCCTGTTGGAACTGATATAAGAGAATCTGCAGACCTGCTTCCGTAACTTCAATATGAATGCGAATAATGGAAACGAGAAATTAAAATTACAATTTGCTTGAAGATTCAAATGCTGGTCCATCACCCAGCCATCTAGATTTGATCCAGTAGATAAATATAAAAAGAAAGGCACTAGTAGACGAAAAGATTTTTATTTACAATTTAGCATCAGCATCCTTATTATAACACTGAGGGAATAAATATTTAACTTACAAGGACTAAAAGTGGGGAAGCAAAAATCACAAAACAACTAGTATTACAAAAGAATAAGAACTATGTGAATGATGGAGATACTAATTCAACATTTTTAACCCCATCAAGCCAGAGAACAAAAAACGTCACGGGTCGCTTGAAGCAAATATTCATCTCGTGCAAAAGAGGGCTCAAGCCTTGAAGAGAGGCGAGAGCAAACCGGCCGCATGTATCTTCCTTTATTTAATCAAATGAAAAATAATAAATAAATCATAATCATAATCGCACATATGAATGAAAAATAGAATAACATTATTGACTTGTTGCGAGATCAGTGCCTTGAAGATAATGTTAATGGAAAAGTAAAGCAGCGGTAGCGCAAGTATATATGCGTGTTAAGGGCGAGCCTCGTGACGTATAAAATTGATCAAATATGATTTTGTCCGCTTTGTTTGATCTTGTTTTCGTCTTGTTGAACGGATCAGTCGCTGGAAAAATTGTGAGAGACGTAGCAGAAGAAGAAAAAGGGGGGAGAGAGAGAGAGAGAGGGAACGACACAAAACGCGCACACACCGGAAGGGGGAGAGCCAGCCGGAGAAAACAAATAACAAAAACACCCCAAAAAAACCGGTGGCATCTCCCCCTCCACCCCCACCCCCACCCCAACCGGAAAAAGAAATTTTATTAAGTGATGTTTGGCCTGCCATGCAAGCGCACCTGTCATGGCAAAGGCCTAGCTACAACAATTCAACAAGTTTAAAGCAAAATATTAAAAGCAATGAAACAAATACCTAGCCTTCACTGTGTAATTAACTCCTATCGCAATCCTATACAGTCAAACCCACTCCATCCCTCCAATTACGCCCCAAGATTCTTGTACATTCTTCGATCGGCCGTACTTTTATGCGTACAAGAACACGAGAAGCCGAATGTCAGCCTTCAAGATCCGAGTATACCTAAGAGAAAGGTCATACAAAAACCAGAAAAACAAACAGATTACGAGCTGCGAAGCCAGGAAGGTTCTAGAACCATTTGCATGATCTGTGAGTAGATAATTAAGACGATTCTAGGTCAACTAGTACCAGTCTTGCCGTCTTCGATCGGACGCCGCCAGCCAGGGCCATCGCCGGAAAAACCAGAACGGCATCTGATCTGATGGAAGATTGGTACCCGATGCATATCGATTGCATTCGTTTCTGCTGGAAGATAAATAAACCATCCATATAACTACGATGCGAACATTAACAACAAACTACGAGCTCTGAAATCAGAAAGGGTTCCAGATTTAAAAGTACGTACCTTGCATGAGTCGTGACTAGGTCATTAAGAGGTCAGCTAGTACCATTATCTTGACGTATGTCTTCGACCGAACGCCGCCAGGAAGAGCCATCGCCAGAAAAACAAGAACCACGAAAGTACCCGTGTGTAAACGCCATCTGATCTGAGTGGATCTGAGGGGATTCATTCTTTTATAGGCAAATGTTAGTCGGTTTATGCTGGAAAAAACAAAAAAAGAAAAAAGAAAAAGGAGGAAAGATCTATATATAAGATACTGATTTATCATTATCTTTATTTTTGATAATTAAACATTATGTTTTATGTTTATAAATTATAAAACTCATGTAAATTTAAAAAGATATGATGGTGGTGAGTTTCATCGCACTTTATCGTTTTTAGTATGTACTGTATCCCCAGCCAGAAATCCGGTGCAGATATTTAGGCCGCATTTTAAAAATCTGAGAATCGCACTGTTGAATTTAATTTGATAAAAAAAATATTAGGACGATAACAAATAATAGATTTGAAGCTAAGAATTTAATCCAATGCTAACCAAATAAGTCAAATAAAGATAACATCTTTTTTTCACATTGAATCAATATAATATCTTTAAACCATGACTTTTTATAAGATTACTGGGTATTATATATATAGAATTATATATAATAGAAGATATTGCTATCAAAATTTATATAGATACGTACGTTAATTCTGGTAAATTAAAAATACATAAGAGTAAACATGAAAAAGTATTTCATATGGTATGTTACACTTATGCTTTACTCGATATACGACCGTTGTAGATTTTATTGCGCCTAACCTCTAAGTTTTCAAAAACTCGTCCACTTAAAATAAGAAAATCGGCTACATGGATTTGGAATTTGGATAAGAAGATTCAAATATTTGACATCAATAAATCTCAGAGTAAAATACTCCAACCACTAATTGATTTTATCATAACTAAATAGTTATCATATATATTTTAAAAATTCTTATAAATTTTTCTTAAAATTAAAATATATGTTATCAAAACCTCCTTTATATATTCTTATTTATATCCACCCAACCGTTTCATTAAGTGTGACTTATAAATATTTTTTAATCAAAATATCCCCACTTGACATAAAAATTAATTAAACATTTATATTTACTAGAAAATGTCAGTATGCGAGGGGAATTACAACTTTTTTTATCTTTTTAATTTTCTTGAAAAATATCATTTTCATTTACCAAAAAAAGAGACAGATATCCTTTTCGGATTGTTTTTGCGATTTTCATAGAGAATAGGCCCAATTTCTGATTTGTTGGGCTTAAAAACCTCCCAAAACCCAACAATACAACAGAGTGTTTGGTGTGCCCCACAGGTCATGGATGTATATCGGGACTAGTTAAAGCCAAGCCCCCGTATCGTCGTATAAACAAAATAAAAAGAAAAGAAAACCTGCACCATTCATTATTCTTTTCTTTTCTATTCTTTTGGGCCTCTGACAAATAAAAATATTACCCTAGGCTTACTTCATCCCACGCGAGATCATTTCATGGGCTTGACCCAAAAGAAAATTCATCAGCCTACCGCATCAGAACCCCCTCTAATCCTTGATAAAATAAGGACATATTTATTTAATTTAATTAGATCAACAAAATTAGTTAGTTTAATTAATATGATATATATAGTCTAAAAAATTATAGTAATTTCTTTATTTTCTCTTCTCCTTGATTATTGTTAAAGAAGTATCGATAGGGGTAAATTAAAAAAAAATTGATAAATATAAAAATTATGTCTCATATTTATGATCAATATCGACTCCTCAAATTATATTTTATATTACGAACTAATAGATTATATGATTTGCTAATCAGTTAGATACATATTTAGAAACAGTCCACGTATTATACGTAGACGTATAAAATCAGCTTTAAAATTTAAAAGCTCGTTATTCTCGTAAAAAAGGGCGTGTGCATACATGATACAAGAGGTGAGTTCCATTGAAAAAAAAAAAAAACAAGAAAACTCATCTAAAATATTTAGATATTTTTTAAAACTGACAACCAGAATTTATAAAGTATACTTTTTCTATATGTATATATATTGTCAAAAACCAAAGATACTGATTTGGTAGTACGGTTAACAATCTCCTACTTAATTCCTAATAATAGTTTTTCCTCCACAACTTTGCGTTTTTTTACCTTTTAGGTAATGCGAGGCTTAAAATGGTGCCTTGTGAATTAAGAAATGAGAGTGATAAGAAAATTCCGCAAAACGTTGGGGGAGTGGAGTACATATATACACATCTCCAAAACACGGCACCACAGTGCCCAAAACAATGCCTTTTTTATTTCTTTTTCTGTCTATTAAACTTTGAGGGTGGGCCAAACTAAAAGTGAACACCCAGCATTCATGCAATTTTCCATCATGAGCTTTTTCTCAGAATTATTGAGCACATAAATATCTGAATTTGATTTGTTTGTGAGGGGAATTATATATCTCAAAAGGCTAAAAAGCATAAAGGTTTGGCATGCCAGTGCTAGTTTGGGCCCGCTATAAAGCAAATTTGCCAAAATCTAGCAAAACGGCTAGGCCCCTGTTTTGGTTTGAACGAGCGAGCAAGTTTTCTTTTTCTTTTTATAATCATAATGGCTACTTATAAATTGGAGTTTATAAAAGACTTAAGCCGGCAGATTAAGGTCTTGAGCTATATAAATATTACAATTCGGATGTTGTACTGATAATAACACTGAATCTGCTTGCAATTGATGAGCTTCCCTGGCTAAGAAATCATCACACCTGATGGTATCATGAGACACATAATGGAGCCCAATGTCCCATTGGGAGTATAGTAAGTCCCTAACAGCATTTAACTCTGATCTCAATGGGTGACTATGACCCCCATCTCTCATAATCAGATAATATACCTCAAGAGAATTTGTATATGCAAAAACCTTACTGAATTTTTGTTGCTTACATATTTGAAGTCCTGATAGAATAGCAGTCAATTCCACCGTGGTGGATGGAACAAAACCTAACCGTTGCTGAAATCCGAGGACCTAATTGCACCATTCATCGCGTAACACGCCCGCACAAACTGCCTATCCCTGAGAGTTGACAGATCCATCTGTGTCTAAACGAATAGCCCCTTCCGGAGGGTGATGCCAAGCCACATCCTCGTCTCCCGTAGACTGAAAAATCTGGTGCTTGAAGACGTCATACGAGGTGGACTCCATCATCAAGTACTGCAGTGCATGCCCTATAGGACTTGCGGCCCTATAAGACTGACCCTTTTAAGCTCGCTTCCATTTGGAGCCTCTAAATTATAGATCTAGCTCTTGACGAACTAGGACCTAAATGGGCTCAGTCCGACAGACTCAACCCAATTTCCTGACTCTAAACAGAATGCGAGCCTGGCTAAGAAAGAAATCCATCCAGTATCGAAAGAAGTACCCATTGCTTCAACTAGTGTTTACTAGTGTCGGTATGTTTGGGGAATTACGGCATCTGTTTCGTTATTTGAGCTAACTTGAGTGGCCTCGTCCGTTTCCTTTTCTTTTCTGATTTTTTAACTAATATTCTTTTCATATTTTTCCGCGGTTAAAATTAATTAAAGTTTTTTCATGTAGAATAGCACAATTGTGGATTTTTTTTTTTGGTTGAACAACCTCCCAAAACCCAACAATAAAATATAATGTTTGGTTTTCCCCTCGATTTAAATCTAGACTTTATTTCAAAAAAATATATATATCTAGACTAATTTTAAGTAGAAATCCTGTATCAGTTGTACAGAAAAAATGCATTATTTTCATTGTTGTACTGGAAAATATATCGAGACCACTGGTTTTTATTGAGATGAGAATGATTGTAGTGTCTCTTGTGATGTTTAATTTCCTCCATATATCTATTTATATTGTCTCCTCAAATATCCTTGAGGGTGACGAGAATTTATCCACGCTGCATATAACTCATTGGCGGTAGTTGCGTTTTTATTTTCTCATCAAAGAGTTGTATGCATTTTATTTAAAAAAATAATTAAATAAATATATGACATAAATTAAACATTGCAAGAGACCAAAAAAAAAACTATTAACAAAGAAGTAAGGGTAAAAAATATAGGTTATACAGACTAATGAAAATTGACCCCACTATTATCAAAATAGGGTTTAAGAGAGGGAACGAACCCAACAATTAAAGCAACAAGTTTAGGATTAAGAAGCTGAAAATAATAATGACAAAATACCAAGATGTCGATTTATTGAAATTGCCCTGTGAAGATGCAAAAATGGCTTTCTCTCTTCTTCTCTCAAATGGATCCTCTTCTCATTCAAATCGAGGACTTAGTCTCTCACCATTAATAAGAGACAAATGGATTTCAAATATTGAACCTTTCTACGCATAGGAATGGAGCTCAAACCCAACATAAGCAACTGTTAACTTGCTAGAACCGCCATTGTCCTCCTGTGAAAACCCAAATATACAACAAACGTGAGGTCCGAATTAAATGAATAACTTTGAATGTGAGGCAAACTGCGTGTGCTTAGTCAAAAAAATCAGCATGCCCTGCCCAAGTGTGAATGAACGCGAACAATGTAAGTGAGAAAATTTTCGATTACAAATATTTGATCCAACAGATAATTAGACATAATTGTAACAACAATTGTAAGAAATTTAAAAAAATGCCACCCATAGACAGAGAGAATTTCCATCTATTATTATTCATCATATAGCTAGATAGTATCGTGGAAACAAAACTCCCATCAAGTCTATTAACACGAGAGACAAGCCACAAGGAGGATCCTCTCCTTACCACAACGTAACTCAGACTCAGATTAGCAAGGCAGTCTGAGAGGAATGTACCTGCATATTGCTATTTGCTACATGTACCCTTTACATTTATCATACTGAGGGATCAAATTTTTTATTACAGCGACTGAAAGTGGGGAAGCAAAAATCACAAAAGAATAGGAAAAACTCTGTGAACGATCAAGATATATACTATTTCAAAGTGTCTGAATACATAATGGAGGAGAACAAAAAGGTCACGGGTCGCTTTGAAACAAACTTTTAATTGCCTTCCTGCCCTGCAATATGGCATCTTTAATTTATCCTGCACAAAAGAGGGCATAATATAGAGTGCCCAGAGCAAACCACATATATACACATACCTTACTCAATGAATATCATAATTGTAATCGTTAAAATTAAAATTGTTACATAACTCAATGGATGAATTAAAATTAGATCAATAATATTAAATTATCGCAAGAAAATGTAACAAATGCACGTTAAGGCCGAGCCTCTGGATGATGAAAATTAGGGAATAAAATTTGCAGAGTATATATGAGACGTATAAATTCGATCGAATATGATTTTGTCCGTGTTTTCGCCTGGTTGAACGAGTCGCTGGTAAATTGTGAGAGACGTACGTAAAAGAAAAGGAAGGATAGGGGGAGAGAGGGAACGACGCAACACAAGAAGGATAGGGAGAGAGAGGGAACGAAGCAACACAGGCATACCAGAAGGAGGAGAGCCGCCGGGACAAATAATAATAATAATAATAATAAATTAATTAAACCGGCGGCACCTCCCCTCCACCCCAACCCCACCCAAAAAATAAATTTTATTAATTAATTTTTGGCCTGCCATGCAAGCGCACCCGTCATGGCAAAGGCCTAGCTACAACCGTTCAACAAGTTTAAAGCAAAATATTAAAATAGTTTTTTAAAAAAGGATTATAACAAATGAGTATATACCTAGCCTTCACTGTATCGCAACCCTCTACTGCCAAACCCTAACCCTCCCTCCAATTATCAATTTCACTATCAAGATTCTTGCACATTCATCGATCTGTCCTTTTATGACGCCTCACGCCTCTGATGCGTGCAAGAACATACACGAGAAGCCCATTGTCTGCCTTCAAGATCCGATTACCTAAGAGAAATATCACATTTCTGTTAGGTGATGACAAATTCAACCCACAAAAACAAAGCTCCGAAATCAGGAAGGTTCCAGATTTGAAATACCTCAGCATGATTGGAGACTAGATAATTAAGAGGATTCTAGGTCAAGTAGTACCGGTGTTGCTTGCTTCGAACGCCGCCAGCCAGCGCCATCGCCCGAAAAACCAGAACGACGACGAGAAAACCTGCAGGTAAACGCGATGGAAGATCTGTACCCTATCTATTGACTGCAATGACTTGCTCTGGACCATTGGGAGAGTAGAGGGGGATCCCATTCTTTTATAGCCAAATTTGAGGCGGTGGTTTCTACGGAATCGTAAAAGATCCATATATACGATCCGCCGCGATCTGTTTTATCATTATCTAATTTATTTGATAATTTTTTTATCTGATCTTTTATTTGAAAACTTCGTTTATAAATTAAAATTATTAATTATGGGCAAAAAAAATTATATTTTCGGCGCATTGCAATATTTTCCCGGATATTAATTAAGAACTAAGAAATTTAAAATGTTAATTGGGTTTATATATATATATATATATATATATATATATATAATGGTGGAAGATTGAATTTGTGTATGCCATATATCTCCCGTGCAATGTAAATGGATTTTGAAAGATTGAGTCTCACGTTGATAAATTTCTTTAATAAACAAATACTATTATAGGACGATAAAAAGTAATGCATGAGATAAGAAATTGATCCAATGTTCACACGCCAAAAAAAGAAATTAATCCAAGGCTAGTAAAGTCAATCAAATCCAGATAATATCTTTTCCCCGCTAAATCAAGATATCAAGATAATATCTTTAAACCACGTGACTTCCTACGAGATCGATAGGTATGTGTGTGTATAAATATTGTTAATAAAAATATATGTGGACATTATAATAATGGCTGTAAAATAAACACATATATATATATAGTAAATATGAACAACTATTTGACATGGTATATATGACCAATTACCAATGCTTTACTTAGTTTACTGTCTTCTGAAAAATTATAATTATATACCTAAGCAACTCAAATTTAATTTATATATTTCAAAATTAAGTTATATTAATAGCTATATCTAAAATATTTTATTTCATTATAATTCTACGTAAATAGATTTTATTGTCTCCAACAAAAAAAAAAGATTTTATTGTACATAGCTTTTAAAATTTAAAATCTTGTCCATGATTAAAGTGCATCTAGTAAAGTGTTTTTCAGGTTGTATCTAGTATTCTAAAATATTTTGTAGTGTATTTTTTCAAGTCGGCTATGTTAACTTGCTGAACAAGCATGAAGGAACTGTTCTTATTAACAAAGATTATTAATTAATACAGTGAACCCCTCCTGAAAGTAATGACTAAGCCCCAAGAATTATTGGGGCTTATGAGATAGGGAACTATGTTAATTTTTTTCATTGGGTGAGAATTTGACTTTCTTTCACACCTTTAAATCACATGCTAATCACTCTATTTATGGAGTCTAATGGTTCAACCAACTAATATACATTCTATCATTCAAACACACCCCTCAAATTGACACCTCTTAGAAATATTGGCTTTTTTCTAGAAAATGATCAAATAATATTAATAAAAATAAAAATTAACATTATAAATATTATAAATATAGTAACGAAGCATTAACTATTATTAGATCTAAACAAGAAAACAAATGGCAAAAGGAGGAAATGTCCGTCGGGATAACTTTATTTGTTAGGTGGTTGGAGATCATGGAAATCTTTGCAACTGCTTGATTGAAGTCAACACTTGAAACAGTTGAGCACTAGAAGAAAAGAAGGGATCGGAGAATTAATGAACCCACAAAGCCACAAAGGGAGGATCGAAAACACTTGAAGTTAAAAGTGTGATCTCCTTGAATTCTCCTATCCCATTGAAAATGCAGCAAAAGTTGACCTTGAAAATGACAAATTAAATGTTTATTTCTTGCTTTTACTCTTCGAAGGAGAATAACCCAACCTGAATTGTTGAAAGTAAAATATGATTCCGAAGTAGGACCAATAGATATCATAGCAGAACAATCTGACTGTATGTTGAGATAATGCAAGATCAGAAAATGAGATAGCATTTCTAATCTCCTGTGCCCCTGCGAGTGAATTCGATATTGATCGTTCATGTAAAGCCAAGTTTCGCCTTCTCCAAATGGCATTAATGAGAATTATGATTTCCTTCATATGAGAGAGAAGATTAAAATGATGCAGAAGTGTCAATCTGCCAAAACAAACAATAGAGTGAGTTTAATTAAAATCATTTTTAATTCCGTGAACAACACTTTTAAGAGATATCTTCCTCTTTAATCTTCATGGATACATCTTCCTCTATTTTTTTTGTCATTCGACATCTTTTTGACCACTCCATTCTTCAACTTAGCTTTGATACTTCGGCTGATTATATGAATGGCACCTGCCAAACTCTAGATTTTGGTGACAAAGCAATACTGTGAATTTCAGTTCAATCTACCCCTCCATATTACTTGCTTCTTGCAACCAGATGCGATCCATTGGGTTGAAGATTCTAATTTGCCTGTCCTTGTTTTTTTTGGCGGCACGTTTTGCTCCCTTTTCCAAACTTTGATTATGGACAAGTCAATAGCTGCGGCCCTCAGCCAATCAACACAAGCAAGGCAAACTTCTTTCCATATGTTTTGAACTGTTTGATTTCCTTGCTGCATCAACGTCACCTCAGCGAATCAACAACAAAAGCAAATATGGTCTTTATTTTTCGGAAGCAGATCCTCTCATCATTTCATTTTCTCATCATCCCTCATGAGCCCATCTGAACCGTTGATTGAAAAGAGGTGTTCATCTGGATCGTTGATTGGAAAGATGAGAGAAAAGTAGAAATAGTGATAACTTGATGACATGGCTCATTTTTTACCTTTTAGATTGATTGGATGGACATGATTTAAAGATTATGAGAGATGATGAGAAAAGGGATAATGAGAGAAACCGGACCCTTATTTTTCACAAATTAAAAATCTCTTCGATGAATGCAACACTACTACATATAACATTTTTAATGTCCGTTTTTAGAACTTTTCCACATCCGTTTTCAGGAGGACGCGCATGTGAGTGATGTTAAAAGTTTGGAAACATCGTTCCTTAAAAAATGGATGCCGTAAGACCCTTATATCGTCCGTTTTCCAAAAATGAATTTACAGCATTCGTTAGCTTCTGTTTTCCAAAAATGGAGGTGCGCCAAGAGAAGAGAGGAAGAGGAGAGAGGAGATTGGGTATATTTAAAAGCCTTTGGCGTCTGTTCTTTGAAAAACGGATGCCAAAGCCCATGCTTTTGTCGTCCGTTTTTCAGAAATGGACAAGAAATATGAATATGTCCGTTTACCGAAAAAACGGTGGATAAAAGTACAATTTCAAAAATACCGTCGCTTTTATTTTTAACGTCGTTTTTCTGAAAAACAGAAGTTTTTGGTGACGTTAAATCATTTTTTGGTAGTAGTCTAAAGAAAACTCGGTTTCTCCATGAAGAATGTAGGCTGCGAAAGTATTTATGTGAGGCATTCCTTCAAACATGATGGGTATACCAATGTGATGCTGCCAAGTTTGGGCTAATACAGAATCTTGATTAAAAAATCTCAGTATTATATTGCCGCATCATATTATTGTTCATCTGCATTGGAGAAAGTATTCCTTAATGAAAATAAGATTCCGGACGAATCAATAAGCATGCATGTTAAACATAGATGCATAGAAACAAACTTTAAAATTAAAAATTATGGGTGTGTTTGTTTTGGTGATTGGATAAGTAACTTATTTTTACTTAAACTTATAGAATCTTAAGATTGAAAAAAAGTTAGATTGGGTAAAATGATGAGTGTTTGGATTAGCGATTGGATAAGTAACTTAAAGTAACTTATGTAAAAGTGAATGATGTTTGGTTTGACTTTTGCATAAGCGACTTTTGTATTAATTAAGAGAAAAAATTTTAAAAATTATGAAAAATAAAAAAAAAATGAAGGAATAATTGTGAAAAAAATCCTCATTGGCAACTTAATTGCCAATGGGACCTGGGAAGATATCCATACACGGAGGGATTTTTTCACAATTTTCTCAAAAATTAACTTTGAAAATTTGGTAATGATACAATTGTAATAAAATTATATCAAACTCTAATTTAAATCGGTACACTCCAAAATTCTTTTCTATTGTGCACCTCAAGTTTAAATCTTTAAAATTATATCAAACTCTAATTTAAATATTAAATCATAACTCATATTTTCACATAGCTCAAAATCTAACAAAATAAACTGATTAAAACCTCAATAATACCTCCTTTAGTTTAAATAAATTATTTAAACTAAATTTAATGGGTAAAAACACTATATAGAAACTAATTTATGATATGTTTATAAAAAAAAATTGATTATAAAATCATAAAACAACTAAATAATAAATCTAAACTGATTAAAATTAATTATTAATTATTCTCTATATTTCTACAGTCATATATTAACAAAACTCAAAACTTTCCTAAACTCTTATCCCAAAGTATTCTCTATTTAGTAGAAGATTACTATCTAAAGAAAGAGAAAATTATTCAGAATATTTTTTTATAAAAGAAGTTTTGTGATTATAAGTGATTTTGAGTACTTCATTGATCCCCAAAAATATAAAAATACTCATATCAATATTATTTTACACACACACATGCACATAAATGCTATCCAATGGTCTCATTTGCGTTGAAGCAAAAAAAAGCTTCATTTCGGTGCTTTGCTCAATCGGTGACTTATACTTATTTTTACTTAAATTCCATCAGTTAAACAAACAGGCCTTCAGCGATTGTTACTGTTGAAGCCCAATCTATCCACTCTTTTCCTACGATTTGCCTCCCAGTTGGTAAAACAAACACACACTATATTATGCTCTGTTGATATTTGATATGGTATATCAATATTTATTGATACGGTATCTATCTTATAAGTATAAATTTGAGCTATTATGATTACATTTGATCAGATAGGATTAGACTATGTTCTGCAATTAGTTCGTTAGCTTATGGTTTGCGCATATAAAGATTCTAATTAATACTACTATAGATTGAATAGGAGCAAATATTTATATATCCTACCAAATATCAACATTCTTACAAATAAGGATGTGTATATACGTGAGAGGTGAATTCTATTGAAAAAGAAAACTCGTCTAAATAGGTGAACTATCATTCTTATTAAGAGAAATTAGATGCGATAACTATCACACTTTGTTTTTTCAAGAGAGGTGTGCTAGCGGTTGCCTCTTCGCAAAGATATGCCAATCTTGATGAAGTTGCCTCTTGATATCTCTAATTCCCCCACAGTATAAATCTATGTTGGAGAGACCATATTCAACATTAATCCAGCCTCCTTGAAGATAAACTCAACCTTGCTGAGTGATGCTTCATGCACGACACGTGCCCCTCATGAGATATTTAAAATTATTTAGTTAATTATTATTTTATTTTTATGTTTGATTTTATTATTTAACATTTATTATATCTTAGGTTTAGCTAGATATGGATATTATATCTTAGATATTTTTATTTGATTATATTAAATTAGATTTGACTATAAAAAGGCCCATTTGTACTCTCATTTATTAGAAGATTATTCAATAACATTTCAGAGGTTCTTTTTTATCTACACTAATATAACCATTCAAATCTACCATGTTGAAATTAAAGGATTATATTGATGTAGAAGAAAACTAAAACCCTCTCAAATATTATTGATTAATGCATTATTAAATAAAAGAGAGTATAAATAGGCGGCAAATTTAAATCTAACCTTAAAATATAATTTAACCTAATCAAATCAAAATATTTAAGATATAATCTTAAGATATAATATCCATATCTAGTCCTAACATATAATAAATAATAAATAATAAACATCAAACCTAATAATAAAATAATAATTGACTAAATAATCTGAAATATCTCTTGAGATACTGCTACAAAAAGTACAAGTTGAGGCGCTTAATTTAAAGAATACTATGGCGTTTGGGAAGCGCCATAGCTTTCAATATTGTTAAAACAAGCTGCAGCACTTCTTAAATATATGGAAGCACCATAGTTTAATTATTATTTTTTTAAATATCACTTTCTACGGCGCTTTTCTAGGGAAGTTGCACTTCCCTAGAGAAGGGTCGTAGGAAGTCTTTTATTTTAAAAAAAATTCTTAATTATTTTATTTTCCTAATGAATATCTCCATTTACAATCCAAAATCCACAACAATTTACAGCAAAATGAAATAACATAGCACGTATCTTTTGAAATATTGAGTCTTCATATAAAGAACTCCACCATTTAAGTTGCTTAAACTTGTGCTGTACATGTTAGTTCTATGAAGGATTAAACTAAGTATTATTATATTTGTCAGCTCAAAAATTAAAAAACTTACAATGTATAAGAAGTTTAAGTAGAGTTAATACTTCAAATAAATACCTGGAAAAAAAATTATGAGCACACATAAAAGATTGATGATAGATTTTAACTAAAAGAAAACGTGAACCAAATGTTGAAAAAAGAAAAACACTTATAGACTAAGGAGCTTCTAAAGGAGGCATAGACAATTAAAAAAAACACATGAGAGAGAAAGTTTTCTCCAGCAATAAAGTTTTGGGAAATGGGGGAGTTAGAAAGAAAGCGAAAAGATGAAAATGAAAATGGCAGGTTATGAAAATTAAATTATAAAGTGGGAGAAGTTACGACATTTTTTGTCAAAATGCCAAAGCTTCTCAATTAAAAAAAAAACAATGGCCAATTTGTTTTTAAAAAAAAAAAACAGAAGCTATGGTGCTTTTTCTCAAAGCACCAAAGCATCTTAATTTTAAAAAATCGATGGGCAATTTTTTTTTTTTAAAAAAAAAAGTCTTACACCTTGGTCAATGCTTCCGGCCTTAATCGGCCTTGGATGTAAGCGCCGGCCAAGACTTTGGCCTTGGCTGGCGCTTGCCATTTTAATTTGAAAAAAATGATGGGCAATTATTTTTTTTAAAAAAAGGTTTTTACACCTTGGCCAGTGCTTCCGGCCTTAATCGGCTTTGGATGCAAGCACCGACCAAGACTTTGGCCTTAGCCGGCGCTTGCATGACATGCACTGGCCAAGGTCCTTTTTTTAAAAATATTTTTTTTATTTCACTTCATGATGTGATGGTTGAGTCTGAAATTGCTCATCTCCCCCATTCCGGCTTGCACATCCTCAAGAATATAATGTATGGCTGAGCATCCCTTTTTATGGAAATCATTGAGGAATGAAAGATTCTTATCAACCTAAATATAAGAACATTAGCAAAAAAAAAAAATATTATAGAAACGAAAACAGAATTTAAACATAATAATATAAATTGATCCAAAGTCCAAAATTCATCATAGTATAAAGAGAGATGTGAGGGCTTGTGATGCAAACAGAAACTGCAATGAAAAGAAAGTTGTTAATTAACAAGCAACTGGGTGAAGGATTTTATTGTTTTGGAAGTAGGAGAAAATAAAATTAATCAAGTGAATAATCAGCAAACTTCATATTTGAGATTTTTTTTTTTTTTTTTGTGAACTAAGACGAATATAATGGATAATTAATTCTTAACAAGATCCTTTTTTACTTACTACGACAAGAGATTTTGAACAATAATGCATTATAATAAATGTCATGCTTCAAACTTATATAGCATTTTATTCTTAAGTGCTGGATAAGGGTTTTTTAAAATAAAAAAAAAATGCTAAAAAACTCTACTAGCTACGACGCTTTCTTGAGAAGCGATGTATCTTTGGCTTTCATTTTTCTTAAAAAAATAAATGTTTTGTATTGCGCTTGTTTAAGAAAGTGTCGCACAAACCAAGTACTAAGTTTCAGCGCTTATATTAGGAAGCACAGTAGCTTCTAAACCTTTTTTTTAAAAAAAAAAAAAAAAACTGTTACCTACATACAACGCTTCTTTAAAGATGCGTAGGAAAAAGTAGCGCCATTAAATCCTTCTTTCATAGTAGTAAGCACTTGTCTTTTTCAGTAGAGAGTCTTGCTTATAATAAAGATCAAATGCAATGGCCTGTTTTGATCATCTTAAGCTTCTGATAATCTTCTGGCTCTCCCATAAACATTTGGAGGAAAATTTTTTATGAATTGGATTTTAAAAAATAAAAAAAGTAGCATTATAACATTTTAATAAAGAGATGTAAGATAAAAGTGTAAGAAGAAATAACTAAAAACTTTTAACATCATTTCTCCAATTTTCTTAAAAACATCTCAAAAATTTTTTTCCCTCCCCTATATATCCCAAACAGCCCCTTAAGTTATTACATCGCCATTCCTTTTTTTTTTTTTTTTTTTATCTATGATCTTCCAGTATCCAGCGCCTTTTCTGGTTTCTGACTTCTTTGGCACAAGTCACTGAACAACCAACTAATTTGAACGGGGATTTGGTTGGATCCACTATATATGAATGACGGAGTGAAAATAAATAAATACTAATCATAAACTTGTTTACATTACACCAGCTATTAAGATAATTAATTAGAAAGTGTTATAAAAATAAAAAAAGATATATATGAACAACATAATAGAAGGTAGAGAGAAATGGAGAGACGAGAGATAGGATTGAATTCTCATTCATACATATTTTTCATGTACCTCTAACCTTCCAAGAGTTAAAAAATATAAAAATTAATCTATAACATAGAGTTACATTATCATAAACATAAAAATTAATCTACAACATAAAACTATTGGACGTTATAACCATCATTCAAATCTAAAGAGCTGAGTTATAAACATCTACCAACAGATAGTTATGATTGAGGTATTTGTCAAAAAACTTTTAATTAATTTACCGGGGAAAAGGAGAACAAACAACAGTCCCAAATCAGACTGTTCGCAGAATTAACAAGAGCCCGTGTGAATTCCCAATCTTATAACTTGGCAATTTCTACTTCTAAAAGACTGAGAAAGAATATTTATTCAATTAGATTTGAATGATCATTATTATGGAATGACGAATTTGTCATAAATACGACGTATCTACTCTAATTTCTATCAAAATAACCTGTATATTTTTTCTAAGGAAATTAAAGGCGAACGAAATGAAGGATATATAATAAGTTTAGATAGGTCAATTCCAAATGTGAAGTAAGTCTTCGTATCTTATTGGTGAAATTGAATACTTGAAATTCAATTGATCCCGGGTTTTTTTCTTTTTTTTCTTGTGAAATAATGGATATAAATGATTTTTTTACCATAAAAAAATGAAAGCTTGTCTTCCCCCCCCCCTTTTATTTTATTTTATAGAGTCTAGATATTTTTATTGATCAGTAATAATAATGACACTCATTTTCAATTTAGTATATACAATAATCTTAATTTTCTTAAGAGTTCCTGATTTTTCAAATAAATTTTGATTAATCAACCCAATTCAAATAGGTATACAAAAAATACTATATTTATGCATTCACAAAAGCAAAATTGTAGACTTCAAATAAGAAGATTCAGTTATAGATCTAATGAGTAGGATATATCATTGAATTAGTATCGTGCCTCAGAATAGAGGGTAAGACAATGCGTATGTGCATCTATTTGTTTTCACATATCAGATATGTTACGAGAAATAGAAAAAAAGAAAAATGTAGATTAACTAATTTTCAATCGGGGATACATATGTATCCTTACCATACTGAAACGGCTGTCATTATTGGTATCAAATCAATAGCGATTCATACAAGCTAAATCTTCTAATCGATAATTTGGCCAAAGAAAGAATTTTAAATTAATTAATTTTTTTTATCTCTATCAAGATCTTTACTTGTAGCCAAAACTTGACAGCAATTATTCACTTTATTCTCATTGTAAAATGCCTTATTTCTATGCACACTATTTCTATTCTTAGGATTGAAACAAATTAGAATTCTCAATTCTCTACGACGTCTAGCGGATAAAATATTTTCAGGAACAAGCAAATCATAATTCTTTTTTTCTTTATTTTCAGTCAGCTTTTGATCTCTTGTTCTTGTAATGGATTTATTAATAATTTGGTGCTTTCTCTTATGAATAAATGAAGGGCCTATGATTTGATACATATTAAAATTGTTCATGGTTTCTTCTAGACAGACGAATTGGTTCGATACTCAATATTCCATTTTTTATCAATTCCGTATTTTTAGTCAATTCTGTAAGAGTGAAATCCTTCTGATTCTGGATTTTCATAATATCTAGACTTAGTTCTCCTCTTTAAATAGAGGCTATAGTAATATCTTTTATATTTTTCAGTCTAAGCAGGAGACAATATACTTGGATATTATTTACTATTCTTTCATTTAAGCAATGATGCCAGTTCAATTGAGAAGGCAAATACCCTCTTAGGAAGCAATTAAGTTCTGCTTCGGTGTTGTTCGTGTATCTATCTTTTTTTACACCCTTTTTTATGTCGGATCCTGCATAATCTTCTTTAACATCTTTTTCTTTCTTTGAAAGGGATGCTTCAAGATTTAGTCGACTTGCATATTCAGTTTTATTCTTTTCCGTGATCTTTTTCTTTTCACTAACATTTTGATTTACATTAAAATTCAAAAAAAAGGAATTTGATTGGAATGATCCATGGGTTACTCGTATATGCATTATAAAATATCCAATTTTTAGAGAAGAAAAAAGATTCCCGATTCGCTATAGAACGATTTATCATTTCTACATTCATTCCCATCCAATCAAAAAGGTTTTCTTTTATTGGCTGGGTTAATCTCTTGATGAAGCGTAAAATAATAATCGGTATCGATCGAACCCCCAAAATGCATTTTATTTCTAAGACAAAAATTCAGAATTCTCCAATCAAAACACTTTCTATCCATATTTTTTTCCATATCTAGAATAGAATCTTCTACTATATAATTCTTGATAGGAATATCATCCGTCATATCCCTTTTTTTTTTTACGCGTGTTGCAATTATAAGAAATCGCTTGGTTATTATTTGCTTGGAATGACGATCTATATCCATAAATATATGAGTCCTTTTTATCTGCATAATTAATAGATTTATATGATAAAAGATCATACCCATATTGTTTTTTCATTTTTTTTTTAATTTGTTAATGAGTCTATTTCTTGTTTTTTGTAAAGAATTAATCCGTTTTTTTCATATGAATGATATTTGGTTAAATCTTTATTTTGAGCCACATGACGTTCATTCATTTTATTTCGCCATTTTGGGAATACTAATCTAGACCATCCATTCTGAGATAAATCGTATTGATAATGACCTTTTAACCAATTTGTCCATTGATTCATTACAGAATTGGGAGCGCTCTTATGTTTTAATTTGGAATGAGATATTCCTTGTACTCCAAAAAAATAATCCCTTATTTCATTCTTAAGAAAAAGAGGTGTTCCATGATATTCAAAAAGGGATCTTAATTTATACTTATCTAAGTTAATAACTTGGGTTTGTGATAATTTAAAAAATACATATGCTTGTGACAAAGAGGATAAGTCACAAAAATTCTGTGAATTCGTATTCCTAATATTACAAATTGATTTTTTTATAGTAGAAATAAAGTGAATAAGACTTTGATCTTTTTTATCACTTCTTTTTCTTTCTTCATTTGCTTCATTATTGTAAATGTATTTATTAAGAATTTTTTTTGTTGATTCAAAAAAAAGTTGTACATTGATTTTGATTTTAGGAATAGTAATGATACATAGAAAGATATCTATATATACCCTTTCTATGAAAAATTTAAAAAAAAAAAAGTGATTTGCGGAATAATCGAACATTTCTTTTTTGTAATATCTACCAAATATTCTTTTGTAATTCTAATCTTTTATCATTATAAGTTGTTTTCTTAGAACAAATATTTCTCTCTGAACCTTTTTTCTTGTCTTTTTGAAATTCTTCTATTTGTTTTATGATTTTCTTTGTTCTATCATTCAGATCTTTTATTCTTTTTTCTGTCCAATTAATAGATTGAATTGGAATGGCGGATTCGTAAATCATTGGATTACTCTTACTTTTTGTTGAATCTTTTTGAATTTCATTCAATTCATATATTCTTATTTTTATCAATTCTGATAATGATAGTTCTTTTCTTTTTTCTTTTAGAAATAGAATAATTTGGATGATCCATTGTGCTTTTTCTTTTGTGATATTTAGAAAGGATTTTGTTCTTTGAAAAAGCTTCTTTTTCCAAATTCTTATTTTTTTGAAGTTCTTTAAAAATGGGATCAAAAAACGAACGTCGGTTTCGGTTTCGGGGAGAAGAAGAAAAGGGAAATTCTACTTCCATTCTGAAAACTGTAAAAAAGAAGAAATCCAAGTTTTTCACTTCTTTTTTCATTGGATCCTTTTCCTTTTGAGGGGATCGTAGCTTAGATCTGTATCTGTGCCAAGGTTTCAAACGAAAAGGAAAAATGACCTTTATTTGAATACCATCAGTTAGCCAGTTTTTCGGAAATTCTGTTTCGGATAATGTAATGCCATTATAGGTGCACTTAATATACATTTCTCTATTTCAATCCTTTAAATCCTCTGACCATTCGGGAGATTGAAATAATAGTATACGAACGATATTTTTAGTTATTATCAATGAGGGTAATAGAATATATTTTCTAATAATCCAGTGGGCTACTAATAAAAGACCTCTTATTGGTTGAGCATTTTGAGTGTTTTCCCAGGTTTCCGCTATTTCCATACGGTCTGCTTCCTCTTTTTTCTTAATCTCTTTTTTACTTTTCTTTTCCTCTGTATAATCCAAAATTTTCAATTCTGTATTTTTCTTTTTCCACATCCAATTTAGAAAAAAGATTTTCATTGGCTCGAAAATCTCAAAAGAAAAGAAAGAGGATTTGTCAATTCTATCCAAAAAAAGAGGAGAATGTGGACCTGCTTGATGGATTTTCCAAATAACAGTTTTACGTCTTTGAACGCATCTAGATCCTTTGATTATGTCTCGGGTAAAATCCGATTGTTGTGAATAATCTATTAAAGCAAATTCTTCTTTTCCATCAAAATTCTCAGTATCCTTAGGAACCGTATAAACATCGGCATTCTCTGAGTTATCAGTATCAGTATAAATTACTATAGGTGGTTTGGGTCTTCTTGAACAAATCTCATAATCTTCTCTTTTACCATTGCTTTCCAGGTATTCGTCTTCGTCAATGAATATGTATGACCATCAAGGAATTTTTTTACTGCTTTCTTTTAGTCCAGTACATTCTTTTAGAATTGGTTTATCGTTCGCATCAGTTAGAATTTCGTCTAACGCATCAGTTAGCATTGCGTCTAATAAGAATTCCATTTTTTTTAGCTTCGGAATCCATCTTTTCATGTTCTCGAAATAAATAAAGTCCTTTAAAATTTAAATTGGATACTGATTTTTCAGAAAATTGACTGATCAAGTTAAAAAAAACGAATTTCATTTGATAATGATTTTTTATCAAATCTATCTATTTTCTGTTCAAAGTTTGGATAATCAGTATTAGTATTAAGAAGGATGACGTGAATCTTATTTATCAAAATGTCGTTTTTTGTGTCAGTTTTATTCTTGATTGAGAATAACAAACTTTTTTTGATTCGTCCGCAATAGGGTCCGTTCAACAAAGGATCATATATTTTAGGTAAGTATTTTTTAGTCTCATCATTACATAATCTAATCTTTTTTTCGAGTACATCCAAAGCAAAAAAATCCCTTATCTAGAGCTTCGGCCCTATTTAGAAATTGATTACTTAGGTTGTTTCTTTTTTGTTCATTAATCGAACTCCAATGATTATCCAATTCATCATAGGAGAGTTTTTCTGTTGTGAAGAGAGATGTCTTTCTTTGCATCATTTCAAGAAAAGTTGATAATGATGGATACGTAAAAGATATTCTTTCTTTTCCATCACTTTGAGATGTATGAAAAAAGAATTGTGACATCTCATTTCTTACAGCATTTTCAAATTGATCATTTTTTATATATCGCAAAGGACGATGGAATAGTTTATAATCGAAAATAATCTTTAAAAAAGGTTTTTCCAATCGAAAGATATCTTTATCTTTCTCCTCTCTTTCATCAATTTTGTACGAATTATCTCTTTCATTCGGAAAAAAATTAGCAGAAAGATATGCCGACCAAAGAGCATCAGAAGGAGATTCTGCGTTGGATTCTTTTTGTTCTTTTTTATCAATTTCACCTCCTTCTTCAATTTCTGACAGGTTTTTATCAAAAATAAAAACAGGCAGTGGTGTTCTCCCTAAATAGTATATTGAGGAAATAAATAAAAAAATAATAAAGATTCGAGAGATCCATCTTCTCAATTCTGACATAATGTACTTATTAGATCGAATAAGTACATTAGATTTAATAGAATTCTTTTTCTGTATCCAGACTAATACCAATTTCCGTATCCAGACTAATACCAATCCAACCCATTTCATGAATAAAATGTGACCAATTAACCAACCAACAAAACTACTTGTTAGAAATAAGAATTGGTTGTTGCATCGAAACATATAAATGTTGACTAATCTGACTAAGATTGAACTTGGTAAAATGAAAAGGTTCAATAACTGAAAAATCAGATTATTCAGGAATATCCTTTGAATGCTAAAATTACGCATTGAATTTTGATTAGTGGATCCATAATTCAAAAAGTGCTTGTTGTGATTATTGCAGAAGAAATGAAATAAAAGATAGGGTAGAGCTATGATAGTTATTGTACGAGGTCTACCCAATGCTAGATGCAAAGGCGCATAATAGATCGATATGAACATCATGAGCTGTCCCGTAATAAAACCAGTTGTTGCTGATACTTTCTTCTCGGTTCCTTCTTCCATAACCCGAGCTCGGAGAAGCAAGAGATAAGAGGGCCCTATGGAGAATGTGGTCAGAAATTCATAATAGAGTCCGACCACAACGACCGAATTAATTATCTTCATGCATAAGGATACTAGATTATCTAGTATAAAACATTTTAAAATCATCACAAACCTCCCTTTTTTTTCTTTTTGATTGTGATTTCTAGATTTTTATATGATATATGATAATTCTTTTTTTTTTCTTTTCTTTTTCTAGTGTGATTTCTAGATTATTATATGATATATGATAATTCTTTTTTTTCTTTTCTTTTTCTATTGTGATTTCTAGATTATTATATGATATATGATAATTCTTTTTTTTCTTTTCTTTTTCTATTGTGATTTCTAGATTTTTATATGATATATGATAATTCTTTTTTTTCTTTTCTTTTTCTATTGTGATTTCTAGATTTTTATATGATATATGATAATTCTTTTTTTTTCTTTTCTTTTTCTATTGTGATTTCTAGATTATTATATGATAATTTGGAAACTTTCCATATATATAGAAATAGAAACAGATAGACTAGAAACGACATCTCTTATCTCAATGACACCAAAGAAAGGGATATTAAATGAATGGAATTAGTATATGGATGGACTATAATGAAATAGAGCCACTTTGAGGTTCCCTATGAAATGAGGCATGGAACAGAGCCACTACGAAGAAGTTCCGCGAGTTACGAAGGAAACTTCGAGCTCATATTGGTCATGGGTTGAGAACAGGAATTGAACTCTATGAGATCTAATTTCCCGTTGTTCCTCAGTAGCTCAGTGGTAGAGCGGTCGGCTATTAACTGACTGGTCGTAGATTCGAATCCTACTTGGGGAGATTTGAATCATTCCGAATTCTTTAATTCGGAATGAAAGGGTTCGCTTTGACAGTTAAGAGTAGGTAACCCGTTCCCCGTGTCTTTGTTTCTATTGCATTCTATCTCATCGTATCCCATTCTGTTCTGTGATATTTGAGAATCGCAGTCAATACCTCGGTGTAGGTCCGGGATATTCCTTTGTTCCACAGTCCGGGGTCATTTAAACTAACCAATTAAGAATTCTCAGATATACATTTTTAAAGCAACTTTAAAAATTGCGGAGGACCTTTCAAAGAATCGTAAACGGCCACCAACTTTAAAAAAATAACTAAAATAATAGTGCGCAAATGTTACAATGATAGATAATCCAATATTGTTTCTCTGTAGGGCCACCCAAAAACAAAAAAATAGTGAGGTGTTACAAAACTAACACAGTGAGGTAGATGTTGCCTGTTGGAACTGATATAAGAGAATCTGCAGACCTGCTTCCGTAACTTCAATATGAATGCGAATAATGGAAACGAGAAAATTACAATTTGGTTGAAGATTCAAATGCTGGTCCATCACCCAGCCATCTAGATTTGATCCAGTAGATAAATATAAAAAGAAAGGCACTAGTAGACGAAAATATTTTTATTTACAATTTAGCATCAGCATCCTTATAACACTGAGTGAATAAATATTTAACTTACAAGGACTAAAAGTGGGGAAGCAAAAATCACAAAACAACTAGTATTACAAAAGAATAAGAACTATGTGAATGATGGAGATACTAATTCAACATTTCTAACCCCCGTCAAGCCAGAGAACAAAAAATGTCACGGGTCGCTTGGAGCAAATATTCATCTCGTGCAAAAGAGGGCTCAAGCCTTGAAGAGAGGCGAGAGCAAACCGGCCGCATGTATCTTCCTTTATTTAATCAAATGAAAAATAAATAAATAAATCATAATCATAATCATAATCGCATATATGAATGAAAAATAGAATAACATTATTGACTTGTTGCGAGATCAGTGCCTTGCGCATTTTTACGAGAAAAGATTGTTTGATCTTTGGCAGCCGACTGGCCCAGAATGATGACGTTGAAGATAATGTTAATGGAAAAGTAAAGCAGCGGTAGCGCAAGTATATATGCGTGTTAAGGGCGAGCCTCGTGACGTATAAAATTGATCAAATATGATTTTGTCCGCTTTGTTTCTTGTTTTCGTCTTGTTGAACGGATCAGTCGCTGGAAAAATTGTAAGAGACGTAGCAGAAGAAGAAAAGGGGGGGGGGAGTGAGGGAACGACACAAAGCACGCACACACCGGAAGGGGGAGAGCCAGCCGGAGAAAACAAATAACAAAAACACCCCAAAAAAACCGGTGGCATCTCCCCCTCCACCCCCACCCCCACCCCAACCGGAAAAAGAAATTTTATTAAGTGATGTTTGGCCTGCCATGCAAGCGCACCTGTCATGGCAAAGGCCTAGCTACAACAATTCAACAAGTTTAAAGCAAAATATTAAAAGCAATGAAACAAATACCTAACCTTCACTGTGTAATTAACTCCTATCGCAATCCTATACAGTCAAACCCACTCCATCCCTCCAATTACGCCCCAAGATACTTGTACATTCTTCGATCGGCCGTACTTTTATGCGTACAAGAACACGAGAAGCCGCATGTCAGCCTTCAAGATCCGAGTATACCTAAGAGAAAGGTCATACAAAAACCACAAAAACAAACAGATTACGAGCTGCGAAGCCATGAAGGTTCTAGAACCATTTGCATGATCTGTGAGTAGATAATTAAGACGATTCTAGGTCAACTAGTACCAGTCTTGCCGTCTTCGATCGCACGCCGCCAGCCAGGGCCATCGCCGGAAAAACCAGAACGGCATCTGATCTGATGGAAGATTGGTACCCGATGCATATCGATTGCATTCGTTTCTGCTGGAAGATAAATAAACGATCCATATAACTACGATGCGAACATTAACAACAAACTACGAGCTCCGAAATCAGAAAGGGTTCCAGATTTAAAAGTACCTTGCATGAGTCGTGACTAGGTCATTAAGAGGTCAGCTAGTACCATTATCTTGACGTATGTCTTCGACCGAACGCCGCCAGGAAGAGCCATCGCCAGAAAAACAAGAACCACGAAAGTACCCGTCGGTAAACGCCATCTGATCTGAGGGGATTCATTCTTTTATAGGCAAATGTTAGTCGGTTCATGCTGGAAAAAACAAAAAAAGAAAAAAGAAAAAGGAGGAAAGATCTACATAAGATACGGATTTATCATTATCTTTATTTTTGATAATTAAACATTATGTTTTATGTTTATAAATTATAAAACTCATGTAAATTTAAAAAGATATGATGGTGGTGAGTTTCATCGCACGTTATCGTTTTTAGTATGTACTATATCCCCGGCCAGAAATCCGATGCAAATATTTAGGCCGCATTTTAAAAATCTGAGAATCGCACTGTTGAATTTAATTTGATAAAAAAAATATTAGGACGATAACAAATAATAGATTTGAAGCTAAGAATCTAATCCATTGCTAACCAAATAAGTCAAATAAAGATAATATCTTTTTTTCACATTGAATCAATATAATATCTTTAAACCAAGACTTTTTATAAGATTACTGGGTATTATATATATAGAATTTTATATAATAGAAGATATTGCTATCAAAATGTATATTGATACGTACGTTAATGCTGTTAAATTAAAAATATTACTCGATATACGACCGTTGTAGATTTTATTGCGCCTAATCTTTAAGTTTTCAAAAACTCGTCCACTTAAAATAAGAAAATCGGCTACATGGATTTGGAATTTGGATAAGAAGATTCAAATATTTGGCATCAATAAATCTCAGAGTAAAATCCTCCAACCACTATTTGGTTTTATCATAACTAAATAGTCATCATCTATGTTTTAAAAATTCTTATAAATTTCTCTTAAAATTAAAATATATGTTATCAAAACCCCCTTTATATATTCTTATTTATATCCACCCAACCGTTTCATTAAGTGTGACTTATAAATATTTTTTAATCAAAATATCCCCACTTGACATAAAAATTAATTAAACATTTATATTTACTAGAAAATGTCAGTATGCGAGGGGAATTACAACTTTTTTTATCTTTTTAATTTTCTTGAAAAATATCATTTTCATTGACCAAAAAAAGAGACAGATATCCTTTTCGGTTTGTTTTTACAATTTTCATAGAGAATAGGCCCAATTTCTGATTTGTTTGGGCTTAAGAACCTCCCAAAACCCAACAATACAACATAGTGTTTGGTGTACCCCACAGGTCATGGATGTATATCGGGACTAGTTCAAGCCGAACCCCTGTATCGTCCTATAAACAAAATAAAAAGAAAAGAAAAGACAGTATCAAAAAAAGAAAAAAAGAAAACCTGCATCATTCATTATTCTTTTCTTTTCTATTCTTTTGGGCCTCTGACAAATAAAAATATTACTTCATCCCACGCGATATCATTTCACGGGCTTGACCAAAAAGAAAATTCATCAGCCTACCGCATCAGAACCCCCTCTAATCCTTGATAAAATAGACATATTTATTTAATTTAATTATATCAATAAAATTAGTTAGTTTAATTAATATGATATATATAGTCTAAAATATCATAGTAATCCCTTTATTTTCTCTTCTCCTTGATTATTGTTGAAGAAGCATCGATAGGGGTAAATTAGGAAAAAATTGACAAATATAAAAATTATATCTTATATTTATGATCAATATGGACTCCTCAAATTATATTTTATATTAAGAACTAATAGATTATATGATTTTCTAATCTTTTTGATACATATTTAGAAACAGTCCACGTATGATACGTAGACGTATAAAATCAGCTTTAAAAAAGCTCGTTATTCTCGTAAAAAGGGACACTGTGCATACATGATACAAGAGGTGTGTTCCATTGAAAAAAAAAAAAAACAAGAAAACTCATCTAAAATATTTAGATATTTTTTAAAACTGACAACCAGAATTTATAAAGTATACTTTTTCTATATGTATATATTGTCAAAAACCAAAGATACTGATTGGTAGTACGGTTAACAATCTCCTACTTAATTCCTAATAGTAGTTTTTCCTCCACAATTTTGCGTTTTTTTACCTTTTAGGCAATGCGAGGCTTAAAATGGTGCCTTGTGAATTAAGAAATGAGAGTGGTAAGAAAATTCCGCAAAACGTTGGGGAAGTGGAGTACATATATACGTTGCAACATCTCCAGAACACGGCCCCATAGTGCCCATACCAATGCCTTTTTTATTTCTTTTTCTGTCTATTAAACTTTGAGGGTGGGCCAAACTAAAAGAGAACACCCAGCATTCATGCAATATTCCATCATGAGCTTTTTCTCAGAATTATTGAGCACATAAATATCTGAATTTGATTTGTTTGTGAGGGGAATTATATATCTCAAAAGGCTAAAAAGCATAAAGGTTTGGCATGCCAGTGCTAGTTTGGGCCCGCTATAAAGCAAATTTGCCAAAATCTAGCAAAACGGCTAGGCCCCTGTTTTGGTTTGAACGAGCGAGCAAGTTTTCTTTTTCTTTTTATAATCATAATGGCTACTTATAAATTGGAGTTTATAAAAGACTTAAGCCGGCAGATTAAGGTCTTGAGCTATATAAATATTACAATTCGGATGTTGTACTGATAATAACACTGAATCTGCTTGCAATTGATGAGCTTCCCTGGCTAAGAAATCATCACACCTGATGGTATCATGAGACACATAATGGAGCTCAATGTCCCATTGGGAGTATAATAAGTCCCTAACAGCATTTAACTCTGATCTCAATGGGTGACTATGACCCCCATCTCTCATAATCAGATGATAGGCCTCAAGAGAATTCGTATATGCAAAAACCTTACTGAAGTTTTGTTGCTTACATATTTGAAGTTCTGATAGAATAGCAGTCAATTCTGCCGTGGTGGATGAAACAAAACCTAACCATTGCTGAAATCCGAGGACCTAATTGCACCATTCATCGCGTAACACGCCCGCACAAACTGCCTATCCTTGAGAGTTGATAGATCCATCTGTGTCTAAACAAACAGCCCCTTCCGGAGGGTGATGCCAAGCCACGTCCTCATCTCCCATAGACTGAAAAATATGGTGCTTGAAGACGTCATACGAGGTGGACTCTATCATCAAGTACTGTAGTGCATGCCCTATAGGACTTGCGGCCCTACAAGACCGGCCCTTTTAAGCCCGCTTCCATTTGGAGTCTCTAAATTATAGATCCAACTCTTGACAAACTAAGACCTAAATGGACTCAGCCCGATAGACTTAACCCAATTTCCTAACTCTAAGCAGAATGCAAGCCTGGCTAAGAAAGAAATCCATCCAGTATCGAAAGAAGTACCCATTGCCGCAACTAGTGTTTACTAGTGTCGGTATGTTTGGGGAATTACGGCATCTGTTTCGTTATTTGAGCTAACTTGAGTGGCCTCGTCCGTTTTCTTTTCTTTTCTGATTTTTTAACTAATATTCTTTTCATATTTTTCCGCGGTTAAAATTAATTAAAGTTTTTTCATGTAGAATAGCACAATTGTGGATTTTTTTTTTTTGGTTGAACAACCTCCCAAAACCCAACAATAAAATATAATGTTTGGTTTTCCCTTCGATTTAAATCTAGACTTTATTTCAAATATATATATATATATATATCTAGCTAATTTTAAGTAGAAATCCTGTATCAGTTGTACGGAAAAATGCATTATTTTCATTGTTGTACTGGAAAATATATCGAGACCACTGGTTTTTATTGAGATGAGAATGATTGTAGTGTCTCTTGTGATGTTTAATTTCCTCCATATATCTATTTATATTGTCTCCTCAAAGATCCTTGAGGGTGACGAGAATTTATCAAGGTATTAAAACCCGGATCGGGTATTGAACCGGTCGGGATACTGGGTTAAGGGTCAGTGAGTCAAACTAGGGCCAAACCGGTGAAAAATTGAAAATTTTAGACTTATAGTATGAAATTCTAAAGAAAAAATTTTAAAAATTTTTTTATAAAAATAGTAACCTGGACTGAACTGGGAACAGGACCGGTTTACCGGCCGATTCTCCGGTTTCCGAGCCGATCTAGGTTACATAACATTGGAATTTATCCACGCTGCATATAACTCATTGGCGGGAGTTGTGTTTTTATTTTCTCATCAAAGAGTTGTATGCATTTTCTTTAAAAAAATAATTAAATAAATATATGACATAAATTAAACATTGCAATAGACCAAAAATTAAACATTGCAAGAGACCTAAAAAAAACTATTAACAAAGAAGTAAGGGTAAAAAATATAGGTTATACAGACTAATGAAAATTGACTCCACTATTATCAAAATAGGGTTTAAGAGAGGGAACGAACCCAACAATTAAAGCAACAAGTTTAGGATTAAGAAGCTGAAAATGACAATGACAAAATACCAAGATGTCGATTTATTGAAATTGCCCTGTGAAGATGCAAAAATGGCTCTCTCTCTCTCTTCTTCTCTCAAATGGATCCTCTTCTCATTCAAATTGAGGCCTTAGTCTCTCACCCTTAATAAGAGACAAATGGATTTCAAATATTGAACCTTTCTACGCATAGGAATGGAGCTCAAACCCAACACAAGCAACTGTTAACTTGCTCGAACCGCCATTGTCCTCCTGTGAAAAACCAAATATACAACAAACGTGAGGCCCGAATTAAATGAATAACTTTGAATGTGAGGCAAACTGCGTGTGCTTAGTCAAAAAAATCAGCATCCCTGCCCAAGTGTGAATGATGGCAGTAAAATAAATTAGTAATCAGGTTTGCAGGTATGTGATAATTAGGTAGTTATTGAGTTATTAGTAAAAAGAAATTTAACAAGTTTCATTTGACTGCCAAAAGAACGAAGACACGGACATCATATATACTGTCGCGCATTTTATGTAGAAACGTCTCAAAGTCTGCTTTGAATGACTGCTAAGTTTAAGGCTGACTATGAATGAAATGAGGCATAGAAGGTTTGGACAGTTCAATCAGTTTGTGAAAGCCAATGACAATTTTCTCAATTGCATAGAACCATTCGAAGAACCCTAAATGACAGCAAAAACTAATTTAAAAAGTAAATAAAATAATAAGCCACAAATAGGCCACCCACAAAATACAATGAGCTAGAATCACGGTAAAAAAATTGACTTTCAGCAACGACTGTCAAAAAGTCATCTTTCAGCGGCAACAAAAAGTCGTTGCCATAATTACTGTGGCTAAAAGTTTTGGCGAAAGAGGTATTTTCAGCAGTCGCTTTAAATGTCGCCTCTGAAAGTCAATATTCAATAGCGACATAGGGAAAAAATAATAAATAAAGCCGCATCAACATCTATGCCACCTATCACGTCACCACTCACCTACCACCTTATTATTTGCTACATCATCACCATATGCCAAGCCATGCCACATCATCACCCCATATTTTCATCTCCCAAATATGCCTCCACCAAGTTCGAACCCGGTCCCTACCTCTTGGATGTTGTCTTCATCCTCTATAATGTGAGTTGTGATTAAATCCCATCATATAAATGTATAATTAGATATATACACACACTCACACATAATTGAATATTATTTTATATATATATATATATATAATGATATTCATAGTTAAAATTACGTATAATAAAAGATATTCATATCAATATATATAAAATATAATATAATATAAATATCTATTTATTAATGTAATATCTCCATACACATAAAAATCATTCATTTTAAATCAAATTACCAATTTAAACATAAGACCTATAAAAATGAAAACTTATGACCTTATTTTGTTTCATGATAATATCATATTTAATATTTTGGGAGATTAAATACTATATTTAGAGATATAAAACAAATATTTTTAGTGAGAAAAAAATTAATCGGAAACGATAATGAAAAGTCGCCGCCGAAAATGTGACTTTCAAAGATGACAACAAATGTCGCTAACTTTTAGCAGTAAAAATAAGAGTCGCTCTTTCAGCGGTGACTCTTCTTGTCGTCGCCAAAAATGATCACCGAAAACCAATTTTTTTATAATTTGAAACCGATATCTTAAAATCAGAAGACATGCTTCCGTAACTTGATATGATATGAACGCGAACACAAACAATGTAATCCATAATATAATATGAAAGAGAACAAAGTAAGTGAGAAAATTTTCGATTACAAAGATTTGATCCAACAGATAATTAGACATAATTGTAACAACAATTGTAAGAAATTTAAAAAAATGCCACCGGTAGACAGAGAGAATTTCCATCTATTATTATTCATCATATAGCTAGATAGCATCGTGGAAACAAAACTCCCATCAAGTCTATTAACACGAGAGACAAACCACAAGGAGGATCCTCTCCTTACCACAACGTAACTCAGACTCAGATCAGCAAGCCAGTCTGAGAGGAATGTACCTGCATATTGCTATAGGCTACATGTACCCTTTACATTTATCATACTGAGGGATCAAATTTTTTATTACAGCTACTGAAAATGGGAAGCAAAAATCACAAAAGAAATATTACAAAAGAATAGGATAAACTCTGAACGATCAAGATATATACTATTTCAAAGTGTCTGAATACATAATGGAGGAGAACAAAAAGGTCACGGGTCGCTTTGAAACAAACTTTTAATTGCCTTCCTGCCCTGCAATATATAGCATCTTTAATTTATCCTGCACAAAAGAGGGCATAATAAAGAGTGCCCAGAGCAAACCACATATATACACATACCTTACTCAATGAATATCATAATTGTAATCGTTAAAATTAAAATTGTTACATAACTCAATGGATGAATTAAAATTAGATCAATAATATTAACTTATATATCGCAAGAAAATGTAACAAATGCACGTTAAGGCGGAGCCTCTGGATGATGAAAATTAGGGAATAAAATTTGCAGAGTATATATGAGACATATAAATTTGATCGAATATGATTCTGTCCGCGTTTTCGCCTGGTTGAACGAGTCGCTGGTAAATTGTGAGAGACATACGTAAAAGAAAAGGAAGGATAGGGAGAGAGAGAGGGAACGACACAACACAGGCACACCAGAAGGAGGAGAGCCCGCCGGGGCAAAAAAAAAATAAATAAATTAATTAATTAAACCGGCAGCACCTCCCCCTCCACCTCAACCCCACCCAAAAAATAAATTTTATTAATTAATTTTTGGCCTGCCATGCAAGCGCACCCGTCATGGCAAAGGCCTAGCTACAACCGTTCAACAAGTTTAAAGCAAAATATTAAAATAGTTTTTTAAAAAAGGATTATAACAAATGAGTATATACCTAGCCTTCACTGTATCGCAACCCTCTACTGCCAAACCCTAACCCTCCCTCCAATTATCAATTTCACTATGAAGATTCTTGCACATTCATCGATCTGTCCTTTTATGACGCCTCACGCCTCTGATGCGTGCAAGAACATACACGAGAAGCCCATTGTCTGCCTTCAAGATCCGATTACCTAAGAGAAATATCAGATTTCCGTTAGGTGATGACAAATTCAAACCACAAAAACAAAGCTCCGAAATCAGGAAGGTTCCAGATTTGAAATACCTCAGCATGATTGGCGACTAGATAATTAAGCGGATTCTAGGTCAAGTAGTACCGGTGTTGCTTGATTCGAACGCCGCCAGCCAGCGCCATCGACATCGACGGAAAAACCAGAACGACGACGAGAAAAACTGCAGGTAAACGCGATGGAAGATCAGTACCCTATCTATTGACTGCAATGACTTGCTCTGGACTATTGGGAGAGTAGAGGGGGATACCATTCTTTTATAGCCAAATTTGAGGCGGTGGTTTCTACGGAATCGAAAAAGATCCATAGATACGATCCGCCGCAATCCGTTTTATCATTATCTAATTTATTTGATAATTTTTTTATCTGATCTTTTATTTGAAAACTTCGTTTATAAATTAAAATTATTAATTATGGGCAAAAAAATTATATTTTCGGCGCATTGCAATATTTTCCCGGATATTAATTAAGAACTAAGAAATTTAAAATGTTAATTGGGGTTATATATATATATATATATAATGGTGGAAGATTGAATTTGTGCATGCTATAACCCGTGCAATGTCAATGGATTTTGAAAGATTGAGTCTCATGTTGATAAATTTCTTTAATAAACAAATACTATTATAGGACGATAAAAAGTAATGCACGAGATAAGAAATTGATCCAATGTTCACACTTCACACGCCAAAAAAAGAAATTAATCCAAGGCCAGTAAAGTGAATCAAATCCAGATAATATCTTTTCCCCGCTAAATCAAGATATCAAGATAATATCTTTAAACCACGTGACTTCCTACAAGATCGATAGGTACGTGTGTGTATAAATATTGTTAATAAAAATATATGTGGACATTATAATAATGGCTGTAAAATAAACACACACACACACACATATATATATATAGTAAATATGAACAACTATTTGACATGGTATATATGACCAATTACCAATGCTTTACTTAGTATACTGTCTTCTGAAAAATTATAATTATATATACCTAAGCAACTCAAATTTAATTTATATATTTCAAAATTAATTTATATTAATAGCTATATCTAAAATATTTTATTTCATTATAATTCAACGTAAATAGATTTTATTGTTTCCAACAAAAAAAAAAGATTTTATTGTACATAGCTTTTAAAATTTAAAATCTTGTCCATGATTAAAGTGTATCTAGTAAAGTGTTTTTCAGACTGTATCTAATATTCTAAAATATTTTGTGGTATATTTTTTCAAGTCGGCTATGTTAACTTGCTGAACAAGCATGAATGAACTGTTCTTATTAACAAAGATTATCAATCAATACAGTGAACCCCTCCTGGAAGTAATGACTAAGCCCCACGAATTATTGGGGGCTTATGAGATAGGGAACTATGTTAATTTTTTTCATTGGCTGACAATTTGACTTTCTTTCACACCTTTAAATCACATGCTAATCACTCTATTTATGGAGTCTAATGGTTTAACCAACCAATACATTCTATCATTCCAACACACCGCTCAAGTTGACACCTCTTAGAAATATTGGCTTTTTTCTAGAAAATGATCAAATAATATTAATAAAAAGAAAAAGTAACATTATAAATATTATAAATATAGTAACGAAGATGGATAAAGACTAGGAAATTTAGAAAATATAGGATGTGAAGCATTAACTATTATTAGATCTAAACAAGAAAACAAATGGCAAAAGGAGGAGATGTCCGTCGGGATAACTTTATTTGTTAGGTGGTTGGAGATCATGGAAATCTTTGCAACTGCTTGATTGAAGTCAACACTTGAAACAGTTGAGCACTAGAAGAAAAGAAGGGATCGGAGAATTAATGAACCAACAAAGCCACAAAGGGAGGATCGAAAACACTTGAAGTTAAAAGTGTGATCTCCTTGAATTCTCCTATCCCATTGAAAATGCAGTAAAAGTTGACCTTGAAAATGACAAATTAAATGTTTATTTCTTGCTTTTACTCTTCGAAGGAGAATAACCCAACCTGAATTGTTGAAAGTAAAATATGATTCCGAAGTAGGACCAATAGATATCATAGCAGAACAATCTGACTGTATGTTGAGATAATGCAAGATCAGAAAATGAGATAGCATTTCTAATCTCCTGTGCCACTGCAAGTGAATTCGATATTGATCGTTCATGTAAAGCCAAGTTTCGCCTTCTCCAAATGGCATTAATGAGAATTATGATTTCCTTCATATGAGAGAGAAGATTAAAATGACGCAGAAGTGTCAATCTGCCAAAACAAACAATAGAGTGAGTTTAATTAAAATCATTTTTAATTCCGTGAACAACACTTTTAGGAGATATCTTCCTCTTTAATCTTCATGGATACATCTTCCTTCTATTTTTTTTGTCATTCGACATCTTTTTGACCAGTCCATTCTTCAACTTAGCTTTGATACTTCGGCTGATTATATGAATGGCACCTGCCAAACTCTAGATTTTGGTGACAAAGCAATACTGTGAATTTCAGTTCAATCTGCCCCTCCATATTACTTGCTTCTTGCAACCAGATGCGATCCGTTGGGTTGAAGATTCTAATTTGCCTGTCTTTTTTTTTTTTTTTTTTTTGGCGGCACGTTTTGCTCCCTTTTCCAAACTTTGATTATGGACAAGTCAATAGCTGCGCTCCTCAGCCAATCAACACAAGCAAGGCAAACTTCTTTCCATATGTTTTGAACTGTTTGATTTCCTTGCTTCCATCTCTTAAACTGTTTGATTTCCTTGCTGCGTCAACCTCACCTCAGCGAATCAACAACAAAAGCAAATATGGTCTTTATTTTTCACAAATTAAAAATCTCTTCGACGAATGCAACACTACTGCATATAACATTTTTAATGTCCGTTTTTAGAACTCTTCCGGAGGACGCGAGTGATGTTGAAATTTGGAAACATCGTTCCTTAAAAAATGGATGCCGTAAGACCCTTATGTCGTCCGTTTTCCAAAAATGAATTTACAGCATTCGTTAGCTTCTGTTTTCCAAAAATGGAGGTGCGCCAAGAGAAGAGAGGAAGAGGAGAGTCATGATTGAATAGAGGCAGAGAGGAGATTGGGTATATTTAAAAGCCTTTGGCGTCTGTTTTTTGAAAAACGGATGGCAAAGCCCATGCTATTGTTGTCCGTTTTTCAGAAATGGACAAGAAATATGAATATGTCCGTTTACCAAAAAACGGTGGATAAAAGTAAAATTTCAAAAATACCGTCGCTTTTATTTTTAACTTCGTTTTTCTGAAAAACAGAAGTTTTTTGGTGACGTTAAATTATTTTTTGGTAAACTCGGTTTATCCATGAAGAATGTAGGCTGTGAAAGTATTTATGTGAGGCATTCCTTCAAACATGTGATGGGTATACCAATGTGATGCTGCCAAGTTTGGGCTAATACAGAATAATACAGTATTGCCGCATCATATTATTGTTCATCTGCATTGGAGAAAGTATTCCTTAATGAAAATAAGATTCCGGATGAATCAATAAGCATGCATGTTAAACATGGATGCATAGAAACAAACTTTAAAATTAAAAATTATATTATGCTCTGTTGATATTTGATATGGTATATCAATATTTATTGATACGGTATCTATCTTATAAGTATAAATTTGAGCTATTATGATTACATTTGATCAGATAGGATTAGATTATGTTCTGCAATTAGTTCGTTAGCTTATGGTTTGCCCATGTAAAGACTCTAATTAATACTACTATAAGATTGAATAGGAGCAAATATTTATATATCCTACCAAATATCAACATTCTTACAAATAAGGATGTGTATATATGTGAGAGGTGAATTCTATTGAAAAAGAAAACTCGTCTAAATAGGTGAACTATCAATCTTATCACACTTTGTTTTTTCAAGAGAGGTGTGCTAGCGGTTGCCTCTTCGCAAAGATATGCCAATCTTGATGAAGTTGCCTCTTGATATCTCTAATCCCCCCACAATATAAATCTATGTTGGAGAGACCATATTCAAAATTAATCCAGCCTCCTTGAAGATAGACCCAACCTTGCTGAGTGATGCTTCATGCACGACACGTGCCCCTCATGAGATATTTAAAATTATTTAGTTAATTATTATTTTATTTTTATGTTTGATTTTATTATTTAACATTTATTATATCTTAGGTTTATATATGGATATTATATCTTAGATATTTTTATTTGATTATATTAAATTAGATTTGACTATAAAAAGGCTCATTTGTACTTTCATTTATTAAAAGATTATTCAATAACATTTTAGAGGTTCTTTTTTATCTACACTAATATAACCATTCAAATCTACCATGTTGAAATTAAAGGATTATATTTATGTATAAGAAAAATAAAAGCCTCTAAAATATTATTGATTAATTCATTATTAAATAAAAGAGAGTATAAATAGGCGGCAAATTTAAATCTAACCTTAAAATATAATTTAACCCAATCAAATCAAAATATTTAAGATATAATCTTAAGATATAATATCCATATCTAGTCCTAAGATATAATAAAATAATAAATAATAAACATCAAACCTAATAATAAAATAATAATTAACTAAATAATCTGAAATATCTCTTGAGATACTACTACAAAAAACACAAGTTGCAGCGCTTAATTTAAAGAATATTATGGTGTTTGGGAAGCGCCATAGCTTTCAGTACTATTAAAACAAGCTACGGCACTTCTTGAATATATGGAAGCACCATAGTTTAATTATTATTATTTTTTAAAGATCACTTCCTACGGCGCTTCTCTAGGGAAGTTGCACTTCCTTTGAGAAGGGCCGTAGGAAGTCTTTTATTTAAAAAAAATTCTTAATTATTTTATTTTCCTAATGAATATCTTCATTTACAATCCAAAATCTACAGCAATTTACAATACAATTTACAGTAAAATGAAATAATATAGCACGTATCTTTTGCAATATTGCGTCTTCATGTATCAAGTATAAAAGAACTCTAGCATTTAAGTTGCTTAAACTTGTGCCGTACATGTTACTTCTACGGAGGATTAAACTAAGTATTATTATATTTGTAAGCTCAAAAATTAAAAAACTTACAATGTATAAGAAGTTCAAGAAGATAGAGTTGATACTTCAAATAAATACCTGAAAAAAAAATTATGAGCGCATATAAAAGATTAATGATAGATTTTAATTAAAAGAAAACGTGAACCAAATGTTGAAAAAAGAAAAACACTTACAGGCTAGGGAGCTTCTGAAGGAGGCCGAGATAATTAAAAAAAACACATGAGAGAGAAAGTTTTCTCCAGCAACGAAGTTTTGGGAAATGGGGGAGTTAGAAAGAAAGCGAAAAGATGAAAATGAAAATGAAAACGGCAGGTTATGAAAATTAAATTATAAGGTGGAAGAAGTTACGACACTTTTTGTCAAAACGTCAAAGCTTCTCAATTTTAAAAAAAAACGATGTCCAATTTTTTTTAAAAAAAAAGAGACAGAAGCTATGGTGCTTTTTCTCAAAGCACCAAAGCATCTTGATTTTAAAAAAATGATGGGCAATTTTTTTTTAAAAAAAAAAAGTCTTACACCTTGGCCAGTGCTTCCGGCCTTAATCGGCCTTGGATGCAAGCGCCGGCCAAGACTTTGGCCTTGGCTGGAGCTTGCCATCTTAATTTAAAAAAAAAAAATTAGCAATTTTTTTTTTTTAAAAAAGGTCTTACACCTTGGCCAGCGCTTCCGGCCTTAATCGGCTTTGGATGCAAGCGCCGACCAAGACTTTGGCCTTGGCCAGCACTTGCATGACATGCACCGGCCAAGGTCCTTTTTTTTTTTTTGAAACATTTTTTTTATCTCACTCCATGATGTGATGGTTGAGCCTGAAGTTGCTCATCCCCCCATTCCAGCTTGCACATCCTCAATTATAATGTATGGCTGAGCACCCCTTTCTATGGAAATCATTGAGGAATGAAATATTCTTATCAACCTAAATATGAGAACATTAGTGAAAAAGGATTATAGAAACGAAAACAGAATTTAAACATAATAATATAAATTGATCCAAAGTCCAAAATTCATCATAGTATAAAGAGATATGTGAGGGCTTGTGATGCAAACAGAAACTGCAATACAAAGAAAGTTGTTAATTAACAAGCAACTGGAGAAGGATTTTATTGTTTTGGAAGTAGGAGAAAATAAAATTAATCAAGTGAATAATCAGCAAACTTCATATTTGAAATAATTTTTTTTTTTTTTTTGTGAACTAAGACGAATATAGTGGATAATTAATTTTTAACAAGATCCTTTTTGACTTACTACGACAAGAGATTCTGAACAATAATGCATTATAATAAATGCCATGCTTCAAACTTATATGGCACTTTATTCTTAAGCATCGAATAAGGGTTTTTTTAAATAAAAAAATGCTAAAAAAATTATACTAGCTACGGCGCTTTCTTGAGAAGCGTTGTATCTCTGGCTTTCATTTTTTTTAAGAAAAATAAATGTTTTGTATGGCGCTTGTTTAAGAAAGTGCCGCACAAACCAAATACTAAGCTCGGGCCCTTATATTAGGAAGCACAATAGCTTTTAAACCTTTTTTTAAAAAAAAATAACTATTACCTACGTACAACGCTTCTTTAAAGATGCGTAGGAAAAAGTAACGCCATTAGATCCTTCTTTTATAATAGTAAGCACTTGTCTTTTTCAGTAGAGAGTCTTACTTATAATAAAAATCAAATACAATGGCCTGTTTTGATCATCTTAAGCTTCTGATAATCTTCTGGCTCTCCCATAAACATTTGGAGGAAAATTTTTTATGAATTGGATTTTAAAAAATAAAAAAAGTAGCATTATAACATTTTAATAAAGAGATGTAAGATAAAAGTGTAAGAAAACATAACTAAAAACTTTTAACATCATTTTTCCAATTTTCTTAAATCCGTCTCAAAAAAATTTTCCCTCCCCTATATATCCCAAACAGCCCCTTAAGTTATTACATCGCCATTCCCTTTTTTTTTTTTCTTTGATCTATGATCTTCCAGTATTTAGCGCTTTTTCTGGTTTCTGTCTTCTTTGGCACAGGTCACTGAGCAACCACGGGGATTTGGCCGGACCCACTATATATGAATGACCGAATGAAAATAAATAAATACTAATCATAAACTTGTTTACATTACAGCAGCTATTAAGATAATTAATTAGAAAGTGTTATAAAAATAAAAAAAGATATATATGAACAACATAATAGAAGGTAGAGAGAAATGGAGAGATGAGAGATAGGATTGAATTCTCATTCATACATATTTTTCATGTACCTCTAACCTTCCAAGAGTTAAAAAATATAAGAATTAATCTATAACATAGAGTTACATTATCATAAACATAAAAATTAATCTGCAACATAAAACCATTGGAGGTTATAACCATCAATCAAATCTTAAGAGCTGAGTTATAAACATCTACCAACAGATAGTTATGATTGAGGTATTTGTCAAAAAACTTTTAATTAATTTACCGGGGAAAAGTAGAACAAACAACAGTCCCAAATCAGACTGTTCGCAGTATTAACAAGAACCCGTGTTAATTCCCAATCTTATAACTTGGCAATTTCTACTTCTAAAAGACTGAGAAAGAATATTTATTCAATTAGATTTGAATGATCATTATTACGGAATGACGAATTTTTCATAAATACGACGTATCTACTCTAATTTCTATCAAAATAACCTGTATATTTTTTCTAAGGAGAACGAAATGAAGGATATATAACAAGTTTAGATAGGTCAATCAATTTTTAAAGCAACTTTAAAAATTGCGGAGGACCTTTCAAAGAATCGTAAACGGCCACCAACTTTAAAAAATAACTAAAATAATAGTGCGCAAATGTTACAATGATAGATAATCCAATATTATTTCTCTGTAGGGCCACCCAAAAAAAAAAATAGTGAGGTGTTACAAAAATAACACAGTGAGGTAGATGTTGCCTGTTGGAACTGATATAAGAGAATCTGCAGACCTGCTTCCGTAACTTCAATATGAATGCGAATAATGGAAACGAGAAATTAAAATTACAATTTGCTTGAAGATTCAAATGCTGGTCCATCACCCAGCCATCTAGATTTGATCCAGTAGATAAATATAAAAAGAAAGGCACTAGTAGACGAAAAGATTTTTATTTACAATTTAGCATCAGCATCCTTATTATAACACTGAGGGAATAAATATTTAACTTACAAGGACTAAAAGTGGGGAAGCAAAAATCACAAAACAACTAGTATTACAAAAGAATAAGAACTATGTGAATGATGGAGATACTAATTCAACATTTCTAACGCCGTCAAGCCATAGAACAAAAAATGTCACGGGTCGCTTGAAGCAAATATTCATCTCGTGCAAAAGAGGGCTCAAGCCTTGAAGAGAGGCGAGAGCAAACCGGCCGCATGTATCTTCCTTTATTTAATCAAATGAAAAATAAATAAATAAATCATAATCATAATCATAATCGCACATATGAATGAAAAATAGAATAACATTATTGACTTGTTGCGAGATCAGTGCATTGTGCATTTTTACGAGAAAAGATTGTTTGATCTTTGGCAGCCGATCGACTGGCCCAGAATGATGACGTTGAAGATAATGTTAATGGAAAAGTAAAGCAGCGGTAGCGCAAGTATATATGCGTGTTAAGGGCGAGCCTCGCGACGTATAAAATTGATCAAATATGATTTTATCCGCTTTGTTTCTTGTTTTCGTCTTGTTGAACGGATCAGTCGCTGGAAAAATTGTGAGAGACGTAGCAGAAGAAGAAAAAGGGGGGGGGGAGAGAGAGGGAACGACACAAAGCGCACACACACCGGAAGGGGGAGAGCCAGCCGGAGAAAACAAATAACAAAAACACCCCAAAAAAACCGGTGGCATCTCCCCCTCCACCCCCACCCCAACCGGAAAAAGAAATTTTATTAAGTGATGTTTGGCCTGCCATGCAAGCGCACCTGTCATGGCAAAGGCCTAGCTACAACAATTCAACAAGTTTAAAGCAAAATATTAAAAGCAATGAAACAATTACCTAGCCTTCACTGTGTAATTAACTCCTATCGCAATCCTATACAGTCAAACCCACTCCATCATCCCTCCAATTACGCCCCAAGATTCTTGTACATTCTTCGATCGGCCGTACTTTTATGCGTACAAGAACACGAGAAGCCGCATGTCAGCCTTCAAGATCCGAGTATACCTAAGAGAAAGGTCATACAAAAACAAACAGATTACGAGCTGCGAAGCCAGGAAGGTTCTAGAACCATTTGCATGATCTGTGAGTAGATAATTAAGACGCTTCTAGGTCAACTAGTACCAGTCTTGCCGTCTTCGATCGGACGCCGCCAGCCAGGGCCATCGCCGGAAAAACCAGAACGGCATCTGATCTGATGGAAGATTGGTACCCGATGCATATCGATTGCATTCGTTTCTGCTGGAAGATAAATAAACGATCCATATAACTACGATGCGAACATTAACAACAAACTACGAGCTCCGAAATCAGAAAGGGTTCCAGATTTAAAAGTACCTTGCATGAGTCGTGACTAGGTCATTAAGAGGTCAGCTAGTACCATTACCTTGACGTATGTCTTCGACCGAACGCCGCCAGGAAGAGACATCGCCGGAAAAACAAGAACCACGAAAGTACCCGTGGGTAAACGCCATCTGATCTGAGGGGATTCATTCTTTTATAGGCAAATGTTAGTCGGTTTATGCTGGAAAAAAAAAAAAAAGAAAAAGGAGGAAAGATCTATATAAGATACTGATTTATCATTATCTTTATTTTTGATAATTAAACATTATGCTTTATGTTTATAAATTATAAAACTCATGTAAATTTAAAAAGATATGATGGTGGTGAGTTTCATCGCACGTTATCGTATTTAGTATGTACTATATCCCCAGCCAGAAATCCGGTGCAAATATTTAGGCCGCATTTTAAAAATTAAATCTGAGAATCGCACTGTTGAATTTAATTTGATAAAAAAATATTAGGACGATAACAAATAATAGATTTGAAGCTAAGAATCTAATCCAATGCTAACCAAATAAGTCAAATAAAGATAATATCTTTTTTTCACATTGAATCAATATAATATCTTTAAACCATGACTTTTTATAAGATTACTGGGTATTATATATATAGAATTATATATAATAGAAGATATTGCTATCAAATCAAAGTGTATATAGATACGTACGTTAATGCTGGTAAATTAAAAATACATAAGAGTAAACATGAAAAAGTATTTCATATGGTATGTTACACTTATGCTTTACTCGATATACGACCGTTGTAGATTTTATTGCGCCTAACCTTTAAGTTTTCAAAAACTCGTCCCCTTAAAATAAGAAAATCGGCTACATGGATTTGGAATTTGGATAAGAAGATTCAAATATTTGGCATCAATAAATCTCAGAGTAAAATACTCCAACCACTAATTGGTTTTATCATAACTAAGCGTGTGTTTGGGGGGGCGTTTGAGCCCCCCAAACGCTGGTTTGCTGGCCAAACGTCCAATGGGCAACTTTAAAAAAAAAAATGCATGTTTGGCAAGCAAATGAGCAATTGAGCTTAAGATTGGAATAATAGCTTTTGGCATAAGCTCAACTTTGGAGCTTTTGGTGATTTAGTTTTTGAGGAGAGTGAGAATGATTAAAATATTTTTTCAGTTGTGTCCAGTGTGATATCAGACTTATTACAATTTTACCTTTAATGTACTTTTTCGGCTACCAAAATTAATTTCAACTATTTTTTGGTGCTTGTAACCCTTAAAATATTTTTTCAACTATAGCCAGTGTGTTATCAGACTGATTGCAATTTTATCCTTAATGTACCTTTTCAGTTCCAAAAATTATTTTAAAATATTTTTTGGTGTTTTTAACCCTTTAAAATATTTTTCCATCCACTCTCTTTTACTATTATCACAAAAGTCACTTGTGCTTAAGTCAATCCAAACAAATTTTATTTTTACAAAAGTCATTTTTCCCACCGCTGTTCCAAACATAAATCACATTACACAATCGAGCTTTTACCAAAACTAAAATTACCCAACGCTAAATTGAAAAACTCTATTTTTCCCATCGCTCCTCCAAACACACCCTAAATAGTTATCATCTATATTTTAAAAATTCTTATAAATTTCTCTTAAAATTTAAATATATGTTATCAAAACCTCCTTTATATATTCTTATTTATATCCACCCAACCGTTTCATCAAGTGTGACTTATAAATATTTTTTAATCAAAATATCCCCACTTGACATAAAAATTAATTAAACATTTATATTTACTAGAAAATGTCAGTATGCGAGGGGAATTACAACTTTTTTATCTTTTTAATTTTCTTGAAAAATATCCTTGTCATTGACCAAAAAAAGAGACAGATATCCTTTTCGGATTGTTTTTGCGATTTTCATAGAGAATAGGCCAAATTTCTGATTTTTTGGGCTTAAAAACCTCCCAAAGCCCAACAAGACAACATAGTGTTTGGTGTGCCCCACAGGTCATGGATGTATATCGGGACTAGTTCAAGCCGAACCCCTGTATCGTCGTCTAAACAAAATAAAAAAAAATAAAAAAAAGAAAAGAAAACCAGCATCATTCATTATTCTTTTCTTTTCTATTCTTTTGGGCCTCTGACAAATAAAAATATTACCCCAGGATTACTTCATCAAACGCGAGATCATTTCATGGGCTTGACCCAAAAGAAAATTCATCAGCCTACCGCATCAGAACCCCCTCTAATCCTTGATAAAATAAAGACATACTCCCTCCGGTCCTAAATATAGGGCATAATTTATAGTGTAAATTACACTACAAACTATGTCCTATATTTAGGACCGGAAGGAGTATTTATTTAATTTAATTAGATCAATAAAATTAGTTAGTTTAATTAATATGATATATATAGTCTAAAAAATCATAGTAATTCCTTTATTTTTTCTTCTCTTTGATTATTGTTGAAAAAACATCGATAGGAGTGAATTAGAAAACAATTGATAAATATAAAAATTATGTCTTATATTTATGATCAATATTGACTCCTTAAATTATATTTTATATTAAAAACTAATAGATTATATGATTTGCTAATCAGTTTGATACATATTTAGAAACAGTCCACGTATTATTCGTAGACGTATAAAATCAGCTGTAAAATTTAAAAGCTCGTTATTCTCGTCAAAAAGGACGTGTGCATACATGATACATGAGGTGAGTTCCATTGAAAAAAGAAACAAGAAAACTCATCTAAAATATTTAGATATTTTTTAAAACCGACAACCAGAATTTATAAAGTATACTTTTTCTATATGTATATATATTGTCAAAAACCAAAGATGGATTTGGTAGTACGGTTAACAATCTCCTACTTAATTCCTAATAATAGTTTTTGCTCCACAACTTTGCGTTTTTTTACCTTTTAGGTAATGCGATGCTTAAAATGGTGCCTTGTGAATTAAGAAATGAGAGTGGTAAGAAAATTCCGCAAAACGTTGGGGAAGTGGAGTACATATATACGTTGCAACATCTCCAGAACACGGCACCATAATGCCCATAACAATGCCTTTTTTATTTCTTTTTCTGTCTATTAAACTTTGAGGGTGCGCCAAACTAAAAGTGAACACCCAGCACTTATGCAATTTTCCATCATGAGCTTTTTCTCAGAATTATTGAGCACATAAACATCTGAATTTGACTTATTTGTGAGGGGAATTATATATTTCAAAAGGCTAAAAAAATAAAGGTGTGGCAGGCCAGTGCTAGCTTGGGCCCGCTATAAAGCAAATTTGCCAAAATCTAGCAAAATGGCCAGGCCCCTGCTTTTGTTTGAACGAGCGAGCAAGTTTTCAGAATTAAAGGATCGATACTAATGATCTGAAGTTACAATTTGGATCTAAAGTGGCTCTTATATTATTAGACTACAAGACCTTTAATTGAAAGAGCAAGTTTTGAACCGAGGACGCTTTACATTTAAAGTTAACGTGAAGTGTGTACCTTGGCTTGGTAGGGAATAGCTTTTATTTTTATATGTTTTATTTGTCGCATGAATTACGTTAACTTCCGCTGAAGTACTTCCACGTTGAACTTGGTCCCTTCTTAATCCCACTTAACATTCTTTTCCCATGATCAAATATAAGGTGCTGCTTTTCATGGTGCGGTCTAAATTAAATGCTTTACTTTATTCGTGGTTCAAACTTTATTTGGCATGGAAAAAAAAAAGAAAATAATGTTGTTTCTTAACATGGAAGTAAAAGTTGCATAGTACTAGTAATTTGCCCCATATCACCATCTAAATTGAAGTAGGTACTACGACTTTCTGTTTGCAATTAATTTAAGTACGGCCCACTATTTTATACTGTCCGAATTTAAATATTAACATAAGATCAATGAGATTAGGCAACAAGCAATAATCTTGTTCCAGAATTAATTTTCCTCAACATTGTAAAATGTGCCAGCATTGCTTAGTGAAATAAATTCTTGAGGTAATTAAAGTGGATGGTAACAGGGGAATACACTGAGAGGGAAGCGAAATAACTTTATCCCCTGACATGCACTTGAAAATATTTCTTAAAAAAGAAAGTAGTTTTCAAATCATACTTCAAAAGATTCATTCATTTAAGATGACGATATGGGACTTGGTAACTAAACATTGAGAACCAACTTAACTAGATGTGAAATATACAGTGGGATTATTGTTCTTCTGTTTAATAGGAATATAAACGTTAATACGGACAATTTAACTTTTTGACATAAGTGCCAAGATTAAAAACTATTAGATCTTGGACTTTCGTTGTTTTGTTTGAAAATATAGGTTTACTATTGTACCCTGCAGTTCTGCTCGGCCCTGCTTTATATTCACTCTCGCAACTTCAAATCTCGCAGGACAAGCAAGATGACAACCTTGCTCTCTCGTTCTGCAATTCTTTTACCACTCCTCCTTCTCTTCGGCGCCTTCAATCTCTCAAGTAACTCTTCTACTCTGAATCTGTTTAAATTTCCCAAAATATCTATACTCCAAACTCTGCTGTGTTTTATGTTAATTATTAATCTGTCTCAAGTCTGCGTCTCTGTATTCAAATATTCAATGTTTTGCTATGAACTATGAGGGGCTGGTTTGGAACGAAAGCTAACTTCACCTTTCTGGTTTCATATGGTTCGTTCTTTTCTTATGGTTATTTATATTCGTTTATCCTTTGCTCTAACAGAGGGTTGATTCGTCTTCTTTTGAGTCTGCAAGGAAGGATAAGATAATTGAAAATCTGTTTCAAAGTCATTTCTTTTGGTTTTCAGATCTTGATAGTCTCCTCGCTTTTCCGTTTAATTTAATGCTCGTACTATATTCACCGGCTGGATTTATGGTTGCTGGCAGGTTGTGATTCATTCATTGGTGTGAACTATGGCGAAGTCGCCGACAATCTCCCACCGCCTTCAGCCACCGCGAAGCTTCTCCAATCCACCGCAATCGAAAAGGTCCGATTGTACGGAACAGACCCTGCCATCATCAAAGCCCTCGCTTACACCGACATCGGCATCGTCATCGGAGCGGCCAACGGCGACATACCATCCCTCGCTTCCGACCCCGGCGCCGCCAAGCGTTGGATCGACTCCAACGTTATCCCATTCTACCCCGCCAGCAAGATCATCCTCATCACCGTCGGCAACGAAGTCTTAACCTTCGGCGACCAGAATCTTCAAAACCAACTATTGCCGGCGATGCAGAACCTCCAAGACGCACTTAACTCCGCTTCTTTGGGCGGCAAAATCAAAGTCTCCACCGTCCACGCCATGGCGGTGCTGGGTCAGTCCGAACCGCCTTCCTCCGGATCCTTCAAACCCGAATTGATGAACACACTAAAAGGACTGTTGGAATTTAACGACGCCAACGCTTCTCCTTTCCCCATTAATCCTTACCCATACTTCGCGTACACCAGCGACCCCAGGCCTGATACTCTAGCCTTTTGTCTCTTCCAACCCAACTCGGGCCGAGTGGACTCAAACACGAATATCAAATACATGAACATGTTCGATGCTCAGGTGGATGCCGTACGATCTGCGTTGAACTCCATGGGGTTTAAGAACGTTGAGATCGTCGTCGCCGAGACTGGTTGGCCCTACAAAGGCGACACCAACGAGGTCGGTGCTAGTATTGAGAATGCCAAAGCTTACAACGGTAACTTAATCTCGCATTTACGTTCTATGTCGGGGACCCCGCTTATGCCCGGAAAACCAGTAGATACGTATCTATTTGCATTGTATGATGAGGACTTGAAGCCTGGGACTACTTCTGAGCGATCCTTTGGGCTTTTCAAGCCTGACCTGACTATGACTTATGATGCTGGCCTCTCAAGTCGGAATTCGACAAAATCTGTGTCTGCTCAAAGTCCAACTTCGACACCAACTGCGACGCCGTCGCCCACGGCGGCGCCGACGACAACGACGACGCCGAATAAGGGATTTGTGTGGTGTGTGCCAAAAGCAGGATTAACGGATGCTCAGTTGCAGGGAAATTTGAATTATGCTTGTGGACATGGGATTGATTGTGGCCCTATAAAAGCTGGTGGGGCATGTTTCCAACCAGACACGCTTGAAGCTCATGCTGCTTATGCCATGAATCTTTATTATCAGACCGCTGGTCGTGATCCTAAGAACTGTGATTTTGCTAATACAGCTACACTCACGTCCACTGCTCCAGGTAAGGACAATCCAACTTGATTTGGGGTCACTAAGCTCTGGTTTCTAAAAGTGAATTACTTGCGATAACGATGTTTGTACTCTGTTTTTGCAGGTTTTAATAATTGCTTTCTTAACTCAAGTAATGCTAATGTTAATAATACCCGAGTGAATAACAACAGTCACGTATCAATGTCTGGAGTTGGACCTACTAGACACTTAATTGACACTTGCAAGTGGTTGTTCTTCATTGGCTTCGTCTACCTTTGACATGCCAGGTCTCTCTGCACAGTCTTCGTTAGAAAAGACATTTCTTTTGTGTTCTTCAACTTGTTCTCTCACATCGTGCTGGTAACGACTTGTTTGGTTTCTCAGAAAAGTGTGCGCGTAGGAAAGAGTGTTCCTTTCATTTTTTTTTTTTTTTTTGAGGTTAGAAAAATCCATGACCAACAATGTAATATGTATATATCTTTCGTTCAGTAACATATGATTTTGCTGAGTGGTGTCATTTCCTTGCAGTTTCTCATCTCTGCTACGCTTAACGTCCGATTCTAATAAGATCTGCTCTCGGTGATTCTGTCACGTCTCATCTTGAACCTTTTGGGCGTTTTAGAATCTCCCTCATCAATATTATAAGCTACTCGTGTATAATTGGAAGCAAATCCAGTCTAAGATAGAGAGTAAAAATATTATAGCGCTTATAACCCAAAACAAAAGGATTCAATATGCTCTACTAAAGGAACTGCACATAAATTCAAGTCTTCAACAAGAACTTGAAACATATTTAATGCAACACACAATAATTTAAAACCAACAAGGTTTACACTTTGAACAACTTTACATTTCAAACTTGACACCTCTAGACTAGGAACAACTTTCTATTCATTAGAAAGTAAGCTCCAGACAAAGACAAGGGAATTTATAAACAGTTATGTGCTTTACTTAGTTGAAGGCTGTACGTGAGCTGAAACATCAAATACAGTGTTAATTGTATCAGCTTTCCAAGGTCGCTGTAAGAATGAAGGATTCTTGTTATCTGACATTGACAACTTTACTGCCCACGCTACTCCTTGCTTGTTTGATTTTCCTTCACATTCTGATCCTGAAGATGTGAGCAAGCTTAGCAACAGAGCTTGAATGTTTATTCCTAGTTTACTACTAGGTAGAGTTATCAATAATAAGAAAAGCTATCCGTAACAAGAGAGATATATGAACCACATGCGGGGTGAGAGACAGAAGTTATGTGCTAAGCCACAGTGACACTTTATGAGTCAGATGGGAGAACCATCACGAAGAAAGTCACTAAATCCTAATTGTAATCTCTGCCATAAAAATCAGCACATGAAATACAAGCAAAGAAGAGGATCTCGCGAATTCTTAACGATCAAAGGCGCAGATTGAAAAATGGGAAAGCCGAAAGCACAAGACAATCGAAGATTCGCAATTTCAACGAGACAGAGGACTTTTGAAGAGACGAAGAGATCAGCTCAGCTTACCGTTCTAATTGAAGAGGAAGGATGTCTAAATCAGAAGAACGCAGTGACATCTGAGCAATTTCAGAGATGGCAGAGTCTCGGACACCTGGAACATCACTAACCAAGTGCTCGTAAGCAGCCTCAAAAGCCGCCGACCAAAACCGAGGTAACCGAATGGTATTGCTGTGCGTGTACAGATCCCACATACGCTTCACCAACTTCTTCCTCTCCTCCACTTCCTATTCCCAAACGCACACAGCATAATTTAACACATAATAATGTTTTATCCACAGTCTGAAGAAGAACAAGAAGAAGAAATCAAGAACAAGAGTGCTTATTTATAGTTTATGTGAAATGGGAAGGTACCAGCACATCGAGGTCGTCGAGAACCCGAGAATCCAAATCATATGAGAAACGGGAAAGGTTGGGAGCAGACCATTTGAGAGTGAGGGAGCCTGTAAACACAGACCAAAAAGCTAAAAGGATGATGGCAGTGAATACCCAGAACATGTAGTGGCTCTTGCCCATTGCTTGTCCAGCTTCTGAGCTATCTTTCTTCATTCTGGCCGTAAACGTAAACACTGTTATGGATGGATCTTCATCTTTCAATAATTAGAGATAGAAGGTGTGCCTATTTTCACCACTAAAGTGAAGGCAACGAAAGGTAAATCGACGGGAAAGCTGGAGGGAGTGGACCCCCAATAACAATAATTGTCATGGACCTCTGAACAGGGTAGGCGCAAAAATCAAATACAGGGAGACATCAACCTTAGTCGTTGCCAGCGTATACACGATTGACCTCGGATTTCCAATGGTCCATATTGAGCTGTGGGGCTCAACATGTTGGTCTCCATATGGTTGATCCCCTAATATAACCATGTACTCTGACGCGAAACACAAAATCAGATTCCAATACCATTGCTCACATTTTCTTATTTATTTACATTATTTAAATATTTTCTGTACCAACTTGATCAAGAAAAATTTAAAGAATATAATTTTGAATAATTTTTTTTAAAAAAAATAAATAATGACGCCCCTCATTTATTTTGCATGAACACTCATCTGGATAATTCCGAACCATTTCAACTAGGCCCGATTCAATTTGATTTCATAGCAGCTAATTAGTCAGACAGAGTCTAGCATGCGCATGAAAAGTGCGTCAAATTAGCAAACCAAGAGGGAAAAAAATAAGAAAATTAATGCTATGTTTGGATTTTTTGCATAACCTGACTAACTTCTGAAAATGAAGGGAAAAATAGTTCATAATAAACAATTGTTTTCCACCACCAATTCACAGTTCTTGTAAAAATAAATTGCGGAAAAAGTGCTTGGATGACTTAACCAGAACCATTTGGAAATTTGAATCACTGTTTGGCTACTCAGCTTATAAATGGAAAATTGTTCCTGACTAAACCGAATTCATCATTCATTCCAAATTTCCAGATAAAACTATTTGCTAACAATGTAAATTAAAAGATAAACTGATTACAATCTTTCCTGCCTAGTTGAAAATTGAAAAATAAAATAATACCAATAGGAAGGAAAATAAAACAGAACGCTATACAATTTACATATTTACAACATAAAACGAGGGCACGAATTTTTGAAATAGATGACAAGTTACGCCCACTTTAATACAGGGGATTATTAGACCTACCACGCACATTGTGGCAGCCAATCCATATACCACAACCAAATGACATGGAAACGAAAAACTAATCAGTGAATGCATTAAGCCATTGAAAAATCAATGGATCTCCTACACGATTGGCATTTGGCACGGCACTGGCTTAACCATGAGAACGTCATCAATCAATTGAAAACTCTCGCTGCGAATCTTAACCACAGAAGTTATGGATTAATACACAAGAAAGCCACGGTCTGACACTATAGAATAAATTGCCTTGGGGGAAGGGGCTGATGGGTGTAAAGTGCAAACTAGTGCGTATCTAGAATTTCTTTTCGAGTTTATGACAATATGGCAAAGAATGATCATAATTGTGTCACCAGTCCGTTGCAATCTGCAAGCCCGAAATTCGAATAACACGACCTACTTAAACGGCAGTAATTCCAGTTATATTCCATCCTTAAATAACATTACAAAACAATACCAAACTCATTTTCTATTTCATTCTACCTCACCGGAGATAGGTCCTGATTTTTTTTTTTTTTTTGCCAGCGAGATAGGTCCAGATATCCCTGATTATTAGATATCAAGAAATCAATATCAGGCCAAAACTTCAGTCAGGATTATAGTGATTTCAGAACGTAGCACAACAGGGCAGAAGCACATAAACTATGTATTGATGATGCTGCTCAGAAGAAGCAAATAATCATAGAAAAAGCTTCATACGTCCAGACATATTTATGCAACTTCATCACAGCAGGCTTAATATAGTCATTATTCAATATTCACGATGACGAAATGCTCTAAAATTATACAACCCCGTAAAATATCAAACAGCCCCAGCCATGTAAAAGAAAAATAAAGCGTCTAACAGTTAATCTTCACGAATCTCAGAGACATTCCAAATATTGAAACGGCAGACAATCAACATGACATCAATTTCAGTCCGCCCGTCTGCATTCTCTCATCATTGATTACACTAAATTAAGCTGAACTTGTAACACCATACAGTTTCCAATATCAAGAAAAATACAGGAACTAAAATTTAAACATGGGTGCATAGAAAGAATTTCAAACTTGTAGCTAAAAGAGGGAAGGCATCAGATAATAAGCGGAGTTTTAAATCTTCATAGAGATCAGTGTGTAGGATAAGAAAATTTAACATCATTTGCCATCCCTTACCAAAAGATCAGAGAAACGGAAATTTTTCAGGTTTCAAATACTCTGAACCACAAAAAAGCACTTAAACTACATCTCATGGCGAATAAGGATTAAGAATACAACAATTTAGAAGAGTCACGACGGATACAGTAAAACATATCATGGATCTACAACATAATGGCATCAGAAAAAGATAAATTGAAATCAGCACAGCTTATCAGTATATCAATAAGCGGATTAAAAGTAATCATCACATGCCATAATGTCTATGCAAATCGGAGACAAAAACGGGGGAAAGAGATCATTTAAAACAGAAAAAGCATGTTTCGGAAGGTCCATTTGACCCAAGGCAAGAATTAACGCTGTGCAATGGGCTGGTAAGCCAACCTTTCAATCTCTGCATCTGTTATAGCTCCACTGGAATTGAAATATAACCCCCAGATGAAGCGGGTAAACAAATGCATAACGTGAGAGTGGGAGCGGGAGTACCAACAGATAATGAAAAAACCAACCCAAACGAGTTATTAAAGCGCAAGACATATTCCTAAATATCTCGAATGAAAATCGAAATTTATCGAAGAAGATTAGATTCCTGATTTACTCAGGGACACACACACACACACACACACATTCCTGAAATCGTAGCAAATCGAAGTCAAAGCAGGTAAATGCAACTACGCCATAAATCTTCCTTGCAAAATTGCAAAACTTAGAATTTCGACCCAGAAGCAATACCAGAGGAAATCTGGATCTAAGAGGCGCAACCTAAACATTTATATAGCCAACGCCATTTAGGGTTTATAGTGCAGCTTCGTGCCGTTTCATTAGCCATCCGGTCGTTTTACGGAATATCAAAACGGCGTCCTCGGCCCTGTTTTTCCTTCATTTATGAATTTTGAAAGTGAAGGGCTCAATCCGCATTCCACGTGAAAAAAGAGAGAATCCTTAAAAGGGAATTTAGAAATTAAAAAATGATAGATTAGTCATTTCATAAGAAAAAAGTTAGAAATTTTTTATCACGTTTTGATATTTTCTAATCAATTTTTGATTAAAAAAAAACTCATTTGTCATGCTACATAAAAAAAGGAATAGAAATTAAAATAAAACCTAGAAATTTGAAATTTTTCGCATTTTGTTTCTAGTGAATAAAAAACTCATTTTGACTTTTTTTTTGCCCGCACTCTCATTTTGACTTATTGATATATAAAAAATAAAATTATCTTTATCATTCATCTAATTTTGTGATGGCACAAAACTTACAATATACTACGCCTACTTCATCATATTTCTCACGTCTTAGAACAAAAGTTGTAGTTTTTTCAATTTTATATATTTTAAATTTGGTTGAGATATACTTTTCTCAAATACAAACGACAAGCTATGCTTGAAATTATGAGGACCCAGTCCTAACTAAATTAGGGATGATAGCCCTCCAACATATGGCAACATATCCAAAAGGACATGTTCATTGGAGCTCCTTATGATCTCTGGTATCAAAACCACTTCAGGTCCCCTATTATGGGCGTCACGAGCAAGTGTATCCGCGTATTGAATAGCTTCCCTATTAATTTGCTAAAGTTCCACCTCTCTTTCATAGAAGATGAGCCTTCGAACCTCTTCTAACTCTTCTCTGTAAGGATGATTAACTCCATAATCTCGCAGTAGCAAGTTTACTACTTCCACAAAGTTAGAGTAAATATAAACCTTAGGTAGATCCAGCTGTTGACATACCTCCAAGCCCTTTTTTATGGCCAAGATTTCTGTTATTGTGACCGGATACTCTCCAAGATGCCTTTGAAACCCCATGATCCACTTCCCTTCTGCATCACGAATAAGCCCACCACATGCCGCCTGATTTTCGTCTCTCACAGAAGCATCAACGTCCACTCTGTATGAGCCAGTCGGCGGAGGCTTCCAGTGCTTGTCACGGGAGCAAAGTGATTTACTCACGGCCTGTTGTAAGCTGTATCCTATCCCAGCTTCTGATAGTTGGAACATGCAGTGATAAATACCCTATTGAGCTGTGGTTGGCAAATTGTCAAATATTTGACGACAGCATAGATTCCAGATTGTCCAGCAAACATATCTAAACACCATCGACCATGCCCAGTGACTAAACCTGAGTTTTCCTGAGTTGTGCATGGCATTCCACAATAGCCATTCATGCACGCTACACGAGGAAAAAACAGAATAATGGTTAGGTTTAAGAAAGTCTCTCCATATCTGTTTGGCATGCTCACAATCTCTTAGAACATGTAGAACACTCTCCTCTCTCTCGCAGCCCAAGGGGCATAGGTCAGTGTTAGAGAAACCCCGCTTGGCTCTTAATGAATTGGTCATCATTGTCTTATGGGAGACCTGCCAAAGGAAAATTTTTATTTTTTTAGGAACTTGCCAACGCCATAGCTTTCGCCAGAATCCATTGCCACCATTGTTGCCTGGGTTGGCCAGATAGTCATAGGTTGCCTTGACTGAGAAATGGCCGTCCGAAGAACTCCGCCAGCTAAATATATCAGATGCGACAGAGGATGGGGGGTTTGATTTTACAAAGTCTCTCTATCACCCATTTCGGAAAATATTATCCCCGTCTACTTAAATCCCATGATCCACTAGGCAGGATGAAGTCTGCAACCAATGCTTCAGGATTGATGGTTTCTCTGTTTGCAATAGCATATTCCAATAAGGGTTGGTTTAGGGATGTCCAGTGGTCTAACCAAAATCTAGTACTCCTTCTATTATTTACCTTCTTACCCATTCCTTGCAAGAATTTATCCCAGACTATAGTTATGGCTTGCCATATTGATGACATGTAACGTTTTTTAGCAACTATAGGCACCTAACTTTGCCCGCACTCATACTTGGCTCATAGATCAAGAGAGTGGTTTTGTAGTCTATAAACTACCTAATGTTGTAGAGTAGCCATGATAGCTTTAGGATCTTGATCAGCCCCAACAATCTAAACTTGTACTTTAAACCTATTGGTAAGAGTAGAGTCGTATAGGTTGATGTTGAAATCTGGTTGGATCGTTAGAATAACACTTCCATTACTCAAAGTGGTTAAGAGAGCACCAATAAGAGCATTAGGATAGTGTTTATATATTGAGTCAACTAGAGCAACCCAAACAGTGACTGGCATGCCTTTTCTACCATGAAGGGTTAAAGCAAGTAAGATAGCTCCCAATGAAGATGGGTGTATCCTTCAGATATCTAGTGGTTGATCAAAGGTTGTGGTATTTCAATGGTAGTATATTGTTCCTCTGTTGTGACTGGAAGATGACACTGTTCCAACTTTATTGTCTGAACAACTTCTTAAGCATGAGGTCATCTGGTAGTCAAAAGAGCTCTGATATTCCTGGTGAGACGGTTGGATCTATGGTAAACACTATACGAACTAAGAAGAGGAAGATCAGTTTCAGAGATCAACACACCTTCTGGAAGATGAGTAATTTCTACAAGGTTTTTTATTTTATTGGCAAGGGTTCTTTTCACATATGAAGGAAGATTTCGAGGGGTAAACGAAGAAATAAGGGTAGTAGAAGGAGGAGTAGAAAGATTCGAAGAACTAAAGGCTTCACTCATGATGTTGGGATTTCTTCCTACTCACCTTTGTCTGTAGCATATCATCATTTCGGGGAAAAACATGCCTGTTTATACACAGTGCATTAAAAACCGTATCGGATCGGCTGGTTCAGACCGGAAACTCAGTCAACAAGATGTCGGGCCGATCCGATTGGGGTAAAAAAACCGGAGGGTAATTGACTCGGTCTGACCAAGGGTGACCTGCCTTTTTTATTTTTTTAATACCCCAAACAACGTCAATTTGTCATGTTTTTTAAATCATTCCTCTGATTTTTTTTTTATTATTTGCAAGGAGTTTTAAAAGTATTGTGGAATATTTTTGTTGTTTTGTATTGGTTGGAAAAAAATCCTTATATACTTAATGATACTTTTATAGATATTAGGTTCAGGAGATTATATTAAACTCTTGGTTTGACAAAAAACTCTTATATAATTTTTTAAATGGTATACATGAACATTTAAATTATATATATTTTAATTGACCCCGATCTGACCCCCGGGTTGACTCCGATCTGAATCACTAACCCTTGAGACTAAAGTTGAAACTATTCAAATTATAAAACATATTGGAGTCTCTTTAATTAAATAAACAAACTAAAATTAAAGAATTAATAAAAATACAAAACCTAAGCGCCTGCTTGGTTCAAAGGGAGGGGATGCAAGGGGAGGGACTCATTTTTCATCCCCTCCAAAACCCCCCAATTTGGAGGGAACAAAAATGAGAGGATGAGAGGGATTTAAAGCCCCTTCTTTGAGGCTCATTCCCTCCAATTTTTTATACCAAACAAGGAGAGGATCTTGTTTTTCATCCCCTCCCCTCCAACCAAACTGGCCCTGAAAGTATCATTATGCATGTAAGTCGAGACAACACTTCTCTCAGATGTTTACCCCGTATACCGTAAATCACAATTGAAAAGCTATTTTTGAAGACTCCAATTGCTATCATAAACAAGTACTTCATGTTTTGAGCACCATGACTTTCCCGATACGAAGTACCAAAAAAAACTTCCTCGCCTCTCATGTGTGAAAAATAGGGGCTGTTTGATTTTATTTTTAATAACTGTTTTTTTTGTTTTTAAAAACAATAAAACCTGTTGGGTAAATTATTTTTAAAAACAAAATAATAATAAAAAAATTAAAAAATGAAAACAGTTTTTAGTTGTTTTCTTTTTTGTGTTTTACTATTTTTTATTTTTTGAGGCCGTCATTTATCCATTATCGACACTACACTACTTGTGTCGATCATCACCACGTCACCACCGACGACCGCATCATCAGGTCACTTCAAACACAGATTTTTCAAAATAACTCTCCAAACAAATTTGTTTTTTAAATTTTAAAACTTGTTTCCAAAAAAAATTTAATAAAACTGTTTCTAAGAAAAAAAAATAGATAATAGAATTAAACAAGGCCTTAATCTCTTGAAGAATATACTATTTCTTGAATATTACCTATAATTCTCCAAAAAAAAAAAAAAACTGACCATAATACGATAACAAAACGAAACACTGGCAGTAAAAGGACAACTATATATGGCGCCATAAACTCTTCCCTCACCCAAGTTGTATGTGCACACACAATTTCTCACACAGCCTTTTTTTTCTTTTAATAAAATGATCAAACTTCATTATAACAACAATATGAGCACCTTAGAAAATGGGCTGCATCACATATGAGGAAAAAAACAGATCAGGCAGTCCATTTAAAATAGAGGAAGACAAACAGAAGTAAATATAATAGCAGACTTGATCAGTATTGCCTCAAATAAGAGAATACCAATACCTAAAAAAAAAAGTAGAACAGCTGCCTATCGAACTCATGGCTTGATGGTGAACGTATTTGATTACCTTCGCCTCTTGAACAGTGAATTCGAACAAGGCAGTTTCACATGCAACAACAAATAGAACAGCAGGCTAGGATTTTTCTCTCGCATCTGATATCCAAGCTGGGATAGCCAAAAAGAGAAGAGAACGAGATAGGGAAAATAAAAATCCTAATTAATCCACTGCTTCTAGCTGTTATGAGTAATCATTTTCCCTTGTGGAAAGCAGAGGGTGGTAGAAAGGACACATTGGACAACCCAGGGATATTGAATTCAATATCTTCAATCTTCCACGTCTCCTCAATTTTCTTCTTATAACCACGCAACCCACCGTACCTGTGAATCGCCGTCACCGCGGTCCCGCCACGCGCTATGTTAATGCCATCAACAGGCTTATAATTCTCCATCACAGACTCTCTGTTACTTTCCCAAAATACAGTTGTCATAAGTTCCATTGGGCGTCGGTTTCATCCTTACCACCTTGTTTTCCTCAAATTTGACTGGTAGCCCTGTTCATTGGCTAAAGTATCCCCATATTGTGTGCCTCAAGAATTGAATTGCATGCGAACTCAGTTCTTGCAGAATGTGCATTGACGTATCTAACCTGAGACAGAAACATCGTTAATAACAAGCACAGAGAATGAGATCAGAAAGAAGTAATATCGTTAATAATTGAATACACAGGTATGAAATAGCAGAAGCAATGGCTGGAACTTAAAATGTAATACATGCCAGGGCCATGCCTGTATATTAACTAAAATTATGAATTACCTGGAGGAACCAACGATGGGGACCAGGAGGGCCTTTGTTTGTATGAGAACGAGACTGGCTCCAGCCTATCTGTCCCGTCACTGCCTGCACTAACCTTCAAACCAGAAACAATCAATTCCATAAGCCACAAGTCTGGGTTCTTTTGCCACATCACAAAGCCCCCTACTTCAGGCCTGCCTCTTGTGTGCACGCTATGCTCAGCCACCAACATTGTCATAGCATTCAGAGCATCTGCTCCTCCTGTAACTACTACGTATTGTTGTACTATGTATTTTTGAAGAGAGAATTGAAGATTAGAATTGATTGTATTTTATCAATGTTACATATGTCTATTTATATACAAAATCAAACGTATGAATCAGACAAGTAGTGCCTAACTCTAAGCCTTTCTACGTTCACCATTGTTGACTACATCTAACACTTTTAACACTCCCCCTCAAGTTGAGCTATAGATATCAATCAAGTTCAACTTGCCAATCAGATACTCCAATCTGTCCTTGGGCAGCCCTTTGGTGAGGATGTCTGCGGTCTGTTCTTTAGAAGGAATATATCTTAGATCAACAATACCTTCATCAACTTTTTCCCTTATAAAATGTCTGTCTATCTCGACATGTTTAGTTCTATCATGTTGAACTGGATTATGAGCAATGTTGATTGCAGCCATGTTGTCGCAATAGACCTTAATTGGTGGATTTATGGACTTCCTCAAGTCTTCAAGAACACGTTTTATCCATATTCCCTCACAGATTCCCAATGCTACAGCCCTGTATTCAGCTTCAGCACTGCTTCTCGCAACTACACTTTGCTTTTTGCTTCTCCATGTGACTAGGTTACCCCACACATATGTACAATATCCAGATGTGGATTTCCTGTCTTCTCGGTCACCTGCCCAATCAGCATCTGTAAATAACTCTACAATTCGTTTGTCAGTTTTCTTAAACAGCAAGCCACGTCCTGGAGATCCCTTCAAGTAACGAAGGATCCTGTAAACTTCATTCAAATGTTTCTGTTTAGGATCATGAGAATGCTGGCTGACCATACTTACTGCAAATGCAATGTCTGGTCTAGTATGAGACAGGTATATTAGTTTTCCTACCATCCGTTGATAATTCCCTAAGTCCACTGCCTTACCGAGATCTGCATCTTCATCTATTTTATCTACCCGTATAGGTGTGTCACTGGGTCTGCAACCTGTCATCCCTGTTTCTTTTAGAAGATCGAGAATATACTTCCTTTGGGAAATATAAATTCCTTTCTTGGATCGGGCAACTTCCATTCCAAGAAAATACTTCATTTCTCCAAGATCTTTGATCTGAAATTCTCGTGCCAGGGCTTTCTTAATTTGATTGATTTCCACACTATCATCTCCTGTAAGGATTATATCATCAACATATACAGCCAGAACAGCCATCTTACCATTATGATGTTTGACAAACAAAGTATGGTCGCTCTACCCTTGAGTATATCCATGTCTCTTCAGAACCCTGGTGAATCTGTCAAACCAAGCACGTGGAGATTGCTTTAACCCATATAATGACCTCTTTAACTTGCAGACTTGGTCATTCTTTTTTCCTGGGAACCCTGGAGGTAACTTCATATACACCTCTTCCTTGAGTTCTCCGTTGAGGAAGGCATTTTTTACATCGAGTTGGTGCAGATTCCAATCTAAATTCACTGCAATAGATAATAGTATTCTGATGGTATTCAACTTGGCTACCGGAGCAAATGTTTCTATGTAATCTTCCCCATATTTTTGTGTGAAACCTTATGCAACCAATCTAGCTTTGTATTTCTCGAGTGTTCCATCTGCTCTATATTTAGGAGTGAATACCCATTTGCATCCAACAGCCTTTTTCCTTTCAGGTAGATTTACTACATCCCATGTCTTATTTCGCTTGAGAGCTTCCATCTCCTCTAAGACAGATTGTCTCCACTCAGGTATAGCCATAGCCTCATCAATCGTGTCTGGTATTCTGGTTTTATCAAGATGAGAGACAAATGCATAGTATTTAGATGAAAGAGCCTTATAAGAGACAAATTTCTCCATAGGATATCTAGTGTTTGATCTGGGTTGTCTAGGTTGTTTTCGCACCGCAATGGGAAGATTAAGATCAGAACCTTCTGTTTCTCTTGGACCTGCCTCTGGTACTAACTCCTGGTGAGTGCTAATAGCCTGTGGTTCATTACCTCTTTTGTGTCGTCGCATGTAGGTATTACCCCACATATTTGTGTCTCCCCCTGGAATTGGCACATTATCAGAGGTATCAAGGTTATCAGGAATCTCAAGGTTGTTATCAGGTGTATCAGAGGTATCAGAAGCAGGTTCTGTGTGGGTAGGTATATAAATTGTGAATGTCTGGTCATCCTTTGGTGTTTCATTTGTCTGAAATTCACCAGTTCTCTCCCCCTGAATTGCAGACAAGGTATAAAAAGGTGTATTCTCAAGGAAGGTGACATCACAGGTGACAAATAAACGTTTGGAGACTGGATCATAACACTTGTATCCTTTTTGAGAATGAGAATAGCCAAGGAAGACACACCTAAGGGCTCTAGGGTCAAGTTTGTTGGTGTGATGGAGATGAACGTATGATGTACACCCAAACACCCGGAGTGGCAGAGTGTTTTCAAGGTATGGGAGATTATAGTATTGGTGGAGAAGTTGAAGTGGCGTTTTGTAAGACAGTGGTCGGCTTGGCATTCGGTTAATGAGAAATGTGGCAGTTAGGACAGCATCATCCCAATGATATTTAGGAACAGTACTACTGAACATAATGGCTCTGGCAGTCTCAAGAATATGCCGATTCTTTCGTTCAGCAATACCATTCTGCTGAGGTGTATTGGGACAAGTACTTTTGTGAACAATGCCATTTTCAGCCAGGAAGGTAGAGAGGGCCTGATTGAAATATTCAGTCCCATTATCGGTGTGCAGGATCTGGATTTGGGTTTGGAATTGAGTTTGGATCATGTAGTGGAAGTTAAGGAACGTTTGATACACCTCTGTTTTATCTTTCAACAAGTAGACCCAACTGACACGTGTATGGTCATCAATGAATGTGATGAACCATTTTGTTTTTGATCGGTTTGGTGTGCGGGATGGTCCCCATAAGTCACTGTGAATTGTGGAAAAAGGTTTTGAGGCTTGATATGGGATTTTTGGGAATGAAGTACGATGATGCTTAGCTTTTTCACATGAATCACAATGAAAAACAGAGGTGCTTTTATTAGAAACAAGGGATGGAAACATTTGAGACATGTAATGTAAATTAGGATGACCTAATCGTTTGTGCCATAACTCCAGGTTACTGGTGCTAGGGAGAGACACTTTATTACAAGTTTGAGAACGATCACTTTCATTAAAGTAATAAAGACCATCAAGCTCTTTAGCACTCCCAATCGTCGTCCCCGTCAGCAGATCCTGAAAAATACAGTAGGTAGCAAAGAAGTTAGCTTGACAATGTTCATCATTAGCCAATTTACTTACGGATAGTAAATTACACTTCAACTTTGGAACATGTAATACGGAGTGAAGAGTAAGTGCAGCTGAGATTTTGATGGAACCAATTCCAGTAACAATAGGTGCAGAATCATCAGCAATTCGTACAGTTACACCCTTGGTGATAGGCGTATAGGATGAGAAGAGAGCCTTATTGTCAGTCATATGATCTGAGGCACCTGAGTCAACAATCCAACAATTCCCTGTACATTTTTCTTTTATCACAGCCAAAGCTTGAAAGAAATTACCTCTCTTGACCACTGTGGCAGTAGGCTTGGTCGTAGTCTGTAGTGTGGCTAGCATTTCCATGATTTTGTGTAGAGGATCACTTTGGGATGATTCCTTGGAAGTTTCAGCCACGTAACCTCTTCCTTTCCCTTTCTTCGGCTTCCAGTCAGCAGGTTTACCATGGAGGTTCCAGCAAGTGTCCTTAGTATGCCCCTGTTTCTTGCAATGATCACAGAATGGGCGACCTTTAGAACCTTTTTATTCTATGGATTGAACAGCAAGTGCTGAGGCCTCAGAATTAGCAGCGGAATTATTCGAATTTTGAAGCATTGATTTACGTCTATCTTCTTCATTTCGCAAGAAAGTATAGACTTCACGCACTGATGGTAAGGGTTCTTGACTAAGAATTCTAGCCCGAACATCATCATAAACCACATTAAGACCAGCAAGCAACTCATATACTCTCTCTGCTTCTTTTGCTTTGCGATCTTCTTGAGCATCTGCCCCACAATGATAAGTTTGATTCTGTAGGGCATCAAGCTCTTGCCAAAGTGAAGATTTTTCTAGATAATAATCACTGAGTGGTATGTGGTCCTGTTTTAGCTGCCATATCTTTTGCTTGACATCAAATATGCAGGACCTATTTCCCACAGGACTGTATGTTTCACGAAGAGCTTCCCAAATTTCTTGAGCTGAGGGAAGGTACATAAAACTTTTCTTAATTGAGGATGACATCGCATTGATTAACCAAGAGGATACCAATGCATTTTCGGACTTCCATTTGCGAAATTCCTTGGTCTCCGAGGTTGGAGGTTTTTTTACCTCACCAGTTATGTATTCAAGTTTGTCCCTTCCATCGAGAGCGAGAATCATGGATTGAGACCATTCTCGATAATTGTCACTGGTGAGTTTCTCAGAAACAATAAGGACAGTGGAGATGTCATTTGAGCCAGATCGAGGCACAGAGGAAGAGGCATCTGAAATTGTAGACATAATGACGGGAGAGAGAAAAAAATGACAGAGTGGTTTTTCAAATTTCAGAAATACCAGTTTGGTCCTTCGAATTTCAAAATGCCAGTTTGGTCCTTCAAATTTCCAAAATGACAGTTTGGTCCTTTGAATTTCAAAATGACAATTTGATACTTCGAATTTGAAGAATGACAATTTAGTCTTCGAATTTGGAGAATGACAGATTTATATCAGATCAATTAATAAGTCTGCTTGGTCTGATTCTGGACGAAAGAGGAAGACTCGCGCAGAGAGAGCGAGTGAGCGACGGACAGTGACGATCCAGCGGCCAATGAAGTTCTCCGGGAATGGAGAATGAAGGTGGCAGCGTGGTGGTGGCGCGCCGGAAAAAATGAAGGTTGCTGCAGATCGAGCTTCTTCTCCCGTTCAGGTCACCGTTCAGCGTGGTGGCTGCGAAGGATGTGAAGCCTGAGTTCTGAGCTTTGCTAGAGGAAGAGGCCGAAGATGCCTTCAACGGAGACCTTGTGCGCTAAGATCTGAGTGCTGGAGTCCGAGAGCGTCGGCGAGTGAGTGGATGCCGAGACTTGAGAGGAGAGAACGAGCTCAGAGACGAGAGGCGTGAGGAGAGATCTGATCTGATCGGCGTTGGCTTACGGATGCTAGATTACAATTCCGATTACGATGCCGCAGGCTTGGGAAAGAAAGCTGAGAATGCGACGATCGAAGTCCTGTTTGGTGGTGCTTCTCACGTCACAGAGTCTCGCTGGTGAAACCACCGTGGACAAGGGTGACAATCCTGAGGACGAGGGCTCTTCTTATGGGCCGGAGACTAACACACCGATTCTGTTTCTGACGGACTGGGACGCTGAGACAAGCGTCGACGACTCAGAACACAATGGTGAGTGTGTTTGATTCAATCTTGATTATTCTCTTCTCTAATGCTCTGATACCATGAAGAGAGAATTGAAGATTAGAATTGATTGTATTTTATCAATGTTACATATGTCTATTTATATACAAAATCAAACGTATGAATCAGACAAGTAGTGCCTAACTCTAACCTAACTCTAAGACTTTCTACGTTCACCATTGTTGACTACATCTAACACTTTTAACAATTTTGCCGTGGAATCTTCCTGTCATAGCATCGAGTACTTGGTATTTAGAAATATGAACGAGGAATTAGAAGAGCAAGCTAGTTTTCGTGTATGATTAATGTCAGACAAATCAAATATATTAACTCAAAATGCCAACCACTGACTTTAAAATCATTACAAATCAAGATAAACTGAGCAGTGCATGATTCAGAACTCGCATTAATGTAGAGAGTGATTTAGAATTCAGAATCTCAGATATTCTGATATAGGTTGCCCCTGAATCAATTACACCACGGCCATTGGACTTAGTGGTATTTTAGACTTTAGGGGGTTATCTTTCTCTAAACTCTGTCACCGAAGTTATAATCTCTGAATTATAGCCGCCCAATGATTACATCTAAAGGTCAGGTGAAAATCATTTGATAATTAATTTCATATAACGGTACAGGCACAAAATAAGCCTGCATGGCGGTGGTCATGGTGCTGACTATAATGGCCTTAACAGATTATACGTAAAAGAATGAATAGATTTTTTGATAAAGACAAGGAAGGAAAAGATCGGTGGTCATGGGACAATCTTTGAGAGGTCGCGTTACTAAAGCCAGATCGGGTTGAACTTGAAAACCGGAACAAGGGCAGCGCCAACAACAATAAGCAATGCCATGAATTCATTTCTTGACTTTGCAGATAGATGCGAATTGCCATCACTATTCATGAGAGATTAAAGATAGCTAGTTTTCTCTGAGAATAGCACGAAAATGGACACAGTACACACACACAGATACATGCGTGAGCGTATATATATCGTTATTTCTCCTCACTCTCGAAACTGTGACGACATTGCATTCCACGATATGGGATCTTGCTAGTCTTTAAATTGCTGGCCGGTGATATTGCATATTCCACAAGAACTTGGTGTAGCAACGAAAACAGAGCCAATTTTATTAATATCAAAAAAACAAAAAAAAAATACACTCACTAATCAGCCTCAACAAAGAGAAAAGCCCAAACATAGCAGATAATCATTGAGGGTGATAACAATAATTAATTAAAATCATAATCTTAGGCCGAAAGAGAAAACCGTACCCATTCACCTGTGAAGTTAAACCGCCTACCCGAATCCTTTGTCTGTAATAGTAGTAGTATTTTTTTTTATTCGACAATAGAATGATTAAAATATTTCATTTGGTCGATTAAAAATAATCATTAAAATACCCCTGAAACTAGACCCAGCATACATGATTTTAGAATTTGAACATGCCCCTTTTGTTTGTCTCAGTCGTATCTTGACGTAAATAGTGCATTTTTTTTAAAAAAAAAAGATTAATAGAAATTGTATATAGTGCTTTTATTTGCTATTTGATCCCAATTAAAGCTTACTAGATCGATGTTATCAGTTTTGAGAATTCAATCACATATCTTCCCTAACATCAGTCCAAATAAATTGTCATATAATCTTAGCATACCCAGAGAATTGGTGGCTTTATTAAAATGGGAGCTAGAGTTGGATACTTACTAAGGATATTGGGAGTAAGTGGTTCTTTGATCAAAGATCCAATGGTCTGCGTAGAGAAGGATCTTTGACTTACCTGAGTTTTTAGGGTCTTAGATAAATTGTAGATTTTGCGATAGTTATTACTCCACTTGAATAGGGGCTGCTTGAAATGAGATTCTCTCCTCTGTCTAGCAATATAATTCCATGATCAAAATAAAGCTAGTAGTGTTTGAAGGATAATTTTGAAGAACTGCATAACTTATTTGCAGGTTGGTACTTTAAGATCAAACAATAGCACAAATTCACAATATAGTCTTGATGTATTTTCTCAGTTTCCCTTTTCGTCAAGTTATTACTCAGTATGGGGTTGGGGCATAATTAACTCGCATGCGTCAGACATGTATTTTTACTATTTTCCCACATGTAAATTATTAGTTATGATTTTAGAAAATTGGAACGTCCTCAAGGTATTCCTGGTTTGTGTATTTGTATTTGATCCTTATGGATTGCTGTGTCCAGCCTCAAGTGCAATAGACCCATGCAAATTACCAAAAAAAAAAAAAAAAAACTTTTTTTTCTATCGAATGTGAACAATTAAACTCTCGAAGAATATATTTCCTGTAACTCTTCAAAAAGTTGACCAAGCTACGAAAACAAAATGAAACGATAGCAAAAAGGAGCACTATATGGAGGAAATTAAAATGCAAAGCTGACCAAAGACGTGTAGAGCAATTCCATATCAGAAATGTTCTATGCACCTTTAAGATTAGGATGAGCATAAACTTTTCACTCGCCTAAAGTTGTATATGTACACACATTTTCTTTACACAGCTGATATCGATCCATAAAGAGAAAGGGAAAAGGAAAATCCTAATTAATCCTAAAAAGAGGGAGGCAGAAAGTAATCATCGGACAACCCATGGATATTGAAACCAACCTCTTCAATCTTCCACGTCTCCTCAACTTTCCTCTTCTGATTATGCAACCCACCGTACCTGTGAAGCGTCGCCACCGTGGTCCCGCCATGCGCTATGTTAATGCCATCAACAGACCTATAATCCTCCATCACAGACTCTATGTTGGTTTCCCAAAATACCAAGTCATTACTTCCCTTGGGGGGCTTCACTCTTACCAGCTTGTTGTCCTCAAATTTGACAAGTAGCCCCGTTCGCTGGCTAAAGTATCCCCATATTGCGTGCCTCACAAGTTCAGTATTAGGTGAACTCTGTGCTTGCAGAATGTGCATTGACGTCTCTAACCTGAGAGAGAAACATTCTTCATTTTCTATGGCCTTCTCTCCTACAAATACTGCGTCTGAGAACAAATTGGCCGTGTACCTTGGGTCCAACCCCTGGAATTAACAAGCACAGAGAATGAGATCAGAAAGATGTCATCATATCGTTAATAATTGAATACAAAGTATGAAATAGCAGAAGCAATGGCTAGAACTTAACTAATTATTAATTACCTGGAAGAACCTGCGAAGGGGTCTAGGAGGTCCTCTGTTTGCATGAAAATTATGAGAAGAAGACTGGTTCCAGGCTACCTTCCCGTCACTGCCTGCACTAACCTTGAAACCGGAAACAACTAATTGCAGAAACCACAAGCTTGGGCTCTTTTGCCATAGCTCAAAGCCACCAAATTCAGGCCTGCCTCTTGTGTGCACGCTATCTTCTCCCATTTGCATCTCCGATCCCAACATTCTGACTTGTCCCATTACATACATACTTTTCAGAGCATTCAGAGCAGCTGGTCCTCCTGTAGCTGCTACATATTGCTGTACTATGTATTTCGCCGTGGAATCTTCCTATCATAGCATTGAGTACTTGGTATTTAAAAATACGACCGAGAAATTGGAAGAGAAAGCTAGTTTCGTGTATGATTAATGTCAGACAAATTAAATACATTAACCCAAAATGTCCCCCTTTGACTATAAAATCATTATTAATCAAGATAAAACGAGAAGCAGACTAAGTGCAATACAGCAAGGGGCTAATTAGCAGTGCATGAAATTCAGAACTCGCATTAATCTAAGAGTGATCCAGAATTCAGAAACTCAGACATTCAGAAATAGGTCCCCCCCCCCCCCCCCCGGGTATCAATCACTCCGCGGCCATTGGACTTGGTGGCTTTTGAGACTTTAGGTGGTCGAAGTTATAATCTCAGAATTCTAGCAGCCGAAAATTCACATGTAAAGGTCAGGTTAAATCAATTAATAATTAATTTCAAATAACGATCCAAAGAAAATCTCGATGATAACTCGAGCACAAAATAAGCCTGCCTGCATGGCGATGGTCATGGTGCTGAATATAATGGCCTTAACAGATTATACGTAAATGTTGTAACGGTTCATAAAAGAACGAATAGATTTTGTGATTAAGACAGGGAAGGAAAAGTTGATGATGATTACGGTGGAACAATCTCTGAGAGGTCGCGTTAATAAAGACTGATCGGATTGAACTTGAATCGGAACAAGGGGAGAGCCAACAAGCTTAAGCAATGCCATGAATTCATTTCTTGAGGTTGAAGATAGATGCGAATAATTCCCATCAATGGGTTGAGCTTTCATGAGAGATCGAAGATTGTTCCAACGAGTAGAAGTAGAGCTCCCCAAACTCCGCAACATTTCTTCAGGAAATGGCACCTCCAACACCGTCTCCAACCCTTCTTTGTTATCAAAATTAGGACAAAGTTTAGGACAAAGTTTCCTCATCAAGAAAATTGGAAAGAAACAAACAAAATCCGCCTGGCCCTCGCTCTTATTTGAAAATATTGACAAAGGAAAGGACTCTGCGGTAAACGGAATCCCTTCCCCCTTCTGGCAAAACCCTAATCACAGGATTTGGGGATGACTTGCTTATAAAAATTCTCAATGAAGAGAAAGCAAAATGCTTTGCTCCAGCCGAATATACATATGTAGTTTTTCCCTGTGGATAGGATGAAAATGGTTCTGTGCACACAGATATATGTGTGTGAGCGTATATATTTCGTTTCTTTCTCCTTGCTTTCGAAATGGTGACGAGATTGCATTCCACGGTATGGGATCTTGCTCGTCTTTGCTGGTGATATGGCATATTCCACAAGAACTTGGTGGAGCAACGACGTATTTTTAGTATGTGATACGGCTTTAAGTTGAAAAAACAGCCTACCTAAATCTTCTCATCTCAAACACAACAGATAATCACTGAGGGGTAACAATAATTAATTAAAATCGCTAATCTTAGACAAAAAGGGAAAAAAAAAAAAAACATATTCATTAACATGTGAAATTAAGTAAGTGTTTGGATAACATCAAAATCGCAGTTTTAGAAGCATTTTTCCACAAGTCGAGACAAAACCCCTCTTACATGTTTACCTCGTAAATCGTAAAAGTTATTCTCCAAAAGTTAATCTTAATACACACTAAACCACACGTGTGAAATTAAATCGCCTATTAGGGGTGTTTATGGGATGAAAAGGAAACGGGATAGACCTATTCAGCATCCCGTCTTGCAAAAGGATACGAGACAACAAAACTATTCCATGTCCCATCCCATTCCAGCTAGGACAAGACAAGACTAAGACGTCCCGGTCCCATTTATTTATTTATTTGTTTTTTTGGGTCTACATCATCATATTTTTCTTCCTTCTGGACTTGTAAAAACTAGAATGTAGGGTAGAGTTGGACGTTAAACCTAGATGATTGAAAATATATAATACTAATGTGTAATTATTTTCTTTTATTATTTTTTGATTGAAAGCATAATATAAAATACAAAATAATTAAAACTTAAACTTGATAAGAGTAATAATAGATCATAAATATTTATAATATTTTATAGAGAATTAGGCAAGCATGTGCAAGAGAGACCAAGAAAGAGCGGAGTGAACAAAAATGGTGACATCGTGCTAGTGATTGTGAGGGTTTTCTTAAATATTTATAATATTTTGTATTAAAGATATGACTAATATATGATAATATCTTTTTATATGACTAAGATTTGTCTAAAAATATTATATGATAACATTTTTTTTATATGACTAACATCTATCTACAAAAGATATTAGTTATTTCTTTAATAAAAATATTAGATATATTATATAAATTAAACTAATAACAACATGATTTCGGAATGGGATAAAAAGTCGAGATGAAACAAAGCTTGTCCTATGTCCCGTCCTGAATTTTTTCGAGCGGAATTGTCCAATCCCAAAATGACCGAAATCAGAATGGAACATCCAAAACAAGATAGAAGTAAACACCCCTACTGTCTACTTAAATTTTTTTGTCTGTGATAGTAATATTTTTTCCCTTTAGCAATAGAATGATTGGAATATCAAAAATCTCACTTGCTGGATGAGATACTCTAATTAAGTCCATTTTAGTAGTGATGCCAACATATGTAACGCAAACAGTGAATCTTCCTACTACAACATCGAGGTGATTGAGAAGACATCTCGTGATTTTCTTTAGAACTCAACGGATGAACAATGGAAGATGCATCTCATTTATTGGGATAAAGGTGTGTAAAGAGAAGAGGTTGGGTGGTCTTGGAATGACACGCGCGTAACAACAAAATAGGGCCTTCATGATGAAACTTGGGTGGGATATTGTTAGTGACCATAATTCTTTATGGGCAAGTGTGGTTAGAGGTAAATATGGTTGCAGAGATGATTTTATTCCGCTAATCAACCCACGAAAGACAGACTCTGATACTTGGAGTGGAATTATGCAAAACCGAGACAAAGTATTTGAATGAATTAAAGTAGTTAAAGATGCAAATGGGAATGAGCGAGCACGATGGAAGGGCGATAAGAGTGGAAGCTTTTTTGTTCATTCGGCCTATCGTATGCTAGACATTACCGATGAAATCCCATTTGGGAGGTGGACAACTATTTGGAAACTTAAAATTCCACAAAGATGAAAGTCTTTTGTGTGGTTAATCTTTCATGAAAGGTTTACGAAAAATAAAGTGAAGAATCAGAGAAACTTGCACTCCTTTAGGATCTGTGACCGAAGTAAAGCAAAAATTGAGGATCTATTGAACGCTCTTAAACAGTGTGGGGAAGTATGGTGTCTATAGGAACCCTTTATTACCCTAACCTATCAAGCTAGATTCTTTTCAAAAAGTTTGAGGGAATGGCTATCTTTAAACATGAATAACCAAGGTAATTAAACCCGGGATCGGCCATTGAACCGATCAGGATACTAGGTCAAGGGTTAGTGGATTAGACTGGAGTCAAATCAGAGCTAACCTGGTACTAAACCAATGAGAAATTAAAGATTTTAGGATTATTAATATGAAATTCTAAAGAAAAGTTTAAAAAAAATCATTTTTTTAAAGTACTAGACCAAACCAGTGCCTGTTTCCGGTCTAGGTCTGAGAACATGGTGAATAACAACTTGTGGAGTAACTACTATTGGAAGGACTTATATATTATCATTTGTTAGTTGCTTTGGCGAGATCGAAATGAACGGGTTCATGGTCATACCGATTCTAGAATTATTAGCATCTTGGGTTATGCATAGGCAATTATTGGTGGTATGGTGAATGATACAAACAAGCTTTAGGGGACTAACTTGACAATGCAATCAAGGATGACAAGCAATTATAAACCTAGTAATCAAGACGGTCAGATTATAATAGAAACAGATGGAGTGTTTTCACAAATATCTCATTGTACTGTATGTGAAGGTGTCATTAAAGACCCATCATATGGAGTGTTTGAAGGTTTCACTCTTAGGCTCGAGACAGGAGACCGCTTGACTACTAAATTATGAGGTTGTTTAGTCCGATTGAAGCGAGTTTGGGATGGAGGCTTTCGGGGCATTCTAATGAAATGCAACTTGGTTGAGATGATCCACCTTTTGCAGAACAAAGCTTTTTAACTATATGAGGACTACTAGCTGATGATCGAGATGAAAGGCATGCTTGAAAGAAGTTGGGAGGTTGAATTTCAGCAAATTGACAGTGATGACAACAAAGTGGCGAATCTTCTTGCTAAATGTGCTCTCAACAACCATTATGGCCGACAGATTTTAGGTCCAATTGCTGTGCAAGATTTGATGCAGCGGGAGGCTCCTGATTAGTTTCCTCTCTCTCTCTCTCTCTCTCTCTCTCTCTCTTTTTGGTTTGCTGGTATTTACATGCATATAAAAAATAAAAGAATGATTGAAATATTTCATTTGGCCAATTAAAAATAATCCTTAAATTGTCCCTGAAAATAGATGCAGAGCACAAGAGACAGGTTGAGGTCGTAAGATATTTCTACTACTATTTTTTTTTTCTCTACCTCCGTCCAGAAGTAACACTTTAAAAAAAAGGGAGATTAACAGGAAAAAAAAATTGAAATTGTAAAATTTCAAATAAAATATTTTTCTTAAAATAATTTTTGAATTGCTTATTAAGTCTTATAATTACTTTATTAATTATTGATAACAAACTTAATTTGAGATTTTACGATTTTAAAATTCTTTTTCTATCATTTTTCCTTAAAAAATATATAAAAATAAAAGATTAAGGCACAATTGAGGGTATGAGTCGGTAGCAATCAACGAACGAGTGCCCAACAACCTAATGGGCCTACTCAAGGCCCACACACAAACGGCGCTTTGACCTGCCATAGAAAACACGCGCTAATAAAAACCGGCATTTCTCATTTCATCTCCTGTCCGTTCTCTAACAATCGCCTCAATTCCTGTCTTTCCCTCGTCTCCGTTGTTCCCAATGAAGGCTGCTTTGAAGGGCAAGTATGACTTGGACAAGAACGGCGGTGCTGCTGCAACCGTTGCCTTCAACGCCGGCGATGTCAAGCTTCGAGCTTCTATAACGGATGCTACCGTCATCAATGGACCTAGCTTAACAGGGTTGGCTCTAGCTGTCGAGAAACCTGGCTCCTTCATAGTCGATTACAATGTTCCCAAAAAGGTATCTCCAAAACTCCTCCAATTTCTACTTGCCTGCTAGTTCCTGAGTACGTGCTTGCTTAGTCGTCGATTAATTCAGTCAAATAAATACAGAATTCGATTTATATTGTACAAAGTGCGGCTTTCTAAAGGTCTGTTTCGCTCCATATATGTTGGTTTATCCCCATAAAATAGCTTTATTCTGTTGTTAGTTTTTTGAAATTCCGTATTTCTTGCTCTCACTTGGAGTGGTTTGCTTTTACAATTTTAATAACTTATCTTGGATAAGGTTCTTTCGCTCCCTGCATTTTTATACGATATCCCTTTCCCTTGGTGGCGTAGGACATTCGATTTCAGTTTATGAACACTGTTAAGATTGCCGAGAAGCCACTGAATTTGACTTACTCACATAGCTGGGGCGATAACAGAACTGCTTTGGATGGAACATTGATAATCGATCCCGCTAATAAGCTGTCAGCTAACCACGCGCTTGGTTCTGGAAATTGCAAATTTAAGTACACTTACGTTCATCAGGGGTTGGCCACGTTTGAGCCATCCTACGATTTGGCTAAGAATTCTTGGGACTTCGCAGTTTCACGGAGTGTTTACGGTGATGACTTGTTGAAGGCCTCATACCAGACATCAAGCAAACTGTTGGGGCTAGAATGGTCGCGGAATTCAAAGCAGAGTGGTTGCTTCAAGGTGAATATTCTTTTTTTCTTTTTTTTTTTTTTGGACAAATTCTTTTTTTCTTTTTTGGTTGCATTGCATTCCTCCTTTTGTATTTGTTTTCGTGAAAGAGAACAGTAAGGAGGCTTCATACGTGTGTTGACCATAGACCAATTAATTCCTTGTTTTAGTGCTCAGTCTCTGGGGAATTTAGGTGGAACGTTAATGAGCCTTCATTTCATGCAATACACTGCAAGGATTTTGATCTTGTTGTGGTTGATAAGTGTATATAGGATTTTAGAATCCAGACATGTCCTTTTTGTTGTCTCAGACTCTCAGTCATATCTTGGTGTAAATAGCTCCCTTTAAAAAAAAAAAATTAATAGGAATTGTGTATAGTGCTTATTTAACTTCCTGCCAATGGATCATGCAAGAGATGCGCTATCGCTCTAATTTTTGCTATGAATGGGAATCTTGGACATACTGACTCTGACAATTGTGAATTTGCTAGAGCTGGAGTTTCTTGCGTGTTAAATGTCTGTATAATTCTTGCTATCTGGTCTCAATTAAAGCTTACTAGATTGATGTTATCAGTTTTGAGGCGTCAATCACGTGGCTTCCCCAACATCTGTTCAAATAAATTGTCATATAATCTTAGCATACCTAGAAAATTGGTGGCTTTATTAAAATGTGAGCGTGAGTTGGATTCTTACTAATGATATTGGGAGTAAGTGGTTCTTTGACCAAAGATCCAATGGTCTACGTAGAGAAGGATCTTTGACTTACCTGCTTTTTTAGGGTCTTAGATAAGTTGTAGATTTTGCGGCAGCAATTACTCCACTTGAATAGGGGCTGCTTGAAATGAGATTATCTCCTCTGGCTAGCAATATAATTCCATGATCAAAATAAAGCTAGCTGTGTTTGAAGGATAATTTTGAAGAACTGCAGAACTTATTTGTAGGTTGGTACTTTAAGATCCAACAAGAGCACAAATTCTCTCTATATTCTTGATGTATTTGCTCACATTTTTCCTGTACGTAAAGTCTACTCAGTACGGGGTTGAGGCATAATTAACTCGCATGCATAAGACATGTATTTTATCACATTTATGTTAGTAGTTATAATTTTAGAAAACTGAAACGATTCTCAGGGGACTCCTGGGTTCGTGTATTTGTATTTGATCCTTCTGGATTGCTGTGTCCACCCTCCCGTAAGAGGCTCAATGAATTGAATTTTTTTTCTTGTTGTGCTTCTATTCTTTATAAAATTTGATCAGTTGGATTGACCTGTTACCATGTAAGTTGCTGTTCGTTATTTCTTTCATTTCTCATGGGGAGTGAACGATATTTTCGCACTGAAGGCTCTCTATTTTCAGATTGCAGCATCCCTTAACTTGGCTGAGGAATTGAAAGCTCCAAAACTTAGCGCTGAAACCACTTGGAATTTCGAGATGTAGCAGTGTGCTTTCATCATATCCCCTTCTTTGAGATCTGATGTCTTCAGGCGAATTTTGCCTTTTGATTGATACTCTACTTCAATTTGAAGTGTGACCTGGTCACATTGCAATAACAAAGCTGAATTGATTGTCAACCGACGACCTAGATATTTGATTGTTGAACAATCCTAACATTGTCAGCTCATGGAAAAAGCCTTACAAAAGTTAGCGTTTCAATTGAGCAGTCTTGTTTTTTTTTTTTTTTTTTTTGGTGGCATACTGGAAGGTGTTATAGATTTTGGGTTTGGCAAATGAAATGAAACCAATCAAATAGGTCAGGTGGATTTTTGCTGATATGTTAGAAACCAATGACGGGTATGGCGAGGAGTGAAGGGGACGATGAAGTTCTGGTCATGGAACCTATGAAGAAATTATTAAATATTCATTTTTAAATATTTGAGGTGGGCTTGCAAATACGAATTTTACACTTTAATATTGTTATTTGTAGCCTTTCACTTTGGCGGCCATTCGCATATGCGTAACATGTTGATTAGACAAGCATTCTTTTCCTTTAACTTTATTAGGTGGTGTCGTTCTGCTGATGGAATTGGAAGCAGCATTTGAACCTAGAGGCCTGTTTATACGTTAATTTCAATCCTGCCTAAAAATACGCCTGCTTCTTAATTTCGTTTAAGTTTCCGATCCCAAAGGTCAACATTTACATGTTTATTTTTATTTCTTACGTCAACATTTGTGTCAACTAGAAAGAACAAACAAGGGGAAACAATATGAAATTCAAAGTTTACATCAGTGAAATTCCACCTTCCACCCTCTGATGAATTTTTGCACAAAGCTATTGGCCATCGTGACTTGCCACACAAACATGAAGCCATTGTTTCATAGATCATTTTAAAATGACGGCCACGGGATTTTTGAACGTGGCGTTGTGTGTGTGCGTTTGGTTGGGTTCATTTAGAGCCGATGGATTTATCTTGTGGGAAATTCAGGTGCATTTTGGGCTTTCACTTTTTCGTCCTGGATCGCTCGAGCCGAACACGTGGTGGAAATCCATGTGCAAACTGAAGTCTACATGCTGGAGTATTGGGGTCCGAATTGACTTCTGAAGGTGTACCAAAAAAAAGTCTTGAAGGATAATTTCAGATTGTGAAACAAAATTTACAAAGCAGCCAAACATTGAAGGTAAACTGAGCTTTCTTTTTTACAAGTTACAAGGCACAGACAATTATGTGGAAGGATAAGATTAAAGGTGTGTTTGAATTAGTTTTTGAAGAATGGTTGCTGGAGAAAAGTAATAAAAGTGACTTTATAAGCGGTAATAATGTTTGAGGATAGATCTATTTCGAAGATATCTTTGATCTGAAGTGATAATGTTCATCCAACTCCAGCTTAGGGTCACCAATAACCTTTTGTGTGCAGGAAGATGCAAATATCTCTCTTCGCGCGTCCTCTTTGGAATAAAATTAGCTGCATTTAAATTTTCATAAGAACAGGTAGACATGGTCAAGGGACTTTTTCTAAATACTCCTTCCGATTCTATTTATAAGCAATTTTTTCCTTAATTGCGCAAAATGAATTGATAGTTAAAAAAAATAAGTGTATCAAAAATGTCATGTTTTTTTTCATATATACCCTTATTTATGAAAAGAGTATAGAAGAGAGAATAGATAAAAAATATGAGAGATAATGAGTATTTAATAAGGATAAAATAGGAAAGAGAAGCTTACATTTTCAGATAAAAAATGAAAATTGCTTATAAAAAGGATCAACCTTATGAGAGAAAAAATTACTTATAAATACAACCAGATGGAGTAATTCCTATAGGTAACGATCTACCGGCTTCATTTCTAGCATCCAGCATAATCCATACCTAGGTCACTTTAGAGCTATAAAACTGAGGTTTCTGGGCCTACTTGAAGTCTTCAACCTTTAAACCAAGAGTCCAAACATGCACTGCACGTAATTCTCGTGCTTTTAATTAATCAGTCCTTAATGTAAGTGAGACCAAAGCACCGGTTCTCTGTAAGAAATCAAGCTTGAGATTTTCCAAATTCTTTCCCGGTAATCCTTTACTATATAACTATTTTTTCCCCCAGTTTCTTACAGCTCAAATAGTCCACGCACTCTGTTTCTGCCCCTCTTTTCACTCCATTTTCAAAGTATCATCAGGTGCATATCTGACTTTCTCTGCAACCCTGTGCCTCAATGTTCTCTCTTACTCTGTTTTGTTTCTTCAACCTCCTAAATTAAAAACCCATGTCGTATTTCTTATTCTTGTACTCCTTTCTCTCCACTAACTTCAGATCCTTTTCTTCTTTCTTTCAGCTAGGACAGTTTATACTCAGAGCAGCAATAAAATCATAATTATTTGGTCATGTGAGAGTAGTTCAAATAAGAACAAAATAATATGTACATATAACAGAATCTAAGGACCACGCTTCTTTATCCAACAAAAGTGTCCGTGCCAAATTATATCATAGTACCAGTAAATTTTATTAAAATGAAAATATGCACATCCAAAAATGACATTTGATGTGAAACAATGAAAATGACCATGCTTTTTTTACTTCTGAGCGCACATATATTATTCTATAGAGGTAATGTTATTCAGAGGATTATCGGATATTAAATTCAAGGAGTTCTCTCATGAAATGACTATTTTTTCTCTAACAGGTTCAAGTGCCGTTGGAAAATGACCATATAGGCTTGTTTCCTTAGCAGACTTGGCCCAACAAATTTACAAGCCGGGTCACAATCTGCAACAGCCTAAAAATTTGTCCCTTTTATAAAAAGCCCAATAGATTCGACAGCCTAGGGACCTGCCGTAGCGTAAATACTCAGCTGGATTTTACATTGACTGGTTTTTTTTTTTTTTTTGTGACAACAGGCAAATAGAGCCTTTGCCCCCCAAACCCGGACTCCCCCGGTATCGGAGTCTTTTTCTGAGTCCTTAGCCTTCTAACACTGAATCAAATAGCCTGGGGTAACCGACTAATTCGGAGCAGGGGACATTTTTAAGCACACCCTTATAAGATGCTTTGCACCAAGGGTGGGTTTCCCCTCCCAACAAATATTTCTCCCAGGTTCGAACTCACTTCCGTCTGGGAGAGTGTCAATTGCTTTACCACTGCACCGGCACCTGTTGGTTACATTGACTGGTTTTTAACATTAGTTAGTAGCGATTGAAAAGATGTTTTCTTTTTGGGCCAAAATGGAAAGATATTTTGAAAGTATGCGATTATAATTGTCATATGTGAAATGAGTAATAGGGTGAAACTGAAAATCCCTGGGGGACAATAGGCCACACCCTCACATGTGGGGCACAGTGACCTAGTCTCTGTACTGTTCCCCCTTCTGCCCACTGAGGCACTGACCCACTCCCTCCCCCAACTTCTCTACGTCAAAAATTCATAATCCCTGGATATACGCTAATGATCAATAACGTTCTATATACGTACGAAGAAGGAAGAATGCCAGCAATGAGATGTAAAAAATTAAAAACTTGGGAGGAAGGTGTAAGAATTTTAAAGCTGAGAATCAGGATAGGACTGGCCTTTGATAGGGTAGGACCTAAAAGGATCGACCTTTTAGAATCCAGATTCTCTCCCTTACAATTCTCTTTTCTTGCGCTTCCTATATTCGAAACATAGCCCTTTATGGTCTAAAAAATGGGGGGTTGGGTCCCTTTTTTTAAAAAAAAAAATAACACCCTGAATTATTTTTTTTAATACCACCCAATATCATGAAATAATGTTTTTTGTATTCAGTATGGTAAAATATTTTTCTAATAGCAATGAACAGTCTAAACTGAAGATATAGAGTGATGATAAAAAAATATTTCAGGGGATGAGATGCAAACAAAAATTATTTTAGAATATTGGGTATTATTGAAAAAATTATTTAAAGTACTGAATGAGTTAAAAAATAACTTATGATACTAGATGTTACTAAAAAAAATACTTTAGAATATGATTTGCTAGACAGTAGTTACTACTGAAAAATTATTTAAGGTACTAGTGAGTTAAAAATTAATTTATGATACTAAGTGTTACTGAAACAATATTTTAGAGTGCAATTTGCTAAACAGTGGTTACTACTAAAAAAAATCTAAGGGTGATTAGTGTATCAAAAATTATTTTAAGATACTAGATGTCATTTAAAAAATACTTCAGGGTGTTACATATTTTTTTTTAAAAAAAAAGGACCTAGCCACCCATTTTTTGGACCCAAAACGGTTGTTTTTCGAGTATGGGAGGCACAGGGGAGGGGAATTGTAAGGGAGAGGATCCGGATTCCGGCCCTTCAAGGCCCGAGGTAAGGGTCGGCCCTTTAACGTACGAAGAAGGAAGAATACCAGCAATGAGATGTAAAAAACTTGGGAGTAAGGTGTAAGAATTTTAAAGCTGGGAATCAGGATAGGGCTGGCCTTTGATGAGGCAGGGCCTAAAAGGGTCGGCCCTTTAAGGCCCAAGATAAGAAAAATTACTATTTTTTAAGACACGGCTCGAGAGCATACAAGCTAGGGCTGGAAGCCACTTTTTTAAGATTTAACTATTTTTTCCGCATTTCTTTTCAAAAAAAATGTAATTAGTAAATAACAACAATTAAAGTTATAATTTAATACATAAATGTTGTTAACATTAAAGTTTAAACAACACACCTCATACAATAAATAAACATAGTTACTAATTCATAATCAAATGTAAAATAGTGTTCACAAATAACTCACATAAAGCATAAGAAGGCAAGAAGCTAACAATTCTAAGCAACATGAGTATGACAACTATCATTTTCATCTTATTCATCGTTATAATCAATTTTAAGGACATTTGATTGTGCTTCACTTTAAGTAGTAAACTTTGCTCGAGGGGTAAAAATATCAAGAATTTCTTCTCCCACGTCATGAATACATCGATCATAGATTTAGAGCCTAGAGGAAGTGAGATTGAGTCTATAAGAGTGTGAAACCAACTGAGTTTGAGGGCTTGTTTGGTACAAGGAACATTTTAGGAGCGAACGGAAATGAAGGGAAGACTAAGAGAGAACTTAAAAGAGTGAGCTGTTCGGTTGATATGGGAAAGGAACATAGGTTGAGGGAATATAAGATGTTTGGTTGGAAGAAAAGAGAGTGGTTTAAGTGGGAAGATTGTGTAAAAAACCTAAAATACCCTTGACTTCACCAAAAGTTGAAGTTCGAACTTAACAAACCCGATTCAAAATTAACCTCGTTTTCACTATTCATCGTTTTAGCTTTCGACTATGCTTTTCTTTCACATGTGTTCATCCAATACGACCCACATCACAAACATACCAATTTATAAGCTCATACTAAATTAACACACACATTTTTTACATCTCTCGGGTTGTTCAACACACAGCGCGAATAGGAAAAAGATTGCCCACTTCATGCCATAAACCACAACATAATCAGACCAACATTACCTTGATTCGGAGTTCTATTTTGCATGTTGTTCCCCTCTTCTCTTTTCCAGACAAGCTTTCGACACTATACCAAGATGGTTCACCAAAGCCTTCTGTGCGTTGTGCCTCTATCTTTTATCTATTTCATATTTTCAAGGGCATTTTTGTCTGACATTTTATCAGTCCCGGGAACATTTTAAAGTTCATCCCACTTTTGGTGGGAACCTACTTTCCCATATTTAAAGGAACATTTAGCTTGGCGGGGATCTGAGTTGCTGTCACTTTAGGCAGCCAAACGCGTTTTTGGGTGCGGAGCATTGCAATTTTCTCTTTCCCTCCTCAACTTTCCACGTAACAAACAGACCTTATGAGAGTGAGAGCGAGATGCCGTGGGAAATCTGGCAATTTTAGGGTTAGGGTCTTAGAGAAGAGGGGCAGGGGAGTAGGGCAACTGAGCAGCAGGGTAGGGTGAGCAAAAAAAAAAATTAACAGCCTTAAATGGGTCGGACCTTAGCCCTGCAGGGCCAGCCCTTTTAAGCTTCCAGTTTTACAGAGCTGACCCTTTTAGAACTGACTTCCTTTGGAGGCTCCAATTGAGAAGTCCAACCCTTGACTTAAAAGGGCTTAAAAGGCGGGCTCGGCTTAATTTTTCAGCTTTAAAGGATTTTGGGTATATGTAAAATCTAGCCGATTGGGTAAAACACTCATAAAAAAGAGAACATTTATATGATATGATCTTTTTAGAAGAAGAGTTATTCTACGTATCACTATTCACATTACCTACTATCTCAATCTCCCATCTTATAACATACTTATCATTTTATCGGAATATATATAACTCTTAACTGTATAGTTATATGAAAAATAGACATGACTCTTACACCATAAAATAAAATATCTTTTTACAGGTTTGGGTTTCTTCATATTTAGTGCTCGTTTGTGATCATTTATTTTTGGGTTATAAGTGCTTGTAAATCGTGATTTATGGTATACGAGGTAAGTATGTGAGAGGAGTTTTATCTCGACTTACTTAATAAGTGTTTATTAACCTCCCAATAAATAATACCAAACACACAATTACATTACAGGCTCTCTTCAATTGGGCTTAAGTCTTAATGCATTATGGTTAAACTAGGTATAATCTAAGAGAAGGAAATACAGAGGAACAAAGAAGGGGAGAAAATTGTAAGGAGAATAGGAAGTTGGGGGCGAGGCATGATGGAGGAACAAAGTGTAAAGATAATCAAACAAGGAATGATTACAGGACGACATTTCAAATGCTTTTTACTTTTTTTGATGGACGTTATGCGTCCCAACCCCTTCCAGCTGTGTTTATTTCGTACCCCTTTCACGGTTTACATAGTGCCTATCTCTCTTAGTGCCCTTCCTCCCATCATTCCTACTTTGTCTCTCTTTTCTTCTTCTTCTTATGATATTATATATTCCCACTCACTGAGCAATATGGCCACCTGCCTCTCTGCTTTTCATCCCCCATCCATGTCATTGTGGATTACTGCTTCGTATTTTTTATAACAACCGAAATTTTAAAGGGGCAATTTCAATGAAATCTTATATAAAAGAAAAAAAATGAAGAAATGGTTTTAGAAGTTGTCAGTGTAAGCTCTTCAACTTGTTAATGAATGCTCTTCGACTTGTCATTAACAACTTCGGGGACCATTTTTTCATTTTTTCTCTTGTGTGGGACTTCATTGTAATTGTCCCAATTTTAAATTGGTTTGGTTTTTTTATAAAAGGCTAACAAAAATTGTGCAAATATTTAATATTTTTTTTTCTTATTTTATCCATAATAAATTATTTATATGACATTAATTAAAAGGTGGTTTTTTTATTCTCTCTTCTGATTTTCCTTTATACTTTTACTATTCTACATTTTTTTATTACCTTCCCTCCTCTATTACTCTTTTTTTTTTCTTGTTTACCTCCTCATAAATAAGAATATATTTGAAAAAATAATATTTATTTCAGATATATTTATTATTTTTAATCAATTTTAACCTTTATCTTAAACTGCCTAATACAGTTATTAAACTCTTATAAAAAAGGACTGAAGCCATTGTTATTGTGAATTGTATGACCTATTCATTGGGATTTTGCACTAAATGCAACCTTATTTCTCTTCACATCCTTCAGTTGCCACTGGAGATTGGACCTCATGGAGGAGTGGATTAAGGGAAAATTTTAATTACTGTGGCAAATTAATTTCAATCAATCCCTGAAACTTCGTTGCACCTTTTTTACGGGTGTAAAGATAATGATGTCCTTATTTTATTTATCTTGTAAATTGTGTTACTTATCTTATAAATATTTATATTTGTTTTGTGAATTTTCATATCTATCTTGTAAATTGTCAGAATAATTTTAAGTCCTTAAGTTCTTTTGACTCCCTTTATATGTCTTATGAATATATTTATTTGTCTTATAAATTGCCCATGTTTGTCTTGTGAATTTCCATATTTATCTTGTAAATGGTTAAAATGTTTTTAACTCCCTATATTCTTTGAAATCCTTTTATTTGTCTTGTAAATATATTTATTTGTCTTGTGAATGCCCATATTTATTTTTTGAATTTTTATATTTTTCTTGTAAATAGCTAAAATGTTTTTAATTATCTGAGTTTTTTTGAATCCCTCTATTTATCTTATAAATGCTTTTCTGAAAAAAATAAAATAAAGATATTATTGTCTTTTCACCTAAAAAATAATTTTTAGGAGTGTAGTGAAATTTCACAACGTTTTGGCGTTGACTGGAATTGATCTGTGAGATTTTCCCTTGAATAGATTAGGCCATCCAAAATTAATTCCTTTTTTTAAGGATTGGATTCATTTTATGAAGCATTAAAAGATGAAACTGGAAGCTTCAGTACAAGACTCTCTGCTGAAAAATACTGTTTGCATATGCAAAACTCTTCGTTCTGATGATGATATTCCGAATGGTGATGATGTTACCCTCACTAGCACCAGGAAAATATTTGACCATCTCGAATTGAAAGCACAGATGAACATTTTAGAGTTGAGATATAGGGATTTGCACTTTAACCCTAGTTTGGATGGGAAAAATTTATGAATGAATGAATATTATAGGGGAACATTTTTAAAAAATATTTTATATTTTTATTGTTTTTTAAAATTTTTCTTCCTCCTCTTTTCTTTTTATTTTTTGTGATTAATATAAAAAAAAAAGAAGGAAAAATTACAGTCAAGCCCAAAATAATAGAAAACATAAAAAATGGTTTCTTGAAAACTCACTGAAAAAATGGTCTTAATAACTTGTCAATTGTGCCCCTATAATTGTTAATAATTTAGAACTATAAATGAGACAAATTTTTTATTTTAAAATTTTAAGAAAACATTTATTTATTGTCTGGGATGGACTGCAATCTTTCCAAAATTAAAAAAGCAAGTACTTCATCTTTTGAGCGAAAGCCGGAGTCAATTCATTCACTTTTGCAGGCATCAAATTCTCGTACATTGCAGTCACTCTTCTTTCATTTGCTTGATTATTTTAAATTTAAAGTATCAGGCCGTTGGCGATTTTTTTTTTTTTTGTGAACAGTTTATTCATATTAAAAAGACATACCATCCAAATATACAATCCTCATCGGCTATTGTAACATCCTAAATTTTATTCACTAAGAATATATTGTAATTATTATATATATTCAATAAAATGGTGAATATTTATGAACTTTGGATCTTATGAATTTTGAAATATTCATATTCATAAGAAAATGGGTAAATGAATTCAAGAATTGAATTAAATTACAAAGGTGATAGCAAAATTATAATTTTGCCAATTTAGCCCAAGATTAATTATTTTCCAATTAATTGGAGTTAATTTCAATTAATCAAGGAAAATAAAGGAAAATGTATAAATTGAATAATCTTGGTGGAATAAATTGAGATTTGTGGAGTAAAGTAAATGCCCATATTTTTCTTTTATTGGTGGATATTTAGGAGAAAGGAAATATTTACTTGGAAGGTAAACATGCCAAGTGGCATCATCTAATGCCAAACAATTAAATAAGAATTTCTAAGATATGAGCACATGTGGAAATTGGATTAAAATATGATTTCTTGGCACATGTAGTTTGATTAATGGAATGAAAGACCAAATTGTGTGCATGAAGGGCCTTAAGACATTTTTGGGCTAACCAAATGGAGGAGAATTGGTTAAATTGCAATTGGAGGCTTATGAGACAAGTTGGAGGTGGATAAGGCCAAGTACATAAAAGGTGTTGCAATCTCAACCATTGATGAGATCAAGGGCTAAGATTAAAGATGAGGTCATAAAGAAATTTCCTATCCATTTGTTAATTAAGAGAAATTAGGTGAGATATTTATGAAGCTTATGAAGCAAGGCTTCATCTTTCTCTTACCTTCATTTTCATCTCTTGCAACAAGAAAAGGAGAGAGAGGGAGAGCTTGGGAATTCTAGAGAGAAGGAGGAGAAATCTTAAGGTAAGTTCTTGTGGATCCAAGTTTTAAGGCTTCCAATTTGTATAATCTCTTCTCTAATCTCTTTTTCTTCATGAAACACTATGTTTAGCAAGCAAATCTTGAGCTCAAGGAGAGAGAGAGGAGGACTCCTAGAGAGAGAAATTTCAAGAACTCAAGAAGGTAACTTCACAAATCCTAAGATTATGTTAGATGTGGTTATTGTTGATGATTATGGTTGGATTTGGTTATTTTGTTGAGTTTGTAAATTTGGAAAGTGCTAATCCTAAGGGGTTATGCTGCCCAAATTTCTTTGAATCATGGTTAAGAAGTGTTTAAGTGAGTTAATCAAGGATTAGAAGTGAAAAAGTACAAGTTTTGGAAACTAGAACACAAAACTCCATTTTTCCTTATTTTGACCAATATTTCGGCCAGACCAGATCTGGTAGTTGGAGTTGGATTTTCATGAAATAAATGGTTCCATTGGACTCAGTGGGCAAAAATAGGTGGGGTTACAGTTGGGCATTTTTTCGGTAGAGGCCGAAAAAGCATATTTACGAAAATGCCACTGAAATCACTAAATAGGGGCTGTTAAGGGTATTTTCGTAATTTGACCATGAATTTGGCAATTTCGAGGCCGGAAATGGATTCCTTGGGCAAAAATAAGTCAGAATAGCCCTAGTCAAAATTTTGGGAAAACGTGCCATCGGGGCCGGGTACGACGGGGTCGGGCCGGGGTCCCGGGAGCATTTTGGTAAAATTTCACCATAGACTAATATAACCACCAGAAACACTATGGAAGTGTCTAAACTATACATTTGACGTTCTAGGACCGAGTAGAGAGCCCGAGGGATTGTCACGCAAATCGAGGCATGTTATTCAAAGATCAAGGAAAGGCGACTAAGGTAGGGAACTTACCTCTCCTGCATGTATTTGATATTTGTGCTGGTGTATTGATGCATGTTATTGCTTTGCTTGGTTCTGTGAAACATATATGAATAATTGAAGCTCTGTTTCTGTTTATGCTATGGTCATACGTATGTTGTTTGAAACATTGAGCACGCAGATATGTCATTGTGTGAGCATGAGTTATGTAATGCAAGCACGTCATGCATTAAGTACTTATCTTGCATGCATATTGGTATTGCTTTCCTACTGAGATTCCCCAGAATCTCACCCTCCCCTACCAACAATTTAGACAGGCGAAGACAGAACGTATGCTGAGAACAATAAAGAGAATCGTACGAAGGGGGATTGCGGTGGTGGAGCGAAGACGAGAAGATGTCTCCGTTCACTGAGACGGGTTTAGACACCTAAGTAGCGCTGCGATGTTACATTAATTGTAATTATCAAGTACGAACCCCTATGGGGAATTTCCGTAATCGTGCACATAATATCAGTATATTTATGCTATTCCTGTGTTGCCCACTGAACTGCGTATCGTTTTTCGCAAATACTCTGAAATAGTTGAAAATAAAATGAGGGTGTGACAGCTATAGTAAGAAATAAGTTAACAAAGCTGGATTTAAAAAGTCATCGTAATTAACTTGCCATATCAATTGCCTTAACTATCCAGACCAGTGTTGCTCAGCCTTGTTAAAAAAGAGGCCAATACAATGGATCACGGCATTAGGCAAAAAAACTCGTGCGAGGAATGACTTCAAAGAATCAAACTATTACATTTTCTTTTGGCCAGTAGAATCAACCCATTACATTGCATACGAAGGTCCTAATAAAAAATATTGTTCGGAAAGCCAGGAGAGGTGATGAATTAATTATCCCGTTAGACTTGCCTGGAAATTCAAATAAGACTTGCTTCAAAATTGAGTGCATGTTTAAATGAACCGTAGAAGCTATATTTCCAACATGATTTACAGTATACGAAGTAAGTATATAAAAAGAATTTTATCTCGACTTACATAAATATGTTTGTGGAGGTTGGAACTCTAACTCAAACAATAAACTTGTTTGAGATTACGTTTGAGATTTTTAAAAATATTTATTGAAATAAATCGAGACAAAATCTTTTTATATATTTATCTCTTATACATTAAATCACCATTAAAAAAACTATTTTTGAAGGGTATTCTGAACAAACACAATAAAAACAAGGGGTAGAAGGTGACAAAATAGGTTGGGAAATGATAATGGACAACCAAAATAAAATGTACGACAATGGAAAGTGAAAAACACAAGACCCAGAGAAGCCAGGGTTGAATTGGATGCAAGTGAGAGTGATGATTGTTTGAGGACAAAAACGCATAGCATCACGTTGCTCTAACGGGTACAGCATCTATGATTAGAGTATAATAAGATAAGGCGGTGTTCCCATCAACACATACGAACCTTTTGATTGAGAGTATGCCAATATAATAATCACCTAACTATGACGAGGAAGCATCATTTGATATGGCTTGATGTTATCTTATAATTTCACTGCTCAAGTGTAAACTAAAAAAAAAAAAAAAAAATTTAATTGGCCAAAAATAAAAAATAAAAAGTAAATATTTTTAAGTTCTGAGAGCAACCTAACTAAAAAAGTAAAAATCTAATTGATTTGAACTTTAAAAAAAAAAAGGAAAAGGAAAAAACTGGGGCGTGCAAGATGACTGTGCCTTGTCCACGTCAGAAGTTGGACTTCTCTTGTTGGTGGGTCCAACTTCACTGGGTCATCATTTGATTAAAGTCTGAAAATATGTGAGTGTGTGTGGTGCAGCTGCCAGTCAGGCCTTCATTATAGCACATATCGCCCCCGCAATTACCAAAACACCCTTGTCCTTTATCAACCTCATGATGACGTTCTTTGAACCCTGCAATAAAAAGGAGTTTGGGGCATATTATTATACATATCATGTCACTTTACCATAAAGACAATAGCCTTTTTACCCTTTTAAGTAAACCCTAATTAATTATATCATAATACAATCCAAGTTGAGTATCCCAAACGTGGATTTGCTTCCTCATTGTCATGCTATTGAGATCTTATCACGTAGTACCCTTTTTTGATGCTCCAACTGCAACGCTGAATATCATAACTTTTTACCCAACTTTGCGAGTCGTATGGTGTAAGAGACTGTGTCGTTTTAGGGTTTGGGCACCCTGTCCAATCTGAAAATATTCCCTAGCCGTGACTTTTGTTTCCATTATTCCGCGTTATGGTTTGTTCCATTATTATTATTATTATTACTCACACTCCTCCATGGACAGTGCACGTTCCCTTGCCTCCCTTTTCTCGTTTTATTTTTTACAACGGTTTTCTTAGGCAGTACCACTAATTATTCACAGTGGGAGAGCAACAGAGGACAAAAATAAGAACATATAATCACGAAAAAGCCACAGCCTTCCCGTACTTCTTATGTGCTTTTGTGGTATAATCGTCATTCTCCAAAGAACAGTGCCTAAAAATTTGAGGTCCTACTGGTATATTAAAAATCAGGGTTTTATTTTTATTTACAAGCAACACAGAAATACAAATAAAGGGATAGAACTGAAAGGAAAATTCCCATTTCACTTTTTGCACTACACGACAAGCACCGCCTAGTCCGACTTCCTCCCGACAGAGGTCATCAACCCGGTAATGGAGACACGTGGACGGTGAGATTTGCGCCTGGAGCCGCGAGATGAGACTTGAAGCCTAGGTTATCTTTGACTATAGTTAAAAATGGGATGGGTTCGAGACCAAACCATGGTTAACTGGCGCCGCTTTCGCCATTTTTTATTACTTTTGTCGAGCATTCGAAGTCCCTCCTCTTCTTTCCCTCTCTTCATCATCCCGCCGCCGTATGCGACTGTCTTCGTCGGCTGTCGTGGCTTGTCTGTCTTGTTAATCGCCCCCTCATTTGAAGGTGGAGGAGCTTCTCTCACCGGAGAAACCGGATAGATTTCTCCTAAATATCTAATATTCTTTTGAAGCAATCGGAAAGGGGTGATTATTTTTTAAATAGTATTTTTGCATTCTCAGAATCTCAGTTAATTGGTTCTGCTAGTGATTAGAGATTAGGTTATCGTCGCGCTCCAAAGAATAGGGAAGCCTCCAGTTGAGAAGTAGTCAGCCTGAGAAAGAGTAAGCATGTGATTATCATTGAGTTGATTGAGCAGCTAGACGATCGACTGTTTTGATTGTGATACATGCCATGGCGGAACTGGAGAATCCATCTTCAATGGCAGTTTCTGCAGCTTCCGGAGAAGCTAGCTTTTCATCCTCTGGCGTTCAGAACGAACCTGAGGAACTCCCTCCCCCGAAAAAGAAGCGAAACCTCCCTGGAATGCCGGGTACTTGAAACTCTGTCCATAGTTGGAGTTCTTAATATTGATTGAATCGTCTTAAGTAAGATTTATGACTTTTAAACTCATGCTAATTTTTTGTAGTTATTTCGCATTTGTCTTTTCAGATCCAGATGCCGAGGTGATTGCTTTATCGCCCAAAACACTACTGGCGACGAACCGTTTTGTATGCGAGATCTGCAATAAAGGATTTCAACGAGACCAAAACCTGCAACTTCATCGACGCGGCCACAACCTGCCATGGAAACTACGGCAGCGAACCAGCAAGGATATTCGTAAGAGAGTCTACGTGTGCCCCGAGCCTTCCTGTGTCCACCATAACCCGTCGAGGGCGCTAGGTGATCTTACCGGTATCAAGAAGCATTTCTGTAGGAAGCATGGCGAAAAGAAGTGGAAGTGTGAGCGCTGCTCCAAGAAATACGCCGTACAGTCCGATTGGAAGGCTCATATGAAGACTTGCGGAACTAGAGAGTACAAATGTGACTGTGGCACCTTATTCTCTAGGTTTCTTTCTTCTCTCTTTCCCTGATTATTTTGATATTCTAGCTTCATGTTCGTGTGCCGAGGGAATAATCTTTTTATCTCACCGATTTATTCTAAAGTTACGGAGGTTCTGATTGTAATTATTTACTTCGTGCTTGGTACGTGGGACTGTGAAGGAGGGATAGCTTCATTACCCACAGGGCTTTTTGCGATGCTTTGGCGGAAGAAAGCGCCAGAACCCGAACGCTAACCATTGGTGAAGCGTCCGAGGGGAATTCGAATGGGAAAGTTGCTATGGCTTCGCCACCGCAGCCTCCACTAACTCCATCAACGTCTGTGGTGTCTCCGGCTTTGTCCATTCAGAGCTCAGGTAGTAAATACACATTTATACTTCGCGGTCAAAGCTGTACACTTCTTTTAATTTTTATTTTGAAATAGTTTCGTCAGATTCATACGAAAGAATTTAAAATTTAATGGTCTGAGACGCAAGAGTCAGACATGATTTGAAGGATGTGTTTTGTCTCTTACGGATGTCGTTTTAGCTTTCTTTTATTATTAATATGTTTTTGTTCTGGTGTGGAGAAGCAGACAATCAAGTAGTAACTAAGTCAGTTGTAGTAACCAGTCGGTATGAAGTTTGTTTGTTCTGCGGAGAAGATGAGAATATGAGATGAGAGAGACAAAGTCGTCCGTGTATGATGTAGTAGTATATGATGGGTTTTGAAGTTTAATGAAGGGAGCCCATAGATCGAAGAGCAAATATAGAATAACGGGAAAGGAAGCTATTATTGCTTCTCCTTTTGCTCTTTATTCATCCAAGTTCAAGCTAGTGCCAGTAAAGATCTAATGATTTACTGGCCCAAGTCTCTAAAAAACAGAAGAAGCTTTTATACTCGATGCTTCATGAGTGGTAGTAATTCTGTGTTTAGTTTATATATATAGTAGCTTTGTTAAGTGTTGAGCTTTCTATTGTTTCTCATGACCTTTTTTTGTATTCCTGTCCATTTTCTTTCCCTTTGTATCAGAAGTCTCGGAAAACCCAATCAGGTTGTCACCGCCGTCCTCGAACGTAACATGTTTACCAGCAACCACCGTCGCAAACAGTACTCCCTCCAGTTCTACCACAGTTTTCGCCAGTATATTTGCATCCTCAAGTGCTGCTCCTTCCCAAGCATCGTCGTCACTTTCATCGTATTCCAATATGATGTCTAACTTGGGTCGTTCGGATTGCCCAACTACTACCCCAACGTTGTCTGCGATAGAGCCCACATCTCTGTCTCTCTCCACATCGCTTTATCTCTCCAAAAATGACTCATCCCTGTTCCAGGACCAACGCGACCCTCGGCACTACGCTGCGACTCCTCAGCCTGCAATTTCCGCCACCGCATTACTCCAAAAGGCAGCTCAAATAGGTGCGGCATCGTCCAACGCATCTTTCCTTCGAGGTTTAGGCTTAGCACCAGCAACTTCCTTGGCACAAAACGATAGTACCTCGACACAGTGGAATAGCCGTGTAAAGACAGAGAATCACTCGTTACCTGATGATGATGGCCTTATGCTTGGAATTCCATCTGCTGGTAATACGGGTTTTGCCAACTTGATGATGGGCTCGTCGTCGTTGCCGTTCGGGGGACAGCCGATGACTCGTGATCTTCTTGGTCTAAGCATAGGTGGTGCTGCTGGCGGGGCCAGCGGCAGGGGTGGCCTCTCTGCTTTGCTCACCTCCTTTGGTGGGAGATTTGATGTTGCAGGATCATCGACGGGAGGGAGGAATGCTCCGGCTGAAGATTAGGGGGGTGTTGTTTTTCTCTTTCTTGCTTTTTGATATCTTCCTTCATCAGAGTTTACTAGCAAGTCATATGTTGGCAAGAGGCACTTTTCAAACGGTGCTTTTATTTTTTTTGTTTTTTATAATTTTTTCCCTTTTGTCTTTTGTAATCGTGTTGCTGCCCTTTATCTTTAAGGAAGATCATGGATTGAATGAAACTGTAGAAGATGAGATTACTGTTATGACTAGGGGATGTACAGAAACTAGTATAATTGGTAGTACTAGTGAAATCTGCTGGAATTGTAGCAAATCTTTTTATTTTATGGCATACAGTGGCAAGTTGTTGTGCAGCCAGATTACTGCAGTTATTGTGAAAAAATATTTAAGCTTTTGTTCCTGCATGTTGAAATAAATGTCTCAGGTCTGTGAATGAGGGTGGACGGGCATTCTCTGTCGGTGCATTGACCAGGTGTGTATACTGTATGGGATCAGGGTGATGGTCCTGGAAGACGGTAGTCAATTCTGCAAAACTGGTATTTTGGGGTGTGCTTGTGTTTGTGGGCCCAGATTGCATCAGTTGGATCAGACCACCAAGCAGGTAAATTTAATTCAATGTAATGAGCTGTAAGGGAGGCCACTTGTTTTTTTTTTTCCGGCTCTGCCTGGTATTGAGATTTTCTGCTGGCGCGTCAGTCTCCTAACTGATTGAGTCAAAATTTTCGCATGGGGTGATATAAAATCATGTACGTACGTGTTCTTTAGGGTTTAGACTTCGATAAACAGCATAAATCAAAACCGAAAAGACAGAAACTAACCGCAATAATCACCAAATCTTGGATAGGGTCCCCAAAGAAGACTGAGGAGGCCTCAATTGGGCTGCAAGAACTTGGGCCCAATTATATGGCGGAGATGCAGTCAGACGAGAACAAAAATTACAGCTTTTATAAAACTAAAAAGAAATTAAAACGAAGAGTAGTACTGTATTCCACTATTCTTCATGTTGTAATGCATATTTAATTTTGTTAAGAAAATTAAATAAATTATTTTAAAATATTGATATTTATTTTTTTTATACTAAATTAATTTGTTTGGTTTATAAGCTGATATATATATCAATTGATATATGACATGCGTTATGATTAGCTAATTTACTCTCTTCGATTCTAAATATAAGACAAAATTAATTTTTTTAGAGATATTAATAAAATTAATTAAATTAATTTAAAATATTTATATTTTTCGTTTTTTCTCCAAACTATTTTACTTAACTTATAAACTGATAAATAATCTAAAAATACCAATGTTTTCAGAGCCGAGCCGGACCGGACGGTCGGACCGGCCGGACCGTCGGCCGGCGTCGGCAACGGCTTGGTTTTGAGGGGAAAGCCGTTTTAATGTTTCAGCCGGATCGGACCGGGAAAAAAACGTTATAAACCCGGAAATCGCCTTTCAGCCGGAAGCCGGGACGGATTTAAGGCAGCCGGACGGTTCTCAACTAACGGTTATACTGAGAAGAAAAACGAAAAAGCGAAGAAGAAGAAGAATAGTTGAAGATGAAATAATAATCCTACTGATTTCTCACCGTTTAGAGAGGGAGAGATTCATTTTTCATTGTGAATATGATCTTCATAAAAACAAAAACATAGATCAGCTCCTTTCAACGTTCGAACTTGAGCTCGCCGGCCAGAGAAAGAGAAGCTTAGATCTGGGTTTGAGAGGGAGAGAGAAAATGTCGTTTCTTTTCCCGTGTTCCAGTTTCTGTAATGATGAATATTTTCTCCCAAAGTGCCACCTGCCAAGCTTTGTCTTTTAGTGGGGTTAATATCCATTAGTCATTCTTCGGCCAACAATCACCCATCGGTTTTTTTTTTTTTCTAACACCCATTGGTCAGTACATGGATAAATAGGATGTTAGGTTTTCACTTTAAAGTACTATTTAATTTTCAACGAGCATACCATGTTCATTTATTTTTTAAACTTAATTTTAAGATTTTAAATGATATTTCACACATAAATGACAATTAATGTATATTCTGAATGTTTCCTATTATCTACATCTATATAAAATAGATAAGACATATGTCCTCTCTTTCTACTTTAAAATATTATATTAAAAATTATAAAAAACTCCATAATATTTAATGTTTAGATATAAAATATCATTAAAATTATAACTATTATCTAATTTATTTTTAATGATCTCATTGTGTAATATAGGACACATGTTATATGTAAATTTTTTCATGTTTTTTTGCAAGTTGTGTAAATATTTTATAGATATTTCTTACTATATTTTTATATATGTGTGTGTATATAGTATTATATTTTTATTTAATTATTATATTACCGGTCCGACCGCCGGTCCGACCGGTCCGACCGGATGAACCATGACCCGCTGACTTTTCCGGCTCAACATCCGGTCCGGCTTTTAAAACATTGAAAAATACACAACATATAATATGATTAAGTAATTTATTTAACTTCCTTAATCTCTCAGAAAAAAAATCAACTTGTTCAGGGAGTATTTATCTTATATTAATGAAAATTGGAGGACTGGTAGTATTTCGTGGAGTCCACCACAAATCATGACCCGGGTCCATTCATTTCATGAAAAATCATTCGCATTGCGAAACAATCGTTCACATCCGGAAACAGCAAAACAGCGCGAAAACCAGCCATTAAAGTCGTAACATGGAAAAAAAATAGTGAGTCAGAAACATCCGAGTCACAAAACATCCTTCAAACCCAATCAAGTTCTCCAACTTGCAGCACTTTCGGTAGAAGCTAAGTCAAGTGGACGGTGGACGGCTCTTGCAATTGCCAAGCGATCAATTCTCATTGGAGCAGGTCCACTACATCGATGACGATGGGTACTTCTGGCGGACCAAGGGTAGCGGACCAAAAGGGACTCCGTTGGCTTTGAAAACTACGCATTACCATGAAAATACTCCGACCTTGTGGAATTCATCATTCTGAAACTGAATCTGTTAAAGTGGTTCAACTTTTAGACTTTTGCGAGCCCTTGAATCAATATGGTAAGTTCTCCCTTCAGCTGGTGCCATGAGAACGCTTTCTTGGCTTCAACAGCATTACCACGCCAGAACTATGCAATCATCGTCTTATTTACAAGCAAAGAAAGGATCGCCTATCTTATTAGGGACTTATTATAATATGCAACTCCGGCTCCCACATGATGGAGGCCTCTTGGGGACTGTTGAACAACAAATCACAACTTCAAACCGGATGCATGTGTCAAACTTGACTATTCCCTCCTCCAATCTTAAATATAAAATCTTCTTGATACATTCGTATGATAAGAAAAACAGCCAGGTTTGTAAGTTATAATTAACATGTAGAGAATTTGTCACTCTTTTTTTTTTTAAAAAAAAAGACCCTATCATTTCATGATAAGAATTCAATACACAAAGGTAAAAAGGCACTGATAAATAGGGTTATTATAAGGGGGGAAACAATTAATATAAGAAATAAAAGGAAATTGCCCCTTAAAATTAGAATGAAGTTAAAACTCTCAAATACATCTCATATTTGGAACAAAAGGGAGCATTTTCTCCCGACCTAAAAAGTAGGGGCTAGTTAAATTAGGTTTTATGTTTAGGAAGGGGTAACTTATTTAATATTATCTTTAATTTTTAATATAAGAGTTAATTAACTAATTTGGATAGATTAAGGAGAAAAACTAACTATGTTAGTTATTTAAAATAAATACAGGTCGATTTTTCAAAAACATCATAAACATCATATCTTATCATGACTATCTTAGATGAACATTCTTTAATGTGTATAATGAATAAGGGTAATTAAAAAAAATTATAAATTTGATGAATAAATTCAACCTCCAAATAACTTATATATTAATGAGTGGAAGGTGGAGGCATTATTAATATTTGGATAGCGGATGCCGGACAAAGACAGGGCATTTAATTAGCATCACAAGTATCTGGCGTGAAAGAAATGAGCACATGAACACGACTGAAGTGCTGCCAAGGCGTGCAGCAGTCAGTGGTAAGATTTGGAATTTTCCTCGTCATCCTATCCAGATTCTACCAATTTTGTGGCTTCACAGTTCCCACTTCAAATTTCGAAATCCCTCCCCCCAGTCACGTTGGCCCCACCATCCTTTTCTGAGTTGCCAGTCCCAATTCCTACACTCCCTCCCAATTTCGAATAGCTCCGCAAGGATTCGTCAATCACTCAACCTAGTGGGAGCAAAAATGGAGAGATTTTCTCCGAGAGAGGGCATCCTCTTAGGCTACAATCATCAAAGGCCGTCCACGAATCCGAGCACGCCACTCCGAAACTCGGACGTTGATTTCCACGATGTGTTCGGCGGCCCGCCGAGGCGGTCTTCAATTCAGGAGGCGCGTTCCGGTATCGGCGAATCGCCGGCTTTCAGTGCATCGCGAATGGAGGAAGAAGGTGCTTGGTGCGCTTGGCCTCAAGTTCGCGAGAAACCTGTGTTTGGGGAGGAAATTTTGAACAGAAGGCGGCACACAAACGATAACTTCTATGACGATATATTCGGCGGAGATGAGTCTCCCTGTCGTACTCCGGTGAAGCATGAACGACACCCTTTCTCTTCGACGCCAGCTTCCAGAATTATGAGCCCCGCCCCTCCTCTGCCTCCCCTACCCGATTCCTCTGCTCCTCCTTCTGTTCCCTCAACATTCAGGTTCACCATCTGCTCACCATTTCTTAACCTTATCCCAAAAAAAAAAAAAAACCCGCATCTTCTGCGAAAATAATTCCAAGAATTGTCATGATTTATCTTTGGGTTGCAATTGCGCGAAATATCAGTAAATTCAAAACTGAAGATGGCCATTTCAATCAAATATTTTTCTTATAAATATAAAAGAAAAATGGTTTTACTAGATTAACTGATGATTGTTTGAAATAAAATTTATTTATGTGGTGTTCTTTGTAATAAGACTATTAAATAAGAGAGACAGCTTGCTTTTTTCGGTTATTACTTATTACTCGTTAGTGGTCAGGAATATGACAAAACTTAACTTCGTTTACATATGTCCATGAGCTCCTTCTCCAATTAGGTCTTGTCATGTGAACTTTTTTTTAATAATAAAAAATCACATTGATGAAATTTTAATAAAAATGACACATGGCCAGACTTGATTGAAAAATTGGACCATAAAAGCAAATTTACGTACATTTTGTTGGCTGCCTGTTCTGCTCGGACCAAAAAAAGGAAGAATTAAAGCTACCTATTGGACATCAAGGCCCGCTTGATTTATGGGCCAGTCTCAGAAACGAAATGGGCCTACCACAACCTGCAGAAAATATGGCCCACCATAAGTCATCTATTCCTACCCAAAAGAGAGAGGGTTGTCTTAATTGATTTCCCTTTCTATTGACTGTATCTATTATTAGATTAACTTTTAAGGGATTGACTACAATCCTCTTCTCTTATCATTCTCTTTCTCTCTACTACTCATCTCAGCTTTTAGATTAAAATCTGATTATTTCAAATTTAATGTTTCATAAAAATATTATTTTTAAATATTTTTTATTATATGTTTAAATTAACATAACTAAAATTTATCATTTTTTAATTTATTTAATTATTTTTTAATAATTTGATATTTTTTTAAAACATTAAATTGAAATCATTCAATTTTTAATCTAAAAATTGATATGAGTAGTGGGGGAAAGAGGATAATAAGATAATGGTAAAAGTAGACGCCGCATATTCAATCTCAACTTTTAATGATTGAGATAAATTTTTATTATAATAATATTTTTTAATATTATTAAATCTCAATTATTCAAAATGGATCTAGATAATAGATATATTCAATTAGGAATAAATGGAAGGAAAAATCAAGCAAACACCCTCTCCCTTGAATAAAAAACGGCGGGGATCAAAATTCCGCATCTATGGCAGTATGGCTTATGTCCATTGTGGTGGTCTCTTCAATTTTTCGTTATTCTGATTTGTTACAACTCACTGCACTAACAAAACCTTCATATTCATTGTTCAACTTCCTCAGCCTTCCTGCCAAATTGACAAAAGGGTCGGACCTTCCGACGTTTGGTTCCCCTGCTACAAGGAGCCTACGCATGAGCAACAAGGATGCTTCTTCAAATGGCTTAAGCTCTTCAGATTCTCCAGCCACTCATCTGTCTAGATTTTCAAACCACGCTACCCAAGGTAAGGAGGAGTTAAAGATTGTTTCGGGAGCTTTACGGCCAAGTCGTTCATCACAAGATATTTCAGACTTGAGCATATCTGATAACGCAGACAAAGGAGGCGATAGTGCAGGTCAGTTTCATTTCTCAATATATAAATGGGCTAGTAAAGGGGTACTGCCACTTTTGACGCCTCTTAGGACTGAAAGAAACTCGAGAACAAAAGAAAATGTTAAACTTGAGAGATGCTCAAGCGCTAAGGATTGGATAGCAAGAGAAAGTACTTCACACAATGATGGTTCTTTAGCAAATACCAGCTCCTCTTCGTTGAAAGGCAGAAGACAAGATTGGTCAACTACTCTTGTAGCCTCTCAAAATGGGTCAGATTCGCTGGAAGAAAGAACTTCTGAGAAACCTAATTCGACATCCTTAAGCACCCTTCAAAATGATATCAAATATGTTCCTGGTAGTGCTTTATCATCTGATACTCAAGCAGAATCAAGTATCAATTCTTTAAGTGAGAAAGAAGCTTCTGGAAAAATGAAAAAGGAGTTGGTTCAGCCAACTAAAACTCACAAGGCTGAGTCAAAATCGTTACATTCTCTTTTCAGCAAAAGTAAACACACACAAGGTAAAAGCCAATTACACCACTCACTATATGCGGATATTACCAGTCTCCCATTCCTGAAACCCCCCTCTATGTTTTGATGTCAGATTATACTGAGAAGATTAAACCGGAGAAGGGAAAAGAAAGCAAAACTATGAAGTCATCTGCTGTTAGCGACATTAGTACTAATTGGAAGAAACAAGTAGAAAAGACAGTTGACTTGAAGGGTGTAGAAGCAACTAAAGCTGCCTTGCAAAGTTCGTTAAGGTTGGATGAGAATGTAGAGAATGTCAAAGTGAAAGATAAAGTCAAAGAATTTGTTCGAATATTCAGCCAAGAAGCGCCTACGAAGCCAAGAGTTCGCACCAAATCATCTGAACACAAGCTGAGAAGTGGTTTACGAACAACAGAAGAAGTAAGTGTTGGCAGTTGGCACAACTAAACAAACATGAATGGACAAGAAAGAAATTCAACTTGAAAACGGATGTTAATACTAAATACCTAAGAACACCTAGAGAGAAAATTGTTGTCTGTTAAATTCTGAATGTTAAAGATAAATAGTTTAGTTTCATACAGTTGAATTTGAGATTTCTTTCAAATTTCCCCAGGCAAAAGATAATCCTCAACTGTCGATGAAAGAGGATTCTACCACAGAGACTACCAACATTTCTGGTAATGATTTGTCTCGGCAGGATGATGCCTCAGCATCAGGTTCCGGTTAGTTCTCCAAATATAAAAATTTCCATCAGTTGAGAATCTGACTTGTACAAAGGTTCTCAGTGGGAAGCACAACTAGTTATGCATATGCTCTATCTCTCTCAAGACGTAACTATAGGACAACACGCATTGAGCATCAATTTATTTATTATTTTTTGGCCAGCCATTGAGCATCAAATTTGATGCCAAATGCTCTCTTAGCCCTACAATTTTTTCCCCATTATGTGTTTCTCCTTACTATGGCAAACCTTACCTGCAAAAATAAGTAGGAGTACCATATGGTCCAGATGCTGAATGTAAATATGAATTTCACGGTACGTTTGATGTCACTTGATGGAGTATTTTTTATTGTTTGCAGAAATTCCTGATAGTACAGTTGCAGTTGAAGATGGGCTTTTCCATGGAAATTTTCTGGTAGGTTGTTGTCATGTTTAATCTATCTCGTTCAGTGGAATATTGTTTAACTAAGACATGCAAATTGACATCTTTTAGTGCAAATTGAATTATTGCCTTCTATTGCCCCCCCCCCCAAACAAAAAAAAGATCAGAGAAAGAGGGAGCTTTTATGTGCCAAGTGCTGATGAGCTCCTTAACTGGGTTTCTTCACAACAGGTAAAGGAGCTGGCGCAAGATGAGAATGAAGTCTTGAAAACCCAGGATAATCAAGAAATCAAAGTATTGTGTCACTACCCAAGCTATGTTTGTTTTAGAGTTCCGCTAGAGCACAACTCTGTATAATGTTGTGAATAATGCAGGCAATTGATGATAAGATACGACAATGGTCTAATGGGAAGCAAGGAAACATACGGTCCCTGCTATCAACATTACAATATGTGAGCAATATCAAACATGTTCAAAGCTGAGTTAAAATTCAATTCTACATATAAAACTTCCTATTGTTTTTATTGCTTGTCAATAAAGATAATGCCTCCTGATATGCCGTTAAGTGATATTTGGAGTCTAGTTCTTGAAGTTCATTTGATGTGCTTATTATTAAAATTGGCAATCTTCATCAATATAGGTGCTTTGGCCTGACAGCGGCTGGAAGCCTGTGCCGCTCGTTGATATAATCGAAGGGAATGCAGTGAAAAGAGCTTATCAAAGAGCTTTACTCTGTCTGCATCCGGATAAGCTGCAGCAGAAGGGTGCTGCTTCTCATCAAAAATACATTGCAGAAAAAGTTTTTGAAATTTTGCAGGTAACATATTTGGCAGCCTATTTCCAGTAAAGTATCATTCGATGTCCTTTAAGGTATCATCTTGATTGGAACCGGGAATACATGTTAGGCGGCAATGTTTGGCATAGGAAAAAGTGTTTTCTGAATAGGAATTGAGGAAGTGTTTTCCTCCTATCAAACATTTACTTATTGATCCCTGTGCTGTGGAATGACCGTGGACGTTTAACAAAGATTTAGGACCAATACTTTCATGAAATCATGGCTTGGGTTTAGTTAAATTTCTGGAAACCATAGGAGTGTAGGAAATGAGGAAATATACCTATATTTATTGGCTCATTCAGCATGCTCCTAACCTCTTTTGAAACTCGAATCATATTGTCCGCATTTTACATGTAGGAGGCATGGACTCATTTCAACATGCTTGGTTCTCTCTAACCTCTGTCAATGCCAATAAAGAGGGGCAAAGAAACCCTGATGAGAATTTGCTGTCTATCAACAATGAGATTGATCGGTATAGTAAATTCATGTGATTACTTGTTCGCGTAGCTGCGGCTATTTTTTCAGGTAGATTGTAAATGATCGACTCCACAAATGTACAATTTCCATTGTTGGCTTGGATTTGGCTCACTTGGAGAGCCTATTTCGGGGCAATGCTCAATTGCAATCATGAAAGTAACGTATTTATTTTATTCCAGTATTTTATTTTATTCTATTCATAACAGATTCAATTTCATTCAAATACTCTACATTGGAGCATATAGCTTAGAAATAGGCACCGCAAGCAATCCAAATCTGGGTGGCATACACCCAAGAATTCTCTTTTTTCCCAGTATACAGATCAATAATTTTTCGTATGTATTTGTAGCAGACTAAATACGGTGTGTACATTACATGTTAAAATTACCAGGCGTCTATTGTGATTTGTGGGGTGTTTTTTGAGTTGGTCTTCAAGTAGAAGCCCTTCTTGTATCTTCATCCTTCTTTTTCGTCATAATCCCTCGTTGCAATGTGTCTCATTTTTGCTGTTTCCTCTCTTACCTTTCTTTGTATGTGAACTTTTTATATCGTTTATGAAGAAAATTTTTCTGAACACTCAACCTAATTTTAAAAAAGATCCATTAACGGTAATATTCTTTTAATCGCTATAACTTAAATCAATTTCTAAGTTCTTTTAGTCTAGAAATTTTCAACCACATTCCTTTATTATATATATCATAGTTACAGAGTTTATTCTTATATCTCTAATTGTTAATAATCTATCACTTCAGCATGATGTGATGATGTGTTTAAAATATAAAAACATGATTGTTTTAAACAAAATACATATCTTTATTTTGAAAACATTACAACAATTACCGCCTACAATAGCATACATCTCATGACTCAAGACGTACAGGAACTTCAGATGCTTATCCACACACAAGAAAGATGGGTATTGGTCTGCAGGACATTCAGATGTCTTTAAAGTTTAAACTAGGTACCTATGACCATATCTAGTGCACTGGCCGAAGAAAATATAAAGGTCTAGTGGCTGTCTGCATAAAAATCATCACTATATCACAAATTTACAACCTACACTGGTTCTTCATATTTTTGGCCAACCCCCCCCCCCCCCCAAAAAAAAAAAGACTGGTTCTTCATATGCAATGCATAGAATGATCAGAATCAGCAATGCCAATGCCGTTTTAAAACAATCCACGTTGGAGAGGATCCTACTCGGCCCCTACAAATTTACCAAATAATATTAGAAACGGAGATTGCTTTGAAATTCGCCTTAGAGCTCTAGGGGCAGATCAATAATCAGATACACATCCACCCGTGAATATTAGTTCTGGAACACAGCTTTCTTTCTTTCATTTTCTTTACTAACAGAACCACACAAGGAATGACAGACCACGAATCCGAGTTATCAACGGAAAAAAGTAACTTGAAGGAACACAAAAGAGAAGATTCCAGAAGAGCTCAGGTCATTGATCACATTGAACATTTCTACAAGAAGAAGCGACTCAATGCTTCAAGTTCAACAAGAGTTCACCAGCAATTGAGAACACTTAATTGGCCATATATTTCAGTAAGAATACACATGTACCATTCAGATGTTTGGGGTAGTATGGGTTATAAACACCTTCGCATGAGCTGTCAATTCAAGTGCAAATGCCAAGTCTGAAACTATGAAACTCGTAGGGATCAACATATCATGTGAGAGGGGCGCCAAGAAATTATCAATCGTCTTTCTGATGCATAACACTAGGCGGGCTATTTTTACCATTGAGAGCATCAAGATATATCCACTTTTCAGCCAGCCCAATATCTGAAAGCTTCAAATTACCCTGCAAGCAAAACATAATAAGCAATATCAAGCTAGAATCGACAGTGACTTCAGCAAAACAATTAAAATAATAAGATCTTCCATGTATCCAAAAACTTTAAAACCGATAAAAGTCACTCTCTTTAATAATATAAGGGTTCGCTATCATTAGGCTATGCTTCTTGGAGCAGAGAGAGGGGGGAAACAGAATGGAGATGAAAACAAGAATGCCAAGGAGGAGAAATCAAGAGTTTGGTATTCTCCAACTGGAGCTTTATAGTTCACAAAAAGATATTGAAGCAGAATTGCTCGTTATTACAATTTAACCAATTATATAAAAAGTTTAGAGTGAAATTGCAGGAATCAAATCAAGTATCTGCTAAATGCTAATGTCAGGGTATAAACGGTATTCTCCCTCTTATTCAAATATTCAACTTCGACAACAGGGACGTGCATTAGGATATTTAAAAAAATCTAACGTGCATCCACTACAACCAACTCGTTCTCGAATTGGAGTCAGGAAATCGTAGTATATAATCAGTGAAGCAGAAAATAGAATTGCAAGTAAAAAATAGTCCACACATGCGAGCATATCATTGTAAAAGCTGTAGAATAGGCAACTACCCATATCCTGCCAAAATACTTGCAAATCCTAAGGTATTAAAATAAGCATAAAGGACCTATTCACAAATCACAATAAAAAACTAGAATAAACATGCTGATAAAGAATTACATCTGCTATGAATGGCTTCCTGAACTTTCATGCTGATAGAGAATCACAATAAAAAACTAGAATAAACACATGCTGATAAAGAATTACATCATGTATTCATGAAATTTCATACCTCAGTAGCCATCAAATTTCTAACATTGTTGGCATAAACTCTGGGATCATCCTTCTCTAACTGGGAGGGATAGTATACAGGTAACCTCGTCACCTCCATATAGTTAACAAACTGACAGAGGAGAAAAAATATGTGGCGCATCTGCAAATATGTGGTTAATTTGAACTACATTAAAAGAAAATTTGAAAATGATAAAAAAAGGGAAATTTCTAAAAATTCCATTACCATCAACACTCAGGTAAAACTTTTAAGCATAATTGCTTGTTGCCATGACATATTTAGCCCAAGGTTTATTTTCATTAACGCCAATGGTAATGTTGGAATTTTCAAAAACAGATGAGGTTATTTTGGTCTCACTATAATTAAAACTCCCCATTTTGGATGGGAGGAGGGAGAGGCCAATTTTCTTATCCAAAACCCTCCACGAGTAGGGGGTTAAGCTAACCCTTCATCAGTACTGCTGACATTTTCCACCTCCACATGAAGAAAAGTCAAGAGTACCAAGCACTGGCTCCCTCAAAATTGCTGAAGACTTGAGCATTCCATCAACATTAAATAAGGTTTAAGAAATAACAGAAGCAAATTCAACATATACAAGCCAAGGCACAACCATAGGCTCAAAATGTGACCCACTTTGCAAAACATAACTTTTTAGATGCAAGTTGATACTTGATATAATTAGTCCTCATGGTGGAAATTCAGAAGGTACAATAAAACTAAAACTTTATAACCACTCACCCCAGACATAGACTCCCAGGCAGGACTAAACCTCTGGTAAGGGTATTTTAGAATTACAGGAATTACAGGCGCACTTGCCAAAAAGCCACCAGTCTTAAATGGAAGAAGAAAGTCGCCATTTGTGGTTGTACCTTCTGTAGAGTGTAGAACACTCAGTATCATTAAATTTAAACGATTATAAGTTGACAATAAGAATGAAAGGAATAGATGCTCCAGACCATCCTTGATGTACTGACATAGACTTTGATGGATGACAGAAAATATAAAATGATCAGACTTAAGAGATACATATTTGATTATAATGTGACAATTGCTACCATAGACCCCAAATGTTTCACACACCAGCAACACAGTAAATTAGAGATTTAATGTTTAGAGAAGTATCAATATAAAGTCAATCTACAAGTTGTAATATTCACAAGTCATAAATAACACATCTCATTCCTCGTACTCCATGCAATGCATGAGGCTCACCTATCTAGTTTGAAGACAAACAAATTAATAGATGAGGTTTTTTTATAGATGAAAAGAAATAAATTATTGACGAGAACAGACATTAACTGAAAAATAAACTTAAATTAAAACATATAAGTCGAAAAGATCAGGAAAAAGACAACTGAGGAAAAATACTTCCCCTTCTGAGAAATCTCAAGCCAGAACAATAGTTAATAATGTTCGCCAATGAAAACCAAGATACGTAATACATTTATTCAGTAGGACACATGTCAATTATCAGATAAATTTTAGAGGAAAGGGGATGCATTGCATAAGAAACTGATTCTTATTCCATGAAACTGATTTAGAACTGTATAAAAAGGGTAGCTAAAGAAACATAGATAACATGAACTAATCAGAAGCATAATAACCTGGAAATAACAACATAAGGGGAGCTTTATTCTGATGAGCTTCTCGAATTCTTTCAGTGACAACACCTGCAGGCGGAAATATCTGCAATTTAGTTATGCCTGATAATTTATAGACCTAATTTTTTCCCAAAAAGGGGCAGAACAAAGCCTAAGTTCAAGCTCAGTTTATAACATCAAGAATCTTCAAGATATAAATACTTCTACTCACTGACATAAATTGGTATGCATAACAAGAATGGGCGGGACAGCTTTAGACATGACACACAAAAATTAGCTAGCCTATACCCAAGAGTTAAAAAGGAATTCAGATCCTAACTGCATTTGAATTTAAAAAACAGCACAGATAATCCATTCATTCCCCCCCCCCCCAAACGCCGTAATATCTTATAACCATTGTATTCTTGAACAATTTATTCATAAACTCAGCAAGCGAAAGACCCCATGCGATTAGTGTGGCACTTCAATATGAACAAAAGAACCATGCAGAACAGAAATTTGGAAGAGGAACCCCTGAGGGGGTGGGGTTAAGACTTTGCGTATGGTCAAAAGCATTACAATGTGCGCATGCACCAATAAGCACCTGAAACACCCATGGAGTCTGATGACTTTGATTCCCGCCGAGTATAGACACAGCCAAGGCACTTACTGTCAGAAAACATGCAATTATGTTTAAGCCCAAGGTTTTAAATTGTTTCATAGGTGAAGATAAAAGAGTTGCATCAAGGCAGAGATAAGATGCAGCACGTTCATTTATATGCTGCACGATCATTAAACTCAAGAAAGTCTTATTTTGCATTATGACAAAAAAAAGAGCCATCACAGCAACACCTAAACAGCAAGCAACATAGGAAAATAGATAATGCATTAATAGCAAGCTAACAAACCTGATGAGGCCAACTAAAGGAAGCTTAGCCACCGATGCCTTCAGCAACAAAATCCAAGATTGGCATATATAGTTTGAAACATGTGTCAGTAACATATTTGAGGTCATTACAGCAAAGATAAGCAGTATACATTCAATAAAATTTACATGGTACTACACGACAGACCTTTGCAACAAAACTTGGGAATGAGGAAGACATGTGATACAAAATATCCACGTATGATATGTGATTAGATATTATTACTCCAGGTCTTCCCGTCTTTTCAGATTGGTCCTTTCCTTTCTTCTTATATGAAAGGAGAAGAGAATTAGTAGAACTTAAGACAAATACCAAAACAAAAATATAGAGACAAGAAAGCTGGACCTAAACTATATTAATTGTAGCTGCTCAATCACATTATATTTTTCCCTGAAGGAGGGAGGAGGAAAAAGAAGGTGCTAATTCTAGGTAGGTACATCGGCAGGCCAAAGCATATCATATAATCCAGAGCCACAAAATTTCAATGAAAAATACATATTCTCATTATTGCATTGCAAATGAGATAGAAGATTAGAATATAGGCATACATGAATTAACCTTACAACCATAGTTATTTATTGGGGTACATAATACCTGGTTGAGCGTTATATTCAATTTTAATTTATATATAAATATAAATTCTCGTACGTGCCACGCTTTTCATAAGCAATGAACAATGTGGCTTCTCTTTCGATATACTATTTAGTATCTACAAGCCACATGAACAGTACGGTTTACATTGGCTCCATATCTCTTTCTATTCCATCATTTTTAGTATTATTTTTATCCTTTTCTCTTCCAGTTTTATTATTTGAGTTTGAAGTTTAAATTTCCCGCTTAAAATGTTGTTCAAGTCAAACCATCTTTTTATAAAAAGATTTGTATTGGATTAATATGTATCCAAAAATTCGAACCCCATGCACTTGTCAGCGGGGAAGTAGGAAATAAACCATTCCAAAGCAAAGATGATGTAGCAAATATAGTCCCAGAAAAAAATTGGAAAAAAGCAGAGGGTGAGATGATGTATTTAGAAACAAACGGGTGCGTCCATGGAACTTACTGGAGAGTACCACTCTCTCGATCACATCAGTCCTCTCAAACAGATTTTAAGTAACATTCCGTAAAGATAAACAAATACTCCTTTCCGTGCATATAACACATATTTAGTTAATTTAATTAATATATAAAATATATTTATCTAATTTAATTAAGTTGGAGAAATTAGCTAATATAATAAATATTAAAGTACTATTATCATCTTCTTTAACCCGTCCTCCGCTCTCTTTCTTGTTTCATTATTGATCCGCTCTCTTTCTTGTTTGATTATTAATAAGGATATATCAACAGAAATAAATTAAAAATAAATTGATAAACATAAAAAATATATTTTATATTTAGAAACAATAACTTCCGATATATATTGGAGTACAAAAGAATTACCTCAGTGGGGGGCTCTTCATCGGTATGCGGAGTCCTAAAGCTCTCACTGATCCAGTAAAACCCTAGAACAAAAAGAATGAGCCTGGCGAGAAATTTGCCAAACGCAACAATCACATACCTTCTCCACCAGCGCAAGTGCGCGTAATCTTCCTGTCCATCCTCTCGATGAGGGACGGCGAAAAGTGTGCAGATCCTACAAATGAAGTAATAGAAGATCAAAATGGCGATGGTCAGGCCCAGCCTAATAGGTACTAATGTGAACAATGCCAGAGCTAGCAGGAGCTTCTCCTTCATCGGCAAGGGTCCACATCCCATGGCTCCGTAAACATCGCGTCTGACGTAGGGAGCGAATCTATTCTCTTGCTCTTGGAGACTGTCAGAGGAGACAGAAAAGTGGGAACTGAGAAGAAGACGGTCGTCGGAGGTGGAGGCCTCGTGGTGAACAGGATCGGGATTTTTGGTACTTGATTTGGGCGGCTCAGAATTCAGGGCCACGATTTCGCAATCCATGGTAGGAACCTGATTGACTGAGAGCAAATCTTTCTCTTTCATAATGGCACTGGCAGGCGCTTCTTTATAGGTATATATATAGGAACATGAACAAGCTTATGCTCTCACGAATCTGGAAATTTCACGGAGGCTGGCGCGCGCGCATGGGTGGGTAAGATAAAATTGCTGATAAATTGACCCGAAATAAATACATAGATACAACTCTTACTTGTTATAACTAGTTTAGAACCAGGCCAAAATAAAAAATATGTAATCTTAGAAAAGAGATCAAAATCTCATGGTAAAAACACAGGGAAAAGAACAGGCTCTTCTTTTTTACAACCAAAAAAGACCAGACTGATAATTATTCATAAAAGTTTAAAAATTTAGGGCAAATTGCATTCAGGTCGCAATTAACAGATTTAATGGTAATCAGGTCTCTTGAAAATTATCAAATTATAATGAAGTTTCAAAGAAATTGAGGGTTATTAATTCCAAACATGAAAATACAATTTTGCCACTTTGTTATTAATGACAGGTGCAGAGTAACTAATGACAAATTTAGAGCATCCAATAATGATTAACTGAATGTTACCTTCGGGATTTATGTTATTGTTTCATTGAGTGTGTCAAAGGGCATGAATTTCTACTGCGGAGATTATGCTCTGTTTTTGTATGCTTAGACAGGGATAAATAGAAAGATTTATGTGTTTACTAACTCCTATTATACAATTTCAAAATGTTTTGTTAATATAGTACTCTAAAGTTATTAGTGTTGCTTATGTAGTTGTTAATAATAACTTTGTTCTATAGGGTAACAAAAAAGATGGCTAGTATACATTGAAAGCATATATTATGTTTCTTGTATATAAGGAACAATTTCTAAATGGAGGAGAAGATTATTTGCAATATGTGGAGGTAACGTTAAAACAAAAACTATAAATGAAGGCAGTACGTATGAGTAGTTGAGAACGATTGTAACATCAATTGTTTGAAAAGAAGGTAGTAGAATTTCTATGAAATTCACGTTTACCTTTGATGCAATAACCTTTGTGGATCTTGTAGATAATGAAGGAGTAGAATATTTTATTAATTTCAATGGAGGAAATTGTCATGTGTATGTAGGAGAGAATGTAGATAATAATACACAACCAATAAAGGATAATGCTAGAGATAAATTACATGTATAGGTTGTATTTACTTTTTAAACTAATATAATCTGTAGTCACTTATTGTCGTATAAGTTGTTATCGGATACTCTAAACTTGTCAATGGTTGTTTGTCATTGGTTGCTCTAAACTTATTATTAGTTGAGCTAAAATTGCCATTACTAACAAAGGGGTAAAATTGTACTCTTATGTTTGGAATTAATAGGGCTCAAACCCCATGAGACTTCACTGTAATTTGATGATTTTGAGGGACCTTGTTACAATTTTCCCTAAAATTTATTGATCATGTCTACAAATATAATAAATTCACCCAAATTCACCTTTAGTTAAATAAGAAGAATATACCTATATCTCTATTTTGTAGGGAGTTATCTGAATTAAAAACATCAAATCTTTGCATTATCTAAATTCTATTCCACACATCAATTATCTTCTAATTAGGGGAGGAATTAATAATATTTACTTATTTAGATTAATATCTTACTCCATGCTATTTGGAGAAAGAATTTTGATAATTATTATAAGGTATTATATTAATTATTAAATATTTATCATAAAGCATGGACGATACTCTTAAAAATTGTTAAATTTCAAATGGTAAGTAAAGCTAACTAGAAAAGAGAGGGAATTCCAAATTTAAAATATACAAACATTTTGCAACTATAAAATCTTTATGAAATTTACGCATCAGCAGATTTTGGATTGATTAAAAAAAATAAAATTTGAAACCATCAAAATTCAAGTAAAGTTTTTTAGAACCCCGTTGTATTTAGCATTGTTGATTAGAGTCGGAAAATTGGGCCAACCTGACATAGGGTGTGTTTGGGATAGCGGTAGGAAAAATGACTTATATAATTCGGGCTTATTAAAAATGACTTAATAAATAAGTCAATATTTGTAATGTGATTTATGTTTGGATGAGCGGTTGAATAAGTGATTATTTATAAGTGAAGATGTGTTTGGATTAGCGATTGAATAAGTGTGTTTTTAAAAGTAAAAACTTGAAGGGTATTTGTATATTCTTCAAATTTTAGATAGATCATATATGCGATATCCAACAGTAACATATCATTTGGCCCAGGAAGATATCCGAAAATGCAAACTTGTAACTCCCGAGATGAAGCCCAAACTAAGAATGGAATTTCAGAAATTATAACAGCATAAACACATTGTGTTTTAGTCTATACGCCGAATTCTCCTGCATACAGACAAGTAACAAAATCATTAGCTATATTACAAAACAAGCTGATTGAGGCAACTGAATTATTATTATGCAACGTTATAAGTAATTGTAGGCATTACTAACCTGGCATTTCCGCCGCCACCACTCGGGATCCGCTACGACATTTCCAGTTATTGGGTCTCGACCAACACCAGTCTCCTTTGTTAAGGCATCCCAAGTCCTTAAGTCCTTTTTTAACATATCATACTTATTCTTCAATTGCTTCCTGTCATATGCTTTCCCTGTCTACTCATTGAATGTAGCAACAATATAGTCCCATCCCTCCTTCGAGAAAGATAACCCTCGACGTTCTTTTTTTAAAATTTGATCTATCATTGCACGGACAAATATTTCTGTTGACTCGTCATCCCACAGTGCTCTGTCATTCATTTTTCTATGGAAACGTTTCACTTAACAAGTGTGGACTATAAACATGTTAGTTAGTACCTTCTCATGAAGCAACCAAATTAACAAAAACCAGTAAACAACGCATTCCACAACAACATTTACTTTGAAAATACATGTATCCGTCAAAATTTGTGAAGCTTCTTTTGTTCAATTAATTAATGAGCACCAGGGATAAACAATCTACTCAACACAAGTAACATTCATAACACCTTAAATGATAGTGGGACACACTAATCAAAATAAACTATCAATTTTCCTTCATATTGGGTTTTTTTTGAAGTATGATCTTTTTCTCTTTGTCTAAAGTCGGTAGGGATTCAGCGAAACCCCTCATGATTTAGGAATAAAAAATGTGTCGATAAATTAATAACGATCCCACTCAGTCATACTCTTGAATCTTTATATTTCTCAATTGTGGTGGCAACAAATCTCTTGCTAAATTTTCTAGTGTGGAAATAAATGAATTGAGAGAGATAGAGGCACACAAAAAAAAGGTAAGAAACCAAGAAAAGAAAAACAGATCCCACTTCATCATGAATTAAAAGCAGTCAAGTAAAGAGGCAGAAATTATTGATTAATCTCTTACAAACACATAAGAGAAGCATGTTCACGTCCTTAAACACTAAATCATGAACTAGTTGGCAAGAACTAATCATATCTCAAATTCGTGATTTTTTTCGTTTCCTACAACCTTTCTTGATTCCAATACCATCAATTTCCAGTGCAAGGAAGGAAAACGTTTCACTGTGGTGCGCCTGGATCAGGAAGACGATGAAACAGAGAGACAGAGGGACGAAAACAGAACCAAGTTCAACAGCCCAAAACTCCAGAAACGCAAGCCACACGCAAACAAAACCAGTCACACTCTATAGAATAAAATTAATTTCAACTTCATATTACCTCCAAGTCTTAGAATCAGATCACGCAACTGTTGCGGTTCAAGATGTCCTCCTACAATGAGCTCGAAATCAGATGAAGAAGAAGGGCCTGTTGAGGTTCAGGCACAACTCTCCGTTCAAGTGACCGTCGCAGATGAAGAAGAACGCCCTCTTCAGCTTCAACCACAGATCGGACACGGCGGAGCAGTAGGTTGAAGCACAAATCCGACACGGCTGAGCACGAATAAAGATGGCCACGGACTTCAGATGCTACGACTGAGCTCCGAGACTACAATGCAGTCGAGACACGGACGGACCTGGGATCGGATCTGTCACAGACGAAAAATCGATCGACGAGGGGGAAGACGACGGAGAGAGCTAGGAACAGAAGACGAACTACATACCTTCATCGGCTACAACCCTCGCCGCCGACGAGAGGGAGACGACGACCAGCAACACCGAACGCAACACGAAACTGAGCAGAGCATGTGAAAGAAGATTCCCTTGCAGCAGGCGTGGAGCAGCTTTGCAGAGGGAGAAGAGTGAAAGTAGGTGTAATGAAATTAAACTGAACCAGAGTTTTTCAACGGTAAAAAAACGTGAAACGGGTTTGTAAAAAGCCTGGTCCAGGAGCTTATCCGAAATGCGTTTTTTTTTACCTTAAACCCAGATTGAAAAAGCCCAGCCAAACAAAGCAAATTGAAACACGTTTTTGTTTTGGGCTTATCTTAGGAAAACGGGCTTATTTGGGGATTTTAAGCCCACCCAAACACCCACAATAGGCCCGAGCCTATCACGGGCTAGGTTTATAATTTAGAGCCTCCATAAGGAGGTGGGTTTAAAACGGTCGGCCCTTTTAGGTTCATTTAACTTTTTTTTTAAATGGGCACAGGGCAATGGGCAACAAACATTGGTTAGGGAATAGAGTTAACTTAACATAACCCTCATATCATAGACCCTCTCACACTGACTCAGACCTCATTTGAAACTTCTCTTCTTTGATTTTCTTTTTTCTTTTTTTGTATGTGTACACCAAAATCCAAATCAGGTGTTCTATTATTATTGATATTTGAAGCTTGTAGACTTGTTCAATTGGTTTGTAGATATTAATTATGGTTTGGACTTAAATCTTAGTGTTTGTGTTTTATTAAATTTGGATAATATTTATGTTTTAAATTAGGTATTTTAGTCTTTAGTATGATAAGAAACAAAAAAAGGCATAGCGAAAAAAAAGCTAAACAGGCTTAAAGGCCACGGGTCGACCTGTAGGAAAACAGTACTTTTTTGGACTCAAGCCCGAGCTGGCCCGTTTTCCTAGTGCTATTGTCGATCAAGGTAGCATAATAGGGTGGTCGATAGTTTCCTAAGCAGCTTGCATCTCAGATCGACATTGAAATTAGAAATCACACAAATGTTCCCTTTATCAAATGTTTGCGTTAGCGTTACACTATATATCACACAATGAACCAAAACCTTACATTACAAAATGACCCAAATGAGTGAGATATCTGTAAGAGAAGTGTGAGATCATGCACAACAATAAGGTAAATAAAAATATTTCTAAAACTGACCTTTGCATTGAGGAGGATCATTTCTATTGAAGAATGGCAACCTCATGTCTAAACATTATAAAGTTACAATAGTTGAATGAATAACAAAAGCAAAACTTTATAAGAAACTTTGAGTTGGTTACCAACCCCACGATAGAGAACATAGGAAGGCTGATGGCATTTGGAGTGGAGAACATGGGAGGTGAAGTGTGGGCCGAGAGAAATCCACTTAAAAAGTATTTAATGAAGTATAGAAAAATCAATTTCTAAAAATTATTAGTAATGAGATCGAGTACAAACTAATAAGGTTTTCAAAATATTTTGAAACTACATTTTCATTGTTTTTAATATATCTTTTTTAACAATATCTCTTTATTTTTTGAGCTTATTTTGAAATTTGAATAGTTTTTAAATATAAAAGTATATATTACCTATTTCATAACACAACATATCAATTATCACGTAGGATCCCACTACTCTATGTGACAAATCATTTTAGAAATTAGAATTTACTTTTATACTTCACAACAACTTGACCCATATATTTCAAAATATTTTGTAATTTGTAACTATCTCTTGGATATCTCTCTTTATTTTTTGAGCATTTTTTTTTTATTTTGATATTATTGTATAGTATCTGGTTCGGATTTGTGGCTTTCCCTCTCAATACAAATGACTCCTTTAGGACTCGAATTTAAGATCCAGAGGGATCTGGCGGAGCCTTACACAACTAGACCAATTATGTTAGTTTTTTTTATCTTTATCTTAGTTGTTGCTATATTCATGTAAGAATGGGGCGGGTCAGCTAGCTGGCAAGAGGGACTATCAACATAAAATATATTTTTTATATTTATTTTAAAATATTTTATAATTTGTAACTATATCCCGGACATCTTTCTTTATTTTTTGAGCCTATTTTATTCTATATCTTTATTTTAGTTATTAAGATATTCATGATAGGGTGAAAAGAGGGAATAGATAAGTCTATTTTAACTTAATTACCATGGGAAATAATCACTATAAGTCATTAAATAAACTTTAAGTTGATAAAATTTTACAAATTTATTCTTATTAAAATTTTTTCTTAATGTATTTATAAATTATTCTCACTTATTTTTTAATTTTTTCGATAAAAATTAAATAGAAGAAGAAAAATTGTTTAATTCTCATATGAGTATCTGACCAAGAACTCTTAGGCCTTGTTTGGTACGAAGCACTGGGGTTAGTAATTGGGATTGAATCAGGGATTGAGCTAGAATATATCGTTTGATTTGAGGAATTATGAATAATTAGGGATTGGGAGTACCACGAAAGTGGGATTGCTGCAAAGCCACCTCCCCCTGGTATTGTGTTTTCAATCTTTAGACTGCAAATTTTAGAGACAAAATTATTTCTGTTTATAATATTTTCTTTACAAAAACACCCTATATCATTTTTACCCTAAATTAGAACTCATCACTTTATTTCATTGCTCTCATAAGAGGATCATAAAGCTGATTTACTGATTTGGTGATCACTTTTTGAAGGATACGTATCTTCAAAAAGTATCGTTTCTTCAATTTGTCGTCATTATCTTCATTTTGCTAATACTATGCGATCCTTTTGCAGAAATGAAAATCTGTTTTGGTTGAGGATGGGAATGAATGTCGTTGCAAATTTGAAATTAGTATCACGATCCCTGACTTTTTGTTTTTATCATGAGCTACTTTTTTCTTCCATTCAACATGAATTAGGATTATGATTATAATGAAGAAACGGGGGATTTCAATCGTATTGTGATTCATGTTGCCTCACGATTATTATGTTGCTCTGAAGTTCTTGTTTCCTATCGGTCAATAAAAATGGCAAAGAGAAAATTTGACTGATGGACTCAACAGGTATTCCAAATCGGCAATTCTCAACGCACTAATCATGAACAAGGAACAAAAAATCGGACCGGTCAATGAACTGGTCACTGAACAGGTTCAAGGGTTAATAGTTCAACCGGGGTCGAACCGATCATATTAAAATATTACAATTTATTAGTAACAATATATATATTAATATATTCTTAAACTTCTATAGATAAAATTAGAGCTGGGAATCAGGGTCGGCCTTTGACGGGGCAGGGCCTAAAAGGGCCAGCCCTAAAGGGCCCAGGGTCAGGAAAATTATAGTTTTTCAAAGCCCAGCCTGCAGGGCCGGGAAGTCCTTTCACAATATTTAATTATTTTTTCTGCATATTTTCTTTTAGAGAGATATACAAAGTTCTAATTTAACACATAAATATTGTCAATATTAAAGTTTAAACATGTCTCACGCAAGAAACAAACACAGTTACTAATGTATAATTAAAAGTAAAATCATGCATATAATAACTCACATAAAGACCAAAGCATAAGAAGGCAAGAAACTAAACACTTTAACCTCTACATAACATTAGTATGACGACTTTCATTTTCATCTTCTTCACCACCATCATCAATTTTAAGGATATTTGATTGTGCTTCACTTTGTATAGTAGGCTCTACTTGAGGAGTAAAAATATCAAGGATTTCTGGATAAGGGGCAGGGGAAAAAAATTAAAAGGGCCTAACGAGTCGGCCTTACAGGGTTGACCCTTTTAGGCCCGACTTCCTTTGGAGACTCCAATTCACAAGCCAGACCCGAGACTTAACAGGGCTTAAACGGGCTGGCCCGACGGGCTCGGCACGATTTTTCGGCTCTAGATAAAATCAATTGATCATGTTAGATTTGATTACTTGAATAATATAAAATTAATTGACTATATATATTATATGTATATAATATATAATATTTTTTCATTTATTCTTTTTATTTTTTAAATTTTTGTAGCCTTGAAATTAAAATTTGTTCTTATAATTTAATAAAATATTATAGATTGTATGTATATCGATCTAAATCTATTATTTTCTTTCTTTTTCAGCCTTTTTTTGAATAAGATATCTCATTTTTCAAAAAAAAAAAAAAAGAACAGACTGGTTGAACTAGTGACTCACCGGTTTTTCCGGTTTTGGACCGGTTCGACCGGTTTCCATCTGTTCGACATTCCCCCCTCTGAAATAGCAAACCGGACCGGATTGAGGACCAGTTCACCAGTTTTTCGGTCGGTCCGGTCCGGTTTTTCACACCATGATCATGAATCAAAAAACGATCGATTGATTAAGTTTGGGATTTAGGATTGGGGATTTGTGTTTTTTCATAATTAGTGGTTGTTTATTAAATAAGATTAATGAAATCATTCCATACAATTATTACCTCATACCAAACGTATTTTTAAAGTACAAATCTCAGTCTCAGCTTTAATCCCAATCTATCAAAATTCAATGCCTCGTACTAAACAAGGCCTTTGGATTTAGCTCCCCTCCACACGGCTCTTATCTTTGTCCACTCCCTTGTACAAAACTATATCGTTTCAGGTGTAAATTGGGAAAATGTTTTACTTTTTTTTAAGGCAAAAATAACATTCAGACGGTGAAGTACAGGCATTTTTTTAGTATCATCAAATATTCTAAAATATTTGTGTGTGCGCGCTATTTAGCATAAAATAATTTATTAGGAGCATCCAGTATTTTGCAAGATGTACGATAAACTATTTTTTTTATTGATACTTTGTATTTTAAATTATTTTTTTACTGCATTCATCATTCTAAATTATTTTTTTAGCTGCAACGAGTAGCTTTTAAAATGTTTTTTTAGTGCCAATGAGCCCCTTATATCCCCTTAGATTTAGGATATTGAGGATTGAATCCGTTAAAATTTCGTTTAGAATATGGAATGTTACTAAAAAAATACTTTAGGGTATAGCTTACCAGATACTGAGTGCTATTAAAAATTATTTTATGGTACATAGTGTACGAAAAATCATTTTAGAATATTGGGTGTTATTGAAAAAAATACTTCTTAAATATTATATTGCTGGAAAAAAAAATGTAGATCACCATCCCAATTTATATCCAAAACGATATAGTTTTAACGACTTTGTGTTTGGTTTGAGCGCAGAAGAAGGGAGGAGAGGGGAGATAAATTACCTTTTTAGATGAGAGAAATTCAAAATTTTCTTTCTCATTAAAAAGAATAAAAGAATAAATTCTGGGGTCCTCGGTTCCTCCAAAAAAAATTTATCTCCACTCCATTCCCTATCGTAAAACCAAATACACCCTGAGGCAGAGGGCAAGAACGGAAGCGACGTGGCAGGGAAGCTCGATGTGAATTCATTCCCTGTCAAGCGGAACCTAGTGTATTAATTTAAATATTTTTTTATTTCTCGTTTATCTTTCGTACACGGCTGATTTAATACGTGTGATTTTAATAATTTATAAATTACCCAACCTTGCATACTTTTCGGGGTTTTTTTGGTAATTTAATAAAATATCAATAATGCGGATAAGTTTCGTGCGGTTGCCCTCCATTTCTCTGACGGCGGGCAGTGCGTGGACAATGAAGGACAATTCACTACCACCCGTATATCCCGCGGCCCGCAACTTCCCAATTCGGTTAAAACCGAAATCGTTTTCAGGTCCAACCGTCCAAACTAGAAAATCTGAAAATCATAACTAACTAACTAACTCGTATGCCATGGCAAATAGACAAGACCAAATAAGAGTCGCCTCCCAAAATGCAACTCAGCTGTTAATCACTGTCTGAGAGTTACGGCATCCCCCCTGTCTAATTTTTCTGCTTATTCACTCCTTTTTTTTTAATATTATTTTCATTAGTAAAAAGGTTACCAATGAAGAAGCGAAAATTAAACAAGCCTTTTTTTTTTAAAGAAAAATAATGAATTTAATGTCATCAATGTCAGTATAAAATTACAATGAAACCGCACCATCATACTGGTATCCAATATCCAAGAACATTATTGCATTCTTCTAGTGAGACTTTTGTAATTGTTCATTGGGCTTCATATACTAGACTGTCATGTTATTTATTGGGCCAATCCCAACCAGAGGGTCCAGAAATTGAGCTGGGCAGCCCAACGACTTGGGTGGGCAACATTCGAGAGCGTGGACAGATGTAGGTGGGGAAAAGCAGGGCGAAGACCCACAGCCGTTGGATCTCATCTGAAGTGGATAGTGGTTAAATGCCCTTTCTGGTGGGGAGGCTTTGGATTCTTTTTCTTAACGGTAACTACCCTCCATCACAAGCCAAAGCCACACACTTGACACCACATCCCCTTCCCCTCTGTGCCTTCTCACTCATTTACCAAACGAATACGACTCTCTGCCTAATCCTTTCTTCCTCTCTTCCCTCTATGCCCTTATATCCTTTTTCTTTCTCCTTCCTTTTCATTTCAAGTCCCTACAAATTAGTTTTGGAATGTTAACTTCAACGGTCTAACTATGACCTTCACATAACTCTGCTTTCTGAAATTCCTTCATATTAAAACTACTTAATATATACCCGTCCCTTTCATCGGATTAACTTTTCTACCACTTATTCCAACATTTCTATTATCAATCATTGCTCAACTGTAATATAATTATGAGGAGCTTACTGTAGCTTACTGTTTTTTGATAACTTGCCGCCAATGTGAACACAACATGTAATAACTCATAATTCCAAATCTGACGTTCACTCAGGAAGAAAAATTAAACCCAGCCATTTTTTTTTCTGGCTCTGCCATTTCTCAATTGGCTTTATTATGTCTCTGCACGTGAGAGGCTCTGTGCTCTGGCCCTGCATTTGCATTTATCTTGAAGGAATTAGGTGGCCAATTTAATCAAGTGAGAGGATAAGGCGGCCATTAGAGCTGGGTGATATGGGCAAAAAGGACATTTCGCCCACGTTCCCGTTGCTTTCACTTCCACGCGAGAGCAAAAAGGACCGGCACTAGCCGGTATTTCGTCCATTCCCAGCTTTTTCGGCCTCTAAAACCTCCATAAACCCGAGTCGTCTTCTTCTTCAAACTTGCTCTTGTATATTTTATCTCTTCGGATCGGAGCTTCTCTCAATCATTCAGAAATCTCCTTGAGCTCGTCTCTCCAGAGCCTGTACCCTGACACTGAAGTTTGTGCTCTAAGAAGTTCAAAATATACAATTCAAATTCCAATGCCTGTCGCCACGAAGCTTCCTTCTTCAGCTAAATCTGTTTCTGAACCGCGAGCCATTCTAGGACCCGCCGGGAACCGAGTTAGGGTTTCCGAAGATCATAAGCGCAACAACGACTGTCTCAAGAATCCACGGCGACCAACAAAGCAGATGCCAAAAATTCCGCAGTCCGTTGTCACCAATAATGTGTCTACCGACAGCACATGCTCCTCCGATTCATCGAGCAATTCATCCGCGAAAAATGTTACTTCTAGAAGGACCGTCAGGCGGAATGGATTAAAGCCGGTAAAGATTGTGCCGGACGGTGCCGTTGTGGCGGCATTGTCTCCCAAGGCTGCAAGTCCTTCCAATAGGTGTGACTGGATCACTCCAAATTCTGGTAAATTCGTCAGGAGTTACAAGTTTTTGCGCTAAGAATGCATTATTTCTTTCTTTCCTTCTTTTTCTTCTGTTTTTTCAATCTCGGGAAAATTTAACTTGTTCGGGAGAAAAAAGGCCTTTAGTTTACACGCGTTTCTCTGTTCTGGCCTGGGTACAGAACCAACATTTTACCTCCTGTAATACGCTGCCATTTTGTATTTCGAATTGATAATTAGGTCAATTTCTGCAATGATAAAACACTTCAATTACTTTTTCGATGAGAGTGTGAGCTTGATCCTTGGAAAAGAATTTGTCACTTCCAGTTGCATATTACTACATATCCACCGACTGAGTTGCCTTATAGAGAAATGTTATCTGTTTCAAAAAAAACAGATTCTCTTTATGCTGCTTTCCACGATGAAGAATGGGGTGTTCCGGTTCATGATGACAGGAAGCTATTCGAGCTTCTGGTAGTTTCACAAGCATTAGCAGAATTGAGTTGGCAAGCAATTCTTAAAGTTAGAGACGTGTTCAGGTATATCTCTATCTCTAGATTCATATGATTCACTGCTAATATATCTAAACAATAATCTGACATTTGTTGTCTGGTGTCACTGATAGGAAGCTCTTCAAAAATTTTGAACCATCGTCCGTCGCTCAGATTACCGAAAAGGAGTTGCTAGCTTTGAAAATAAACGGCAACCCATTGCTATCAGAACCAAAACTCCGTGCCATTCTGGGAAACGCTAACCGACTGCTTAAGGTAACTCTAATTTACAACTAATGCCAACAAGATGCCATAACAAGTTCATTCTGATCTTTAACAATGTAAATTGATTTATCCACGCACAGGTACAACAGGAGTTTGGTTCGTTCAGCAACTACTGCTGGAGATTTGTGAACCACAAGCCAATAAGAAATGAATTTCGTTATGGACGTCAAGTACCCGTAAAGACTCCAAAAGCAGAACTCATTAGCAAGGATCTAATGCGCAGAGGTTTTCAATGTGTAGGGCCTACTGTGGTTTATTCGTTCATGCAAGCAGCGGGACTCGTTAATGATCATCTAATAACGTGCTTCAGATATCATGAATGCAACGTGACAATACAAAAGGAACATAAAACACAGGTTGAGAAGAAGGAGGTTCGAAATGAAACAACATTAGAATAGTGATTCCGAGGTTACTTTCTGATCCCCAAAATTTATGGTTTTCTTCCTTGCTTTGTTAACTTGCTGCTTGTCACCTAACCTAACTAGAAAATAATTGATCTTTACTTCTCTTTTGATGCCTCCGCGTGAACGTGTATGCTTCTTTTAGGTGTTATAGTTGTGGCTCAAGGGAATTCTTTTAGGATATATGCTCATAATCTTATGTTCTAATGTGTATGTTTCCATAATAAAATTTCCAACTCTGTAATGCATACCTATTCTAACTTTTTTTTGGGCACTAGCATCATTACTCGGGCAAACCTAAGATCTCGGGAGGATTTTGAAAAGCCGCATTATGTATGTGTCTTGCTATATTAATGTAACATAAATATCAAGGTTCTGCCCAGCTCTTTCTGGGTTCCCCTAAATTCCTGCCTTTTGGGGTAAAATGATTTCAGAAACATGCAATTCGAACCATATTTAAAAATTATTCTCGTTATACTCACACACTTCCCGTCAAAATCTCCAGGGAACGAAATCAGTCGATCGTTAAGAATGTGAATACGAATGAAACTCGTAAATTGTATTTTCCCTACAAGAGAGGAATTTGCTTATGTATAATCGTTATACTTGAAGTTCACAATGTAATAGTATTTGTTAGAAAAGAAAAGGATAAGAATTTTCAGTAACAAAATTCATAACCGTTTAGTAAAATAAACATTGTATAGAAATTCAAATCATTGTATATGTTGTGATCAGAGAACGTACAAATTAGATGAACTGGAAACAAAACATTTGGTGCTCGTGTGCGATAAAGCATTTATTACTTAAAAAATAAGTTATTCCAAACTTTCCTTTAGTCAAATGGACGTCTACTATGTGGACAAAAAAAAAAAAAAAAAATTCTACATGCTTTAAACGCCCCAACTTTTGAATTATCCTCATTAATCTATAATAGGTCTAATGAGAATATGAGCATCAATATGAATGTGAGCCACTCACTTTCGGTCCACGCCATAAATATAAGAACAGACCACCGCTAAAGGGACATGATAAAGTGAAGCAATTTTTTTCGAAAAATTACAGCATTTTCTTGAGAGCGCTACGTAACTTAAATTTTCTTGATTAAAATTATCGAAATTTAAGTAAGATATTAGAGAGAAGACAAAGAAAATTGTTTAGTAAAAAATATGAGTACTATGTGTAAAGAGAACATATACTTATTTATGGAAAAAAACAGAATATATATTTATATTAAGCTATCCTCTTTTCTTTAGTTAATATAGTATAGACTATTTTTAATTACAGATAATTTAAATTAAATGTTTCAAAAATACTCCCTCGCTTCTATTTATAAATAACTTTTTCTCTCAATCCCTTTTATAAGTAGCTTTCAGTTTTTGTCTGAAAATGTAAGCTTCTCTTTCTTATTTTATCATTATTAAATACTCAATCTCTCTCATATCTTATATTCATTACCTCTCATAATTTTTATCTATTTTCTCTCCAATACTCTTTTCATAAATAGGGGCATATATGAAAAAAAATGGCATTTTTGATACACTCATTGCTTTTAACTACCAATTCGTTTTATGTAATCAAAAGGAAAATTGCTTATAAATAAAACCGGATAGAATATAAATCTAATAATTTGTAATTTTTTTTCATAGATAAGTTGAATTTAAATTCAAACTTTCGGCTTCCAATGGGGGCAGATTTCACCTTTTAAGACACACAAATTAAAAAATAAATAAATTAAGCATTAAATCGGATGCCAGACAAAGTATTACGCATAAAATTACATGGACGACAGACTGATAGAGCACATCTTTCATGGCTCTGCCCATGGCACGCAGAATCAGAAATGAACTATTTGAATGTCCTCGGGTGTGCGGAAATGCGTGAACTGTCTGATAGGTAAAACATTCAGGAAAAGAGATCATTAATAATTCAGAGTAAGCCATAAAAAAATAAATCTGATCTCATGAGTTTCTGGACAAGCCAACTTCGATGAAACCTTGACAACTCAATCCATGGATCACCCATGGCATCACTAATAACAATGCCCATTAAGGCCTTGCACAATTTGAGTTTTGAATCTTCCTCATTAAACGAAAGACGATAATACTACTTCTATCTTATCCCGGGTATGTATAGAGACCAGTTTGAACATAAAAATCTCCAGTTCCCATGACAAATTTGGATCCAGACATGCGGCTTGTGCCATGAAGGCTAACCCAGGAGCGAACCATTGCGCTTTAACACCAAGTTGAATGAACAACCAACTAGCATGCAAAAACAACCTTGCAGTCTCAAATAACCTATATGAATTATATGTTCTGCCTGCCTACCTCCGAGCCTTCCCGCTTCCAAGTGTAAGTTCCAGATCATCCAATCCCACTTCATGAATTTTTTCTCCAACCCAAGGCATTACCTGTACACCAAAGTTTGCTTCTGAACCTTTTCTCATTTGTTGCATTGCATTATCAGGCAGCGTGCGCTGAGCCATAGGTTTGGTAAGATTGAAGGTTGGAGATGTTGGTGCAGCAGATGCAGAGGGTACAAATGCCTGAAAGTTCTCCCATTGGCCAGACTCAACAGTTGAAGTACCAGATTCATCACATTCAGGTATAGTGGCCGGAGCAGAAAAGTGGCGGTGAGTTGGGCTAGCCGGGGCAGATGCTGCAAAGAAAGGATAATTGAAGGAGGCCATCGATTCTTTGGCTATTGACTCCCATGTGGGAATTGGTTTGGGGTTTCTTGATGTTGGGGAAGAGAGAGGTGGTGTCACAGGGGCACTGTTTGATATTCTTAGGGGAGGCAGAGATGCAGGAATGACATTTCGAATATATGGAATGAGATTTGATGCGTTGTTGCCATCCAAACGAGAAGGACTCGGGAAAGAGGAAGATGAAGGGCTAACTTGGTAAGAAGGAATTGGACTGGGAAAAGCTGAAGAAAAGGGGCTAGGATTTTGGGAGGAGTATGGAGTGTTTCTGGTGGAAGTGCCTGTCGTATCACCTGGGGGTGGTCTGCATCCCTATGAACAACAATAACAAGAAAGAAATTAGTAGGTTACAAATGAATAAGATATAGGTTAATCACATAATCAATGTACAATTTGATCGGCAAAGTTTAGTTTCTTTTTCCATTTAGCTGTAGCTTAGTAACAGAAACGTTAACTTCATCATAATCACAAATCTAGTACATCAGAGAATCAAAGTAAGAAAGCTTCATCGGAACGATTTTACTTCGTGATTCCGACGTGGCATAATAAATAGATAGCTACATGACCATGATTCTTCTCCATGAATCATGATGCACATCTTTTAATCGTTCACAGAATCTCGTTCTCTCTCAAAAGCACTAGAGACACCGATTGAATACTGAATAATTCTAAACATGGGCTGATGAGGAAGCAGAAGAAAAAGCGGAACAAGAAAGACTCAAAAGCACAGATTCATTCGACTGAAAAAGAAAAAGGATAGAAAATAAGATCTCCCGGCATCTATGGATACTGCTACATCGACCAAGCCAAATTCCAGTAAACCTCCTCGGAGCTCAAAACAAGTTTGATCCCACAAAGATAAGGCATTTTTTAGTATAAAACAGTGAGATCGAGGCGCTCGGACACGAGAAAAAGGATCCCATGGTTAGAACAAGCAGAATTGGGCCGTTGATTAAGCAAAAAGGAAGAAGAGAACCTTGCGATATGTAGTGCCGTCTTCTTCGACAGTCCAACCAGCTTCAGAGCAGAGAGCCTTCAGGACCTCGTTGTTATCACAATGCTTGGGCAAATTGTAGTTCCCCTGAGCTCTGAGCCCAGTGTATATCTTAGCCGCTATGGCCCTCCTCCTCCTCTCTCTCCTCCTATTGTTTTCCCGCTCCCTCCAAGACGGCTTCCTCCGACTCGTCAGCCGATGTCGCTCCGTCGGACGTCATTTTCCGGCGAGGGTCTCAATCTCTGTTGTGGCGGACAAGAGGAAGAAGGAGAGAAGGTGCGTCGCAGGAGATTTAAACCCAAAGTGTGGGAAGAGAAGTTGTGGGCTCACGAGGAATGCGCTCTCTCCTCCTCTTCGCTAGATGTGTTATGTGAAGTTGTGTAGGAATCTCTCCGGGTTTGAGAAAAGATAAAGCTAAATTTGGGGTATGATCTCCTGCATACAGCGGCACCCAACAAGTTCATGAGCTCGTGCTTCCTCGGCTTTTGTGGATTTTTTCTTTCTTTTCTTTTCTGGAAGGGCGTTTCTGTATACGATGAGATTTGTTGGGGGGCTGCTGGAGTGTGGTGTGATAACATAATTATTGGGGGGAGGTGGGCCCAAACAGTTGCAGTGGGACCCATGCTGGGCGCGAAGAAATGATCAACCTATGAGGCTGCGGGTGAGAGAGACCGAGCGGTTCATAATGGGACAGACAATTGTTTCGGCAAATGCCGAAGCCCTTTTTCCAGTTTTTGCTGTGCTTTAATATTTTTGGGAAGAGAGGAGGGGCCATTGTCTGAAATGGCTATGTCCAAGTTCCAACTCGTCTTTAATGGGTCAAAGTGGGAAAATTTGAGATGAAAAAGGGAGGGGGTAAATGCCATGAGAAGCAGACAAATTGGAAATGGTGAAACTTTTAGATTAAGCACGTTATTCTACGATTACAGTCATCTTTGAAGATCCGTGAAGGATTTGCTAACGTTGAACAGTTAACAAGGGGTCAATATGATTTCCTTTCTACTACGCCGCAAAAGCAGCACCACTGCATGCCTATGGCCTAACCTCGTCAGAAAAGATTAACAAACATTAAACCATTCCCATGGCAAGTCAAGGACCCAAAAAACAGCTTCATCTACTTTGATGTACCGTATATATCGTAAGGCAAGCAAAATCCTACTGTGGTCTGTGATAATAGTTCCCTGCCAGCAGTGATGACCACGTTAAATTAAAAAGATGAGAAGTTAAGATGAACAAAACAACTTCCAACTCAAATCTTGGCACAATCAATCTTTTATACTCCCAAAAAAAAACACAAGAAAACCAATACTAAGGGCATTGAAGTCTTTTCATTCTCTTGCCTCCCAATTTGTCCAAATTTTTTAGAGGTAGGCCACAAAAACCAGCGAGGCTACCGTTTCTCCCTTTTGTTCATGGGTAAATTAGACATACATCAACGCAGCTCATATAAGGCACTATAGAGATGTACAATACCCACTATAATTGAAATAAAATTAGACTTGTTTACAGAGGCAACAAGATTGATCTAAAACAAATTGAATATATTTTACATATCATTGCTTGATTCCTGGCGTTGTAGGTAACCAACAATAGGCTCACTTGAACGACTTTCTTGGGAACACCTATTGTCTCCGAATAATTTTCTTGGCAGACAGATCAAAAAGCTCTTTCATCGTATCTTCCTTCTCACCAAATAGGCATCACTCAGAAAAGCTTCTTAGAGTTTTACATTTAAAGCCCATATTCCTTGAGGAAAAAATAGTTAAAGTTATAAGCAGGCATGAGAAATCAGTTCATGCAACAGAATGCGAACGGTTGACATGAGGGTTGCAAACGGCCTGTCTCAAACTTTTTGCATGAATCATGCTCCTATCTTCTCAGAAAAAATCTGCTGTCTTGAAAATGAAGGGGTTCATTCCCCCAACTAACCCACCCAGTGATCATTTCTCTGGCGAATAGCTCAATGCATCGGGCCGGCCTCACCCCAGGAACATACTCCATTAACAAATCTGACAGGAGGAAAAATATAAGGTGAATCCAGCAGTTACACGATGCAATAAAGCTCTGAATTTAAGTTAAATATCCAACCAAACCCTCACAATTATTATAACAAGTTCTACTAACTTCACTTGCATTATGAACTTGAGTCAATTATATATCCTACCGGTACCACCATATCATGAAAACACCAGAGACTGATCAGACGGGTACCTGCAATTGGAGGCTTCCTTGAGTAATCCCCAGGAATGCTCATAATCACATAATTATCTTTTATTGGTCTAAAATTTGATTGCCTGCCCGAATTTGTGGCCTTGAAAGAATAAAAAACATGAGAAATATAAATAAATGGACAAAATATCAACCAATTGCCAAAAAACCCGCCAATTAAAAATTGCTAGTTCTAACCTTTCCACAGCTGTATCCCAAAATAAGGATTTCATATGGTCTATGATGAAAGAGGTCCAAGTCACTAATCAAGGATCCATTTGCTTTCACCTGAAACAATCAAGAAATAATAGGGATTAGAAAGACATCACACAACGTATCAGAGAAAGCAGAGGAAGAGATTGACAGGAGATCACCTTCAACCAATAAAAAGTAGAAGCATAGCTGACTCCCCACGCAGGAAAAAGCTCGCTCTCAACAAAACCACGGAGTTTCTCTCTGTTGGTCACCCATAAGGCTACAAGTGCTCCTTGAGTGTGAGTAAGTTGCATAATAGGAAGAGATAAAAAATATCTGTTGGGCAAGGTTGCGTACCTGCATTGATGACAATATTTCCTTTATTGAAGACAAAAAAAAATAAATTTACAAAGAAGTTTAGAGAGCAGCAAACTATCCAGGAGGACAAGCTCCATATGCAAATAAGTTTACGTAAAGTAAGAGTTTTCATAATTAAGCCAAAAGTAAGTTATAGGGATCGTCATAATTTAATGATTAGACTGAGAATTTCCTCGTTCGTCAATTATATCAGCCAGTGATACTATCCATATTACGATGGAATGAAGGAAAAAAAGAGCAGGGATGTCTATTCACAAACCTTGATTTCTGATGGGCGCTAGCATTTTCCCATGGTGGATCCACCACTATGAGGTTGAAACCAGAATCTGCATAGGCTGGATAAAAAATTTAAGAAAAACATCATTACAACATGTAGAGATTTCTTGATGGCTCAAATTAAGCTTTTCAACAAGTTGGCTTCACTAAGATCATCCAGGAGAACTGGCTATCCTACAATACGCTGTTACAGGCTTACAGCCTTATTGCTATAGAGTAAAGAAATCCAGGTAGCTATCACATGCGTTCAGGAACCAAGGTTTGTAATTAGAGAAAAACACTACTTATACATCTGAAAACAAAGTCGATAAATAAAAATAGAGTCATTATATACAAAACCATTACCAGGAACTATGTTGTGAATCTGTCCCACGTCAGACTTCCACATGATCAAAACAAAAAACGTGTAAGATACACTAATGATAAGGACTCCAGAAGGTAACCAAAGCAAAACCAACCTTCGAATAATCAAACACAAATATAATCATGGAGGATTTGACATACCATGTAAAAGCAACTCTCTCGTGGTATTATATAATGATTGTACAAAAATTCAGCTTCTATATCATCAGTGGTCTCGTTAGCAATCAAATTATTGAATGCAGAGAGTATCCTCTGTTCTGTACCATCTGAGAAACCAAAATCCATTCATACGGTAAGATTTTGTAAGAAAATGATAATTAGCAAAATGGTAGCTAGGCAATGTATCAAAAAAAATAGTAGCTAGGCAGATAAAGAACTCAAACAAAAACCACCAAACGATAACTTATTGCAAAACCACCAAATGGTAACTAATTACGTGGAAAATCCGGATAAGAACAAATATGGGGAAAATTTTATTTTTATGTTCATGTTCAACATACGGTACAGATGTCTCTTTGAAACAATGAGAGAATAGACAAATAAAGACGATTATTCCCCAAGGATAATTTTGTTTCAGCCAGATTCTGATGTGTTATATCTGTACATTCTGAAAGTATCAATAAAATATTCTGAAAAAATAATTACAAATTCAGCCAGTCACCATTCACATGAAAACACCAATCAATGAAAAATTCCAGCTACAAATCCCACCTTTGTCCTCATTTTCCTGACCTCTAAGAGGCACATTAAGAGTTATCTCATATAGTGGAGCTTGCCAGACCTGTCCTAATTCAACGAAGGACTGCTGAACCACTGGCAATGTTGAGAATCCGCAATCCGCTGAGAAACTAGGATCATTCCTCAAATTGCTCAAGACATCTAAGAGTCCAGTAGATTTTTGCAATGATTCATGCGCCTTCAGTAAAAAAGACCTCGCTTCCTGCCCCTCAAAATAAAATGCCCTATGATATTATATATAGAGAATAATGTCGCAAAACTGTTATATACATTGTTTGCACTTTGCACTAATAGAGGACCCTAACGACCAGAAAAGAGAAATACCCGATGACGCTGTTCCGCAATACGCTCTCTTTCGTTCAGAGCTTGGGGTTCCTTAACATTTTGTTTTCGTTTTCGTTTTCGTTTTCTGGAAGTAGAGCTAAGCCTGTGATCTTGATTAGAAGGCTGGGATTCGAAAAAACGAGTGTAGTATGAAGAAGGAGAAACCCTGAAGTGGTTGTAGGAACGATTCAGGACACGAACAGGATCCACGAAAACAGCATTAGAATCTTCAAGCATGTATAAACCAGACTCCAAAGAGCGTGCAAGCTTCTCCTTATTCTGTGACTCAACATCCATGCTTGCTAGTTGCCATTCCCAACTCCAAAGTCCAAAGGCTTGACCGCCGATGAAATGAACTCAGAAGCGCAGAGGCGAGCCAAGTTCCATTTTGGACTAGAAATAAATAATTAACTAAAACAAAATTTAGAAACTCCATAACAGGCCGGTGGGATTAGATGGGCTTGTGAATTGTGGGTTTGATTGCTCGTAGACCCAGTAAAATTGGTGGCCCATTGACAACTCTAATAAACTTGTACCTAATTTGTATTATTGTTTATCTTTATTATTGATTTCTTAATCAAAACATTATTTAATATAGGCAAGTAAGTAATATGAGATCATAGAAAATTTAATTATTCAAGGAATTATATGGCTAAACAATTCTATTAGATCTCGAAAACAAGATTTTCCTCTTGCATAGAATTTCCCATGAGATATGTTTTCTAGCATGACATAAAATACGTTGCTTGAAACGGATTAAACTTTATATTTGAGATTTTGATATAACCAATTTGTCGTTTCCAGACTTTGTATATTCATAATTGAAAAAATCAAATAAAAAAATATTTTTTCATGCCTGATTAGGCACAATAAATTATTGTTGCCGATTATTTCCGATAATATTTAGAAATTAAATAAAATTTAATTAGTTACATATGTAATGTGACACTAAATAGAAGTTTCCACTTTCCATTCCCAGAGGGACAACACATGGAGGAAATTAATTTTTATATTAGATAAATTTAATATATATATATATATATATATAATTTTTTTTTTCGGGTGGGGTTGGGGGGCCAGAGTAATAATTGTGAACGGATTATTTAGGGGGACACGTATAGAAAACATGAAAGCAGAAACGAGAGAGTTGTTGGAGCGTGGAGTCCCATTATGTTAGTCCGGTTTGGCCGTAACTTGCTTGGAACGACACTCATGGAGACATATACGACACAACCAAATACTCCTTTATCTGCCCCTCCCTTGTCGTTTTCCCATTCAGATTTCTCTTCCTAGTTATATCTGTTTTTTTTTTTTATTACAATACTGAGATACAAAAGACCTTCAACAGGTCATTACAAAACATGAGGGATGAATTTTATTGGTTATATCTGTTTTTATTCCTCTTAAATTAATCCAACCTCAGAATATTTTGTTCTCTTGTTTTGATCGAAAATTAATTTAAGAAAAAAGATTAGGGGAATTGAGAGATGCGATGACTGCGAACATGATTCTTTCCCCAGGCTTGGCAGGGCACTTGCTGTGGAAATTATGTGTGTCCTAATAATGTACGGAGTAATGTTATCTAGCTCATGTTGTGGGATCTCCTGCATGATTACCATAAGCTTTTAGAATCATAATTAAGCCAAAGAAATTCCCTTATGCGGGGCCCTCTCTCTGTCAAATGGTACAGTAAATTTGCATTCCTTTTTTGTTCTCAAAAAAAAAAAAAAAATCTCAAATGTGGTCCTTCCACGGCCTCTCACTTTTTACTAGGGACTACCAGATCCAGTCTGTTTTGATCTGAGTTGGTTTAGTCTGATCTAGTCCAGTTTAAATAAGTAATATAATAAAATTAGACTAAAATGGATCAGATTGATTGATCGGGTTGAACCATATTCCAAACCAGGGGACCAAACCACCCAAACTGGTCCGGTTTGGTCCAAATCAATTTCTTAAAAAATATTTTTATAATTTAGATGTTATTTTTTATTTTTTATTTAATGTTGTTAAGAGTTTTTTTTTAAAAATTTATAATCAAGTTTTATTTTTTATGATGATTTTTATACGATTATAGGTATTTTTATTATCTTAATTATACTTATCATATTTAAATCTTTTTTCTCAACATATTTTTTTTATTGTTGTTGAATGTTGTTTGATATTTTTATATATTTATGATGTTTTAATTTTTTGTAACATATTTTATATTATTATAGCTATTTTGTGGTCCTAATTGTGTTTAATAGGTTCAAATTTTTCCTTTCAAGGAGAAAAAAATTTAAAAAAAAAATATATTAAATTTAGGTCCTAGACTACCTGGACCAGTCCAAGTAGTCCATTAGACTCGGTCTAATCCAACCTAACCTCAAGTTGGTGCGGGACTAGACTAGACTACAGACTATTTTATGCAACCCAAAATTTTCTCAAGACTTCATATTAATGTCAAATACGATCCAATCCAACCATGCTCATCCCTACTTTTTATCATGATTCATTGCCAAATACAAGTCATTTCTCGAGCGTCTTTCCAAAAATCTGATTTGATTCTCTGTTTTAATTAATATTAGTGGCGCCAACGATCTAAGGGTGGCCGCGACCCCTATCTATGATCCACGGCTTATCTTGCTCCGCTGTGGCGGGAAACCAGCATCAAGTAGATATTTTTTTTATAGACATGTTTACTGTTTTATTTAATGTTTGTGCGCGCCTCTTCATCTCAAGTTTACACTAATAGCCCTTTGAGATGAGGGATTATAATCTCCCATTAAAATATTCGGTCAAATAACCGTATCTACCATTTTGGTAGTGCTGCTGCACTAGTGTTTAGTTCAGATTGGGACTAATAAACAAAGGAATGGCAAAAACAGTTGACCATTTCTGAAAACCGACGGCGGATTTGGACGGGAAGAGGGAGGGAAATGGATATGATAGACCGGCGGGAACAAGGAAAGGGCAGCTTCGTCATTGCATAAAAGGGGCCCAGTTTGGTATGGAACTTTGTATACAGGTCAACTGAGAAACTCCATCCCCAAGCAGCGCGTGGTACTGCCTCATGCCCTTCATGCCGTAACATCGGCACACCTCAAGCGCGTGATTAAGGAACCCACCTCCCCTTTGACGTGGCACTCTCCTATTCGATCATTTCTTCTCGTCGGGATTCATACCAACACACCAATTAACAATACCAGTCCCTCTCACCTCGCTCTCTCCTGCTCTCTGTCTCTTACTCACACGCAGGGGCTGTTTCTCTCTCTCTCTCATCTGTGTTTTTCTCTCTGGAATTTTTTTTTTCCAAATTTCTCTTCCTTCCAACCTCTTCTGCTCCTGAAATTGGCAGATACTTTATCAGCGACGCATGATCTTCCGATTATATACAATTTCAGTTGATAATTTGGGAGCTCTTACTTGGTTTTTCCACTGGATGAATTCCCTGAGTTGAAAGCTTAAATGCTCGAAGCAATGGAAAGTTCCGTCAATGGTGGCTTCTCCCAGTTGCAGAGCTGTGGAGACAGTAGCGAAGAGGAGCTGTCTGTGCTCCCCCGTCATACCAAGGTCGTTGTAACCGGGAATAACCGTACCAAATCGGTTCTTGTTGGTCTGCAAGGAGTCGTCAAGAAGGCCGTTGGACTTGGGGGGTGGCATTGGCTGGTAACATTCTGGACCAATTTGATTTTTCCGGGAGAATGGGTTGCGATGTTGCCTTCTTGGGATTGCCTGAGACTAATTTTGGGTTACATTGTCGTTTATCGTCATAATTATTTTATCCCAACAGCAATGTCAGTATTGTTTTTTCATATTGTATTGCTGTTTCGTTATCGCTTCAATTTTTTGATGGTTGAATTTATCACTTCCAAGCCTCTATTGCACGCTGATATTTTTATGGTGGAACTCAACACGAAGATCATGAGCCCCTGTTCGCAGAAATTCTTATCTCAATCACTTTATTGACCCCTCTTAATTTGAAATATTCTCATATTGGCTATTTTATGTTGCAATTTGATTCGATTTTATAAGTGAATATATGTTTCCTGTTGCAATTTTCGATCACTACATGTGGGTATCCATTGCATGTTCGAGATTATCCATGGATCTGGTGTTATAGAAGGTGCCTTATAACGATCAGTCGCTTAATTTTTCTCTTGTGCGCTCTTTATCTTCGAGGGAGGCCAAAACCCTCTTTGTTTTGATAATTTAATTTTGACGAGTGGTTTTTAAATGCATGTTAATCTTGTTTGGGGATCTTTCTCATGCTGACGTGGGATATTGCATATCAAGTTGTTGCCCTGAGTGGCGCATGCATTTTCTGATTGTGATTCCTTTGATTGACGGATGAAATAAAAATGCATTGTTTTATATTTAGACCTACTTAGCTTCTTCGTATACCGAGGGGCCCCGATCAACTGGGCATTTCCTGCTTGGGCTTAGACTCTGTAATGCCTCCGAATATTAAACAATTTTACGCACACATCAGGGGCTGAATTCTTATTTCTCGATGAGGATAAGAGGATTATCGTTGGAATATTACAATTTTTCGACACTTGAATCTCTGTTGGTTTGGCCTAATTAGCTAAATCTTTTTTGATAACCGTGCTCCATAAACCTCGCTTGCACTCTGTCTGTGTGCTTACAGAGCTGATTGATACTGCTTCATCAGGACGGTGTCCTGTCTCCATAGTTTTGTCTTGGGATTTGGGTTCTAATTAATGGTTACACTCTCACATGGCCTGAAGCTTGGCATTGCCTGGTTTGAACTTTTGATGATGGAAAGGAATTTGTTTTGCTGTTATGCAGAGTTCTCCTTCAACTGACCATTTGTTTTATTTCTTGGTTTAATAAGCACTGTGTAGTTTGGATGATTCTCATATTGTGCATGGTAACAAATTTGCAGGTTCTTACAAATGGTATTGAAGTAAAACTACAAAGGAATGCTCTTAGTGTGATTGAAGCACCTACTGGTAATGAGGAAGACGATGACCTTGAATTTGAAAATGCACAGTGGAATGGATCAGATATGGGTGAGTTTGATCTTTAAGATTCCTACCGGCCGCAGAAAAAAAAAAGTATAGCTATTCTTTCTACTTTTTTTATACCGTTTTCTTAGAAACTTTTGAAACTCATTGGTTGAGAAGGGTTTTACCGCTCCTGATCACCCTTTCCATAACTGGTGTAAAGAGGTGTGGTCTATTTTAAGTCTGTTTCACTGTAAAGTAGTAGTATTATAGACTGACACGCTTATTAATATTTGCCTACTTAACTGAGAAATACAGCAGAGTTATTAACTACTTCACATTCTGATCGTACACTCAACAGTGTTGATCATTTATTGAATGATATTGTGTTTATAATAATCACGTTGGTGGTCCATGGACTAAGAATTGGGTATGGGGTACAAGGATGGGGGTATGAGGAATCCAATTCAAGTACGTCAACACTAGAGCCGGTCTCTTGTGCGCTCATATTCGATGATTTGAGATTTCAATTAACTGTTTACTTTCTGTCCCATATATGCCCGTGGGTGTAGAAAGTGGTGGAGGTTGGTACATTGGATCCATTATGCCTTCACCTTTCTCTTTTGCTATTTCTAAAGGCTCTAACGTCTTTATCTTTTTATTGGCCCCACCATTATTTCTGATTTTGTTTGAGCCATCTTTTAATTTCTCAGCATCGGATGATACTCAAAAGTCCCACAAATCGAGGCACAGAACGCAAAGACCATTGGGATCATCTCACAAGACTTTCAGCAGGTCCCTCTCTGGTGATTCACAGTCGAAGGGATCCATTTCCACACCTCAACGGTCCACTGTAAATCACTTTAATGTTTATTTTCTTGGCCATGTTTTTACGTTACGTTGTAAAGAATAAGTTTCTGCATACTACAACTATTAACGCAAGTTTAAATTTCTATGTAGAAGGTTGATTTGAGCAAACTGGAAATGGCTGCATTGTGGAGATACTGGCGACATTTTAATCTTGTAAATTCTCAGACCTGTATTCTTGATAACTGTAAGTCAGGAATGATTCTTCTCTTTTTACTGACATCTACAATGGACTTTGTAGGTGGATTCTGTCCCAAACCCTTCAAAAGAACAGCTAGTGGATGTTGTTCAGAGGCATTTCAGGTCACAGGTACCCTAAAATTATAGTGGCATTCTTATCTCTGCCTTGTTAGTTGTCAGTTGAGTATTATTAGAAGCTGAGTGTGTTTTGTTATTATGATGTTTGTGCAGCAAATGGACGAGTTGCAGGTGATTATGGGATTCGTTCAAGCAGCGAAGAGGCTGAAGACCATGTGCAAATGAAATGAGATGAACTAAAATGATGAGAATTACAATGGATAGTTTAATTGAATACTGCGTATGCTGACACAGATAATTGGACCTATTTATCTATGTCCGCTTCCCTACCTGCCTGCCATGTAACATATTTGTGTGCGGCTTGTATGTGTCTGGTCTGTGTAAGATGTAGGTCAGTATGAGTAGCTATAGAGGCTCTTTTGTTTTTTCCTCCTTTGCTTTTTGGTTTCATAGGCTTGTTATGTAAATATGTCTCGTCTCCTTGGGGACGACTGGATGGTTAGGGTTATTGGCAAAAAAAAAAAAAGACTGGATGGTTAGGGAAGTCTTAACGGCTATTTTCTCCATTATTCATTCAATGTATTTCTTAAGTAGATGTGCCTCTCATTTCGTCACCTCTGCTCTAATCCGAATGTATGTATGTGTGTATTCTTCTCTCCACGAGCTCGGGGCAGGCTTTTTAAATTAAATATGACTCCCTCTTGGACGTAAAAGTCAGGGATTAAAAATATATATAAATATTTTCTCATTATTCACGTTATTTATTATTCAATTCCCAGTGGAGAAGATTCAACAAGATTATCATGTTCATGTGTGATCACGTTCTCAAACAGACAGTGACCATCTCTTCATTTAATTTTCTTCGTGCTTGTCCGATAAGTGGGGCCAAGAGCCCAAGACCAAGAGAAAGAGCCAAATAAAAGGGTACAAGCAAGCGGGTTTCATGAAATGAGAGGGAGAGAAAGAAGGATGTGATTTGACTGAGGCTTTGGGATGGCGCCAATCCACCTGGGGGTTGGGTGGTGACGACGCCCTAGAGTGTCCACATCAGGGGATTTTTAAGATCAAACTGGGACCCACCTCTTGGTTTGGTCCAATCCTTAGGCTAGTGTAGCACAGCTTACCATAATATCAGCACCCTCTCAGACTGCTTTAACACATCAACTGTCTCATCCCCACTTCGCTGGTGCCTAGGAGTTCTAATCTAAATCCATGCCATAATTTTCAAAATTTTAACAGAATGACAGATCCATCCGGCATGAATACTTTAGCCGTTTGATTTTATGACAGAGATAGCAGATAAGATGGACATGACAGATTAACCACGCAATTTGATCCTTATAATCCAAACAATAAGAACCAGACCCTGTTCCTTTTGACCAACTTCCTACGATCTCTATGGTAGAAGATCTGGATTCTTATGGGCACTCTCATTTCTTCATGTTTTGGAATCACAAACTGTTCCTGGGATTTGTCCCTTTTTTTAATTCCATCAAGGATTTCTCATGTTTAAAAGGTTTTCGTTACTCCTAAGAAATGTGCTTTTCGTAATTCAAACCTGTATTATTTTTCTTTTTAGACTTTTGGTTGGAATCTGTCCTTTTTTTTTTTTTTTTTGATACTGTGTCCTTAGCTTTTGATGTGTCTTGAATCATCACCATGTCCATGTTCAACGTTTATATCTGAGATGATAGGCCTGTAGGTCCATGTGGTCCTAATCTCCAACCAACATTATTGTGGTAAAAGAGGCAAAGTTCGGATAAGCCGTCCATTAATTACAGACCTATACGCCATTAAAATAACAAGAAAACAAGAAAAGTAAGGTTATTGTTGACGCCCAAAGTCTCATTCCTATGGGAATTCCCCACAGATAAAGAGAAACTAACAGTTTTAAATAAGAAAGCTCGTGTGGGAACTAGGAATCGTCTCCTATGAATAACATAAATGAGAAGATAATGGAATAGGTAATGTTTGTGAGGGTTGGAGTGAAAAGGAGTATGAACGTCAGCAATAACAAATGATAAAAGGAATTTTTTTTAAAAAAAAAAAGGTAGAGAAAACAAAGAAGAGAAATAGGACGAAACAGTGTGAAGCGCAGAACATTAAATAGGAATACCCACAAAAATAGAAACAAACGAGACACGCCAATAAAGTTTGGTGTGGGTTTGCTGCTTCTTTTGACATTGGCTTTGGATCATTACCTCGCTTTCTCTCTCATCGTATTAATTGCATTCCCCTTCCCGTTGTTGTATACTCTACTGTCCCTTGTTGCTTGTAGTAGTCGATGTAAGTTAAATGACTTGAAATTGAAATTGAAGGGTGGGTTTGGTTTGTTTGTGAACAATAAGAATGAGTAGCTTTCAAACGTGGATTTGAGTTGCTCTAATTCATGTTCTCTTGTCCATTTCCCTCAAGGCGTGTATCCTTCTCCTAATTAATACTCTGCCCCTCCTTAGCCTCCCTTGCTTCCTTTTATTTGGAACACAATTAATAAAATGTTGGGTTCTTCACAATTTTTTATGTTCATGGATGTTGCTCGTGATGCGTAGTGAATCTCGAATAAAATATAAATAAGTGTGTGGAGGGAGTAAAGACTGTGAAACCCCGTGTAAAAGGTGAAAACACAGTCTCAAACTCTTTCTTTGTCCAAATCAGGAATATAAAATATCGCCCCTATCCCCTTAATATAAAATATATGTATATAATTTGGTTAGATTAAGAAAATTAGTTAAGTTAGTTAATATAACATGTATTTTATAAAACATCCTAGTCATCTTACATAATTCCCTCATTTCCTTTCTTCCTTGATTATTGTCAAGCGATAAATTAGAAAAAAAAATAGACAAATATGAAAATCATATCTTATATTTAGGATCAAGATCAACTCCTTAAATATGATATTTTCTTTGGCTCTAAATATAAGACAGAGTTTATTTTTTTGGAAATATTTAAAAAGTTAATTAAATTACTTTAAAACATTTATATTTATCATTTTTTCTTCAAACTATTTTGGCTAACTTATAAACTGATATATAATTTAAGAATATATAATATATAATATGATTAAATAATTTATTTAACTATTTTAATCTCTATAAAAACAATTAACTCTACCTTATCTTTAAGGCAGAGAGCATGAGATTTTGATACGGGCAAATGCATCAAGGGGACCATAGGTGCTTTGCATCGCCCTCTCCCTAGTCCCTGGGAGGATTAACTTGGGCTCTGTTTCATAAGGAGTACGACATTGGGCTTCGTCTGGCCCATGAGATGAATTCAACGCGAAGGTTGTCTTCAATTGGATCCGCCCTTTCTCAAGATCCGCCATACAAAGTTGGATGTGCTCCTTTAAAAATTTAAATTATACAATCAATACAAACGGGATGGGTTTTAGTGAAAGGTGTTATAACCAAATTCTAAATCTCCGTTACATATGTGACATTTAATGACCAAGAGTACCTCAACCGGGATTACCTCTTACTTATAGGGGAATGCTTGTACCTAACAATACACACACACACACACATTCACACACGATTACATAATTAAATGGTTAATGTATAAATCTGTCCTAAAAGTTTTCATTAAGAAGTAATATTACTTTAGAAGTTTTTTTTATTCAATATTATCCCGAAAGTGTTCAAATTGAGCAATATTACCCCTTATCATTGAAAGGTTAATAATCAATGTCAATTTTTTCATGGTTAACATAATTTTTTAATAGTATAAGGCAGCATGGCTAGTTTTTGAAACTTCCAATATGACATTGAATCTTAAAACAACTTCCAAATTAATATTACTCCTTAACAAAAACTTTTAAGACAAATTTACACATTAACCCCAAAATCAAATCAAATCATGAAGTCATTGTTTTAAGCATTCCAATGCATGTCTTCTTATCTTACATTTCTGTGGTGCCAATATGTGGATTTCACTAAAAAGCTAGCCACACTCCATGCCTTGCCAGGGATATTAAGAATTGAACTATAAAGTGAATCTTATATTAAGAATGGGAGAATTAAAAGATATGATTATTCTGCAAGTGGGGGATGATAAAAATAAAAAATGTATATCAATCTTATACTGTTGGGCATATTGAAGATGACGAGGTACAAAAGTGAGGCATGGTGGATGAGAAATTGCAGGAAAAAGGTTATGGATCGTGATGATCGCGCATACTAACCACTTTTGAATTCTACAAATGCTTTGCTTACTTTGATACGCCTGCATCATCCTATCACACGCCTCGATCGAAATTTTTTTCTGAAGCTCCACCCAAGTCACCAACCATTGTCCTTTTTCTGAATTTATTTTGCCATCCATTGTCTTTAATTGGCTGATTCAATTCAATCTATTTTTCAATAAAACACAGAAACACGTTATAACAAGTTAAAAACGACAAACTGCCGTTCAGTCAAAAGATTCCTTGCAAGAGTAGGGGCTTCTTTTCCTTCCAATCCATTTTGGAACGCGTTCCCAAATAAATGAGCCGAAAAAGAAGAGCTACAACGCTCTTTGGGCGAGAGCCTTTTTCATTTTTTTCCCCTCCCTCTTCCATCATTTTTACAAGTATTTTTTTTATGACTAGTCTTTAATATAATTAATTTTTTTATCTCAAAATTTAGATTGTCTTTTTTTTAACCTTATTAAATACATATATTTATATTAATTATTTCCGATTCATCACTAATTCCCTTTCATTTAATCATTTATTACACATTATCTCTTACCACTCTAATCCTATTTATAAGTCCCTTTTAACTAAATCTCACATACCAAGAAGAAGTAGTTAACTCAATGATTATGAGATAAATTTTCAACTATGCCCTCATTTATGAATGAGTACTTTTTAACTCTCTCTTTTCTATCTATTTTTAAATTATTTCTTTATTGATATAATAAATAGGGGCAAACTTATTACAATCTTATTCATTACATTGAAATTAGACTTATAAATAGGATCAAATTTTTTTATCAAAAAGAGACTTATAAATAGGATCAGAGTGGTATATGTTATAATTGTTCTCTTTCATATGCTCTTTTATAAATATGAGCATATTTAAAAGAAATATGACATTTTTAAAGTGTTTATTGTCTTTAAATAATCTTAACCATTAGTTATTTTGTGCAATTAAAAAAAAGCACGTGAGAGAGAGAGGCATCTCTTCCTCTTTTAAAACCCATTCAGTAGCAATTTTTGTGCCCTAAGCCAATTGGACACCATTTTTAATTCGCTCTGTTGTTACTATTAGACCTAAACAATTTGGTGAAATTAAAGTTTCAACTCTTTCGTTCCATGAACGCAGTTGAAGTTGGCATTTAATTTGTGGCCACCGGCTATTTTGGCTCTTGGTTGAGTGCAAGGCAATATGCACAAGTACAAACGTGCATGTTGTGATGAACGTTGCAGAAGCAAAGTTAGAAAGAGTTACTACTAAGCAAATGTTAATTGTTCAATAATATCATCACCTAGTATACAAGAAAGAAAATAGGAACGAGTTGATGATGTGAACTTGTGTGTGTTCGTGTGTCTCTGAAATCATGGTTTTAAAAATACTTTGTCACAAATCGAGATAAAACTTTCCTCACATACTTATCTCGTAAATCGTAAAAGTTATTATCCAAAACAAAAAACAAGGTAGAGTATAAGAGCAACAGGGTCAGATTAGATACTCGCAATGCATGCAAGTGGGGAATTAATCCAAGTTAATTGTTCAATAATATCAGCGCCTAGTATACAAGAAAGAAAATTGTTTGCTAAGATTTCCTTGAAACCATCCTTTGGCAGAACCTGTTTCTTAATAGAGATCATATTAAGATGCCTGTCAAATGTATGGAAGAAGCTAGAATAATGGAGTATCTACTGAAGAGATGCTCTGAAGCAATTCAGTGCAATAAATACTTGTCCATTTGATTTTTTCCATGAAATTGATTGTAAAGATTGCCCTTGAAAACATATCCAAGATTGACATACTTTGGCGGAACCTTTACCATATTTTCCATGAAAATAGTCCACCCATTGATATTGATCTTATCCATAACATGAATCTCATCTATTGATCTTAAAGCAGTAGTAACTTGAGAAGATTCTGAAGAAAAAGCCATGGAGCATAGTGAGGAAGCAATTTCAATTTCTTTGATTGTTGCAACAGGACAAACCTTTTGATCTTTGTGAATTACCAAATTCCTCTTCATCCAGAGAACAAAAATTAGCTTAAAGACCTTAATCAACATTAAATTCTGACCCGTTCTCAAATAATTTCATTAATATTGATTTCAGCCATTTTTTGAAATCCTCAAAATTATTAACTAGAAGAGAAACAGATAGTCCACCAAACCAAACAGCTTTCATAAATGGACAATTAACAAATAGATGGTCCAAGGTTTCTAAAGCCGAGCAACCAAAAGGGCAGTTACTACTAGCATCAATATGATGTTTGATCAAAGTTTCCACAACCGATAGTGCCTCATTAAGTAATTCCCACACAAGTAATAAATCCTTCATTGCAAGGGAAAGAGACCATAAGAATTTCCAGAATACATCATTAACAGTTGGGGCAGAATGAGCAACAAGAGATTGATATCCCTTACTAAGTAATCACTCGATGGGTTTAAACTCCAAACTAAATCATCTTGGATGTTAGAAAAAGGAAGAGGGATTTGAAGGATAGTATTGGCAATATCATGTGAATAAATAGAGCAAACTAAAGGGGTATTCCATTTAACTGGGCACAAGTTGGAAGGAAGATGCAGTAATAGATCTTGAACTATATGAATAGATTCAACAATTTGAGATCCAGGTTGCATGGGTCACCACACAGGATGGTTTAAATTTATTTGTGAACTAGATACAACTCTCCACTTCAAACGATCAGAAATGAGACTAACACAACTATGGATTCCTCTCCATATCCAAATTTATAGGAGTCTTATATTTAAAGGGGAGCATGAGATTTTGATACGGCCAAATGCATGATGGGGACCACACGTGTCTTGCATCGCCCTCTCTCTAGTCCCTATGAAGATAAACTTGGGCTTCGTTTCATAATGAGTATCACATTGGGCTTCATCTGGCCCATGTAATTAATTCAACGCTAAGGCTGTCTTCAATTGGATCCGCCCTTTCTCAAGGTAATTGGTCCGCCATACAAACTTCTATGTGCTCCTTTAAAAATTAAATTATACAATCAATACCGACGGGGATTTAGTTTAGTGAAGGACGTTATCCCTGAATGCGTAGAGAATATTGATAAAAAAAAAAAAAAAAAAGAATGCGTAGAGAATCAAGTTTTGTATCCCCGTCGGAAGATAAGTCCCGTTTAATGTCTTGTTTTTTTGGCCAGAAATGTCACATTTAATATATAATAATAATAGTACTTCAAACAGGTAACAATATACACGCACACATGATTACATAATTAAAAAGGTGTAAATTTATTCTGAAAGTTTTTACTGAGAAGCAGTGTTACTCTGAAAGTTTTTTTAGGTTTAATGTTGCCCTGAAAGTATTAAAAATTGAGCAATTTTATCCCCTACCGTTAAAAAATTAACGATCAATGTCAAATTTTTAATGGTTAACATTAATTTTTTAATAGTATATAGCAACATTGCTACTTTTTAAAATTTCTAAAATAATATTAAATCTAAAAAAAAAAATTGTAGGTTAACATTTTTCCTTTACGAAAACTTCTAGGACAAATTTACACATTAATCCTCATAATCAAATCAGGAAGTCATTGTTTGAAGCATCCCAATGTATGTATTTTTTTTTCCCTCTTCAACGTCATTAATGTCGCAAAAGGAGAAAAAAAAAAATCTTGTAATTGTTCAAGTCCTACAAGGCATGGAGTGTGGCTAGCTTTTTAGTGAAATCCACGTATTGGCACGACAGAAATGTAAGATAAGATGACATTCATATTAAAACTTCTGTCTCCCCCCCCCCCCCCAAAGTTTAAGAATTAAGCTATAAAATAAACTTTATATTAAAAATCAAAGAAGCAAAAGATATGATTATTCTGCAAGTGGGGATGATAAAAATGTATATCAATCTTATACTGTTGGGCATATTGAAGATGACGAGGAACAAAGTGAAGCATGGTGGATGAGAAATTGCAGGAAAAAAGTTTTGGATCGTGATGGTCACGTGTACTAACCACTTTTGAATTCTACAATTGCTTTGCTTACTTTGATACGCCTGCATCATCCTGTTACACGCCTCGATCGAAATTTATTTCTGAAGCTCCACCCAAGTCACCAACCCAGACCCTTGTCCTTTTGCTGAATTTATTTTGCATCCATTGTCTTTAATTGGCTGATTCTTTTTTTTTTTTTTTTTTTTGCCATCTAATTGGTTGATTCAGTTCAATCTATTTTTCAATAAAACACAGAATCACGTCATAACAAGTTAAAAACGACAAACTGGAGTTCAGTCAAAAGATTCCTTATAAGAGTTGGGGTTTCTTTTCCTTCCAATCCATTTTGGAACGCGTTCCCAAATAAATGAGCCTACAAATCAAGAAGAGCCACTATGCTCTATGAGCTGGATTGCGGCTTGGAACATTTTTCTTTTCTTTTTTTTCAACTCTCTCTCCTTTTCTGTGGTTCAACTTTAGTATTAACAAGCAATTCTCCTTCCATGCGTTGCGTGGGGAGCATTATTTTTAATAAAAAATTGTATTCATTTGTAAAATCAATTTCATCAAAATTTCAAAAACCGTAACATCATGATAAATAAATTGACATTTAATTACACGTATAGTACACATTAAAAACAATTAAAATTCATAGTCAATGGCTCAAGCTGCCAAAAATCTTCTTATACATTATATTCGTTGTTCTCCTTTGAGGGGGAGAATGTTATTAAGGAAAAACTTATTTTTTCACTCAAGTGAAATCGCCACACCAATATTAGTTGAGAATATTTCATTCAATATAATTATGAGAGAAGACATTTAATTGAATACAATGTCTCTTTTTATTCTATCTGAGAGACGAATATGTGTATGATATGTGTAAAATGATTTTAATTGTTTTATTATAACTTTTTTGAAGATAAACAGTTGATTACAATAGTTTAAGTATGATTTCAACTTTTCCTTGTGCATGCATTAATATAATTTGAATTCATTCTAAAAATCCATTTCCTCTAAGATTTAACTGTTTATGAATAAATATATTCCTCCTTTTCCCATTACCTAAACTTTTGACGCTTGAAATCTAGCATTGGTTATTAACAATTTTTTTTCAACTCCTTCCATTCCTTTCTTATCTTTCATCAATCAATTTCACATTTTCTAATCTTACTTCTTGCCTTGGTCCCATTTACACCAACAGACATGCTTAAGAAGAAGCTGCCATCTCTAGGCATCATAGAAAGGCTCAAGTTTTATTTTTTTTTAAAAAACGTCTTTCAGAAATAAATTTTGTTAGCTATGCTCAAATTAAATGTCCATTGTAAGTTATACTTGCCTTTTTTTCACACTAGATACTTGCATTTGCTATAATAAAAACTTATTAATGCGTGTCAGCAATCGAAAGTAGCAGTTGGAGGAATAAACAAAGTGAAGGGTGATTTTAACAAATGACAGTGGCTACATATTGTGCTTGGAAAAGATGTAATAGCTTTAGGAAGAGAGTTCGGAGTAGTGGGTGGAGTTGCTTTTGTCTATTAGCTTCTTCACTCGTTTAGTGCATGTTTGGATTAGCAGTGGAGAATGAGTTTTTTTTTGCAGATGGGCTTTTGGAAAAGTCATATAGAAAAAAAGGAGCTTTGTAGATGTGATTTGTGTTTGGATTGGCGGTGTAAGAAATGACTTTTTTTTTTCATAAAAGTTGAGAGAAGTAACTTGGATGAGCTTCTCATAAAAGCTCCATTTGCTTCATAAGCTCAGCCATCTCAAAAGCTTTTCCAAACACATCAAATGAGCTTTAGAGCTTTTAGCCCCCAGATGAGCTTTTTTTGAACCCAAACGGGTTCCCAAACAGACCCACTCAACACTGCTCCGCCACCTTCAGTGCTTCTAACCATTCCTCTCAGTTATATGGTTTTTATCCATTCAACATTTACAGCTTTCAAGTATATTGCTGGACTGACTTTAGTGATTTAACTTGACATGGCAAACTTTATTTTCTTTTCAATGCCTTTTGAATTGCTTTGTATGTACATCCAGACTTAACTTTTTGTTTGTGGCTAATGGCATACCTAATTATAGGATGTAAGAAATTTATAAATGAAGTTCAAAAAAACAATACCTCTAGCAAAGTTAGAGTACAAGATAATGGACAAGAAGAAAAAAGATACGATAATAAGATGAGGAGCCGTATGTATGAGAAGATAGGTCTAAATGTCTAGAGATTGGAGCGCTGGTATAATTCCCAATGGTCATAACTGTCTGCAACAATGTAAGAGAAAAATCTAATCTTGATCAAAACTAAATTCCAAACATTCACACTATAATCAAAAAAGTTAAAACCAAAAAGTAGAATGTTGGCATATGAAAACGATCATATGTAATGATTGAGTCCATTTAAGGTAATCTAAAAATTCTCAAATATTATACCAATTCTCAAAAACAAATAAATAGATTCACAAGATATATCACAAATTATCTGTGGTTGTTGCAAGTAAAGGAAAGAGAGGCACCTACAAAATGAAAATATTCATTGTGTGAACTTCTTTAGTGTATGTACTACAAAAATAAAATTATTTGCAACAAAGCAAATTGCAATTCCACTCCACTAGTAGTAAACTCACAAAGCACATCCAATGAACGGAAGATTATAAGTAGATAATAAATAGCCCAACGGTAACTAGATTGCATGTAGTAGGCCGAGTATTTCAACGCATCATTGTAAAATGATTGGTAACCAGATTTATGGCACCTTGCACGAAAAGGGATATTCATAAATGGGTCATTAGACACCGAAAAATGACTTCTAACATAATTTATATACCTTTCTATCTTTGCTACATGATCCTTAATATTGAATTTGGTCTGGTAAACTGTTTTTTTACCCCCATTAAATATATATATATATATATATATATATATATATATATATATTTATATTAATTATCTCTTACTCATCATTAATTCAATTTCATTTCATCATTTATTATACATTATTTCTTATATTTTTACTTATTTTTTGTTATATTTTTTACTCATTATCTCTCCCACACTCTTTTCATAAATATGATCATACTTAAAAGAGATATAATATTTTTGAAACATTTATTATTTTTAACTAATTTTAACCATTAATTTATTTTATGCAATAAAAAAAGTTAGTTATAAAAAAGATGTGAGAGATATCTCTTCCTCTTTTAAAACCCATTTAGTAGCAATTTTTGTGCCCTAAGCCAATTGGACACCATTTTTAATTCGCTCTGTGTTGTTACTGTTGGACCTAAACAATTTGGTGAAATTAAAGTTTCAATTCTTTCGTCCCATGAACGCAATTGAAGTTGGCATTTAATCTGTGGCCACCGGTTATTTTGGCTCTTGGTTGAGTGCAAGGCAATCTGCACAAGTACAGCACGATAATTATTAGCTATTTGGTAGCATCTTCCAAACGTGCATGTTGTGATGAACGTTGCAGAAGCAAAGTTAGAAAGAGTTACTACTAAGCAAATGTTAATTGTTCAATAATATCAGCGCCTGGTATACAAGAAAGAAAATAGGGACGAGTTGATGATGTGAACTTAATCTGCATCAGAAATTAAAAGAATTCAGGGAATAAGAGGAATAGGGTCAGATTAGAATATTAGATACTCGCAATGCATGCAAGTGGGGAATCCAAGTCAAGTGTGACGTAGTTAGTCTCTCAAATTGCATTATTATGCCTTTCTATAGATCAACACATCTTGAACTTTATTGTCTGCCCTTCACCGATAATCTAACTTGTAGGCTGTAGCCTAAAAAACCATTACTGTTTCTTATTCGAGTCTTCGTGGAAGCCACCGATCAAGTGTGATATTGACAACAATTACATGTAATCTCCTCTTTTTTTTTTTTTGGTTTGCTTCAGGTTAATCAATGTATGACTCCATCGTCGAGCATGTATATTTAGTGTTTTTGGTGGATGGTAAGTGTCTATAACCTTGTGATTTGAGACTACAGTCTTTATCCGCTACAACATTTGTTGTTAGCAATTACTCCCTCCGGTCCTAATTATAGGACATATTTATCTAACTTTGGAGAAATTAAGGATAGTAGAGTTAAAATAGTTAATTATATTTATTTTTCTAAAATACTCTTATTTAAAATTTAAAATGGCATCCAATTACGTTAATTCTTTATTTTTTTTTGTATCTCTCATGCCTCACACACGACTTCTTCAAGCTCTTATACAATTCGGCGTCATCAATCTCCCTCAACAACTTCCAATCTACTCTTATTAAATTATCATTGAGAAAGTATCAACAGGGGGTATTTTGGGAAGAAATTGACAAAAATAAGAACTTTATCTTATAATTAGGATCCAATTCAACTCTCAAATGTTATTCTATAATTAGGACCAGATGGAGTATTATTCCAAGCACTGTTATCACAAGCGCCGTAGATGAAAAACAAATTAGGACATGGAGAGATAAGATTAATGATTGATGTGCAGACCCACGCTGTTAGTGGGCTGACGTTTCAGTAAGACCAATTGAAATTGAAGCATCATGATGATATCGTCTATTTTTGAAGAACCAAAAGGGAATTGAGAGTGTAATGTGGTTAGCCAGAATTTAATGAAAAACCGGCAACTTGGGAGCTTATTCGGATTATTGGGTGATGAGAGGAGTGGTGGGTGGCATATACGTGTGTTGTACCCGAGACAAAAATGGGCGTATTAGATTTAGACCTCCACTTGCATTCATATTGTTGATTTAGGAGTTCTAGAAAATTATTAATTTGATGCTTAGAATGCTCAAAACAAAAAATTATAATCATGTTATCAATACACAAGTAATAAAATTGGATAAATGCTAATACTCTCTCCAGCCTCACTAAAACTAAGAAAAAAATAGTGAAGTCGTTAATTTTATATTAAAATAAAAGAAATTTTTAAATTTATCCATATTTAATTATATAAATTACAATGAACATGTAACATAGGTTGCAATTAATGATATTTTCAATAGGAGCAATCTTAAAACAAAGTGCAATTAATACTCTACTCTGTCTTTTTCTCATAGAATGTGCCTTATAATAAGAATAAAAGGAAGTGTATTATCTCCATGACCAAAAAAAGAAAAAAGAGGAAGTGTACTGTCAAGGTAGAAGAATGAAAATATAAAATTTATGTGTTTATCATATTTACATACTAAAAGCGAGATTAAGTTTTCTTCACATACCCACAGCAACACGACCCCCTCCCCCCTCCCAAAAAAGAATAACTCAGGTATATTTTTAATTTTTTAAGTTTATATGAGGTATATTTTTAATTTCTTAATTTTATAAAGTATTCATTTGGTCTTTTAATTTTAACACCGTTAATATTTCTAACAAAAAATGATGACCAACAAATTTAAATGATGACTATGTAATCAAATACTATTAATCTCAAATTTAAAATATGTGTAAAAAAAATATCTGAAAACCTAATAAAGCAATCAGTATCAAAACCTCGACTGTATTAAAAATTTTATTTTAATAATATAAATATATTAGTTTAATAATCTAAATGATAAAACCTCAATTTCATTTACACGGTTCACTTTATTTTAATAATCTATATGTATTATATTAAAAAAGTAAAATTTAAAAATGCCTTGTCAGCTGTATAATCAATTAGCCATCATTTAAATTTGTCGTATTAATATTTTCATTAATAACATTAACGGTGTTAGAAATATAGGACCAAAAATATACTTTATAAAGTTAAGAGATATAAAATATACCTTTTATAAAATTTAAAGGATTAAAAATATAATTAAAAAAAATGGCCCTCCATTATCTGTCAACTCTTTTTCATGATTTTTAGCTGCACCTTCTATTTTGACGAACATTGCGCCCAGCTTTTGTTGTGATGGTTTGAATCACCCATTATTTTCTTATTTTAATTGGACCAATATATTTTTCTCGGCCACAAGAATATTTTGCTGAGACTTAAATTTAAACTATAGAATAATAAAATAAAAAGGGAAAAATAACGTAAATTTGTTTAGTGGCGCTAATGGAGAAATAGCAACACCTGATGCTTTCTCCACACACGCGCGCGCACTTTTTTTCGTTGAGAAATATTTTACAGTGTTTTTGTTATTTGACCCTCCAAATAACCCCAAAATAATTCTGATTTTCCTGAAGGCCGGTGTAAACAGAGCGTATTATTAAACTTCAAGGCCATTGCTACCCTTTCGCAACACCAAAATATATCAAGAAAAACCTAACAAATATTTTACACCCGTAAAATAAACTGTAAGTCAACAATGACAAGTATTTTACACCCGTAAGCCAACAAACAATATTTTCTTATACATATTAATCAAAAGACACAACCCATTTAGGCTTGTCTAAGAGAAGAAAATATAATTCCAGATAATAACCCCATCATCCTCTTCGAAATAAAATATGTTAATTATACCCTTGGAAATATCTAAGAAAAGGAAAAAAACAGTAACAAGATTCTTCTCTCTTACCCCTAAAAAAAAAAAAAAGGATTCCCCTCTCCTTCCACGAGTCTGGACCTATATATACTACACCAAAACTCTCCTCACACTCCCAAGATTCTTCTCTTATTCATTCTAACCATATATAATCAGAATCTCAGTCTGAGTCACGTACGGATCCTACTTCTCCCACATCAATGGCGCTTCAAAAATCACTCACCAAGCGCCTCCTTGACGATTTCAAAAAATTCACATCCATTTCCTCTCGACCACCACCTCAATATTCCCGCACCGTTCCTCCAAATGCTTCCACAATAAACATCCAAAGCCACCACCTCACCTCGCCGGGATCCCTACTTGACAGCGGATCTTTCCTGCGGTTTCTCCTCCGGAGAGTCGTGTGTCATCCCGGACAGACGAGCACCCCTGACTTTCTGTCATCACTTTCATTCGGAGACAATCTCGGAGAGAAGCTCAAAGGCATCATCAATGCTACCGAAGACTATCGCGGTCTTAGCCCTCCAGCCACCACCGGCGATACACTGTACGGAATATCTGTGAAGGAGGCCAGGAAGATCCTGAGCTCATCGCAGCTCGAGAAGCTCAAAGCCAAACTAAGGGAGATCCCAAAGACCTCCATTTCTTACTCTGAATACGTTCGGATCTGCGTTCAAGGCTGTGAGAATGAAGATCAAGGCACCGAGTTTGCCAAGAAGCTGGATGACTCTGGAAACGTCATCGTTTTGGGAAACGTCGTATTTCTACAGCCGGAGCAGGTAATCAATCAACCCCTTGTGTTCTCCTGATAATGAAAAGGTCCGTGACTAAACACTCGGTTTTTGTAAGGGAGGAGGAATAAATTATTTTAAAAGTATTTATATTTATATTTTTATATTAAATTAATTCTTCTCACTTATAAATTAAGGTTAAAGGGTAATTTTATCTCAAAATTTTTCTGAGAGGTAATTTTGTCCCGAAATTCTTAAAAAATGAACAATTTTACCCTAATCTTTATTCTATTTAATTTTGATCGTTAATTTATCAAATATATTGAGCTGGAAGCCTACATATCATCCACATCATTTGTTTAAGATGCAAATTTATTTTAAAAGTTTATATGTCATATACTTCATTTTTTTTTAAAAAGTCAGATTTAAAATTTTCAGGGCAAATTTGTACTTTAACAAAAATGACGTAGATGACATGTGGACTATCAGCTTAGTATGTTTGGTCAACTAACGATCAAAATTATTCGGAATAACGGTTAGGGCAAAATTACTCCATCTTTTACACTTCCAAGGCAAAATTGCCTCTTGTGAAAACTTTTCAGGACAAAATTACCATTAATCTTATAAATTAATACATAATATATATATATATATATATATATATATATAACTTATGCCATGATTAGGTTACCTATGTAGTTTGTTTAATTTCTCTAAAAAAAAGTGTGATATTAAAGACCGGAGGGAGTAATAAAGATGCTGACATGTATGGTTTTAGGTGGTGAAGACAATGGAGAGGTTGATCTCAGAGACGATAGCATCTCCGAACGATAGAAGGAGGAAGGAGCTGGAGGAGATGAAAGAGGAGAAGGAGGAGATTGAGGAGAAAGCGAGAGCAATGGTTTGGAGGGAGCTATATGTTGGGCTGGGTGTAATGATGGCGCAGACAATTGGGTTGATGAGGCTAACGTTCTGGGAGCTAAGTTGGGATGTCATGGAACCCATATGCTTCTTCTTGACGTCACTGCATGTCACTCTGGCCTACGTTTTCTTCCTCAGGACTTCCACTGAGCCCACCTTTCAAGGCTACTTTCGCCACCGATTTACGGTGAAGCAGCACAGGTTGATGCTATCTCACAATTTTGACATCCATAAATACAACCAACTCTACAAGGCCTGCATCCGACAAGGTAGTAATTCAACCAAAGTCACAGCCCACACTTGAAATTGGGCTTTGTACATAGTTCGACCTCATATAACGTGCCTGGAGGCCTTTTTTTTTTTTTTACGGGTCTCCCGTTTGGACCTTGTCAACAATAGTTCTCAACTTCTTATAGATGACTCTCATCTCTCTCTATGACTTAATAAAGATTGATCCATTTGGTAAATGGATTGACTCATAATCAAAAGATTGTGAGTTTGAACCCGAATGTGAGGACGTTATTAGTGAGCAATCTATAAGTACTTCTATAAACATTCTTTAAGCTCAAAGACAGACAGCAGCCCAAAAGGGAACTGAGAGTGTAATGTGGGTAGCCATAATTTAATGAAAAAACCAGCAACTTGAGAGCTTGTTCGGACTATTGGGTGATGAAAGGAGTAGTGGGTGGCATATGTGTGTGTGGTACACGAGACAGAAATGGGCGTGTTAGACCTCCACTTGCATTAGTATTGTTGATTTATGAGTTCTAGAAAATTATTAATTTGATGCTTCGAATGTTCAATACAAAAAATTATAATCATATTATCAATAGACAAGTAATAAAATTGGATAAATGCTAATACTCTCGCTAGCCTCACTAAAACTAAGAAAAAAATAGTCAAGTCATTAACTTTATCTAAAAATAAAATAAATTTTAAATATTTATGTATATTTAATAATATAAAGGAAAATACTTACATCAAGTTCTTTGTGTCCATTTCGTCAAGTTTTCCAATCACATGTAACCATGTGTTATATTTTTGAATTATTATCAATGAACTATAAATCCAAATGCAAAAAATAGCACATATAGTCATGTATGATTGGAAAATTTGATGTAATGGATAAAGGAACTTGATGTAAGTATGATCCTAATATAAATTACACTGAACATGTCACATAAGTTGCAATTAATGATATTTTAAATAGGAGTAATTTTTGTTTTAAAATGTAATTAATACTCTACTCCATCTATTTCTCATGGAATGTGCATTATAATAAGGACAAAAGAAAGTGTATTATCAAGGTAGAAAGACGAAAATATAGAATTTACTTGTGTTTGCCATATTTACGTACTAAAAGCGAGATTAAGTTCTCTCCATATTCATGCCACGACACTTCATATGATTCCCACCATAACAAGACCCCCTCCCCCACCCACAAAAATAAAAATAAAAAATAATAATTGGGGGCTTGAATGGCCCTCCATTATCTGTCATTTTTTTTCATGGTTTTTCGCTGCATTTCTATTTTGACGATTATTGCGCCTAGCTTTTGTTGTCATGGTTTGAATCACCCATTAGTTTCTTTTTCTCTGCCACAAGAATATTTTGCTGAGACTTAAATTTAAACTATAGAATAATATAATAAAAAGGGAAAAATAACGCAAATTTGTTTAGTGGCGCTGATGGAGAAATAGCAATACCTGATGCTTTCTCCACACACACGCACTTTTTTTCGTTGAGAAATATTTTGCAGAGTTTTTGCTATTTGACCTCCAAATAACCCCCAAAATAATTCTGATTTGCCTGAAGGCTGGTATAAACAGAGCGTATTATTAAACTTCAAGACCATTGTTACCCTTTAGCAACACCAAAATATATCAAGAAAAACCTAACAAATATTTTAAATAATCTGTAAGACAACTATGACAAGTATTTTACCCTCGTACGCCAGCAAACAATATTTTCTTATACGTATTAATCAAAAGACACAATCCATTTAGGCTTATTTAAGAGAGTAAAATATAATTCCAGACAATAACCCCATATCATCCTCTTCGAAATAAAATATGTGAATCATACCCTTGGAAATATCTAAGAAATGAGGAAATAAACAATAACAAGACTCTCCTCTCTTACAAATAAAAAGAAAGAGAGAATTGTATTCAGTTTCCACTCAAGAGGAAAAACGAAAAAATGATTCGATAATTATAAAGGCTTGAATTGACAATTATAAAGATGCAAGTGATAACTTTATAAAACTAATTTTTCATTTTTTTTCTTAAACAACAACCAATAATTCTCCCTAAAAAAGATTCCTCTCTCTCCTCCCACGAGTCTGGACCTATATATACTAGACCAAAACTTTCCTCACACTCCCAAGATTCTTCTCTGATTCATTCTAACAATAATCAGAATCTCAGACTGAGTCACATACGGATCCTACTTCTTCCGCATCAATGGCGCTTCAGAAATCACTCCCCAAGCGCCTCCTTGACGGTTTCAAAAGATTCACATCCATTTCCTCTCCACCGTCACCTCAATATTCCCGCACCGTTCGTCCAAATGCTTCCAGAATAAACATCCCAAGCGACCACCTCACCTCGCCGGGATCCCCACTTGACAGCGGATCTTTCCGGCGGTTTCTCCACCGGAGAGTCGTGTGTCACCCGGGACAGACGAGCATCCCTGATTTTCTGTCACTTCCCGTCGGAGACAATCTCGGAGAGAAGCTCAAAGGCATAATCAATGCTACCGAAGACTATCGCGGCCTTAGCCCTCCAGCCACCACCGGCGATACACTGTACGGAATATCTGTGAAGGAGGCGAAGAAGATCCTGAGCTCATCGCAGCTCGACAAGCTCAAAGCCAAACTAAGGGAGATCCCAAAGACCTCCATTTCTTACTCTGAATACGTTCGGATCTGCGTCGAAGGCTGCGAGAATGAAGATCAAGGCACCGAGTTTGCCAAGAAGCTGGATAACTCAGGAAACGTCATCGTTTGGGGAAAAGTCGTATTTCTACAGCCGGAGCAGGTAATCAATCAATCCCTTGTGTTCTCCTGATGATGAAAAGGTGCGTGATTAAGCACTCGGTCTCTGTGTAAGATCTATAAATTATTTTGAATTGTTTATACTTAATAATTTTATATTAAATTAATTTTTCCTACTTATAAACTAAGGTTAAGGGGGGTAATTTTAGCTCGAAATTTTTTCGGGAGATAATTTTGTTCCGAAAGTGTTAAAAAGGGAGCAATTTTGCCCTGACCATTATCCTGGTTAATTTTGACTGTTAGTTGACCAAATATACTGAGTTGGCAATCTACATATCATACATATCATTTTTTTAAGGTGCAAATTTGTCCCGAAAGTTCATATGTCACCCACTTCATTTTTTTTAAGTTAGATTTAAAATTTTTGAGGCAAATTTACACTTGTCACAAAAATGACGTGGATGATATGGGAATTGCTAGCTCAACATATCTAGTCAATTAACGGTCAAAATTAATTTAGATAACAGTTAAGACAAAATTATTACATTTTAAATACTTTTGGGGTAAAATTGCCCATCAGTGAAAAATTTTATGGCAAAATTGCCCCTTAACCCTATAAACTAGTGTATAATCTGATATATACCATGTATGTATGCTATGGTTAAGTTATCTATTTAGCTTGTTTAATGTCTCAAAAAAAAAAAGTCAGCTAAGGCTATATTAAAGACCAGAGGAAGTAATAACGATGCTGTGACATGTATGGTTTCAGGTGGTGAAGGTAATAGAGAGGTTGATGTCAGAGACAATAGCATCTCCGAATGATAAAAGGAGGAAGGAGCTGGAGGAGATGGAGGAGGAGAAGGAGAAGATTGAGGAGAAAGCGAGGGCGATGGTTTGGAGGGAGCTGTATGTTGGGCTGGGTGTAATGATGGCGCAGACGATTGGGTTGATGAGGCTAACGTTCTGGGAGCTAAGTTGGGATGTCATGGAACCAATATGCTTCTTCTTGACGTCGCTGCATGTCGCTTTGGCCTACATCTTCTTCCTCATGACTTCCACTGAGCCCACCTTTCAGGGCTTATTTCACCGCCGACTTATGGTGAAGCAGCACAAGTTGATGCTATATCACAATTTTGACGTCCATAAATACAACCAACTCTACAAGGCCTGCATCCAACAAGGCAAAAATTCAACCAAAGTCACAACCCACACTTGAAATTGGGCTTTGTACACAGTTCAACGTCATATAATGAGCCTGAAGGCCTTTTTTTTATGGGTCTCTTGTTTGGGCCCTGTCAGTAATAGATGACTCTCATCTCTCTCATGACTCAATAAAGGTTGGTCTATTTGGTAAAAGAATTGACTCATAATTAAAAGGTTGTGAGTTCGAACCCCAGTATGAGGATATTGTTAGTGAGCAATCTATAAGCATCTCTATCAATGTTCTTTGAGCCCAAAAACAAACCGCAACGAGTCCTGAGACTCAACTCACATGAACTTTTTTGCACAAAAAAAAGAGAGTATGCACTTGATCAAATTTTACATAAAGATTTGCAATAAAAAACTATGTATAGATTAGATTGGATGTCATATGGGCGCTATTTATAACTTAAAAATAATAATACCTATTATCCATTATATAAGATCCATTTTAATGAAGAAATTAAATTATAAAGTGAATTTTATATCAAGAGTCTATAATTTTTTATAAATGAATGATTCATTATTACTACTTAATGTTTTCCGGTCGGGTTACTTATTTGGGTTCGTAAATAGTGTTGGTTTTGTCTAGGTAACTATAGAGTTTCAAATTCGTAAGATATAGATGCAAAGTAGGGGACGTCAAGTTCAGAGCGCAATAAAAATCGTTGATCACGTTTGGGTTGAGTTGGTTGCTGGGCTTGCCAAGCATCACCAAAATTTCCCTTCTTTCGCTAAATGGGCCTGGAAATAGAGCCCAGATCCATTTAACTGGGCCACCGAGGTCCATATAATTATTATGGATCAAGCTCTGCGTTGGCCCAATTTGTATACATGCCCGGCAAAATTCTAATCTGTGTTGGCCCATATTTAGTTTTTGATAGTGTCTCGATTAGGATTGCCTCCAATGGGATGATGCCTATGCTTAACATAAAAAATACTAATATTGAATCATACAATGTACCCAAAAAAAATTGAATCATGCAGTTCAGCCTCATACCAGATGACTAGATTCATCACATCACTTGGCATCCCACTGCTCCCGATTCTAATATCACGGAAATTAGCAACACCTTATTACATATCACGGCTTTGTTAAACAAGTGAAGTATTGTGGGAGCTTTGCCTATGATTTGACTTTATTTTATAAGTTCATGAACAGATAACTCAGACATATTAGGTATAAGAGTTTCTCCATATTCAATTAGCCGTTACATTGTCCTCTTACAGATGGAGTGTGAATTACGGTGCACAGAGTATTATTCAAATTAATCTGATTATGACACATTTATCTCAAAAAAAAAAAAAAAAAACTGTGTAATGTATATATCAAAGGCTAACGCCTCCCCTAGATTCATGTGTTTAGATATGGTGATATAACCAGGGGAAGAGCCTTCACCTTTTTGTCTCTGATACGCATGCAAGTATTGAAATAATATGTATAAAATGTGGAACATGGTTGTGCTGGACGTGTGACGTAGTACGCCTTTTCTAAAATATTAGTATTAGATCATCAGATCGAACAAGATCCTATAAAATGAACAACATATTATTAATTGTCATGGATCATAGAGAGGCACCGATATTGTAACTAACCCTATGACCCAGTATATCTCTTTAATATGCAATATATTATTGACTTTGACTTTGCCATCCTATATAAGAAATTATGAGACTGATGCTGTCAATAATGACAATGACCCTCCACCTTTATTTCCCTTCTTTTATAGTTTTGACAGCGCAACTACCTTATCGGCCCCTATGTTTATTCAAATTAAAGTCCCAGACAACCCCAAAATATCACTGTTCAGTCTCTACATTATCGCAAAATCTCCAGTACAGACACCCCGCTCATTATGCTTATACACTCTGATGATTCCCTTTACAATCGTCGTTTATTTACAATCCCTCGTTCACAGAACATAAATTACAGAATTTTTAGTTATGGACGCTGACTTATATAAACTTGTTCTTAGTCATACAAGCTTCTAAATAATTTTAAATCATGTACAATAATAATGGAACGGGCGATCTAACTGTTGTATTGATGAATCATGATCATGGCCATGTAAGAGAGGGAAAAAAAGAGTTGTTGGACCGAGCATGACTATTAAATGTTTTATATCTTTTAATTTGTACTTTAATATACGATGATGGAAGATTCTGCTCTCCCAGCCAAAAATAAAATCAATAGTAGCTAGCTAGACCCGCCAACCTGATGTTGAGAGTTATATTATACAATCGGTTAGGTCCATCTGCAATTGATAATACATTCAATTATAATAAACAAGAATCGTTATATATCATGCAGGTCAAAGAGTTGAAAGTTGAACCTTAAAACATTGGATACGATTAATCATCAATTTTTTCTTCAATTTGTTTCTTGGGTCCTCTTTTGCGGCTTGAAATAATTCTCAGAAAATCGCTAGCAGTTGCATGGATCATTTGCGGTTCATACTTCATACGTACATTTTCCTCGCAATAACGTCAAAGGCAGTTCAAAGTTAAAACGTTGGATATGTGTTAGATTTTGTTTGAATGAGCTTTTGAAAGATTTATAAGTGTCAATGTATGTAAGTTGAGACAACACTCTTCTCATATTATACTTATTTCGTATATCATAAATCATAATTGAAAAGTTTATTTTAAATATTTCGATCACTATTTCTTTAATCTTTTTCTTTTTGTTTTTATTTTTTTGCCAAGGACATGCCTAATCTGTAGTAGTCCAATATATTATTGTTCGAAACCAAAATAATTGTGGCGTTTGGTGAAACGCTAACACCAATTAGGTGGACGACTTGTATCTATCTTAATTCTTTTCAGCGTACCGTTCGGCGTCTAAGTAAACATGAGATTAGGATGTTTTGAATTTAATTCTTGAATACTCTGCTGGAATAATGCACAGCATTTTAATTTGTTCATCCAATCTAACTATATTTAATACACACATAATGATAACGCCCTTGTCTTTTTCTTTCTTTTAATTTGCTTGTCAGTGAACTTTAATTGTTGGCCTAACCCTACAAAATCAATTTAATTTGTTTAGGTAACCTTCCCTACTTGGCATCCATACTTGAGGACCATAAATTAAACCCTTTTTTTACGTTGAGATCCCTTCATTTTCAAATATTGAAACTATTCATTTGATTTTTTTTTCTAAGCACATATATTTTCTAGTAGAGATAATATTGTTTGAGGCACTAGTTATTAAGTAATAAATGCGGGTAAATTCAGTCCAAAAAAAAAAATGCGGGTAAATCTTTCCAATGAGAATTTAAACATTGATTCATAGGTTCATTTGCTTTTTTTAATTATACTTCCAAAACTTAGTGGGGTTGATATGAAAATATTTATTATTATTTTTAACTATGTTTAAATATTTAAATTTTACTTTGGCCATCATAACTTCTTTTTATTAATCCATCGGTATCTGGCGCTACTAACAATTGACTAGTTTGATTTGTGGGGATATAGATTTATTATGGGGCACCTCACTACCTCCATCATAACTTTTAAGCCATCACATAGAAAAAAGTCATATTGATATAAAAATACAGAATTTAAACTAATCATGCACACTAATTACACGGTGAATCATAAAACTTATATAGCCCGTTTGGTTCAATTCCATGGGAGATAATTACATGTAATCCTGATACAATAGACCGATTATAATGTTTGGTTGAGCTTACGTAATGTAAAGATGATTACATTTTGTAATCCCGATTATATCAGTTGATGTAATCAGGATTACACTAGTAGAATTGATTAATGAAGATGCAGACATACTATAATTAATTGAAAAATATATTATTACCATTATAATTTTTAAATTAAGTACCCACCCAAAAATGTTGTTAAATATTAAATAATTATCACCATTAAATAGTAAAAAATTAATTAATAATATAAAAATTCAAAAAAATATTCCCTATTAAAAAATTATATCTCACCATTAAAAGTATTAAAATATCCCATCAAATCATATCCCCACCATCAAATATTAAAAAATTACCACGGACCAAATATTTATACCGTATAATATTTCTACATTTAACTATTAAAAAATTATTATGAATTCAACATGTACACTATACAAATTGAAAAAATTACTACGAACCCAATATGTATATATATGTGTAGTCAGGGGTAATTTTTTTTCTAGCTATATTATTCTCATATATTTTTATGTACGATATTATCCAACCAAACATTTTTATACATATGCATCATCTTTATTTAATGACGAACCAAATAAATTTATGTAATCATCATTCATTATTTCATTCCATTCCATTGCATTACATTACCTCTGATTTCGTGAACCAGCTTGGCACATAATGGCAATATAATAGAATCGCTCGACTTATTTTCAAACATTATACAATGCATAAAACCTTATCAAAGTTAATTATTATTATTTATTAAGGCAAGCTGATCAATATATATAATTAAATTATAACAATTTATAACCACCGATTGAATGCACAAATGCGATGAAAGAGACCCAATTGTCTGCTGGTGAATATTATATGATACATGCAACGTGGCTTGTAGGAAGACCCTAATTTTCATTACCATAATGCATAATTCATGCAAACGCAACGTTATAAATCTATAGATAATAAAAAGGGTGAATTTGTAAAAATACACATGAACTTTTATCCAAAATGTGTCTAGTATCATATACATTTTGAAGGTGTAAAAATATCAATAAACATCTAAGATAGGAACAATAATGCCTAACAATGTTAAATTTGAACTAACACCATTATTTTTTATAGTGGAACCAGCCCTCTTTTTGCACATGGATATGTAACGATGTCAGATTATATTTAACGGGAAATGAATGTCTCTATTAATTTCTCTCTCCGTTTACTCTCAATTTAGTGTCTCTATCGTTAGACTAAGTTTTAATGGTTGAGATTTACTCCATCAAATTTGTTATATTTAGTTAAGTGAAAATGACAAAAAAATATTTTCAAAATATGTAAAAAACAGATAAGGGTGTTGAATTTCAATAATTCCAAATTGATTGATCTGGAATTTTGAAATGTTAACAAATGTGTAAAATTACATTACTGCCCTTACTTTTTATTTTTTAAAGAAATCTCTAAAACCCCTTGCTGCCCGTAGGAGCTCCGGCATCGGTGACTGGAGCTTTGGCAGTATAATATATTTGTTTAAAAATTTTCAAGGAAAGGTTATCAATATAGATGCTTGAATTATTAATAGCAATATTAAAGATGTAAATGACAGTTTAATATATATTTTTTAAAATTTTTTAAGCAAAAGTTGTTAATATTGATGCTTCAGTTCTTAATAGTGATACTAAAGTTGTTAATGAGGTATTTGTTGAATATTTTCTAATAACTTTCATCAGAGCTCTGATGTCTAATAATTTTTTTTTTTTTTTTTTTTTTTTTTTTTTTTTACATTTCTCAAGCAAAAATCATCAACATTGATACTTGAGTTGTTAATAGTGATACTAAAGTTGTAAACATGGGATTGTTGAATATTTTCCAATAACTTTCACCGGAGCTCTGGTCTAATATTTTTCTACATTTCTCAAGTAAAAGTCTTTAATATTGATATTTGAGTTGTTAATAGCGATATTAAAATTATAAACAGAGTATTTATTGAATACTTCTTAACAACTTTCACCGAAGCTCTTGTTAACTAATATTTTTTTTAATATCTTTGGCAAAAATTATTAATATGGATATCAAGGTTGTTAATGATGACATCAAAGTTATAAATAGAGTGTTTATTAACAACTATGATATTCATATTAACAACTTTTATTTGAGAAATTCAAAAACATATATATTAGGCCGTTATTTATAACTTTAGCATCGCTATTAATAATTCAAACATCTTTATTAACAACTTGTATTTGAGAAATTCAAAAAAAAAAAAAAAGAAAAAGCCGCTAGAGCTCTAGTTTCCAAAGCTCTAGTGGCTGGTGGCCGGCAAGGATACCGGAGCTCTAGTGACCAGCCGCTGCTGGAGCCCCAGCAACCAACAAGGGATTTTAAGGATTTTTTAAAAAAATAAAAAATAAGGGCACTTATGTAATTTTACACATCTATCAACATTTCAAAATTCTAAATCATGCAATTTGAAATTACTGAAATTCAACACTCTTATTTGTTTTTTATATATTTTGACAAAATTTTTCTGTCATTTTCCCTTTAATTAATATTATAATAATAGTTTAACATAGTATTAACTTTCATTCATTAAAATTAAATTTAATAGCGGAGACATTAAAGGGAGACACACTTCTCCCATATTCAACATTGCTCGTACTTTTACTTCTATTTTAAATGTTCATCGATATTTTTGCACGTTTAAAAAGTATATAATATTAGACGCGCTTTAGGTAAAAAGTTTATAGACATTCTCATTCCTTAATCCAATAATAAAATCAGGGAAGATAACATCAAAGTTTCAACTAAGAAAAATAATATCAAAAAATTTTTATAGCCCGTCAATGACAAGAGAAAAAACAACTATTTCCGGTGGGCTTTTCTAATATTTATTTATTTATTTTTGCTTGAAACACGTATTCCCGGAAAACTATCAATATAGACATGGATATTGTGAGAAATTATTTTTTATTAAAGGTCGTTGAACTTGAAATTTGAGGGCACCATGAGGAGCATTTTAAAGTAGCAAAATTTCCTGTCGTCCCCAGCACAAAGTGATCATACCCTGTAAAACCCAAAACTAGTAAAAAAATGAGCTTGGCCACCAACTCCACTACCTTTTCTTCCCTCTTATCTTTCTCTTGCTTGCCTTGTCACCCGTCACTGTTCTCTTTTCTGCGTGTTATAGGGAGAGCGAGCGGAAAATATCATTTAATAAGCCGAACCAGTCTACAACAATAGCACTACTTGAGTTCGCCAAACAAAAAAAAAAAAAAAATAGCACTACTTGAGTTGAGGAATCTAAATCCCGCCTTTTCACTAATTTCCTTCAAAATAAAGCCACTATAGCCCAAAGGTGTAATCCCCCACTACTTCCCTTTTCCTATTGATATCTGAACGAGGCTTTGCAACATGCATCAGAGCCACCGATTTTTCTGGGTCCTAAAGCCGATCAAAATCCGGCTGGACATTTAATGGAAACAACCTTGTCTTTGGTTGTGTTTAACATTCCATTGAGGCAATGCTTCGGTGTATTCCCTCTGTCCTGTCCAGGTTTGATTGCAAGCTTCGATTCACCGTCCTAGTCTTCGAGGTAAGCTCTTTTAGTTCGTCCTCTACATTCCTTCTTGTCTTAATCACCCCTTTAGTTTAATGTTGCCATAATGTTTAAGGTTCAGGCCTTTCAAAATCATCTGCTTAACTATGCTCAGCTTCCAATTGGTCATCATGGAGTGAAAGAAAGAATAGAACAATATATATATATATATATATATATATTCCGGCCTATTATTTCGCTTTCCCGCAATTAGCGAATGGATCAGACACTTAGTTTTAATTTGGAATAAATTTTTTTTTTTTTGGTTCGTTAGTCCCGGTGCGGTATCCCCATGGTCAGATTTTATTTAGAAGATCAATGCTTAACCTGGAAGGTGCTGGATTAGTAATCTATATTCTACTATTTCGAATATTTGGTTCTCTTCAACCCTTAGGCCAACACCTATCAGTTGTTACCTTTAAATGCACGCTGCTCAGTGGGCAGTGGCATATCTCCGGGTATAGTCACCAAATATTAATTACTTGTTTTCCCTTTTGTTTTAAAAAGCTTAATTTTGAAATTCTGCTGATTCAAGATTTAGCTTTTGCCAGTCGTAGCTCTATGATGAACTAAGTTGATGGAAATTTCGTTCTTTTCTAGCAAATAGTGAACTAAGTTGTGGAGCAGACAACGTTTAAAGCTTTTCTTTTTGTATTGTATCAGCTTGTGTTTTTAGATAGATGTTCAATTTGATGTACTCTGCCTGCATGCAAAAATAGGGATGAAAAAGGAAAAGTTTTGGTTTTCACAGTTTACCAAATTCACTTTATATAAGCAACCAGACACGTTGATTTCTCAGTGGGCTGTTATTTGTTGTTAAACTTCCACTTCCTGCTTCAGATTGTATTGTTACTGGCGTGCTTGGAGGCCAATGATGCAAAGCCCCAAGAATACCGACTTCGAACGGGAGGCTTGGAAAAGAACATTGCCCCACACTCATGTATACATGATCAGATACTTGAACAGAGGAAGCGGCCTGGGCGCAAGGTGTACTCAGTTGCCCCACAAGTCTATGAACCTAATCACATGAAACCCCTTCATCATAAAGGTAGGGCATTACTTGGAGTGTCAACATCATCAGGGCTTCAAAAAGATGCAAAACAACCTATTAGGATATATCTTAATTATGATGCTGTTGGCCATTCACCTGATCGAGATTGCCAAAATGTTGGTGATATTGTCAAAGTGAGTGTTTAATGTGAAAAAAAGTTCTCTTTAGATTTCGTATGTCCTGACCTGACATAACATTTGCATTCTATCTCATTCTGTTTATTAATTTTAATGCATATTTTTATTTGAACAGCTTGGGGAGCCTCCCTTGACTTCATTTCTTAGGCACCCTTCCTGTAATCCCCATGGTAATCCTCCAATATCTGGTGATTGTTGGCATAACTGCACTTCCGAAGATATCACAGGAGATGACAAAAAGCTACGCCTTCATAAGGTCTCATTGAGAGTGTTGTTAGATTTATATAATATGAATTAGTTCCAGATAAAGATTGAACAAGGATATTTACCCATGAAAGCCACCCATTGCAGGCATTGGGTCAGACAACTGACTGGTTTAAGAGAGCATTGGCTGTTGAGCCTGTCAAGGGAAACTTGCGTCTAAGTGGGTATTCTGCATGTGGGCAAGATGGAGGGGTGCAGGTTCCTCGTGAATATGCTGAAGGTATAATTAATTTGTCATCTGCCTTATGTGGACATTGTATTTTTAATAAAATTTCATCTCATAATTTTACTTGGAAATTTGAGAAGTGACCTACTTGTTCACCTTCCCCAGAGGGTGTTTTTGACGCCGACTTAGTTCTTTTGGTCACTACAAGACCTACCACTGGGAACACTCTTGCATGGGCAGTGGCTTGTGAACGTGATCAATGGGGCCGTGCCATAGCTGGTAGCTTACCTAGAATCTTATCTTAGTTTGAATGCTCATCATTACCTTGCATTTGGGAGGCTTTGGAATTGAAGTTTCCAATCTTTGCAGGACATGTAAATGTTGCTCCTCGCCATTTGACAGCTGAGTCTGAGACTTTGCTTTCTGCTACCCTCATACATGAGGTTGGTTGGGTTTTTAAATAATGAAATAGGAAATCTTGGAGGCACTGTTGATTATATCTGATCTTTTCCAGGTTATGCATGTTCTTGGTTTTGATCCGCATGCCTTTGCTCATTTTAGAGATGAAAGGAAAAGACGGCGTAATGTGGTATGCTGGCTTGCATACTCTAAGACTCATATTGTTAGATATTAACATTATGTCCTGTATACTTGTGCCGCTTGTTCTGAAACCCAATCTTCTCTTGAAGTTTGGCAGTTTGATGGCTGGATGATTTAAAGTGAGCCTATCTAAATATGAGATCCTAAATATTGGTTACCTTTTTCAGTTTGTTATTATTAGCAATATAATTCTTTTTTATTTCACTTTCAGAATTTCTTGAGTTTTCTAATAAATTCACTATAGGAGATTTTTTTTCTTCTGCATCATTCCTTTCCATGTTGGGCGTTTTATCGCTCATATTTTGAAGCTCAAAATTGCTTGTTGTCCTTGCAGGTTACTAAACAAGTCGTGGATCAAAAGCTTGGGCGAATGGTAACGCGTGTGGTGCTTCCACGTGTTGTCATGCATTCACGACATCATTATGGGGTATTTGCTTTGGAATATTTTCCCTATATCAGTTTTCTTGTATGTGATTGTAATTAGGTTTTATTATGCATTTGTTTATTGTGACGATATCTTTTTAGTGGATTGTCACCATCTTTTTCGTCTATAGATCATAGGATTTCTCTGCCATCATGATGTTTGTATTGTAGTTGATTTTCCGGAGCTGAATGGCAGCATTGTTGCCATTCCCTTCTCTCTATATATACACCTTCTTCCATGAACGAAACAAGAATTTTCAGTGCGATCATTTTGCTTAAAATATTCAACAACTTGATTGGTGTTCTTAATTAGAGCTTTCACAAATGATTAATGAGTTGTTTGATGATAGGCATTTTCCAAATATTTCACTGGTTTGGAGCTGGAAGATGGGGGAGGGCGTGGAACATCAGGTTTTTCTCTTTTCTTAATCAATTTTTTGCCAAGTTCTAAATGTGACTACTCTAATTTTTCTTTGCTTTCTTCAGAATATTATCACCTTAGTTGTTTATGATTATTCATGTGGCTACTCAGGCTGTTGATAAATATTAGTTTTTACTAATGTAATGGTGTAATTTTTTTTCCTTTGACATAGAAAATTGCACTTTACTTTCTTTTTTGCATTTCCTTTTTTTTTTTTCAAATGTTTAGTAATTAATGTTGTGCCTAATGAATGTGATCGCTACATCATGCTTCTGAGATATTTGCAGATATGATCAGAGTTTAACACTAGAAAATTGACATATAAATGCAAAATTAAGTAATGTCTCCTGTATGGTAAAAAACTTAATAAAGTATTGACCTGCCACCTGCTCCTTTAGAATCCTGCCCAGGAGGTACTTAGAAGTTTAAATAAAAAACATAGCAACTATTGTTTAGTAGGAACACCATGTTTAATGTCCTTGAACCTGTACTTCTGACACCCACTGACAAAAGTTAAGAGGTTTATTTTTTTTTTTTTTTCCTTTTTGATGACAGGATCTCACTGGGAAAAGAGGCTTATGATGAATGAAATTATGACTGGTTCTGTGGATACAAGATCTGTAGTTTCAAAAATGACTCTAGCTCTCTTAGAAGACAGTGGATGGTACCGTGCCAATTATAGCATGGCAGACCATCTTGATTGGGGTCGCAACCAAGGTACTGAATTTGTTACCTCCCCCTGCAATTTTTGGAAGGGGGCCTATCATTGCAACAAAACACAATTGTCTGGTTGTACATATAACAGGGAGGCAGAGGGATACTGTCCCATTGTAACATATACTGGAGACCTGCCTCAGTGGGCTCAATATTTTTCCCAAGCTAATGAAGGTATGTCTAATTATGCTTTCATATCCTTGAAGGTTGATTGATGTTAATCCTTTAAATGCTAAGCGATGTCTTTTCTCCTCTATCATCATCTTTTGCCAGCTTTTTCACTACTGATTTTCAAGCAATTAATTTTGCATTTCGTGCCCTGTAATTCATATGTTGCTTCTATTTCTATAGTTTCCACTATTATTGTTTTTCAACATAAGCTGTCTGTGGTTATTGTCGATCAGCAAACTCAATGGCAAGTTTTGGTGACTTGTTCGCTGATCATTGCAGGTGGACAATCTTCATTGGCTGATTATTGCACTTATTTTGTCGCATATTCAGATGGGTCTTGTACAGACATCAACAGGGCACGTGCACCTGATCGAATGCTGGGTGAAGTTCGAGGGAGCAACTCTAGGTCAGATTTGTGACTGTTAGCTTGCAACTTCAGTCTGCTTTGCATTGAGTATTTGAAATTTGAAGGTACAGAGTTTCTAATTAATTTCCCTTTTAACGCAGGTGTATGGCCTCTACTTTAGTGCGCATAGGATTTGTGCGAGGCTCCGTGACCCAAGGAAATGGTTGTTATCAACATAGGTGTGCCAATAATTCTTTAGAGGTATGGTTGACTTGGAATTGTCAAGAGAGTGTTAACTGTTTATGGTGATTGAGTAACCGATCTTTTTTATATTAATTTCTTAATGAAGCCTAGGGAGGTTGAATTTTGAACTGCTGCTTCTTTTTCTTCACTTTCAAACCATACTCTACCTCAAAACCTTTTTCCTTGGGAGAATGTCATTGAGGGCTCCACATGGAAAATAATGGCATTTGGGCCCATATAATTATGAAATTCTTCTATAGGCCCATAGGACTGAAGTGAAAATATATTTTGATGTAAAAAGTGTTGCTATGCAACTTTCAACTAGTGTTCATTAATTGACAGCGAAGCGTTTGAATTTTGACCAGTAACTTTCTTCCAGGTCGTCATTTGCATTTGTTGTCAATATCCTGGATTTGCACATAGGGTATTTTAGACTTCTTACATTGAAACATATTTTCCCTTCAGTCCTATTGGCCTGCAGAAGAATTTCAGGATTATATGCGCCCATAATGCCATTATCTTCCCTCTGGGGACTCTCAATGACATCCTTCCTTTTTCCTTTTTGCTGAAGTTGTTGCTAAACGTAGTTCTGTAACGTGACCAAACAGGTTGCAGTAGATGGTATCTGGAAAGTATGTCCTGAAGTTGGTGGACCCATTCAGTTCCCTGGCTTTAATGGTGGTGGTTGCTGCTGTTGTTGTTGTTATTTTTAGTTTTTTTTCTTGATGTTTTTTCAGTATAGTGACACCTTACTCTATAAATCGTTTATCCATAGGTGAATTAATCTGCCCTGCATACCACGAGCTCTGTAGCACAAATACACTTGCGATGGGCGGGCAATGTCCTAATGCATGTAATTTCAATGGAGATTGCATTGATGGAAGTTGTCACTGCTTTATTGGATTTCATGGTCATGATTGTAGCAAACGTGAGCTCTCATATCCTGCCTTGTAGTTTAACTTCTGTATTCATTGCGCCTTAATTTTTGAATTACTCTCTACACGGAAACTATGGGCTTGTTTGATTCTATTATTTGCTTTTTGTTATCAGGAACAGTTTTTTAAAATAGTTTTTGGAAACAAGTTTAAAAAGATAAATCTGTTTGGATAGTTGTTTTGAAAAATGTTTTTGAAGTGGCGTGGCGGTGCGGTCGCCAGTGGTGACGTGGCGGTAGCCGGTGGTAGTCACTGGTAGTGTAGTGTTGATAGTGCATAAGTAGCGGCCTCAAAAAATAAAAAATAGGAAAACACAAGCAAAAAAACTAAAAATTGTGTCTGTTTTTAACTATAGCCTTTTGTTTTTAAATTTTTTTCAAAACAGTTTCCCGAACAGTTTTTAAAAACAGAATCAAACAGCCCCTATGTATTTCTTGTTTTTTAAAACAAATTCTTTTTCCCTTGATATATGAACCTTGGTGTTCTGGGTTAAAATGCTGGAACCAAAATAAATCCTATGCTTGATTTCCTTTCAGGATCCTGCCCCAGCAATTGCAGTGGTAACGGCAAGTGTCTCTCCAACGGGATTTGTGAATGTAAAAATGGGTATACGGGCATCGACTGTTCAACTGGTACGTAATAATGAGTTTTGAACAAAACATTGTGATCAGAAATGTCTTCAATTGCACACTTAATTACTGAGAGCATTGCAAAAATGTATAGTATGTGAAGGGTCGGCTTTTGAAGAATGTTATTACATATGATGATATGAAGTGAACTATATGCAGTAACTGACATGTACTGTTGTTGAGTCTCTTCATGATAATTAACTTGGATCCCTTTTATGTAGTTTAACAGAGGCAGGAAGATTCAATCAGTCTTGTTGAACAATGATTTTAATCTGGAACAGCATTTACTCAATTCTTGTGCTAAAAACATTTTTTTTTTTTATTTTTACCTCTAATGCAGCTGCTTGTGATGAGCAATGTAGCCTTCATGGCGGGGTCTGTGATAATGGAGTTTGTGAATTTCGTTGTTCTGACTACGCGGGATACACATGCCAGAACAGCTCTACACTCCTATCGAGTCTCTCAGTTTGCAAAAATGTGCTGGGAAATGATTTGTCTGGACAGCATTGTGCTCCCAGTGAACCAAGCGTACTACAGCAGCTAGAAGTGGTTGTCATGCCTAACTACCATCGCTTATTCCCTGGCGGTGCTTGGAAATTATTTAATATATTTGGCGGCACTTACTGCAACGAAGCTGCTAAACGGCTTGCCTGCTGGGTATGATAAACATTTGTTCAGATTTTTTTCCCATCCTTTTGTAATTTGTCATTCCCTTGTTTTCCCACTTAGTACAGTGTTACACTGATCATGTCATTTGGAATTCTGCTGATTCTGTCTAACAATGTGGCTCTCGAACTTGTAACACTTTTTTTAACACAACAGCTGAAGAACTTAGTACTTGATATGCAGATATCGATACAGAAGTGTGACAAGGACGGAGACAACAGGCTCCGAGTGTGTCATTCGGCGTGTCAGTCGTATAATTTAGGGTGTGGAGCTTCACTTGACTGCTCCGATCAAACTCTCTTCAGCAGTGAAGGGGAAGGTGAGGGTCAGTGCACTGGTGCTGGTCAGATGAAGTTGCCGTGGTATAGTCGCCTGCAAATTAGTTTTTCTTTGAGAGATAGTTCGTCGATGGATGTATAGCTTAGTTTTTAGTTGTCAATTCATTTTCCTCTTTTGGGAGGTGTTGTTGGCTTGTAATTTCTTTTTAGGGAATGAAGGTGGCATGTAACACCTTAGATGTAGAATTAAAAGTAGGAAAATAGGATGAATAGGTTACAGTCGGGCTTCCAAAGAGGAGAGCCTTTTGTAGAGGAAATTGGAAATGTATGTAACCAAAAAAAAAAAAAGGAAGAGTGCAGGAAGGAGGAAGGAAAAAGGAAAAAAAAAAAAAAATTGAGGATCGTTGTGATGTTATCACCTTAGGCCTTGAAAAAGAAAAAGGAACGGAAAGTTTCAAAGCTTGCTTGATTCCTCACTATTCCCCATCTATGTAAAATATTTTTATTCATGTACATGCTGAATTTTTATCCTAATAAGGAAAGTTTTTTTTTTTTTTCATAAAAGGGAAAATCTCACCCACCTCCCAATGATAAAAAAAATGTCAAAAAAGTTATAGTGCAGATTTCTCTATATAAAAAAAGTTCTTAGCGACTTCAAAGATATAAATTTCAAATGTGAAATTATTTTATTGATATAGATAGACTTGTTAATGATCATTCTATGATTTGTTAATATAGTCATATATACTTATTAACGGAAGTTGTTTTAGTTCACATAAATAGACGTGCCAATGGTTATCTTATGACTTGTTATTATAGTAACATGCACTTGTCAAAAGGAGCAATTTTAGTTAACATATATGATATTGTTAATGACCATTTTATGATTTGTTAATATGGTCATACATACTTGTCAATAAAGTTGGTGCATTTTTGGAATATATATCACTGGTTCTTAGGAACTTTTTAATAGAGGAATCTAAATGGGTTTTATTTTTTATATTTTTTCTAGTGCTTGGACCTAAGTGAGATTTAAAAAAAGAAGAAAAAGAAGATAAGCATGTGCTCACAGGTTAGGAATAGGATTGGACAACTCTTTAGTTATTTAGGGAAAATTTCATGTCCCTAAGTATTAGTTACTACAATAGTTGAACTTTTTAAGTGGTTTGTTAATTGTTATGGTTGCATACGGATTGGGATTAAATTTAACGATGCATGGATTTCGAGTCTTCCACGTTTGAAGTGTTAAAAAGGTAATCATAGAAAACGAACATGAGTAAATTTGATGGGTGAAGTGATTAAGAGTAATTTATTAATTTCAATGTGCAAAAAGGTTTGGTCATGAAGAACAGCTAATGAGCTCCAAGTACTATCAGTCCCAGTCCCAATCCATTAAAACCCAGTGCCGTGTACCGAACATGGCATAAGGTGCTGGTTTATTAATTACGTTAAACTATAATATAATATCACGGCATGTATGGAATTAGTACAGAGCACTTTGCTAGAAGGATGCGGAAGGGCAAAATGTGATGATATAATGATCGGGGCGGGAGCACGTGCAAGTGCTGGAAGGGTCGTCGTATGCGTAACTGTAGGCTCTTGGGCATGCCTTCTTGAACAGCTCCGAGTACATCGTGGGCCTACAAGTCTCCGGTGTTGAATGGTCGCCGACGCAGCAGAACTCCGGTGCGTTAAACGCCGTGCACGCGCTCTCACACGCCGCCACCGAATCTCCGTCCTTCACCTGCAACTCTCTCGGACACACGCTGTTCAAGTCCGCGGTGCACCCGGCGTCCTGGCAATCGCCGGTTCCTCCGATTGCCTGCACTCTCACCTCCACGTTGTAACCGTCCACCACGCTCACGTCGTAGAAATCCTTGTCGCTGCTGGTTGTTCCGAGGGTGAACTCCGCCAACGTCGCCGGTGGAGCACCTCCCAACCGGCATTGCAGCCCACCGCAGTCTCCGGTGACGCATCTTCCTTGACCGGCGTCATCGAAGTCGCAGCCGGTTCTAGCCCAGAAGCGTCCGGACCAACCTGATGGAGCGACGAGAAAAAAAGATAGTCCCGGTCCCAAGGAGAACCCGCCATCGCCGAGAATTGCAACACCGTTCCCGGAAAGAGTCGCAGGCCACAATGTGTAGTTGCACCGGTTTTGAATTATGAAGTTTGTGGTGGATTCAACATAACCTGTAACTGCAAAACCATAAGAAAATCGAAAATGTAGATTAGAAAGAAGGAGGCAAAAGGGAATTGAAATTGGGCAGAAGAAGCAAAATAATGTGAATGAATGAGGGAGGTAATTAACCAGAAAAGAGAAGGAGAAGCAGCAGAGATGTAAAAGCCATTTGAAAGAAGGAAATGCAAGAGTAAGTGTTGTGCTTGGAATATGAGGATTTATGGGTTTAATTCACGAGAATTTATATTGGAGTGATCAAGAGTTTGATTTTTTGGTCGTATCTTTACGTGACCAATTTTAAGATTGAAGGTCATCTTGGGATGGGAACGTGGGTGTGCACCGTGTGTTAGAACGCTGCTCATCTCATCACCTCGTTAGTATATGGAATCAGTTCCTTGCTCATCCTAAGCACGGAGATCTATATCGTCCAATGGAAAATAGATGATTCAAATTTAATTGTTTTAAAAAATATTATTTTAATAGTTATAGAATCAAAAATAAAGATAATCTCTTAATTAATATTTTTTCAAAAAATAATTTTTTTATTAAAAAAATCATCCATTTCAAAAGAAATCAAATATGGACGGTTCAAATCTGGAAGAGCTATTCCTACTAATCCTAAATCGGTTCTTTAGTATATCCCTCCTTAATTAATACACTCCAAACATGTTAAAAAATTCAAACACTTTTTCTCATGAATTTGGTACCATCACATCCTGGGATCACTTCATGATACTTTATTTTCGTCCTTCATATTTGCCTTACTGCTTACACAGGTAGCTAGTATTTGTTGGAGTTGGAACAAAGCCTTTGCGTTTTACATGTCAAGCGTTTATTTAATAGGACTTCATGCAGTGCGTGTCATGCCACGCTTTTGCGTCTTCTTTGAACGTTTCTTAGCATGCAGATCCTCATTGCTGGCTATGTTATTTATATACTACATCCAATATTTAATATAAGATTTCATTTATAGTGTAATTTACATTAAGAACAAAATCTTACATTAACAACGAGAGGTATAGGATTATATATATAATGTAAAAATTTTAACAAGTGATGGACTGTGACGGGTACAATTTATTTCTTAGGCTTCATGTAGTCTTACCGTCACTTTCTTCAGAAAAAAATGTCCTCCTGAAATGGATAACTCGAGCATCAGCTATCAATTACGACTTATAACGATTATGTTGGTTTCATGAGTTAACTTGTAGTATGTAAGCCAGATGCTCACGTATTAATCAGTGATCCCGTGTACTATAATATGACCATAATTTGTAAATTGTAATGTTGTGTCAATACTTTAATTATGTATGAAATAAGCTACCCCCCAAATTGCAGGGGTTCACCCGTTCCATAGAGTATCAGAGAAAAGGAGTCGGTCATGATTAGCCATATATCTTGTAAGGTATTGAAAACCGGAACGGCCATTGAACCGGTCGAGGTACTGGGTTAAGGGTCAGTGGTTCAGACCGGGGTCAATTTAAAAAATATATATAATTTAAATGTTCATACATACCTTTCAAAAAACTATATGAGAGTTATTTTTTAATTAATAATCCAATATAACCTCCTGAACCTAATATCTACAAAAATATCATTAAGTATATAAGAATTTTTCCCCAACCAATGCAAAAAGTATTCCACAATCCTTTTAAAGCTCTTTATAAATAAAAAACTGTTAGGAATTTTTTAAAAAAAATAAAAAAAAAAAAGCCAAAATGACTTCATTTGGAGTGTAAAAAAGTTAAAAAAAAAAAAAAAAAAAAAAGAGCAAACCGTGACTAGTCCGGGTCAGCCCGGGTTGACCGGTTCACCGGTTTCCGGTCTGAACCGGCCGGTCCGGTCCGATTTTCCATACATTGATATCTTGTCAGAATCCTTATCCTTACCCATATTTCTTTCTTTGTTTCTTTTTTTGATTCAGTCCTTACCCATATTTCTACGCATTCATAAATTGTAAAACACATGGAGAAAACAAAATTGACACATATGTCTTGGATAGGAAGCAGCCTTGGAGGCTAGTAATTAACAAGAAACTTCTAGAAACAAAAGGTTTTGAGAAAACCAAATATAAGTTCAATATCTTGACCAAATATATATATATATATAAGGTCAATATCATCCCCTTTATATTTTAGTTTGAATATTTAGACTTATAAGGCCACAATACAACGGTGAGAGAGAGAAACTTGGTGTTATTTTTCTCCCAACTGGAAGCTTCCATTTTCTGGATTCTTTTCTCCCATCCTAAACCTATTCAAACGATTCATAAGATTTTGTTCTCATGATTAAATTTTTAATCCTCCACAAGTGTTTTGCTCCCTGTGCTTTGTCAGCCGGGAACAATTTAATCATAAGAATTACAAAACTCATAATAAATGCTTGCGAGTACGAATGTAAATATATGTTGCATAATCTGAAGCAGGGACGTTTTGAATCTGCAACTCATCAGTTAAACCATGACCAGAACTTGGAGTTTCTGCACTAAGAACACTATTTAATATTTATCTACAGTTGACGGAGATGGAGGAACTGGTCAAAGACTCGACTTTGACGATTCTTTCCTTTCTCCTCCATTGTGCTGTCCAAATTCTATCTTTGACGATTCAGCAGACCGCGTTGCACGCTTCTCGGCGTCCCGGCCGTCCCAATACGCTTTAACATAGAACCTCAAGAACATTAAAAGAATCGCAGCATTCAGCACAGCATTGAACCCCCAAGCTCCAATCCCATTACACCCTCCTCTCAGAAAATGGAGTGCAAGCACGCCAACATGACCCACAAAAGTAAAACCCAACAACAACATCTGGAGATTCACAGTGAAAGTGAAACAATTGGAGGGCAATCCGATTTCTGTCCAGAATCTGTACCCATACACTAACGAGTAAACAAAGGTTGTGATCAGTATGGCCGATACCTGAAATGACTGCGAAAATTCAAGCCAGAGGAAGGAGGTGAGGAGCAAGATGGAATGGTTGAATAGCCGGAAAAAGGACAGCTTCCGGTGACGGAGAATGGTGAAGAATGTTCGGAACAGGTGAAGGAAGCGAGAGAGGTAGAAAGCGTAGGACCAAAAGAAGACCGGTCCAGAGGGACGAATACCCAGTGGAAAACAGAGGATCCACTCGAGAGGGCTTGTTCTTGTTCGCCGCCATAGCCACCGGGTGTTTCGAATTTCAGCATCAGCGGATAAGAGCATGCCGAGGAATATGAGGACAGAGATGAAGGCCATGGCGAGGCTGTGGACGGCTGGGATAGGACCCAGTGGAACAGGACGGCTGCGGCGGCGGCAGATCGTAAGGATGCCATGTAGAGTGATGGCGGCGGCGATATAAGCAGAAATGGCGTTGATGATGAAGGAATAAGTTGAAAACCATAACTCGGTGGGGCTCCATCGGAATGATACGATTAATGGTTGCTCTGTTAGCCAATATTTTACAGCTGAACCTGCCATTACATTGATATAGAAACTGTGATCACTGAAACTCTTGCAAAATCTTAAGTGGATTTTCCAACTTTGTGTGCTATAAGAATCTGGCAAGTCTTCTAGAGGGGATGGATTTTTGGGAAGGGCAGGTGTGAGTTGTATTCTTAGTTTTGACCAGAGAACTGTATATGTTTTCGGCTTCGGAGGCTTTAATTATTTTTTTTGGGAGTTTTGTTTTTTTGATGGGGTGGAATTGTGGAAACTGGAAAGTTTTGTTGAAAAGGAATAAACTATCCCATGCATTTTGCATGTCTTCTGCGTCTAAGAATTAAATATATTATACTTACCCTGTTCAACGTTTTGTTTTTGACTAATGAAATTTCTCTTGTTGAATACAAATATGCCCCAGCCCCCATGTTTCTTTTTTCTGGTCACGTCATCGTCTAGAAGAAAGAAGACAAATGATCCGGGGTTTCTTGGGACTCGGTTTCTGCTCAGGTAAGCCTGTGCTATCTAAACCTGAGTTTTTTTTAAATGGGTGATTTTTTAAATAAAAAGTTATTTTTTTAAATTAATAGCAATTAAGCGATTATCTTTATTTTAGATTATGTATCTATTAAAATATTTTTTTAAAAAAAATATAGATGTTTAAAAACTCAAATCTGAAACATCCAAATTATATCTAATGGTCTAAATCTGATGAGTTCTTCATATTAAAAAAAATGCTTAGTAGGAAAAATTTGGGATTAGTTACCGTCTTTTGCTTTAACCATTCTCTTCCCTCTACTATTCATCTTAACTTTTAGATTGAAATTTGAATGATTCAAATGTCATGTTTTATAAAAATATTAATAAAATATTAAAAAAAATAAATACAAAAAATGCTAATTTTTAGTTATGCTGGTTTAAAACTAGAATTAAAAAAAAGGGAGAATCCTATATAAATCCAGTTGAAATAACAAAATCCAAATGTAAGCCTTCACTTTCAACAAATTCTTGATTAAGCCAAGAGGTTCAAATAGGAATTTATAAATGTTGTCCTCTCAAAGTCATCTATTTTTTTCCCAAATCACTTGTGTCTACTAATTCAATTCTCTTTTTGCTCTCTTGTTTTAATTATGATATAGTGTATTAATTAAAAAATAACAAAATTTACTTCATGATTTAATATGTGATTCAAAAATGGAATATACACATTAATGTTCATTAATTCTCTATAGAAGAACGGACAACTAATTTCATTATCTTGCATATAAGATCAACGTTGGAGAAATGGAATAAGAAAATTCTCCAACCACCACCTACGAAGGTTTTAATGAAATAGAAGAATGAATCCACCCATATATTCTTATATTTACATAATATCTTGGTTGCGCAAAAATGTTGTTGCGAACATATAGGATATATACAAAATTGTATAATTTTATATTGACAGATAGTACATTTTTTTAAAAAAATTATATTGTTTATATAGATAAATATTTGTGTGTTTTATTAAAAAAATCAAATCATAAAACAAACTAACTGATTTTTTTTTTCAAACAAACAAACAAATTAAAAATAAAGATAATATATTAATTAATGCCATTGAACTAATAAAAAATGAGATGCATCTACCTACTTTCAATTTTCCTTTTTAATTATAGGAGGGTGTTCTAATCTTTTAATAACACTCAAAAATTCATAATTATGCCTCTTAACCTCATTAATAATTTATTAAAAGTGTATACCTGACTTTTGATTTTGATATTTCAACTAGATTTATATAGAAGTCTCCCATAACAAAATATATAAAAAGAATATTTTTATGAAACATAAATCTAAATCATTTTAATTTGAACCTAAAATCTGAAATGAGCAGTGGAATAAAAAAAAAAAAAATGAGAGCAGACTACGTCAATCCCAAAAATTTCGGGTTTCTTGAGATGGTGGCGTATAATAGGTGCGTAGGTTTACGACTCGCTGCAGGATGGAAACGAATGGGACTCGAATTAAATTCATCCCCCAGCCCCAAAAACAAAAAATGAAGGCTTCAGCTTGACAAGTTGACATTGACTTGCTGATGCAGAAATCCCAAGTTCCCATCGTATATTCTAATAAGGGACAATTACTGATCAGCTAGAACCTATAGAAAAACACAAGCGATTAAAAACTTGTCATTAAGAATTCTCATACATATTCATAACTTCATAAGAATAACTGAGTATACTTTAACTTTTAAATAAAGAAACTTTTTAGTCACAATAGGACTCAACATTTTAAAAGATACTCTAAAATATTTTAAATATATTAAGAATGAGATGTCAACTATACAAATTAAATTAAGATATAACAAAAAGATATTAAATAATATTCTTAAGATGAAATACATTTTCCTTGAGAAAAGGTGAAAAACTCACATATCTAGAATAATATCCTAAAAATTATTAATAAATTTAAAAGATTTTTGGGATAATTCAAAATAAATAAAAGATATATTGAATCGTCCTAATGATATATATATATAGGAAATATAAAATGACTCTTTTAAATAATAAAATTATACTACCTCTGGTCCTAAATATAGGACATAGTCTGTATTTACACTACAGACTATGTCCTATATTTAGGACCGGAGATAGTATAAAATAATTTAATCACAAACCCTCTTAAATAAGACCTTTTATCTGTTTTTTTCTACGACCTGATAGAATTGACAAAATTATCCTATGCAATCCTATCAATTACTTCACTTGGTCATGATTTTTCCAACTACTGTGATTCATCGGGGGTGGACTTCATATATATGAAAAACAAACTGAACATATTTGTAATCATCGTTGATGTCATTGTGTATTTGCAGGCTGTGAAAACTCCTCCTCTTCCCTTCATATTCTCTTCCTTCTTCTCTTTTTTTAAGTTATGCGGAGCAGGCCGATTGCTAATGTGGTCTCATGGGGTGTGATCAATCAACGGCCGGGTATTATATATAATTTAGTTTAAGATGCAAAGTTGATAAAGCCAGATTAATTATTTAGAAGTAAAAACCGTTTAACCTTGTTTCTCATAGTTCCACCGAAAATAGATAGCCTCCGCCTATGGAGTGGTCACATCGAGAGCGAAAATGGCAGAGCCTTTATGATGAGCCTCGCGCGCTGCCACAATAGGGAGAAATTGAAGGAGAGGGGAAATGGAATGGGAGACTCTAGAGATGGAGTTCACGGGTACTACGCAGATTAATACCAATATCCTCATTTGAAGAGAAAATTAATGGGAGAATCCTTAAAGGACAACTAGGTGTTCTGAATATGGATAATCTTAAAGGGGTGCTATTAGATTATAGTCTTTGGTACACCTGCATTTCTATTACACTTCTGTAAATATACATTGTAAATATTCTCGTTTGTAATAGTTAGTAAGTTAAGTTAGTGTTAGTGTTTAGCATGTGGGCTTAGTGGGCTTTTATATAACTGTTAAAGGCCCATTGCCTCTGTCTGTGTATATAAAGAGCCCAGGGATAATGGTTACTCTTCCATGTTTTTCCCATATCAATAATATTTTCATTTTGGGCCAATCCGTTATCATGGCATCAGAGTCTCGCGTCGGATTGGATCTACATCAGTGTTTCAAGATTTCAGATCTGGCTCAATGGATCTTCGAGACGCATTCGTGAGGTCATCGAATTCCCAATCGGAGATCGATGTGAGACTCGAGCAAGAGTACAGATTCGCCGGCATCGAGCGTCGGTTTTGCTCATCCGCTGTACCTATAACCTTCGGATACCCAAGGAACCATGATTATTCCCCAGATTCTCGTCAGTAGCGAGAATTATAGTGTTTGGAGCAAAGTGATGATGATCGCTCTTCGTGGCAAGCAGAAGCTCGGCTTCGTCGACAGTAGCTGCACTAAACAATCCCAAGACAAGACTCCTCACAATCAATGGGAGAGGTGTAATGCGGTCGTCCTATCCTGGATTTTGCATTCCCTGTCGAAAGAATTGGCCAACGGTGTTGTCTATTATCACGATGCACTCTCCATTTGGATCGATCTTAAAGAAAGATTTGATAAAGTCTCAGGTTCCAGAATCTTTTCGCTCCATCGTGAAATCAATTTTCTGACACAAGGTGATTCTTCTGTCTCTGTCTACTAATCCCGTCTTAAAGAACTGTGGGAGGAGCAATCATCTCTCCTCAATGTCGGCCAGAAATGCCATTGCTGCACATGTGGTGCCGCCCAGGCTCAGACCGATCTTGCACAACAGCAAAAACTCCTTCAATTCTTGATGGGACTAAATGACTCATTTGGGGTGGCTAGAAGCCAAATTCTTCTTATGTCTCCCCTTCCTTCGGTTAATCAAGCATACGCCATGATCGTTGAAGACGAAGCTCACAAAACCATTGTAGGATCTGGCCAGTGCTCTAATTGTGAGAAAAGAGGCCATACCAAAGATTATTGCTACCAATTGGTAGGATACCCGACGGATTTTCAAGGAACCAAAGTCAAGCAAGGAACCTCTGTGGACACAGCTCCGCGCGGCATTGAAGGTTCAAAGTCTACAGAAGGAACCACACATTTTGCTAATCACATCTCCACTTCTCTAACTCCAGATCAATATGAGAGATTACTAGAGCTGCTGAAGAAGCATGCTGGTGACAGTATGCATGCGTTGACTGGTATAGGTTTGCTTAATTTCTATTTACACAATAATTGTAAAACTATTTGGGTTTTGGACTCAGGGGCCACAATATACTTAGTGAGTGATTTATCACTCTTAGACAGATATAAACAATATCATGGACTGATTAGAACAATAAGAATTTCTAATAGTGATAGAGTAAATATAACTCATACTTGAACTGTATGTCTGTCAAATGGTATGACCTTACATGATGTCTTGTATACACCATCCTTAAGATTTAATCTTATCTCCATATCCAAGTTGACTAGGGAAGAGTGATGTGTAGTTACTTTCTTTCCTAACACTTGTTTAATGCAGGACCTTCAGGGTGGCAAGTTGAAGGTGATTGGTAAATTGCTTGATGGCTTATATGTACTGGAATTTTCTAATAGAAATATTGTAAATGTAGCTAGTAAAGTGGTTGGCAAATGTGAACATATAAATCCTTCGTTGTTGCATAATAGATTGGGGCATGCCCCTATTATTGTGTTGAGACATTTAGATGTTGCAAAGGACAAAGAACTTGCCTTGAATAAAAATTGTGATGTTTGTTTTCAGTCTAAACAAATCAAGCTTCCATTTCCTCATAGCTGCATTAAAACCAAGGAACCATTTGAACTCTTGCATTTGGATGTATGAGGACCTTACAGGACCCCCACTCACTCTGAACATCAATATTTCTTAACTATAGTATATGATTTTTCCCGTGCTACTTGGACATTTCTCATGCGAAATAAAATTGAAATTGTTTCTTATATTAAGAACTTTATTGCACACGTTTTGACTCAGTTTTCTGCTGTGGTTAAGAGGATTAGAAGTGATAATGGCACTGAATTTGTTAATAACACATTAAAAACATACTTTAGAGAAAAGGGTATAGTGCATGAAACAAGTTGTCCCTATACTCCGGAACAAAATGGGATAGCCGACCATAAACATAGGACATTGATGCAAGTTTCTAGGAGTTTAATGCTACAATCACATGTACCTATTAGATATTGGGGTGAGTGTGTGAAAATTGCCACATATATCATAAATAGAGTACCATCTAGGATTTTAAACTTCAAGACACCTTATGAATTAGTTTATGGACATCCAGCAGATTATACTAGCTTGAGAGTATTTGGATGTCTAGTATATGCAACTGATTTAAATGCTACTGATAAGTTTCAGCCTAGGCCCATCCCCTGTGTGTTTTTAGGTTACCCAAATAATAAAAAAGGTTATGTCCTCTACAATGTTAAGAGCAAAGGTATACTTATTAGCAAGCATGTTAGATTTGTTGAGGACCAGTTTCCATTTAAGGAACATACCTATTTTCCGTAAGGGGTAGTGAACAACTTAGTTAGAGAAATGTTCATGTTGGACTCTGATTTTGAAAAGGATTATGAAAAGGAAGGTCAACACCCTCTTGAGAAAGAAGTGGGGACTATTGATAAGAGCCCATTGGAGGGACGAATGGAGAGTGAGAGTTCTACATTAACAAAACCATTGTAAGAAATTGATTCAAGATCTATGAGAAATAAAAGACCACCTATATGCTCACAAGATTATATATGCAATTTGATCAAAACTAATGACTGTATGATTTCAGGTACAATGCCAAAACAGCAAGGTTGTAAGTATCCTCTAGAGAACTATATCTCATATGAATCATTTTCTCCTTATTTGTGCTTCTTGTGCTCCCTTGATTCTGTTGTTGAACCTAGATCTTATAACGAAGCAATTAAAGATGAGCTGTTATTAGAAGTTTTGTGAAAATTTTACGAAGTTGAGCTGTGTTGATTTTTTTATTTCATGCAACCACTGCTTCGTTCAATCCCGTCCCCGACTCCTCGTTCGCACCGGAGAAGTGCCATTTTTTTTTTAATGTACTTTGAAGTTATACATTTTTTCTTTCTTTTTAATTAATTTGAAATTGTATTTCGATCGGTTGGAAATGATGGACGGGCCTTTGATTCGGAAATATGAACACTAACATCTTAAACTCTAGTGGCTAGCCCCGAAACATCGAAACGTGTTTGATAATATGAACGTGCATCTATATGTGTATATGAAGGTTGCCATTTATTATTGGTTAGATATGGTTTATGTAGGAATCTGAAGGTGATGGAAAGTGGGTTTGGGGAATCAACAAGCAGGTCGCCCCCAAGCTCTTCCTGCTCCAGCAACAATAGTAACAATGACGCGGGCAATTTTGAGTGCAATATTTGCTTTGACTTAGCACAAGATCCTATAATTACATTATGTGGCCATCTATTCTGCTGGCCGTGTCTTTACAAATGGCTTCACTTTCATTCTAAGTCACGAGAATGCCCAGTGTGCAAGGCCCTAATCGAGGAGAAAAAGTTGGTCCCTTTATATGGGAGAGGAAAGACATCAACTGACCCACGATCAAAGTCTATTCCAGGTGATAATATCCCTCATCGGCCAGCTGGTCAGAGACCTGAAACTGCCCCTTCACGAGAACCAAATCATTTTCATCAACATGGATTTGGATTTATGGGTGGATTGGGAGGCATTTCCCCAATGGCAACAGCAAGATTTGGAAATTTCACATTATCATCAGCATTTGGTGGTTTAATACCATCCTTATTTAACTTCCAATTGCATGGGTTTCATGCTGGGGCCATGTTTAGTGGAGCTACTGGTTTTCCTCATGGATATGCTCCTTCATCTCAGGGTGGCCATGCTCATTGGTTCCCGCAGTATAGAGGTCAAGGACAACAAGATTACTACCTGAAGAAGCTTCTTCGGTTTGTTGTCTTTTTTGTCTTTCTTGCATTAATTTGGCAATAGATTGGATAGAGCAGAGAGCCTGACACTGCTAACAGATAATTAGTATTTCTCCAAGCTTTTGTGTATGTGTGTTTCTCTGGCGATGAAGGGAATTGTTTATATCATGTTTTCTTATTACTCTTTTTTTTGTTTGTGAGATACTTTCTTATTACTCTGGTAGTTCTTTTGTTGTGATAAGTTTGTGAGACTTTACTTCATGCTTTTGTTGTGAAACATCTAGCGTCCTGAGCAAGGAATTAATTACAAATGTGCACACGATACACTATTAGGAGTTACTTTAACCATCCACTTGTAAGTTTTGGTTTTTGGGGTTTATGCTTGGCAATTTTTACAGTATCATTTGAAGGTCTGTAGTCCACTATCTTGTAGTTAGGGATAGCTTCACCCATTGAGAATATCAAAATAAACTAGGGAACCAGTGTTGCTTTCTCCTTAAGCAAGGTTATTTCGTTTTTATAGTTTATGGTTGGCTTGATGAACTGAGATTTCAGCCTGTCTGTATTATTGAAAATCTATATAATGGAAATAGCATTAATTCATTAGAAAAGTTGAACACTTTCAAAAAGATAGGCCCTTTATATGTGGGCATGTTGCTCTATTTGATGAATTTCTGTTTTGTATTTTCTCAATTGCCTTTGCACTCATCTAGCAGTCGGCATTCTCAGTGACTTTCCTCAATATATATTCTTAAAACCTTCTTTTTGCTAGCACATCTGGAAGTTACTATATTCTTTTTTTCATTAATTGTTAGCATGACTGGAAGTCACTGCATTTTATGCATTACTTTTGATGATCGGTGAAGCAAATTAAATGATTTCGAGAATGAAGATAATTTTTCAAGCTTTATGCACTTGTCAAATTGGTTTGAATTTTACAAGTATCCAAAATTCAAGCTTTATCATTGCAATGGCTTAGAAGACAACAAAAGATTGGTGATAGGTACTATGGAAATATCTCGTGATGGTCTAGATGCTTGTTTCACTTCAAATATTGACAATTGGATGGCATATGGAGTCTGAGTTAGCCACCTGTTTTTGCAGCTTTAGAGTCATCTTTTCTCCAAATCACTGGGAATGGGTAGGTTGCTAGAGAGTTGAGGTCTCATTTTCTTCCTAGTACGAAGTTCTATCTGTTGGACGTTGGTTTCAATTTCTCAGTCTATTGTTAGCTGCTGGTTCTCGTTTATGGCCTGTGGACTTGATTATCCTGGAAGATTGCCGTTGTTCATGATGGGGACACTCGGATTCTTGTTTTCTTTACTATTTTCTCAGTCTAACGTTCCTGTTTATTAATAATGTTGAGTATTTTGATCATTACGGGGTTGCTGTCATTTTCAATTTGATAATGACTTGGAATTTTGTCTACCAACTTGAAAACAAGAGCTGTTGCCAGGTTCTGATCTAAAGTCCAGTTTTGTTCAATAAGAGGTGTAGAATGAATCTCAGTGAGACGGGTTGAGAGATGCTCTTTCAGTCTTTAATATAAGATATAAGTAACCTTTTTTAAGAGATTAAGGAAACTAAATAAATTATTTTAAAGTATTGACATTTATTTTTTTTATACTAAATTAATTTGTTTGATTTATGAACTGATATATGATCAAATAATATATAACATATGTTATGATTAACTTATTTAGTTTTTTTAACCTCCTAAAAAAAATCCACTGCTTTATATTAAGCACAGGAGGCTCCTGCTTAATAAGTTAAAAGACTGCCATATTTATCACATGGATTGTTAGGGTAGGGGGAGTACCTCATGACACTGTGGGCCTGCTCACCAGAACCCTCCACCTCTTGCCTTCTGTTTGTTTGCTAGTTTGCTTATATTTTCCCCCTGTTGTGTGAGATAAGATCAAACGAATATCTGAATTTCTTTTACAAATTACAGACACGATTGTGGTTTTATAATTCTGCCGTCGAATTTATACTGAGGAACCATATATTTACACATGTAAGGAAGACTTGTATTTAAAAGCTTTAGATGGTGAATGGATTTGCAAATGCTGAAAAATGATAAATATTAAGTCTGTGTTTGTTATCACTTAATTTTAGATAATAAGTTCTTATTACGTAAATCGAGATAAAACTCTTTTTATATATTTATCTCGTATACCGTAAATCACGATTTATAAACACTTATTATAAAAATAAAATAAACTATTTTAAACGTACAATAAACATGAGAGTTGATCGTGAAATTTAAAAGAAGCGTATCTACTTGAAATAGTGTGAAATGAAGAAGGTTGGGTATGATGAGCGAGAAGTGAGCTGTTCAAGTGTTTGGGGAATGATGCCGCCAAACTGAAACCGACATAGAATATCGATTAGGTGAGTTTTAAGGCAGAGAAAGTAAAGGGATGCCAACTGTATGCCGTATAGATTCCGTATGCAGACAAATCCATTAGGATATCTAATTAATTAGTGTGAGGGCATGTGCCCCTTCTTTTCATTGTGATGCCTTCCTCTTTTTGAGATGCCGCCGGTGACCCCTCTATCGTTTTTCCATTTTTTTAAATCTCCCTCAGAATTTTAAATCTCATTTCGATATTTAGATAATTAATTTATAAATATTGTTAAAATTAGTCTCATAAAAAATGCTTCAATTTATCTAGAATGTCCCCTCCATTAGGAGCTCGGACCGCCCGCGGGCTGTTGACGAGTCACTAACATAGGTGGCTTTAGGGGGGAAAAAAGTGAGGAGTAAAGTGGTAAAATACCCAACAATCTAAAATCTCATTCTAGTCGGAAGTCCATGTTAAAGATTTGTTGAATTAAGAAGTATTTTAACTGATTTTAAAAGTGGATTTTTTCAAAGAAAGTGTCTGGCTTTGTGGAGTACGGTGCAGTAGGATGGGTTCTAACATAATGTAACCACCCAGTTTTTAACATTTTTTGGGTCAACATGTAACGACGCAAGTTAACCATGGAGTATTAGTATTTTATATGGGCGATGAGTCAACTTAGGCCGACGGTTGAGTGGACCACTGCTTGAATGGTTCCGAAGTTATTTATATTTAATTAAATAGGGTTCGGCTTTTGATTCAATACTTAAACTGCACAGATCGAGTGCCATTTATGTTTATCGGCACATGGCAAATTTCTAGAGAAGCTTGAATTTACAATCTAACTCAATGCTCCTAGCACATGAGCATGAAATGATACCAACTGGTCATGTTTCTGGGGAGTGGATTGTCTCCATTGATTTTCCTTTTTATTTATTTTTTATTAAGTGTATCTATCATTAAATCAACTTTTAATGGTTGAGATTTAATAATATGTAAAGAATAATATAATAAAAAAAATCTACAATAGTAAATCTCTACTATTTAAAATTGATATAATGATAGATACATATAATGAAAAATAAATAAAGAGGAAAATTAATGGAAATATCCTCTCCCATATTCCGGTGGCTATAGTCCGTAAATATAGGCCATGCAATCAATGAGGGGTTCATTTTAAAATACTAATGAATCACCCATCTTAATTATTTTTATTATGCCTAGGGCCAGAGACTCCATGACATTTGCCTTCATTACAAAGGCAAGTGGTTTTCAGCCAAAACAGAAAAAGGCAGAATTATTAATAATGAGAGAGGAATAATTAATGTTATTTGCCTGACACATAGACAACTATTGTTAGAGCTGTCAATTTGTGATTAAAATGTGGCTTGAATAGTGAAAATTGAACACTTGAGCTGCTTAAAGGCAATCTCACTTGCTCGTGTGTGGAATGTTAGTGCTATGAAGGGTGGAGATGAGAATAAAGCAGAAACTTGCGGGAACACCATTAAGTACACGGCAGAGACAATGAGGGCGTCAGAAATATATATGAATTAACTTACTAATCTCCGGTTAGAGAGGAATTTGGGTTGCGGTGGAAGGTAGCAATTATATTTGGTGAGAAGGCATTCTCAATATGTACATAATTTAATCAAAATCAATAATAATAATAATAATAATAATAATAATAATAATAATAATAATAATAAAAGGGAAAGATTTGAAAGGGACGATTGGGTGGCTGAAATATGCGTTTCAGGTAAGAATGGGATGGTTCAACGTTCAGGAGAAGCACGAACCATTAACAAACAAATTAAAAGGACGCACCTTAACACAAATGAACTCCCAAAAAAGCCGTAGCAACAACGCTACCTCTTCCCTCCATATCTGTCTCACATTCCCTTCCCTTCAAATACTTGATTGCTTCCCTTTATCACATTCATTCATATACTACTATTCCTATCTTTACTCCATCTCTCTTTAAATCAATATACCTTCCGTATGATATAAAACGTACGCCAAATTAAACCATATTTACTTGTATGGGAAATGAATAATATACACGAGAGAATCAAATCAAAATGGTATTTTGAATAACAAGGGGGAATGGGGGATGTAACGAAGAAGTCATAAAGAGGGAGCGTTATTCATGTACAAGGTACATGGCCCCTCGTGGATGAATTTATGAACGTGTAATTGAGTGCCTCATAGTACGAGAATGCAGATCTCACATAAAAAGAGGGTCCCATCCCCTCCAATTCTAATCATTCTTCATTCTCAAATCTGAACGGTCCCTCATTATTCAGCACTCTCCTCCCTCCCCACCTCCATTCTTCTCTCTCCCCACCCCTCTCTGTTTTGGTTTTTTTTTTTTCTAAATAATTTTAACATCTTACTTACCCCCAGAAAGCGTGTTTGAAACCTCAATCCCCAACTACTATAAGCAACTCATAGATCTCCCCTCTCCCAATTCAAACTTCAACCCCCAACACTCCCTCTCTCTCTCTCTCACGCCAATGCCAACACCAAATCCAACCTTCCTATTCCTCATCACTCTCTTGTTCTTCCCCTGTTTATCTTCCTCTGTTGCACACAATGCTCCAAAAGACACTTCCACTTTCACTCACCAGTTCAAAGAAGCTCCCCAATTTTATAATTCCCCTGCCTGTAAACCCATCTCCGCCGTCTCCGACGACGACTATACCTGCTCCGATGACGTCGTCCATATTGCCATGACTCTCGACACCACCTACATTCGAGGCTCCATGGCCGCCATCCTCTCCGTCCTCCAACACTCTTCATGCCCACAGAACGTCTTCTTCCACTTCGTCTGTTCCTCTAAGCCCTCCCTCCTCCGTTCCGCAATCTCCAATTCCTTCCCTTATCTTCAGTTTCAGCTCTACAACTTCCAAGACTCCACCGTCTCCGGCCTCATCTCCAGCTCCATTCGCTCCGCCCTCGACTGCCCTCTCAACTACGCTCGCAGTTACCTCGCAAACCTTTTGCCGTTATGCGTCCGACGAGTCGTCTACCTGGATTCCGACCTGCTTCTCGTCGACGACATTGCGAAACTCGCCGCCACGCCACTGGGAGAGAATTCAGTCCTGGCGGCTCCTGAATACTGCAACGCCAATTTCACCTTCTACTTCACGCCCACATTCTGGTCTAATCCCTCTCTTTCACTCACCTTTGCGGATAGAAAACCTTGCTATTTCAATACTGGCGTGATGGTCATTGATCTGGAGCGGTGGCGAGCAGGGGATTATACGACGAAGATCGAGGAATGGATGGAACTACAGAAGAGGATGAGAATCTACGAGCTTGGTTCGTTACCTCCGTTTCTGCTTGTCTTCGCCGGAAAGATAGCCCCCGTGGATCACCGGTGGAACCAGCACGGTCTCGGTGGAGACAACCTCCGTGGTCTCTGCAGAGATCTGCATCCTGGTCCCGTGAGTCTGTTGCATTGGAGTGGGAAAGGTAAGCCATGGGCTCGATTGGACGCTAATAGGCCTTGCCCTTTGGATGCTCTCTGGGCACCTTACGATCTATTGCAGACTCCATTTGCTTTGGATTCTTGAAGACGCTTCTTCTACGCTACTTTACGATCTACGTGGGTTCGATCGAGAGGGTAAAAGTAACCAACAATGCTGTCCACAGAGGAAGAAAAATAGTTGGTTTTTGTAGATTATATGTAATTCACAGCACAGTATGAAGAGCCCTCGTTATCATCAGCCACAAGTTATGAAGATGATCGAGTGGTGTTCATCAGTTTTCCGATGAGGGATACAAGGGTAGATGATTGGATCAAATAACAATGTATAGCAAAAGAGTTGCGTTTTACGGATGAGCAAGTTCATCAGGGAACTATTGTTTTTCGTTTCAAAATTGTAATAATGATGAAGAGTCTGTAAAGTTTTTGTATGAACAATTCAATTCAATCTCAAGCTCTTCTTTTCGTTCCGTTTTTTGGGTTTGCTGTGGGGTTGATGATTGGATCTTAATTTGGTTTTTCTTGCCCTGAACTTTGTGTTGATACGGAGGCAGCTTTATTCCAGGGATGAAGTGAAGTCTAAGCAAGGCCATTGATTTAAAAGTGTTACCAAGTCGGTTTTTTCTAAAAAGAGTGAAATCAACCACAGCCTAGCTTTAACAAGGAAACTCACCGACGTAACGTAAGCAAAGCACTGAAATTGGCTAATGAACAGGACGGAGCATTAGGGTATGTGTCAATAGGTTAGACTGAATTTAAATCGAAGTCAAATCATAGCGAACCTGAAGTTAAACGGATAAAAAAAATAAAGATTTTAAGATTATTAATATAAAATTATAAAAAATAAAATAAAAATAATCATTTTGTTTTAAAAAACCAAACCAAATCGGTTTATCAACCAGTATGATCCGAGTTTAAAAACATTAAACGTAAGTGCGGACTACAGAATCACAAGGAAGTTTAATTTAACCAATTTTATAACATCCCACGAGGCATTTGACCGAGTCTAATTAGGTAAATTTAGCAACGCGTCTTTATTACTACTCAAAACCATCAACATTTTTGAAAAAAAATATTTATTTTTGGGGGAGAAATTGCTCATAAATACTTATTTGGTAATTTAATCACCCGATAATTCCTGAAATCCGGAAAAGGTATGAGATTCTTCAGAGCATCCAAACTTTCTGTACATTAAAACACAGAACATTGAATTCATGGGGCATTGGGCAATAAATCTTCCAACAACATATTCAATTTACATTCCGTTTTAGTATTATTTTTTAATTTCAGGTTACTGTCCAGTAAAAAAACCATTTGAGAATAGAAAAGGCTTATATATATAATCCCTTGCTATTTCTAAAATATTATTTGAATTTTAAGTTCGTATCTCCGCACTGTCCTTTTTTTTTTTTTGGGCAACACCTTATTTCAGCACGGTCCACTGTCTACTGTCCATGATGAATAAATAAGTGAAAGTTGCTGGAAAATATATATTATCAGAAATTCAGAATGTTGGGTTATTGATTTTTTTTTTTATTTTTTTGGTACAATTTTTTTGGAGGGGGGGACATGGATGAAATTGTGAGTTGGCTTCCTTCTTTTTGCCGATGATATGCAAGTTGAGTTCTTTCTTTTTAGTTGGTGGCAAATTGTAAAACTAACACTGATTTAGAAACATTGATAAATGCTTATTTATAATAACGATTGAGCTTTTAAAAAAAAAATCCAATCATGATTTATAATATATGAGATAAGTACATGAAAGAAATTTTACCTTGATTTAATTGTATAAGAACTTTTGAGGACCCTAATCGTGATTCCAAACAATCACTTTATCTTCCCAATGTCTTCATCATTTCCATACCCCATTTTCTGTCTCAGCACTTGTAACTTAACGCACAGTCAAAGTTAAAAATCATGCAATTTCAATGTTATTAATGCCAAGGAAGTTACATTGGTAGATGACACTACTGATGAGAGGCAATGGCTGAGTTTTTGTAACTTGTAAGTTCCCTCACAATTATGAGCTGAGTTCGTGTCATGAGTACTCCTTTGTGACCCCAAATAAACGATACTGCCACCCCGCCATTGCAAAATTGTATGGCTTCCGAACAAAAGAAAAAATTATTGATGAAATGAAATTTAAAAAGCTAAACTTCAATAATTGATTCCTCTTACTTTATTATATCACATTTTCTGCTTTTTAGGACTTGTGTAGACAAAATGTAGCTGGAAAGCAGTTAGTTATAGAAAGTTGAGTGTCAATGAAAGAAAAAAACAGAAGCGCAGCCGATGGTTAGTTAAGGAAAAAATAATGAAATCGGTGGATTTGGGTTCGGTTCGCTGCCTAGCAGAAGTCATCCTTTTTACTAAGGGAAAATGTTAGGGTTGATTTTTTTTTTTAAATAGTATCTAGTATTTTAAAATATTTTTTTGGACATATGTAATATTTTAAAATATTTTTTACGTAACGTATATTATCCTTTTTTAAAGAGCTGACTTTATTGATTTTTTTTTTAAAAAAGATGTATATATAATATGACCATTTTACTCAGTTTGAAAAGAAAAACTATAAAAACATATTAAAGTCTCAAAAGAAACAAAGTGTCTCCTGTTTCAAGCACAAGTGCAGAGTGCGGGAGACCCTGCATTCTGTTGCTTTGTTGACTTTTATTTTTGCCTTTCCCCGTATTAATCTTAAGGACTACTCCTCCCTCTTGTTTTTTTTGTTTAAAAAAAATTGGTTAAAATTTAAATTATTTTAATCTTTTTTATAAAAGCTTGATAAGACTGAACATATAATGGGTTTTTTTTTTTCCGTTTTTACACTTCATTGATTTCACATATTGTATTAATTAAAAGATTATTCATACATATATTTATTCTATTTCTTTCTCTTATTTACCCCTTATAAATAAGAGCATACTTCGAAAAAGAAGATTTATTTTAGATACACTTATTATTTTAAACTAATTTTAATCACTTTTTTAAATCAAGTAAATCGGTTATCAAACTCTTATAAATAGGACTAGAGCGAGTGCTATACTTTATGCCTAAATATAAGTAAAATTTTCTACATTTTTCCTTATTAAATTTTTTTACTGTCTCTACTTTATACAAATTGATTTTTACACTTCTCCTTCCTATTTTTCTCTTTACAATAGAAATTAAATAGGGATAAATTGACAAAACATCATCTATCACCTTATAAGTGATTTATATTTAGGCACGGAATTGTACTCAGTAAGAGCCAGCTTGGGAATCCGTTTGGAGAGGGGGGAAACCTAGTTGGGGGGTGGAAGCCCGGTGGCAGTATTTTGTTGTGTTTGGGTGAGCGGTTAACTGAACTAGGCTTTTGAATTTAAAGTGACTTTTTGTAGAGGCTCATTGGAGTTGTTTTTTTCCCTTCCCCCACACGATGAAGCTATATTGGAGAGAGGAAGAGGCTGGAAGGATAGAAAGAGACATTAGACATCAGGCATTAGAACGTTTTCATTTTCTCCCACCACACCCCCAACTTGTGCACTACATTTGTTTGCACAACTATACTCTTAGACAAACCTTTAATAGATTTATAGCAAAAGGGATCTCTTGATTTTTCATAGGAACAATTTTAAATTCATCTGTTTTGATAGTAAAATGATTGATAGATTTTTTTATTCATTATATGAGCATTTTAAAACTCATAGCAGTTGAAAAAAGAATAATATATGTTATAATTTAGTGTTTTTTCCTTTATTTTTCAATAATGACTGAACTTTTTTTTACTTAATCAAATTTTATTTATATTTTTTCACTTCAATTATCATAACATATTTCAAATAATATATATTTGTAGTATTCAATAAGATTCATGCCCTTTTCAGACTTTTTTTATTTAAACAGGTTTTTCAAACACAGATCCAAATAGGTTTAAGGTTAGAAAAAAAGCCACTTTTGCCATCGTCAATCCAAACATAAATCACATTAACAATCTGACTTATTTTCTATATGACTTTTCCAAAAACCTATATGAAAAAAAAAACTCATTTTTCACTAGAGCCGGGAAAACGGGCCGAGCCCGTCGGGCCGGCCCTTGTAGGCCCTGGCCCTTCAAGGGCCGGGCTTGTAAATTGTAGCCTGAAAAGGAAGTCGGGCCTAAAAGGGCCGGCCCTGTAGGGCCCGGGCTTAAAAGGGCCGGCCCTGGAGGGCCTCGGGCCGGCCCTTTAAGCCCGTTTATCTTTTATTTTTTTTTCTTGGAAAGGGAATCATGTTACATTTTTGAATTGCCTTACTGATCTATATGTCACTCTGTCCTCATATTGTATAGAGTATGATTTTTGAGTATATTGTTTTGTCTAATTGAATCATATTGTGATTTTTGAGTATATTGTTCTGCCTATTTAGAATAAAATCATATTATATACTATTCTCCCTGATGGAGTATGATTTTTTATGGAGGTTGTGATTATTTGACTACTTGAACTTACCACTCAAAGTGAAACACAATCAAATGTCCTTGAAATTGATGATAGTGGCGAAGAAGGTGAAAATGATAGTCGTCATACTCATGTTGCTTAAATATTAAGAGTATTTAGCTTCTTGCCTTTTTATACTTTGGCTTTTGTGTGAGTTATTTATGGACATGATTTTACCTTTGATTATACATTAGTAACTGTGTTTGTTTGTTGCAAGAGACGTGTTATTTAAATCTTAATGTTGACAACATTTATGTATTAAATTAGAACTTTAATCGTTGTTATTTACTAATTATATCTCTCTGGGAAAAATACATAGGAAAAATAGTTAAATATTGTGAAAATGACTTTCGGGCCCTGCGGGCCGGCCCTGGCCCTGATGCTCTCGGGCCGGGCTTTGAAAAACTGTAATTTTCCTGACCCTGAGCCCTTTAGGGCCGGCCCTGTTAGGCCCTGTAGGGCCGGGCCGACCCTGATTCCCAACTCTATTTTTCACTACTAATCCAAACCGACACTAAAAAGGCTAGCTAACACGGGCAGTGAATTAAGTACAAATTTACAAGTTAAAATAAAAACGTTAGCACAATAACTAATAATTCTAGTACTACTATTGAAGAGTAAACAATGTTAATTCTTTTTGCTTCATTCAATTCTTGTAACAAGTTACTCACAACATTGCCATGATCAAGCAGAGGCCAGAGTTAAATCATAATACTATATATATATGCATATAATTTTATATGAACTCGGAGTATTTCTAAGTCATTTTGGATTTGAGCTTAATTTTTGTTGGGTTCGGAGTGTTAAGGTAAAGACTAAATAAAGCCCTATCAACAAATTATTATATTTTTTAATAAAAAAAAATTTAAGAAATTCATTTTATTAACATGAATTACATATCGTAGAGTGGAAATTTTAAACAGGGCAGTCTTGAGAAAATGAAATTAATATCTAATAAAGATCACATATTCTTTTTGAAAATTGTTTTATTATAACATGCCCATAAGGAACATGATATGTGTCTCCATTAAGACGGCGATGTTGGAGGTAAAAGTGCCGGTCATGATAAGTTTATATGTGTGTTTGGTTGGGCTTATATTTAGACAATAAGTCCTTATTACGCAAGCCGAGATAAAACTCCTCTCACATACTTATCTCGTATACCGTGAATCACGATTTATAAGCACTTATTGTCTAAAAATAAGCTATTCCAAACGAGCACTATAACAAATAAATGGAGATCCGTCGTGGGTTTCAAAAGTCAAAACTGAATAATGCTATTATCATGGAGCTGCGATATGCCAAGCTGGGAGATGTTTCAATATATGTATGAAATTAACTGCATGTGTGATTAGCGGAAAACCATGGCCAATTAACAATCACAGTCACGTGTTTCCAATACGTGTCTTTGAAACGCGGGGAAAAGTAAGAACGAAGACGCGTGGCAAACTGTAAGTGGGGCAACAAGCCGTACTTAGATATTATGGAAACTGGAAAGCGTAATGATGGATCCAGTTGGAGCTTGCAATTTCCAGTTCACCCACCCGAAAAAAAATTTGCAGTGATATGTGATCGTTTGAAATAGTTTATTTTTGAGTAATAAGTGGTTATAAATTGTGATTCACGGTATATGAGAGGAATTTTATCTCAACTTATGTAATAAGCACTTATATTTAAAAAATAAGTATTCCCAAACATGCACATAATCTCTCAGCTTCATTCATCGTTGCTTCACCCGTCTCATTCTCTTAGGGCGTGTTTGGTTTTAGGAGAAGAGAGGGAGGGGAGTGTATGTTACCTTATTTAGTTTGTTAGAACGAAAGGGAGGAATAAAGATTCTTTATTTTGTTTAAAAGGAAGGAAGGGAATTAGAGCCAAAATTTTAACTTTTTTCACACCCATCCCCTCAAACCAAACGCGTGTGTGGGACATCACGCACTACTGATCATTGCTGCGATATTCTGGTACTGAATGTGCATTACATAGGACACTCCCAATAATGATCGCTTCGAGCTTGTTTGTGCCTGGCGTTAGTCGTAGGGGCGTATTTGCTTAACCCATTTGGACATTTGACAAAATAGTAGAGTACCTCAATGATATTTGAAGGACCAATTCGTAGTCTATAGCAATTCAGAAAAGACTGGGTGTTAAAGTTTGCTGTCATGTGCGTGCTCGCCAGTGGCACTGCTAGTATATCGTCGTTTACCGCCACTTTTCTAACATTCCTACAACCACGTTTCCACGCCATCTGCATTACTTTATAATTTCTATGCCTATATATTTAGACGCCTTTCATCATTGCTTATTTCTCGGTCCCCCAATCCTATATCCACCGACATTAATTTGTCCTAATAACTTTGATATAAGACATCCTTAAACCAAATAATAAGCCTTGTCATCAATGGTTCTTTTTTTTGGTCATCGCTTATAAAAATTTTGGGTATATTTGAAATTTGACAGACTTGTTGAAGTATCCACGCGAAACTGAAGCACTGATGCGGATTTTGATTACGTTACATAATAAATACATCAAAAAGAGGAAGAGAAGAAAACACTCATATGAGAAATCCTTTTAGATAAAGGAGAATCTTATTTTATTTGCGTTATTCAAATTATGTACACCTTTAATCCCACACCCTATGTATAGTGTACATATAGTTATATATGAATAGGTGTAACTCTTAAATACACTATTATATAAAAACAGACACAACTATTAAACTATAATGGGATCTTTCTTTATATGAACCCACACCTCTCAGTCATAGCCCTTCTTGGATAGGGTTTGAGCCCTAATTTATCAAGAGTAGACTAATATATTCCAACGTCACCTTTTTTATTTATCTATTTCATCAAATTCTCCACAGAAAAGTTATCTCTGGTCATCTCTATTTTCCCCTCTCTCTCTTTTCTTTCCTTTTTTTTAAAGGGTTAAGGTATAAAAATACCCATGAACTTCTCAAAATGGGGCAAAAGTGCCCACACCATTAATTGGTACAAATGGCTGTTTAGTGGGACCCACATTATTATTTTGAGGTGCAAAAATACTCATGAATTTTTCTTAAAAGTACATCCAACACCATAAACTTTTTTTTAGGTGCAAAAGTGCCCATGAATTTCTCAAAATGAGGTAAAAATGCACACACTGTTAAATGATACAAACTTTTGTTTTGTAGGACCCACATTGTTGTTTTTTTAATGATTATTTAAATTAAAAAAAAAACTCCCCCACCCCTCTTCCTCTCTCTTGAGACCCGCTCACTCTGACGATCTCTGTAGAGGGATTGAGAGAGACGAAGAGTGAATCGTTGGAGTGAGGGGGTCTCAAGAGAGAGTAAGAGGGGTGGGGAAGAGGGAGATAGGGGGTGGAGAGTTTTTTTAAATTAAATAATAATTAAAAAATAATAACGTGGACCCCATAAAATAGAAGTTTGTATCAGTTAATAGTGTGTGCATTTCTGCCCTATTTTGAGAAATTTATGGATACTTTTGCACCTAAAAAAAGTGTATGATACTCGGCGTACTTTTAAGAAAAATTTATGGGTATTTTTATACTTCAAAAAATAATAATGTAGGTCCCACAAAACAGATGTTTGTATCAATTAACAGTGTTGGTATTTCTGCCCTATTTTGAGAAGTTCATTGACACTTTTACACCTAAAAAAAATTTATAATGCTGGATGCACTTTTTTAAAAAAAATTCATTAGTATTTTTGCATGTTAACCATTTTTTAAATACCTCCATTCCATTGGACTCCCAAAAAAGCCCCTTATGCTCACGTATTGAGGAGGAACAGGAGTTGTTTTTGCATGCCACCGTTGTACAATATGCTGAGCTGCGCAACGCGGATGAGATATAACTTTCAAACCAAAATGAGGAAAAAGAAATTCAATAAAAGATGCGTAAAGCGAAGGCCTTTGGTTGCGAATATGAAAGCCGTCCAATTGACTTTGTCCATGGTCCCCCTCTGGTAATATAAGCTTAAAAGGTTATTATATTAGATTATTCAGGTGTACAGAACATGATAACATGATATATGTTATATATAATGGAAGCAAAGCATCCCCGTCTTATACATTCACACTATAAATATAGAGAGAGAAAACAGAAAAAAGAAGTACGTAATGAATTCTGTACTTAATTCTAAAATGTGAGCCTCGAACATGATCACATTCTTTTAATACCACAGAGTCTCTTTACATTATGCTGTGAAAGGTGAAGATATAAAGGTATAAGCTATAGCCTGAATAACAGGTCAGCGTCTTAAAATTGTTATGCAATGGCTGAACTTGTGTGAGACGTTGGCGTATGTTGCTTGCTTTGCGACAAAGTATTGTGGTCATTAATTAATCTGGTCTCGACCAATTGTTTTTATAAGATTGTCGTGAAATCCTATGATCAGTTGTGTGCGGCCACAGATATGGATATCTTGATTGTTATGAATTTCAGCCAATGTTTTCATTCTCTCTCTGTCCTTGTTTTTAACAGAGCACAGTTTTGTGACAACTTATGAAACAGAGTTTGGAATTCTAGTGTAGTTTCGATTTACTACTCATAAAACTACTGCTCAAGGCCAGGGCTCTAGTTGTTCCTGTTATCCATACTTGGTGCTTCTTGTCATCATCATCATTATGGGAATTGCCGTTTTGCTCCTGAAAGTTCATTCTTGGATCCACCCATTATATGATTTGGATTGAAATGTTCTAATGAACTGATCAAGGAGTAACGTTTATGGGCTTTATGGTTTTGCGTATGATTCCTGTTCTGATAGTCACTATAAAAACTGAAAACATTATGCCTTCGGGCCCATTCATTTCTGCACGGTAGCAGAGCTTTTAATTTTTTTTTGGATCAATTGCAGAGCTTTTTAATTGAGCAAGAATTCTCCATTGAAAATATTAATTCAAGAGGTACATTAGAGAATGAACATGTCTCTATTATTAGGTAACATGTTTATGTCCTCTTGCGGCATAAAATAAAAGGTGCACTTTCAATGAATGCCTTCTTCTGATCGTGTTAAAGTCAGAATCAGAACAATAAAAAAAGAACTTTATTAAATGAGCTAATACACCAATTTCTTGATATGGATTATAAAATTAGTCTAATAGAATGTACTAAATGAATAGAATATCTCATCTCTCCAGGATCCTAACTTGCATTGAGATTTTATACGCGTACCGACACAAATCAGTTCCTCAACCCGGTCGGCTTTGCTTGTAAGCACCTGAAATATGTGAATGTTTACAAGATTCTGTCATTTTCCGTCTGATGTATTCATCTTTAAGACCCCTTCCACTCTCCTTTTATATTTCGATTCTTTTCAAACTGTCACTCACACCATCTCTTATTTCTCTGTTACTTCCTGCAAATAAATTCACAAAATACAAAGTCTATTCATGATGAAATATTCAATGGGGCCCTAAATTATGGATTTAATTAACTGCCAGGATCTTTTTTTACTCTGCCCTGTGATTATTGGAAATTGAAAAACTACAGCTACTGCATGATCCGTTCGACAGATAGGTCAAACCCAGGTCGGTAGATAAACAACAAAATGTAAAGACTATAGTAAATCGAGAATAATATAGCACAACCCATTATTTCAACTTTATCTAAACAAATAGGCCTTGGCTCTATATAAGGGGTTTTAATTGTTTAAATACGAAATTTTAAGTTCGTGTGAATATAGAACCCTTTCGAGAAAGCAATTTTATTAGATCCGACAATATTTAGATATAATCGTAACAAAAGGAAAACTTAATGTAATGCACATTGTCCAATGTCTATATTTAGCTGCCGTTAGAGTTAAACTCCAATTTTTGTCCTGCATCAATATATTAAGAAACCAAAAACTGGGTCAGCTCTTTCACTTGCATCTGTATTATCGCTCTTTGTAAATCAAATAACGGACCAAGTACGCGAAAACTACGGGCCAGGCAGGAAGTATTACAATTCTTGCAATAAAAAATACTGCTTCGAACTAGTCAGCAAAATGTAGTATATGTATATGCCTATAATATCTTAAATTACCATACAAATGCCCAAGCTTCCAATAATCTATCGAGTAATCATTATCTTTGAAAGAATGAAACAGTTCTTCATACCTCTCTTCATCCTATACTTTGCATCTTCAAATGCTAGAGCAGAGCAGAATTATTCAGGAAACTCAGTGCTCAACTGCAACATAAACGATCAAAACGGGCCTTCATCTGCATTCCTTTACACCTGTAATGGCCTCAGCAAATCGTGTTTGACCTTCCTCATCTTCAAGTCCCAACCTCCTTACAACACCATTACCTCAATTTCTAACCTGACATCATCGGACCCAGAAAAGCTCGCTACAGTCAACAACGTTTCTATGTTCACGGTGTTCCCAACAGGCAAAGAGGTAATTGTCCCTGCAAACTGTTACTGCGAAACTAAGAACTATTACCAAGCGGATACCAATTATACCCTGCCCACAATCCAATCTTATTTCACAATAGCAAATGACACTTTTGAGGGATTGTCCACTTGTAATTCTCTCATGCGTTTCAATCCATATGGGGCTTTAGACTTGCATGCTGGGATGCAGTTACATGTGCCTCTCAGATGTGCCTGTCCAACTCAGTCTCAAATTGAGAGTGGCACCAAGTATTTACTAACTTACCCAGTTGATTGGGGTGATACTGTCTCATCTCTTGCTGCAAGATTCAAAGTGAGTTCAAGTTCTGTGCTTGAAGCTAATGTTATTACCACACCCACTCTTTATCCTTTCACAACTCTTCTGATTCCTTTGCCTGGTGAACCTGACAGTTCAACCACCATAGTTCATTCTGGTCGACCACCAATGTTTTCTCCTCCTGTTCCTCCCACCAAAAAAAGAAAGAAGGCAAAAACAAAACTCTATGTCGCTGTTGGGACCACAGGAGGGTTTGTGCTGGTTGTGTGTGTGATTTTGTTGTCTCTGTTTCTAATGAGGAAGCGATCGGCGGCAACTTTCGTTGAGGCAGGTAAAGTAAGAAAAACCAAGTCTTCAGAAGATATTCGAGATGAGATTGCAGGGATTGAGCATGTTTCTAAAGAGTACAGATTTGAGGAGATAAAGGAGGCGACCGAGAATTTCAGTTCAAAGAATAGAATTGGAGGCTCTGTGTATAAGGGATTGTTTGGCAAGGATATCTTGGCTGTCAAGAAAATGAGTTTAGATGCGTCCAAAGAAGTGAATATGCTGAAGAAGATCAATCACTTCAACGTCATAAAACTTCAAGGGTACTGTAAAAACGAAGGCTTCTTCTACCGAGTTTTCGAATACATGGACAATGGTTCTCTAAGAGAGTGGCTAGGAAAAAACATACCCATGGAGCACCAGAGTTGGGACAAGAGGATCCAGATTGCTCTGGATATTGCCAATGGACTTCAATATCTCCACAACTTCACTGAACCTTGCTATGTGCTTAAGGACATCAACACTAGCAACATTCTACTAAACAAGGACGCGAGGGCCAAGATTGCGAATTTTCACCTCGCAGAAGAATCAGAAGGGGATAATATAACTTGCACATCACAGGTGGTGGGAACTAGAGGTTATATGGCTCCAGAGTATCTAGAAGCAGGATTGGTTAGTCATAAAATGGACGTGTACGCCTTTGGAGTGGTTTTGCTGGAACTGATCACTGGGAAAGATTCTATCATTGTACATGCTGGAACTGAAGTAATGCTTTCTACAGTCATAGGGTCTGTGATGGCAAAGGACGATGCAGAAGCTAATCTTAGTTCATTCATTGATCCTAGCCTTGTTGGAAGCAGTGGGGAAGCATGTGCTTTTGAGCTAGCCAAAATAAGTGTAGCCTGCTTAAACCGAGAACTAGCAAGGAGACCAAGCATGGCAGACATAGTTTCTAGCTTGTTAAGGATACAGACGAATGTGCCTCCGAGAATATCACCCACCATAAATAGCAACAGTCCACGCATTGGGGAGGTGAAATCATTGAGAGCTTCAGCAAGCTAGCTGATTCTGTTAGTACTTTTGCTTTAGGAGTTATTTGTACAAAGTAGTACTATAAACAGATTACGTTGAATACAGATTACGACTTTTACAAAGCGTTGTTCCAAACAAAAAATGAATACAGATTACGTTGTAGTCGATTTCTTTCAACAAGGAACAGAGTAGCATTTGTCAATTGTTGTAACAACGAAAATTGTACAATCTGTAAGCAGATCTTCTGGATGAATACTTTCTGAATACATTCAGAAAAGTCAGATGGCTTAGCCCTGCCTTGTTAGAGCGGGAAATTGGGCCGAGCCCGTGGGGCTGGCTCGAGCTCTTTAAGGGTCGGATTTATAATTTAGAAGTTAAAACAGGAAACGGGCCTTAAAGGGCTGGCCCTTTCAGGCCCGTTTAATATTTTTTAAAAATAAATTAATATATATAATATCATTATATCAAATTATCAATATGAGAGACACCTAACTACCTAATAAAGTATTAGTAACAGACAAATACTTATTATGGTTTGATTTATTTTATTTTCTACTATAGTTTATTCATTTAAACTTTAAAAAAGAGGTTAATTTGGACATTAAATGATTATTTTAACTAAATATTTATGATTTTTAAAAATAATGCATCTTAATTTAAAGTAAAATAATAAATAAATTGTAAAACTTTAAAAAAAAATTAATTAAAATGAGTTCAGGCCCAAGTTCATGAAGGGTCATCCCTGTAGGGCAACAGGCTTTAAAAATGGGCTTTTTTAGGAAGCTAGCCTAAACGGGTTGGTCTGTTTAAGCCCGAGCCCGTATAGGGCCGGCCCTATAAGACCGGGCCGGGCCATATTCCCGACTCTATGCCCTGTTTACTCCCTTCTTATGTCGGTCCTTACCCTAGACAGCAATCCCTCGTTACTTTGGTTTTTGGGCAGCAGCATAAATTTTCAAAATTATCTGCCTAATTCCATTAGAAAAGTTTTAATAAATATGATCAAATTTGATTGATGGATAGGGACATAAATATTCAACAAGTTGTACATTTTGATATTTTTATTATTAATAATTCTTTAATCATGACCTGTGCATATATTTTATAAATAATGATATATTTTTATAAGCGAAAAGAACACAAAAATATTTTAAAATTGTAAAATTCTAAATCAGATATTTATAAAAAAAATGAGTTGTGAATTATTTATCAAGTTTCGTCATTTTCTTATCAATTTTTAATAACAAACTTGATTTAAGATTTTATAATTTTAAAGTTTTTTTTTTCTGTTTTTCCCCTTTTTATAATTACAATGGATTGAATTTTAAAAATTACATATATTTTAATTTTATTAAAAAGTAAACTTTATTGCCCAAAAAAATATTCCTTAAGACAGCATTAGAGTTAAAGAATTGAAAAAATAAAAGATGGAAAAAGAACTTTGAAATTGCAGAATTCTAAATAAGGTATTTTCTAAAAAATAAGTTGTAAATTGCTTATTAAATTTCATCATTTCTTTGTCAATTCTTGATAACAAACTTGATTTGAGATTTTACAATTTTAAAGTCATCTCTTTTCCTCTTTTTATAATTACAATGGATTGAATTTTAAAAATTACATGTATTTTAATTTTATTAAAAAATAAGCTTTCCTGCACAAAAAATATTATTTAAGACAGCATTAGAGTTAAACAATTGAAAATATATTTTATAAAATTAATATTTGTTTTTAAAAAAAGAAACTACTGCACCTGTGAATTAAAATGGGTTAACCCAACAAAGCTAATTCTGTTCCTTTTTTTTTTTTTTTTCTTTCGCGGGGCTTCCGTTCCTTGGACGGATCAAGCTAATCTTCATTCCGGTTAACTGTAACATCTTTCTGGATTCTGGAAGGATCTCTTCCCACCAATTCTGTTTTGTAAGTTCATTTTTTCTTCCATGTTCGACAACAACAGCAACGTAGCGATCTCTGTTTTGGACGATGAATCGGACGACCATGGTCGGATGCGGGCCCGCGCGCGACGGAAGCGTAAGAAACTCCTGCATAGAGGCGAGAACGGGTTCGCTCTACGGCTGCTCAGAAAGCTACTGAGATACTGGATGCTGCTTATCATTATTCCAGTTGTGGGCTTCCTAGTATTCGAGGCTTTCATAATAGGCACGAAACCTAGTTTGATAGTGAGCTCACAGCTTGGTAGTCCGAATGACCCGTCTCAATCAAACTCGGAATTTAGCAAAGTTGATCAATCTACGCCCACATTGGGGAAAGATCCAAAGAGCAATTTGAATCGGCTTGATCCCACCACCCGTGTTATTGGCGGTGTCCGACAGCGTAAGTTCCGGAATGAGACTTTACTTTTTTTTTCACAGGACTGAAAAACAGATTGCAGGCAGGAGCTGCGCAAGAGTAGTTGATTGTATTAGTCATTTTCTATTTGTGGATTTTGGTTACTGTTAATGTCTGATTCTTGCATCTTGGAACCACTGCCTTGTAATTTTTCTTGTTGAGTGATTATGTTATCCTGCCAAGCTTATCTTAAAGTAATTAATTTTAGATTTTACTCTATCAATTATGGGCTGCTCAAGGAAGTTCGTGATCTCATGCTAAAACTTTCAGTGGAGTTGTTAAACTCCACTGTCTTCTATGATTATAACTACTAGAGTCCTAAGCAGATCTGCTCAACCAACCTTTTGGTATTGTTTGTTAATCTGTTAACAACTCCCAGCCAAGGTTTGGGCCTTTACTTAGGATATACGAATCAGTTACCCCTCCAAAAATGAGTTTTGTCCTTGTCAAGGGTGCTGGGCACAGGCACTAAACACTTTAAATATCTGTTTTTTTTTTTGTGCGGTGGTTATAACCATGTTATGTTTTGAATGAGTGTTGAGTTGCACTCGTGTTTGATGTGTGGGTTGTGGCGGTTTTAGCCATTTCTTGTCACAAGTTTACCAAACACCAGTGTCAATTCCAGATGCACTTCTATTGGACTGTAATGCTTGGAATTTTTTATTACCTTGCATTAACAGAGTGATGCAGTTGTCGCTACAATACTGCCCTTGGCCCATATCAGCGTCCAAATGTCTTAACATTTGTGCTTGTGACGTGTCTTGTTATTTACAAATATGAATTTCTCCTGTTTTGCTCAATAGCTTCTAATGTATCAGTAGTTGGGTGAAGCTTCTTTAAACAGGAAGTGAAGTGTGGTATTTTATAACCAGACCCAATGAATCTGAACCATCTCACTGTTACTGGTTCAGACAAGTGACAGTGTCATCCTGAATGGTGCAATATGCACTTGGCCCTGGCCGTCTCTGTACTTCTTTCTTTAGTCATCACTCCTTCCCATTGTCCCCAAATGGATAATATTAATTTGTATTAAGATGTGTTAGGCATTTGAAGGAGCGCCTTATATGACATGTGAATTGATTTTATCAGGTTGCATGAAGCTCCTACCACCTGAAGAACTTGAACATTTGGATATTCCTGTGGAAAAAGAATCCAGAGGCCCTGTTAATAAAGTTCTATATATATCAGAGAGTGATGCATCTTTTGTTGGAGGGAATACTGCCCTGACTCAACAGCATCCAGAAGTTACAAGATTTAATTTATTTACTGGAAATCAAACACTTCATGAAAGAGAGAGTAGTTTTAAGGTAATCAACAGCTGCTCAGTATTTTGATGATATAAGACATCTATGACGTAACATGGATTCTCCTTGGATTTTCCCCTCTTTTTTGAAAAAGAAGGATGAGTCTACTTTAGCTACATTCACAACTTTATAAGTTTGGCTTTAGTTATATACCCTCTGTTCTACATATAGGTGAAAGAAACTATGATGTTACATTGTGGGTTCTACAGTTCAGCTGGAGGGTTTAAGATAACTGATAAAGATAAAGGTTACATGAATGCTTGCAAAGTTGTAGTATCTACTTGTGCATTTGGTGGTGGAGATGATCTCTATCAGCCTATTGGTATGTCAGAGGCATCACTTAAAAAGGTTAGTTATGTACAATAAGAGTTTATTACTCCTCCTGTCCTTAATATAAGATATATTTACCTAATTTGATTGGATTAAGGAAATTAGTTGAGATAGTTGATTTGATATATATTTTCTAAAACACCTTAGTTATCTTCCTTAGTTCCTCCATTCCCTCACCTCCTTGATTATAATTAAAGAGCATCAATAGGGGTAAATTAGGAAAACATTGACAAATATGAAAACTATGTCTTATATGTAGAACCAAGATTAATTCCTCAAATATGTGTTATATTAAGGATTGGAGGAGTACTAATAAAGTTAAGAAGTTAAAAAATCTTATCTTCCAAATCTATTTAGTGGCATGCAGGTCTGCTATGTAGCATTCTGGGATGAAATCACCGTAAGATCACAAGAATTAGCCGGCCACAGAATTGGAGAAAGTGGCTTTATTGGCAAATGGCATGTTGTGGTTGTTAGGGATCTTCCTTTTTCTGATCAGAGATTGAATGGTAAAATCCCCAAGGTATCAATATCAAGATTTTGGCTCCCATGTTCTTCTTGAATATCATTTGTTATTAAGTTCAAATGCAAGTTGTAGTTGTAAAGCTCCATTTCATTCATGTCCCCCCTCTCCCTCTCATAAACTCCAGTTCTACCATCATTATTATTTTTATTCTCTCCTAACACTTCCCTTCATTAACCTAATAAAATTTTGTGCGCCGAAACATCTTACAGATGCTAAGCCATCGCCTATTTCCTCAAGCAGAATACTCTGTTTGGGTAGATTCCAAGTCCCAATTTAGGAGGGACCCATTGGGTGTGGTAGAAGCACTTCTCTGGCGCTCAAATTCTGTACTTGCCATATCTGAACATGGAGCTCGTGGCAGTGTCTATGACGAGGCTAAGGCTGTTGTCAAGAAAAACAAAGCCACACCAGAGGAAGTTGAAGTGCAAATAAATCAATACCGCAAAGATGGGTTGCCCAAAGACAATAGATTTAATGGCAAGAAAGGTATGTGCTGCTTTGGAATATTGTTTCATCATTTAACATACTCCCTCCGGTCCTAAATATAGGACATAGTCTGTAGTGCAAATTGCACTACAGACTATGTCCTATATTTAGGACCGGAGGTAGTAATATTTAAGTAACATCTTGATTGCATTATTTTGCTGGAAGAGTTCTGTGTTATTGTTGTTTAATATTATTGGTTAACATAAGATCTAAATTAATTTGAGATTTTGGAAATGCTCAAAATGGAGGCTTTATTCCATTAGTTGCTACGATTAGATCAAAGGGTTATTTGATGAGCCGTTTAGCTGAGATAGTCTTTGGTAATCTACCCCAGAAATTAATCAAACTATCACCCCTTCAGTCAAAATAATTAAAATAAAAGCTGATTCTGACTAATTTGAATGTTTTTCAATTTCAACATCCAGCACGATGAATGAGATTCTTTGAAATATGCATTGCTGCCATGTTGTCACACTATACCTTCATAGTGCGGATATGCGAATTCTCAATTTCTCTTAACAGCTTGGGTATCCACATTACCTCACAAATCTTCAAGGCCAGTGCTCTAAACTCAGCATCGACATTGCGTCTCACTCCTACAAGGTCATTAAATTTCCTCATAAAAATGTATAACTAGCCTTTAGTAGATCTTCTATCATCCACTGATCCAGCCCAATGGGCTATAGTATAAATTTCTACACCTTGCATCCTCTTTTTCATCAAAGAACAGTCCTCTACCTGGTGGCACTTTCTAATACCTCGATATTTTATCCACGACTTCCATGTGCTTTTGTGGTTTACTCATAAATTAAGCTCATCACACTTACTGGAAAGCCAATACCTGGCCAAGTGTGTGACAGGGATACTAACTTTCCTACCAGTCTCTGGTATCTGCCTGAAAATAACATTGCATTGTGCGATGGATTTAATAATCAAGGCTTTATTCTATTGACCACCTTGAGAACAAGGTACGGTCATGATGAATTTTATGAAGTTCAAGTTGACCAAGATCGCTGGGCCTTAGCTGCCGGTTTAAGTTAAATCATTGCATTTTACTCTAATTTTGCAGTAGCGTCGTAATGAGTTAGGTTTTACAATTTCTCTTGATAACAGTTGTCTTGTGCAAGCTGTCAATTTTGACTCTCAGTAGCATGCATTTTCGACTATGGGGACGATATTTGTTAACAAGCTCCCATGTCTATGCAGCTCTATGCGAGGCTTCCATTATTGTGAGGAAGCATACACCACTAACGAACCTGCTTATGTGCCTCTGGTTTAATGAGGTGGTTCGGTTCACTTCCAGGGATCAGCTCAGTTTCCCCTATGTTTTATGGCGGTTGAAAGCATTTGAAAACGTCAATATGTTTCCAGTGTGTACCCGCAAGGATCTTGTCAACAGCATGGGCCACCTACGCAAGGTCAAGCCTTTGCAAAGTTGATTCTACATAACTTGGAAGAGAAGCAACGCGTTGCTTCTATTTTCAATTCGAAGCCCACTCTCAAGATTTCATTTCTCTAATTTCGTTAGCCATCTGAGTTACTAGATGTTATCGACTATAGTAAATGCAGGGAATAGCTTTCTCTTTCTACTTTTTCCTTCTGATATAGAAGACTTGTGACATAGCTACACCAATGTTAACAGTTTCTTTTGTAATGATATTTGGGAGAATTAGAGTGAAGTACCGGGAGGAAAATATGTTTATTGGGTGGGAAGGTTAAAAAAATTATAATTATTTATATGGACCAAATATAAAAATACTAAATTGTTTCTAACAAAATCTTCTACATCCCTCCTGCGTTTATTTTTTTGATGCACCATAAAGCTTAACAAAACCTAGAAGCCATCGCGATATTCTTTTTTTTTTTTTTTTGCCAACACCATCGCGATATTCACAATACTATAATTAGCATCAGACCTATAATCTAGACATTAGAACTTATGTTCGGTATGCGATTAATACAAAACCAATGCAAAATACAATTAATTTTAAATTTTGCCACACCATACAAAATTTTTCTCAATTTTTACAACTTGTTTAGATGACTATGGAAAAAATTACACACGTTCAGTTTGTCGAAATTATAACTTTATGTTTAAAATCAACATAAACTTTAATTAAAAATAAAAATTATTTAGTTTTAATAAAACTCGAGATTTTTAATTTATTATATAGGTTTAATAAAATTTAAAAAAAAATTCATTAATCTATTGAGTATTTTGAAAAGACATGAGAAGAGTTTATTTGTTTATTGTTATAAAAAGAGTTTAATTGATATAATATAGTGACATATGGATTATGTTAATATGGAACTTGGGGGAAAATTTAGGAAATAAAAATTTGAGTTTAATTGCTGTTATTTTTTCGCCAGAGAGTTTAATTGATGCTATTAATTAAATGATATGTTGATTACCTGAATATTTTTTTGACCATGGTTGATTACATGAATATAAAACATGATGAAAAATAAAAATTAATAAAAAATATGATAAGGCCACATATGAATTGTAGCTATTTTTTAATTGTTCCATGAGATTATGTGTTCGCTTCCAACAATGATTGAAATGCTTAAAAGCAGTTTTTCAATCGTGATTTACGTTATATAAAGTAAATATATGAAAAGAATTTTGTCTCGATTTATATAAAAAGCAGCTTATAAACAATCTCAACGCCATAACCAATATACCCATAGCAGGTGGCTTAGTTTTTTTGTCCTAGTGTTGTAGTTATTGTTCTTGTCTTTCACGATGAATATTATTTTCTCCATATTCGTTATTTTAATTTTCACTTGATATTTTTACTGTTGCGTGCATCCCACTCAACATTAGTAGATTCAAGATGAATAATGACAACAATAATAAATTAATAATATCCTTTGCTTGCCTTTTATAATATACAAATAATGACAAGGATATTTATATTTAACCTGATATTTAATAATATAATTTCAACTTAAAAAGATATAAAACCCGCACAGATGATTACTCGAAATTTAGAATTTTATGTGAAAAAAATCTTCAAAAATTCCTGATATCAAGAATAGTATTGTTTAATTAAAGGATATCTTTATCCTTTCTAGAAACCGCGTGACATGATTGTGATCCCACCGTCTTAACTCTAGAAACCGCGTGAGCTAGGTTGGCCAAAAAAAAAAAAGAAACCGCGTAAGCGAGACGCGTCAGAAGCCAATCATGACCGTCCATCTATGCACCGCCTTGGCTATTTCTCTCTATAAATAGTCTTGCTTGCAGCGTTCGTTCCCAAGTTGTGCAAGCCTGTTTTCGTTTGTTGCTTTTGGTAATCTATTGCCTCAGGTTTAGTTATTTTTTCTTATGTGGTAATTGTGGTGGTGTCTTTGCTGTTTAATGATCTGTTCGGATCGAGATATCTTGCAGAGAATGAAACGAAGGATAAACATGGATAATCTTCCCTTCGTCTATTTCGTGGGTGAATGAGAGATAGTTGATATTTGTTTGGCGCAGATGGGAACGGAGGTGTTTACAATTATCTATAAACGTGGCGTAGAAATTATGCAAGATTTGGTGATATCTCCCTTACCCTAATATTTGTGAATAGTTTTTCTATTTGAGAAGTCTATGCTGTTTCTGGCATCACTGTCTCTCCTTATACCTCCGTGGCTTTCAATTGGTATTACAGGGAAGGAGTTAGTGATTATCATTTGTGTTCTTTCGTTCTGGCTGGAATCATGACTACTTTTCCTATCAGCATGGGGTGACGTTGATTTATCTGATTCTTGCCTTCTTTTGCGGGACTTTTAGGATTGGATATGCTTCTTCATTGCATTTCTATGCGACTTCGATAACTACTGATATATGACGATCTATGACTGAGGTGTTGGATTTTGTGCTGTGATTTATCCGTCGTTGGATCGTTGCTCTTGAAATATCATAGGGATCTATCATTTGGATAATTTTCTGGTTTTCCTTACATCCTTATTCATTGATTATTAGTCTTGCTTTGTGATCTATGGTGGAAGAATTGAGTTGGTTTTGAACTATGGTCAATCGCATTTCAGAATTTGGAGCCTTGAAACATTTGGGCCAATATCAGTTTGTCAACAACAACATTTTGTTTTTCATGGGTGGCTGGAAGATTGAACTTGTGCAGTATCAAGATAACGTCTTTTCTTTGAAATGATAGTCTTTTCTGATTGGTTTTGGCTGATAGATAGTTGAATGAATTGTAAATTTGTATAATCGTAGCTAGCTTGTCAAAAGCTGTGTAAAGATATACATTTGTTCAAACAGCAATTTCATGAGCAATTTTGCAGCTTCGTGAGCATTCCATGAGCCATTTCATTAGTCTCGTTGTCTTCCTTTGTGGATCATTTGGCTTTAGTTGTGGGCTTCCTTCTAATTTTGCCAGTTTGTCCTGGTGTGGCATTTAGGTGTCTAAGTGGGTCATAATTTGGTGCAACTGTTTTTCCAGTGTTTCAATGGATAATGAAGCGTTTTGGCCAAAAAAAATGGTGGTTGATCTTTTTCTGTATTTATTAGATGCCTCATTATAATTTGTAAAATTTATAAAATTGGTGATATACGTTCTTGATTACTCATTCGACGGTTTGTGGTAATTTATGTTCTCAGGGCAAGAATGGAAGCATTTGTTCAGGTGTTTTCTTTACTTGGTTCCTTAAAGACTGACACTGCTGTGTCTGGTTTTATATGTTTTTTAAAAAACTAAGTATAAATTTCAATTATGTGCTCAATAGAAAATGAAAAGTTCATCCCTAATGTTATTGCTGCAATTTTGTAGATGAGGTTTAAAATTATTTTGTCGTTGAGTGTTTCAGCCAGAACGTATGGCCTTTAATTGGAGCTTTATCCGTTCGTTTGGATGGAAGAAATCGGTTCCAGTCAGATGAATAAAATTCATTCCCAAACAAGTTCTTTGAGATTGAGCTTGATTTTCTCATTAAGTTCAGTTTCAACTTATTTTGTTTGGCTTTTAATATTCTGGTGATTAATTGGACGGTTATTTCGTTGCAGATGTCATAATTTGCCTTAACAAAACATTTGGTCACGTGCTTTTTCATCTATGCACTTTTTGGAAGTGATTCTGTACTCCATAGTGTGTCTCCCCTTTGGCTTGAGAGTTTCTATCATAGGTGAAAAGAGCATGGCTTTTTTACGCCTACTTTGGTTTGGTTGAAAGGAAGTGATTCAGATTCAACTAAGAAGGCTAATTCATTCCCAAACAGCTGCTTCCTCCTCCTAAATTTTGAGCTTTTTTCTTTTTTTTCAATGTTCATTTGTTTTGGTTTAGGTTTGACTTTTGATGTTTTGATGTTTTGATGTTCAATTGGTGGTTTATATTGCTGCAGCCGGTTGCCAACATGTCTTCATGAGTTGGAGTCAAGTTTCACTAAAAACATGGTTACATCTTCTTGCTTATGCCTTTTCTTCTTTATGGTTTATGAAATTAGTCTGTGTTACGTTGTGTGTCATCGTGATTGTATGGCTTTTACTGAGAGGTTTTGATTCAGGTGAAACGAGCACGAAAGAAAGTGATTCTGAATCAACTAAGGCGGCTAAACAAGTTCCTTCCTCTTAAATTTTGAACTCTCGCTTCTCTTTTTATTTTTTTAATGTTTTAATTGTCTTGGTGTTTAATTTGAGGCTTATTTTGTTGCAGCTGGTTCTCAACGGGTCTTGATAAGTTGCCCTGAAACTTGTGCCCTTTTCTTTACGCGCATTTTGAAATTATGCTGTCTTATAGTGTTTCATCCTGAATGTATGGCCTCTAATTGGAGGTTTTTTACTTAGGTGAAAAAAGTGTGGCTCTTCTTTTCCTGGATTCGTTTGGGTGGAAGAAAGTTCCAGAACAGTTCTTTTGAGATTGAGCTTGAGTTTCCCCCTTAACTTCAATCTCTCAATTTATTTGGTTTGGTTTTTGATATTTTGGTGATTAATTGGAGGGTTATTTTGTTGCAGCTGGAGGGTTGTTTTGTTGCAGCTGGCTAACATCTATACTTTGTAGTGTGTCATCCCAAATGCATGGTTTTTTTATTTGAGAGTTTTAGTCATAGGTGGAAAGAGCATGGCTTTTCCTTCCCTTGGTTCTCTTGGCTTCAACTGTTCATCCCCAAACAACTCCCTCGATTTTGAGCTTTTTTTTTTTTTTTTGATAAATTGTTTTGGTCTGACTTTTGATGTCTTGGTGTTTAGTTGGTGGCTTGTTTTGTTGCAGCTGGTTCTCAATGTGTCATGACTAGTTGCCCCGAGTTTCACTAAAATTTGGTTACATCTTCCTGCTTATGCCCTTTTTGTCTATGAGCCTTTTCAAATTTTTGTGCTTTGTTGTGTGTCATCGTGAGTTTAACTTGAGAGTTTTTTTGCTTTGGTGAAAAGAGCAATGGCCTTTCCTTCCCTGGGTCCTTTTGGTTGAAGGAAGTGCTTCAGATTCAACTAAGAAGGCTAATTCATTCCTAGACAGCTCCCTCCTCCTAAATTTTGAGCTCTTCTTTTGGTTTTTCTTTTGTTTTAATTATCTTGGTGTTTAATTTGAGGCTTATTTTGTTGCAGCTGGTGCATGTGTCTTGATAAGTTCCTCACAGTTTCTCTAAGAACTTGGTTACATCTTTCTGCTTATTCCTTTTCCTTTATGTGTATTTTGAAATTGTTCTGTCTTTCATAATGTTTCATCTTGAATGTGGATTTTAATTGGAGGTTTTTGACTTAGGTGAAAAGAGGGTGGCTCTTCTTTTCCTGGGTTCGTTTGGGTGAAAGAAAGCAATTTCGGTTAGATGGGTTATTCTTTTGAGAACAGTGTTATTTTTGCTCCCTAATTTCAATCTCTACCTATTGGTTTGGCTATTGATATTTTGGTGATTAATTGGGTGGTTATTTTGTTGCAGCATGATAACATTGTGTCAGGATAAGTTGCCCTAGAGGTTCACAAAACATTTGTTTACATCTTCCTCCTTGTGCCTTTTCATCTACTAACGTTTGGAAGTCATTATGTGCTTCTTATTGTCATCCGGAATGTGATTCAAATTCAACTCAGTCTAATTCATTCCCAAACATCCCTTTTAAATTTTGATCTTTTTTTAATGTTCAATTTTTTTGGTTGGACTTTTGTTGTATTGGTGTTTAATTGATGGCTTATTTTCTTGCAGATGCTTTACTATGTGTCTTGATAAGTTGCCTAAAGTTCCACTAAAAATTTGGTTACCTCTTTGCCCATGTGTTTTCTTCTTTACGCTTTTTTATATATTCTGTGCTTCGTAGTGTGTCATTGTGAATGTGTATAGCCTTTAATTTGAGATTTTTTTGACTTGGGTGAAAGGAAGTGATTCAGATTCAACTAAGAAGGCTAATTCATTCCCAGACAGCTCCCTCCTAAATTTCGGGCTCTTTTTAATGTTGAATTGTTTTGGTTTTACTTTCGATGTCTTGGTGTTTAATTGGTCGGTTACTTTGTTGCAGGGTGTGTCTTGAATCTTGATTGGTTGCCTGGTGCTTTATTGGTTACATGTTCCTCCTTTTGCCTTTTCATCTATTCACTTTTGAAAGTGATTATTGCTTCACAGTTTGTGACCCTGAATGTTTGGCCTTTTGATTTTATAATTTTTGCCATAGGTGGAAAGAGCATGGTTTTCCTTCCCTCCTTTCCTTTGGTTGAATGGAAGTGATTCAGATTCAACTAAGAAGGCTAATTCAATCCTGAGTTTTTTTTAATTGTTCATTTGTTTTGGTTTGAGACTTGAGATCTTAGTGTTTAATTGGTGGCTTATTTTGTTGCAGCTGGTCCACGTGTTCCTTGAGATTTACTAAAAATTTGGTTACATCTTCCTCCTTTTTCCTTTTCTTTTTGATGTCTTTTGAAATTATCGTATCCTTCACATTGTGTTATGATAAATCTATGGTTTTTAATTTGAGAGTTTTTGATTTAGGTGGAAACAGCGTGGCTTTTCGTTTCCTTGAAGGGAAGTGATTCAGATTCAGCCAAGAAGATTCCTAGATTATGATTTTTTTTTTTTGGATGTTTTAATGTCTTCTTGTTTAATTGGAGGCTCATTTTGCCGAAGCTGGTTTGCAACGTGTCTAGATAAGTTGCCCTGAGTTCCACTAAAAAATTGGTTGCATCTACCTTCTTTTGAAAGTATTCTGGTCTTAATGGTGTTACATCCTCATTTTATGGCCTTAATTGTCGGAAAGAGCTTGGCTTTTCTTTCCCTGGGTTCGTCTGGGTGAAAGTAATTCTAGTTAGATGGTATTTTGTTGCAGGTTGTAGCCGGACGATTTGCCCAAGGAGTTTTGCAAAACATTTGTTCGCATCTTCCTTCTTTTGGTTTTCAAACATGTTTTGATGAGTTTACTACTAGAGTTTCACTAAAATTCTGCTTATGCCTTTTTAAATTATTCTGTGATTTATAGGTGTGATCATGAATGTCCGGCTTTTATTTCAGAGTTTTTGTCTTGGGTGAAAAGAGCATGGCTTTTCCTTTCCTTTGTTGGAAGTTATTTAGATTCAACTAGGAAGGCTAATTCTTTCCCAATCAGCTCCCTCCTAAATTATGAACTACTGTTTTTTTTTTAGAATTTTTAATGTCTTCGTGTTAATTGAGGGCTTATTTTGTTGCAGTTGGTTCACAATTGTGTCTTGATAAGTTATCCAGAGCTTCACTAAGAATTTGGTTACATCTTCCGGCTTATGCGTTTTCTTCTATGATCCCAAATTTAACCTTAGAACCCAACTTATTTGGTTTGTCATTTTATATTGTGGTGATTAATTGTATTTTGTTGCAGCTGGCTGTGTCTTGATTTGTTGCCCCGGGGTCTCACAGAACATTTGGTTACATCTTCCTCTTTTAGGCTTTTTAACTATTCACTTTTGGAAGTGATTTTGTGCTTTGTAGTGTGTCATTCCAAATGTATGGTTTTTGATTTTGGAGTTTTTGACTTAGGTGAAAAGGAGCATGGTCCCTTGGTTTCTTTGGTTTGGAAGCGATCCAGATTCAAATTAAAAGGCTAATTCTTTCCCAGTCACCTTCCTCCTAAATTTTGGGCTTTTTTTAATGTTCAATTGTTTTGGTTGAACTTTTCTTGTCTTGTGTTCAATTGGCTGCTTATTTTGCTGCAGTTGGTTCTCAACGTGTCTTGGTAAGTTGCCTTGAGTTTCACTAAAAAGTTGGCTGTGTCTTCCTGCATATGCCTTTTTTTTTTTTCTTTACGCTTTTTGAAAGTATACTTTGTTTCATAGTTTATCATCTTTATTCCCTTGCTTTTACTTTGGATCTGATTATATACTATATAATCCAGTTCCTTTATATGCAGTGTTTTTATAAACAGGAAAGAAGAGCGACTCTTTCGTTTTGCTGGGTTCTTTTGTCCTTCCCTTCCTTTCACTTTTGATTTTTTTTAAAAAAATATTGTTTTTGTTTGACTTTTGGTATTGATGTTTGATTGGTGGCTTATCTTCTTGCAGCTGGTTAACAATGTAACTTGTCGTTATGAGTTGCTCAAAAATATGGTTATATTTTCCTGCTTGTACCTTTTCTTCTTCATGCTTTTTGAAGTTATCCTGTCTTTCATAGTGTTTCGTCTTGGGTTTATGGCCTCTAGTTGGAGCTTCTTGGCTTTTAGGTGAGAAGTGCGTGGCTTTTCTTTCCTTGAGTTCGATTGGGTGAAAGATTGTAATTCTAGTTAGAATGGTTCTTATATTCCCAAACAATTCCTTGCCTGAATTTGACAAAAATTTGGTGATGCTCAACCTTTTTTCTTCTGCATGGTTTCTGCCTAAGTTCCTTTCTCTCTCTCTCTCTCTCTTTTTGAATTTCAATTGTTTTGGGTTGACTTTTTCATATCTTGGTGTCTAATAGGTTGTTTATTTTGTTGCAGCTAGCTAACAAAATTTTGAGCCAATTCATTCCAACAGCTTTTAAATTTTGAGTCTTTTTCTTTATGTTTAGTTGTTTTGGTTTGACTTTTGATATTTTTTGGTTTAATTTGAACTTTTTTTTTTGGCAGCTTGTTAACATTGTGTTTTGATTAGTTGCCTAGAGTTTTGCAAAGGACTTGTTTACATCTTTGTGCGTATGCTTTTCTTCTTTACGCTTTTATTTTTGAAATTATTGTGTTCCATGGGGTCTCCCCCAGATAGAGTATATGGCGTTTGTTGGTTTTTTTTAACTTAGGTTAAGAGGGCATGGCTTTATCTTTTGCTGCTTTCTTTTTGGTGTAAGAATCTGCTTCTATAGAAGGGTTATACATTTCCTGACAGCTTTTAGATTTTTCAAGCGTTTTTTTAATGAAATTTCATTTGTTCTAGTTCTGTTATGTTGGTTTATAATTGGATGCTTTTTTTGTTGCAGCTGGTTAACTGTTCCTAGTTGGCTAGTGTTTCACAAAAAATTTGGTTACATATTCCAGAGTATGCCTTCTCTACTGTGTACTTTTGAATGGGATCATATTTACCATCGTCTCCCCTTTGTCACTAGATTGCAGACACGTGGTTTGTGGTTGTGATTGATGCCACTTTATTATACACGTCCTCCCCCTCTGTTGTTTTTATGTTTGATCATATTCACTTGATTCTTGGGGAAGCATTCAGGACATGGGCGCCAAGTTTTATATTGGCGTGTTATCTCTGTTTTTTAGCCAAATAATAATGGAGCGGTAGGTATGGATCTCCTCACTTTCTACTGTGCTTGGTACATCTTTCTATTTCCATGGATTTATGAATTTTTTTATAAATAAAAATAAAAGGCTCGCTCTCTTTTTGAAAAATAAAAATGTAAGATTTTAAAATGTTTTTCTTCTGCCTTGTGAGGTTGTTTAGCCAAATAATAATGGAGCGTTAGGTATGGATCTCCTCACTTTCTACTGTGCTTGGTACATCTTTCTATTTCCATGGATTTATGGATTTTTTTATAAATAAAAATAAAAGGCTCTCTTTTTGAAAAATAAAAATGTAAGATTTTAAAATGTTTTTCTTCTGCCTTGTGAGGTTTTTAGAACCTCTTCAGGCAAAACTTGATTATTCTTTTGTGTGAGATTATGGGAATCTTCTCGAGAAGTTTAATCTAAAATTCTTTCATTAAATAACTTTTTTCTTAGAATATAGATAATGGAGTTGTTTTCATAAATTAAAAAACACAAACCCACAAAAAGCAACTTCCTCAAATAAATAAATCTTCTTAAAAAACACAAACTCAGTGACACGCATTTCTACTCACCTAGAACTACGTGGACTTTGATCCTCAAAAGGGTACGTAGGCTCCTAGGTTCTCTTCCTAGGTCAAGTCCAACATTAAAAATAAATCATTTTTCCCTTTTATTTTTATTCTTTGAAATAAACAATTTTCCACCTTTGTTTATATTTCTTAGTTCTTTTTTTGGGCAACTAGAATATTTTTCAAGGCTCGTGCGGTGTGGTGCATAACAATACCACCCACAATGACTTCAAACGGCCCATTTTTTGTCCAAGGACAAAGTTTTCCAAGTGGGAAAATGATATCAAAATTTCAAGAAAAATAATTTCAGGAAATTCCTACAACCTGTCAAATAACATAACCTGTAGAATGACAAGTGAAGGTGGCATTGACAATGGAACATTTAACATATTTTCCTTGCTGGGATCTTGGTGTGATTTTCTCTTTTCAATTTTGGGTGGGACACAGTTTAATGTTTTCTCAATTCAATTGTCCTTGTTTGACTTTTGTTATGGTTATGTGCGTGTGTAATTTACTAGAAGTTTGGTTATCCTTAACTTCCTATGTCTTCTCTTCTAGACGGTATTTTAAAGTATTCTGTGTCTGTGTTTCATCCAGAATATATGGCCTTTAATTGGAGCTTATTTTACTTGGGTGAAGAGTTTAATTCTTGTTTGGTGATGTTCTGACTTTTGATATCTTCAGTGTTTTTAATTGGAGGCTTATCTTCTTGCCGCTGGGTAAGAATGTGTTTTGCTAAGTTGCCTAGATTTTCTGAATAAATTTGGTTATTCAAGATGTTTCGTTTAATTGGTGTTTGCAGCGGGAGGGGAGAAAATAGTTGACCTGAGGTTGGCCTAACTCTCGTTTGCTGTATTTGCATTCAGGGCTATTTTAGTTTACTTACCGGCTGTTATCTTTTCCATTTTCATAAACAATAAATAGGTGCCATAAATTTTTGATTGAAGCAATAATATTGTGTGTGTGAGCCATATCATCAGGTTGCATTATTACCGATCGTTGGCTGGGTGCACAACAACGTGGTCACGTTGTTTGAAAAACGCTTGGTTGGAGTTGTGGGAGGAGGGCGAAGGAGGCTGGTGGCGGCGTGATGGAGATAGTGGTGGCGTGTGGCTGCCTGATGGCTATAATGAGGCCACTGTTCTAGGTGCTGAATAAAGATGAAGCTCTTGGGGATTTGGATGAGGAGGGCAGATGGCGTTAGTGACTTGACTTTGTAATAAGAATGAGTTTGGTTAATTGTTGTTCACATATTGGGTCTACCAATTATGTAATTCCATTTCAATGCAGTAATGCTGTTTAGATTTTTTTTTTTTTTTGTGCGGCATGTATTTTTGTAATAAAAATTTGTTTGATGTGAATAATGATTTCTAATCAAGTGATTTTATGACTACTACAGATTATGTGATAAAAATCATGTCTGATGTATGCGTCTTGGTTCCAAGTTAAAGCACCAAATGGAAGTAACCGAATAGGAGATTAGTTGAGCACAGGGTATAAGTTACAAAAGGCACAATCGAACTGTTATAGTGGTGCAGGCTGAACACCGTTCGCTATATAGATAATCGAAGATTACTTCATCTGATATCGAACTTGTTCAATAAGAAAACTAAAAATTTTCCATGAACAACAATTCCCTGAGATAAGATTTAGTGCCAGATTCAGTTCAAGGTTATCGAAATATGCAATACTATAATTTTATCAATTTTACTCCTAATTAACTCTATTTTCTCAATATTTTTCCTGCACATTCTTGTCATCTTTTTTTTTTTTTCTCTTTTTATTTACCCAGGGCATATTTTGTTTTTTGAATGAAATACTAAAATTCATTAATCCAATATGGGACTAATACACAAAAGAAGGGCATTTTTTTAAAAAAAAAAGAATATTTCTTATATATCTACTATTTATGATTGATATTAACAGATTTTGACATTGGGTAGATTTTTTTAATCCTTTATTTTATATTTCTATGTCTGACTTACTTGATAGTTGATAGTTATAGGAAATGAAGCATAATGGCAAATAAAAGTTTGATTTAGAGAGGGAATAGAGGCAAAAATTGGGGAAAAAATATCTATTGTTGTTAAACTCATGGGATGACTTTTTGCTTTTACTTTTATTATGTTTCTAATTTATAAAAATGTGTTAATTCACTTTTAAATTTAAATTCGTGCTCACTTTTTTATTTTAAATGCTTATTAGTTTTATACATAAATTTTATATAATTTTGTTTGTTAAGTATGATAAATTATGAATGATACGAGATTTAATTTCAATTATTTAGATTTAAAAATATATTTAAATCAAATTTTTGTTATTTTTATATTTTAATTATTTAATTACATACTATTAATACTTAGTTTAAGCAAACTCGAAACAATGATATAAGAATTTACTTTTATAAATAAATATGTATTAATATATGAAAGTATTCATAAGTTTAAACAAATTCGAAACAGTAATGTAAGAATTTATTTTCATAAATAAATATGTATTAATAATATGTGATTAAAAAAATTAAAATATAAAAAATGACAACATTTGATTTGACAAATAATTAAACTACGTTAACTCGGGACGGAAAATTTTTGAAATTGGGATTAGGACAGATTTTATTTTCTGAGCCCTTCTTCAAGATGGGATTGGGAATAGGGCTTCCCGTCCTCCGATAACACCCTTAATAAAAAAGAGATGAGGGAACACTAATTAAATTGTAAGAGGCCGCTGCAAATTCGTAATATTAATAATTTGGTGGCAAAAAAAACATCGTAATATTAATTACTTTGTCAGTTCGCTGAAGGAAACTTGCTATTTTATCGGGGGCCACGGTAGAAACGTTGGAATATGTAATAAAAATAGGGTTAATATGTAAATTTATCAATAAAGTTTTGTCTGAGGAGCGTTTGGCACAAATATTTTTTAGAAGGGGTAAAAATACTAATGAATAATTAAGAAGGGGCATCCACCACAAAAACCATTAAATCCGTACTAACGCCGTTAGGGGTTTTCTTCTCTTATAATTTAACGTCGTTAGTATGGATTAACGGTTTTTGTGGTGGACGCCTCTTTTTAATTGTTCATTGATATTTTTACCCCTTTTAAAAGCTATTTGTGCCAGACGCTCCTCGGACAAAACTTCGTTGGTAAATTTGCACCTTGACCCTAAAAAATATCCTGTTTGTTAGTATCAAACCCTGACTCAACTTTTCATTAACCTTATTATTCCCTTCGGTCTAAAATATAAGACAAAATTATTTTTTTTAAGAGATTAAGAAAACTAATTAAATTATTTTAGAGTCTTTATATTTTTATTTTTTTCTCTAAACTAATTAATTTGACTAATAAACTGATATAAAGATACACAACATATGATATGATTAAATAACTTACTCTTATTTAACTTCCTTAATTTCTTAAAAAAAAAAAAAGTCAACTCTATCTTATATTTAGAATCGGAGGGAGTAATTTGTAAGAAGCAGTTGCAACATTAAGGGGTTTTTTGGGTACAAGAAAGCTTAGTTAAGTGGTAAGCCCGTGTTATTAAAACATTTGTAATGAGTCACTATGGAACCAGAAGGGTAATTTTTTGAGAAAATTATATTCAGGTCCCGGATAACAGAAAAAATAAAAAATGATCCCTTAAAATCTCAAAATTACATTTAAGTCCCGTGAGACTTTTTTACAATAAATTCTAACTCCGCTGACAAGTTTATAAACGCGTCGTCGACAAGTTTAGGTGCATCCATTGATGAGTTCGGGGGCGTTTATTAGCAAGTCAATGGATGTGTCCATTGATAAGTCCATGATTATAATGTATTGCAAAAAAGTTCAATGGAACTTTTTGGCAATTTTGAGATATCAATGGACATTTTTTTTATTTGTTCTCTTATCCGGGACCTAAATATAATTTTCTCTAATTTTTTCCATTGCTCATGGCTATTTTTTTTAATTGGAAGCAAATACGTTTGAGGGTAAATTATTAAAATCGATCCTTTATTTTTTTTTTTTTGCCGGAACTTGATTATTTATTTAAATAGAAAGAAAAGTAATACAATAAAGAAGAAGAGAAAACATAATTTTTTTTTTGGTGATTTTAACATCCAAATAAAAATAATTAAGAAGGAAAGAGAAAAGGGTAATTTTGAGCAATTCCTTTAAACAAAAATCAGTGTTTTTTTTATAACCATGGAAAAAACAGCACTCTACAACATTACACTAGTCTCCCGTCTCTGCAAACAGTGAGCAATCGCGTCTTGGTTCAAAATCATGAGTCCAAGACTATCGTTCAAAGCCATCTTCACTAGGAAATCAGCTCTCGAATTGTTCTCTCTTTGGATGTATGAGATAGCAACCTCCTATTGTCTTTCCAGCATTTCTGTGATCTGTAGGGCTAGAGTTCGGTCCTTATGAAGGGTTGGTATCTCATTTTGGATTAACTCGATTGCTTCCTATGCATCTGTCCAAATCTGGACTCGTCTATGGCCTCTATCCCATACACGCTTAAGCCCGATTAAAATACCCCCAAGTTCCATTGTTAATGACTCACTATGCTCCAATCGGTATTCCTTGCTACTTTGTTATGATACCTTGAATAAGCACCATCCACTTTTACTGATATTCCTTGCTCTATATTACTATATTAGTTCCAGGTGACTACTTGGTAGTTTGCCATAATGTTCGCCAATTTGAGCTTCCTACCCATCTCATTTAAACAATTCATAATTGCAGTAGCTTTTGCGTAGGCGTGCTCGATGCCTATACCCTGACCTGAGTTTATTCGTTCATTGCGATCTCGCCATATTAGCCAACATATGATCACAGATATATCCTTCCAGTGATCTCTATTCGACCCTAATTTATACTTCAAATTGAACAAGAGCCATTCACAAATATTCCCATAAAAAATCTGCATGTTTATTAGCCACCACCGTCCTCTCCCACATCTGTTCTGTCAACACCCGTTTCCATTTCGATATTCATAGAGTAATAGAGACCAAGTTCTACAGGCATATAGAAAAGTACATATATACTGATAAAAGTATTTGTTTACAGTCCGAAGTTAAGATACAAAAGGCGACAATATTTACAACATAAGCTATCCATAACCACGAACTTTAACTTTGCCTTGAGACAGGTGCCAATCACTTTCCTTTATCTACGTCATTGCCTTTTGATCTACTAGCACCCGCTGAGATGTTTGGTTTAGAAAAAGGGGTGAGATTCCGAAGAATCTCAGTAGAAATATACTATCGACATATAAAATGTAAAAATTAAATATGCAATGTATCATATTAGGCAAAATGAAAGTTCAATTTGATTCATATGTGTACACAAGTTTCAAGGCCAAACATCAAGTTAGAACCCCTACATATACCTCAATCGAGTCACCGACCACAGCTATGATTTTCGATATACCTTGGCTGGGCATTGAACCACAACCAGGTATTGTGTCTCTAGCATGTATTCATATCATGAAATGCAATAGCATATAAAATACAATTAATCACATAGTGTATAAAAGATAGTAGTCCCTACCTCAACCATTTTTAACTTCGAGGTGCTCGCCTCGTGGAACCTGCCAACTCTAGGTTCCTAACTCAGTTTTAAAATACCAAATGTACAAGAAATATGTTATAATCCATCCATATATCATTTTAGAAACTTTCATAGTGTTTATTGTGGTTATATTAGCCTATGGAGAAAATTTACCAAAATGCCCCTAGAACCCCAAGCCGGCCCCACTGTACTCGGCCTGATAGCACGTTTTTTCAGAATTTTGACTAAGGCTATCCTAACGTATTTTCACCCAAGGAATCCATTTCCGGGCTCAAAATTACCAAATTCAATGTAAAATTACGAAATTGCCCTTGGCAGCCCTACTTTTAAGATTTTAGGGGTGTTTCCGTAATTATGCTTTCTCGGCCTTTTCCGAAAAAGTGCTCAAATGTAACCCCACCTAATTTTCCCTCCTGAATCTAATGGAATTATCAAATCATTGAAAATCCAACTCTAAGGCCCTTAAACATCCCTGGCCGAAATTATGGTGTTCTTTGGGAAAAATCGGAGTTTTACAATTTCGGCTCCGTAAACGCATTCCTTTATATTCATAACCACTTTATTAACCATCTAATTGTGTTATAACTACCATTTGAACTAAAATTGGGCAGCATAACCCTTCTAATGTCACATTTCCAAAATTTACAAACAAAGACAATCCGGTAAAATTTCACCGATTAAATTATCTACAACAACCAAAATAGTCAATATACGAAGGTTTGGAAGTTACATTTCGCTTCCTCTGGGCTTTCCCCAATATGGCTAAATCCCTAGCCCTTCAACCACAGATTTTTGAGCCTCTGAACCTTAAAGAACAAAGAGAAGTAGCTTAGGATTGGAGTTATACACGTTAGAAGCTAAATCGTCGGAGAAATCGACTTACCTTGTGAGATTTCTTCCCTTCCTCTCTCTAAACTCTCTCAACTTTCTCTCTCTTATTTATGACCTGTTTTTCACGAAATGGGCTGAAGAAAGAGGGAAGATGATGATATTTGTCATATATTTTAACTTATTTTATTCATTTGTTTCATTTTCCAAAATTCCAAAAATGAACTTATGTACATAAATCCTTATGTACATGTAACCATGCTCATTAAACCCAACCAATATTTTCTTCTTTTTGCAACATGTAGGAGACACCTAGGGGTTTCTCCCTTTGATTTCAATTGGCTTCACAACTTGTTCAAGTTATGTATATACGTAAAGTTCCAATTTTGGTCAATATTTGCATTTTTGCTCAAATTTTTCATAAATTCATATTTAATTGACCAAAATATTCTAAATATATTTTTCACCTTTATTTTCATTAATTAATTGAAATTAACTTCAAATAATTAAAAAATAATTAATTTTATGATAATTTGGCCAAATTATGATTTTGTCATTGTCTTTCTAATCCAATTTCTTCTCTTATTTTTCTTTGGCCAATTTTCATATATTTTTAGACCAAAAATTTCTCTAATATTCCTTCATTTTTGGACCTTAATATTGGGTTTTTTAAATTACCGAAATTAATTCCATAATTATTCTGCTCATTTTCTCATGAAAATGAATATTTATAAAATTCATAAATTCCAAATTTATGAATATTCACCATTTTATTGAATTTCTCAAATATTTACAATATTTTTTGTGAATATAAATTTTGGGGTGTTACATGTTCACAGGTCTGCAGTTTCTGAGAGCATGAATTACGTCTTCTACACTTTCTTGGTAGCAATCACAAACACCATCTAGGTAAAGTTTCATCCCCCATTTCATTTAATTTGTGATAAGCCTCTCTTGTAGCGTTAGCTATGCAAATAGCTTGCCTCTTTACGGTATTATTAATTTCCATATATTATTCCAAGGTCTAGGCGCTTGTATAGGCTTAGGCGAAAGGGATTTATAAGCTGAGCGAACTGTAAAATTGCCACTTTTCTCCCATTTCCATCTTGCTACTTAAGAATCCCCATTCACAGTCACTACCTGCAACCCTTCTTAAACCTTCTCCCAGGAGTTCTTTATGCCACTCCACGTGTTTGAACCTACTCATCGTGGATTAATTTGAGGGGGTGAGGTTATGTCTATAGCCATATTTGCCTCTAACCACCTCCACCCACAACGAATCCTTATCCGCCACAAGTCCCCATCCAAGCTTCATCATAAATGCCTTGTTCTGCTGTTTAATAGGCCTCATACCAAGCCCCCCGTGTTTCTTGTCGGTGCACATCCTTTCCCAAGATACAAGGTGCATTTTTCTTCATTCCTTTGATGATCCCCAAAGAAAGTCTGGGGATTGTCGCTCAATAGAGTCACAACTGGAGCTGGGATGTTAAACGTTTGCATTATATAGTTAGGCATGGCGGCAATCATTGATTTAACTAGTGTATCTCATCCTGCCAAAGACAATCTTGTAATCTGCCATTTACTTAGCCGATTTTATAATTTAATAGTGTAGTGGGACGCCTAGATACTTTCTAAGATCTGAAGTGCTTTAGAAGCCTAGCGCGTCACTCGTCTGGTTTATCCGTGTGTGATTGACATCTCTAGAGAAGAAGACTCTTGTTTTGGACTAGTTAACTTCCTGCCTATTACGCTACAGAAGTTGTTCAGGCAGCTCTTGATGATTTCCACCTGTTTCATGGAAGCTTCTGCAAACAAACACAGGTCATCAGCAAAAAACAGATGAGTTAAGGGGGTCCGTCTGTACCTAATCTGATAAGCCACCACCGTTTATCCATAATCGCCTCCTATATTACATGGGCAAGCTTCTCTATGCAAATGACAAATAAATAGGGTGAGATAGGATCCCCCCTGTCTAAGGCCTTGAGACGGGGAAAATTGATCCACTTTGCTTCCCTCCCAAATTATTTGCATGGACGGGGATGATATACATTCTCTGATAATATTCTGTAAGGATTGGGGAATTTGGAGCTCCTTTAGGCAAGCCATGATTAAATTTATTTAAAAGTGTGGATTTTTTTTTTTTAAAAATGAAAGTTGCGAATCTCTGATTTGAAGATTGTGAATTTTTTATCTCAACCTGTTAATACCTTATCTGAGGTTGAGAATTCCTCATCTAAAATTGTGAAGGGTCTGAGAGAGTATGTGCATTTTTTCTTAAAAAATGAAAGATACGAATTTCTGATATGAACATGCTAATTTCTTATTTGAACTTGTCAATATCTTACTTGAGCTTGGGAATTCCTTATCTAAAATTGTGAATGGTCTGAGAGAGTAAGTGCATTTTTTCTTAAATAACGAAAGTTGCGAATTCTTGAACTGAACATGCTAATTTTTTATCTCAACTTGTCAATTCCTTATCTGAGTTTAGGAATCCCTTACTTGTGAATGATCTGAAAGAATAAGTGAATTTTTCACTTAAAAATGAAAGTTGCGAAATCCTTATGTGAATTTGTTAGTTTCTTATATCAATTGACCAATTCCTTATCTAAACTTGTTGGTGAATTTAGTTAAAGATTGAAAGTTACTCTATATATATATATATATATATATATATATTGCATTATATGTATTAAAGGGCATTGGTAGCCCAATAGTCATGCACTTTTTGTGCATAAAAAGTGGTGGGGGTTCAAACCCCTACCCCCACCACTTTGGAGAATATTCCCCCCGGAGCTTCAGCCTGCGGCCAACCGTCGGTGCTCCTACAGCTAGCGGGCGAGCCATTGGGGTGCCAACTGGTGGGGATAATTACTTTTTAATAAAAAAAGTAAGGGCAAATTGGTTCTTTTGCTCTAAATTTGTAAATTCCAGTTCAGTTGTTAGTACTTCTATAGGATTATTGAAATTCAGAGCATCTTTTTGTCTTTTTATGATTTAAAAGTTCTTTTTTAAGGGATTTTCCCATGATAGAATGAGTGACAAATGAGATAAAAGAAAATAAGTAAAAAAAAAAGTGAGAGGCCCATAATTTGCTGAGGGTAAAAATAAAAAATTAATTAAATATTCAGAGTATAGATGATTAAAATAATGGGAAAATTATTCTTAGGTCCCAAGCAAGCAACATATTATCAAAAATGTCATTGGAGGTTGTAAAACACACTCAACAGATTATAAATACATGTAGAAGAGTTGTAAATAGAAACTTTTATAATAATATGTTGTTTGTTTGGGATCTAAGAATGATTTTCCCTAAAATAATTAAGTGTGTGTTTGGATTAGCTTTTTTTAATAGCTTTTATGATTTATGAGATAAATGTGTGAGAGAAGTTTTGTCTCGGGTTGTGCAAATCATGATTTTTTTTTGCAAACACACTCTAAATAAAAGTCAGCATTGTAGAACTTTTGAGATGGGCGCAGCTTCTCTCCCTGGCGCCTCCCGTCCCTGGCGCCTCCTTTGCGGATAAACGGCACGCGTTTGAAGTATGGGGAATGCAAAGAAGGGATGTGCGACTGTGAGGCGTTAAAGTAAATGGAGAGTTGCAAATTTTTTTTGCTTTTTGTCAGGTAAAATTAAGGAGAAGCAAATGGTGGATAGAGTGAGATTGCATGGCCCCACCAAATTTCAACTGCAAAATGATATTTTTACTCAAAACCAAATTTAGTTATAAATAATTAAATACTCCTAACGTTTTACATAATACAATTATTTTTTAAAAACTCATATAAAAAAAATTAATAAGTCCTATTAATTCCAAACTTTATAAAAATAAAACCCACATCCCCAATGAAATAAATAGATATAATCATCCTTTAATAAATGATAATCTCTATTGATCTAACAAATCAATTTCTTTAAACTTATTTTATGATTCTTATGAAATTTATATGGTTTAGAGTAGCCAATTGATATGTTAACATAAATTTTATGATTATGATAAACCTTATCTATATATATATAGATACTCTTCCACCAATTTACTATTCATAAGAAAATTGACGGTTTAAATTACTTCACAATAAATGGACGGCCGATCACAAACACAGCCTCAAATTTCCCTCCCTTGCTTTCTATAGCTCTCATTTTAAAATTCAAATTCAATTCCGAATTTCAAAATGCGACCTTTTTTATCCTCCCTTCGTCGTCATCACTTTCGCTATCCTTGCCTAACCTTCATCTTTCTTCAATCTCCTCTTTTGCCCAGTAGACGAACGACGAGTAGATCTGTTGATGGTGCCAGAGGAGAAGCTACCCTAAGGAAGGCGATGACGGAGTAGACGCAGAGATGACGATGCGATGGTGACGCTGGAGAGTTTGAGACGCTAGAATTAGAAAACGGAAGATGTCTCTATTTAGCCATTCGTCGATTCCAAGGTTATCTGTATGAATAGTTAGCCCTATATTTGGACTGTATTACTTATTAAATCGCTTCTCCTTTCTTCATATGAACCAATGATTGCAATTTTACTCTTTCAATTAACTGTGTAGATTCTGTTCGTCGCTGCTGTTGTAAGAACTGATTCGTCAGATATTTTGACCAAGTTATGTGACTCCTCAACCCATTCCTTTCATTTGTCACACTGTTTTGCTGTTAATGATCTTACTGTATCTGTTAATACTTCCATACCCTCCTTGTAGCAAAGGTTAGAAAACTTCTGACATCTTTGACCATGCTCTCCTTCTCTTTTCTTTTTCTTTTTTCCAGCCGAAAAGATATCAGAGGATCTTCAGCCCTGCATGATTGTGAGCAAAGTCATAGCAGAAAGGTTTTAATCTCAGATCAGATTGCATTTTTCCTTCCTAATAACTGTATATCTCTCTTTGTTTTTTTTTCTTCCTCAGTAATAATGTAGGTCTAACGTGCATGTCCTATTCAGAGTTAACTGTAGACACTCATTATTTCATCTTCAAGTGCCTGCATTTTTAAGCCAAGTTCTGATAGGCAGTGCTCCTACTGTTTTAAGTGACTTCAAAGAATTGAAGAAATGGGATTTATATATTTACCATACGCTTTCAGCTTAGTTTTCTTGTCATGGTGATGATATTTATATGAACATGGAAACCATATGGAACTAAGAAGTTACTGGTCTTAAGATATAGTTTTGTATGGCGATTATGCATTGAATCATTTCATTGAAAAAATCCTATCTAATTGTGCACGTGTGGCACTTCTTGACCATATTACTATTGTTGTATGTACAGGATCGGGATATTTCGGCAGTAATCCAGATGAACAGGTATTGTTGAATGTTATTATTTCACTGGAGCCAACATTGTACTGACAGAGTGATAATTTTCCACAGGACATTGACATAATTGCCACATACAGTGATACTTCTGGTAATATTAGACTTGCAAGGATGAAGATGGGGGACTTATCTGATTCCTGGATCTGGGAAAACCATATTGATAAAAACCTTGAACTGCATAAAAGCTCTGAGGTACTTCAGTTTGAATTTATAATATATTTCATTTCAGATTGTTGCAATTAAGTACAACGACTATTGCCTAGAAGAAATTATCTGTGATTAGAATCAGCTACTGCAAAATATCTATGTTTCCATTTCACAGTTGAAATGTATGGCGTCACAAATTTAGCTGTCATTTTCTGTCTTTTATCACTGGCAGTAAGATTCATAACCTGACATACTTTCAGACACTGGTGGCATTTTATCCCTTTTTCATTTCTTTGTCTCGTCTCTCTGTGCACCTCTTCGTATTTGAACGACACACCAATTTCCAGATCACAACTCCTTATTTTACCATCTTTGTATTTATACATTATAAATATAAATGTATGATTTATTTAGGATTAAGCCTTTTCAGTTTGATTTCAATTATTTGTTCAGGGTTCCTCCAATAAATATGATTTACGTATTTGCTCTATATAGTTTGTATTTTTTCCTGGATGCTACCATATTTCTATTTTTCTTGATTCTTGATAATTTGATTTCTCTGGATTTGTTGCCATTATGATTTGGATCGCTGCAATTTTTCTGAATATTTTCATATTTCTATTTTTCTTGATATATTGATTTCTCTGGATTCATCAAAAGAACAGTATGGTTATTGGATGTTGGCATATGAGCTAATTTGAATGTTGAAGTTTTAATGCTTTTTTGCTATCAAATACAAGCTAGAACTACCAAACCACATGGTTTTGTGAAGGCGCAGATAATACATATATTGTCATACCCTGCCAAATGATGCAAGCTGGATACTGTTTAATTTTTTTGACATCTTAAATTGCTTGTATCTTGCAATCTAGGAATCTATATTGAAAATTTGTTACAAAATTGCTCTCTTCTTGTCATAACAGATACTGTTCATTCGGCATAATTGTTGTCTTCTTGTCATCATTTATTCTATTGCCTTAGAATTGTTACAAATTTCAGGCACCATTGTTTAAAAAAAAAATTAAAGAGACTTGATTTTTTTGAAGTAGTTTAACAATGAAAAAATGCAAAGGGCTGTAAAACGTAACTTGATAATTGCAATGTAGCAGCTTTTGTTGTGCAGAAGTTGTCCATTTCAGAAGTTTCAGATGTAGTAAGGAGATGTGAGTAAGATTTTGTCATTGCTTTTCTATTGCATGTGATTCTCTTCTCCCAACCAATGCCATTTTGATGATATATTGTTTCAGCTTTTGATTAGGCCAGATTGATAGTACTTTTTTATTTGCTTTATGGGTAAATGTGATAATTTTCCTTTTTTGTGAAATTTAGTTTCTGCTTTTAAAACATCATTTAATATTATACATCATCTGAATTAGGAAAGAACATCATTTTGAGTAAGGCTGCCATTTGCTTTTATTATTTTGTGGTTTTGTGTATGGTTGTCATTGACAATGTATGATTTGACTTATATATAAATGGGTATTTTACTTATATAAGGTTTGCTTGGAATTTTTCTTGCTTGAGATTGGATGCTGAAATCATACTGTTAAGGAAATCATAAGGTTTTCTTACTTATATAAGTTAGTCATACTGTTAAGTCAAATGCAAGATATACACCTTGCACTATTTTTTAGGCATTCTTTTTAACATTGGCACTATATTTTTATATGTATATCAGATTGTCCTGCATATGCCCAGATCCTGTTTTAGCAGAACTACACCCCTCTTCTCTGTGAGTCTGCAAATATGCCCTTTGGTGCTAATACTAATAATATTACTAATCACAATAATAATGCTAATCTAATTTAATAGTCATTTGTCTTATATACTGTCATCCATGCAGTAAGCTTTTGATTCATATACATGTTAAGAACCATTGATTAATAACCTTATTTAATAGTTGCTATGCTTATTCGTTTAACATATTTGCATTATCATGCTCGCACAATATTTTCCTTCATTTATATGATGGCAATCATGACAAGCGTTGACACTTTTCTTAAAACTTCTCCTCCAAGTCACTTATTTGTTTCAAATTTGTGTTAAGCCTTTCTGCATGCATATTTAACTCCAATATGTAAACTGATTTTACATCTGTATTGTGATTATCATTTCAGTCTATATTAACCTTCTCTCTGACTCTACTGAAATTACATTACATCTATCCCCCATCTGTGTATTCTGTTGATGTAATTAGATAAATCAAACACTGTCCATGATTTTTAAATACTTCACGTGTTTCCCTTCATATTCTTCATGAAGAGGGGTTGATGTGCAATCGGTTGCTTATAAATGAAGCCATGTTGGGGTGTCAACTCTTTTAGCTTTATTTGATAATGGCATGCATATGCAAGGCAATCAAACCAGGGTCTTGATTTGGTGTCCTATTATGAAAGCCTTTTGCTTTGTTTGATACTGCTATATTTATGTTTACTCACTAACTTGCCCATACAACCCTACATTTTTGTGAAAAGTGCGAAAGCAGCTTCCTTTAATTTTAATATATTCATTTTGTTATTCCTAGGACTTTCAACCTTGCTTGGAATCATGCAGAAAAGTTGTGATTAGGCATCCCTTTCATTTAGAAAAAGGGAGTGCGCAAAAGGCATCTGTGCTGTCTGCTTTGTCCCATTTCAAATATTTAAAAAATTAGATATTGAACAAATTAGATTTTCAGTATGTTTTGTGACATAACTATGTTTTCACCCTTTTGCCTATCTGTTGTTAATGCTTTTAAAGTGTTTCACGTTTTATGGTACCTGATTATGCACTCTTTATTTATGGATGACAGTAGCAACTTCCTTCAAAATAAGATGTAAATCTGTTTGCTGCTATTTACATAAGATGCACGTGGTTTGATGGTGAATAATTTCTCTTAAATTTATATCATAGGACTTGTCCTAACTACTTCAACTGTCCATGGTTTCCTTGCATTTATACTATTTGCTTTGATCTTTTGTACAAGGTATAGTTGTTATGGTTGTATCCATTGGTTAATGAGGTTATAGCAGGTGAAGACCCTTTTATACTGTATCCATTGATTAATGGTTACTGACCTGCTTATAAATAAAGCTATGTTGGCAAATCTGAATATGTGAGACTTATTTATAAACATCACAGCCATATGGGCAGGCCTATATCCATATAATTCAGGATTCCATTTCCATATAAACTGCTATAGTATGACATGGTTTATTTTAGTAGTACTTGTATAATCATCTTTCTTTTAAATAGTTTGTCAGCTATATCCCTTGGTTCAACCATTATAATGAATTGTCAACTTCCGTTTAGTGTGACCGTATTATAGCTTTGGCAAAAGGCCTGTTGTTAGAATGCTTATAGAATAGACTTCCAGTGCCTTATGAGGCTGAATCTGAAAAGGTAGTAACAGCTGAATCATCATGTTTAATGATTTTTACATATATAATTTATATATGCTTTTGTATTTGCTGCAACAATTCCTGTATTGTTTAATTATCATATGTAGCCCTATATACATTACTTACTTAGCCCTATATACATTACTTATTTGCTTCAACAATTCCTGTATTGTTTAATTATCATATGTAGCCCTATCCACAGCCCTATATACATTACTTACTTTTCTTTCCTAGAAAGCTATCTTGAGCCATAGTATTTTTCATTTATTTGTGTTGGCATGGAATTTTTTTGTTTTCAGTTTTTGTACTTCTATTGTCTTCTCATTAATAAATTATACCTTATTTGTTTTTCTTTTTCCTTTTCGGGATACTATTTATTCCTTATTAGAATAGAATAGGTTTTAAATGAAGAAAGGGGTCATAAAAATCAAATATAAGTTTGTAAGAATCTTTATCGAATTTCTTACCTTTTGACTACTCCATGCAAACATAGTCATCTCTGAATCTTATTCCAATCTTCATCTTCATTATCTGCTTTCGTCTTAATCCTTAATCCCATCTTCATCATGTCCCGTATATTATTATTGAAAGACCTCTACAATGGCATTGATAGATGGACAATTGTTCTGCACAACCATGATTTTACTGGGCAAGAAGGTATCTCTGTTCATAATTATCTTATTGCTACTATGTGTGTTTGAACCTTATTTATCCTAACTTATTCTTGACTTATCCTAGCATACTCAAAAATTCTAATGACACCTTTCGCCAAACTTTAGATGATGGTAAAAGAACAACAAATGTAGTTTACAAGGAGATTTTTAGGAACTTGAATGCTTGGGTGCTAAGTGTTTACCAAGTAAATGATTGTTGAAAATCTCCCGACTTTGTTTCATTCAATGTTTGTTGTATTTGTTGGTCATGTGGCATTACTCTTAACTTACATTTAGCACTGTTTCTTTTCTTCATATTTAACATTAGAAGTGATTCAAGTGATTAGCTTATAAGGATGGTTTATTTCGTGAGTATTTAATGCATGAAAAATTTTAAAAAATACTTGATATAATTCTCCCCGCGCAACGCGCGGGAGAGTAAGTGCTAGTTTTTATTAAATCAGTTGCTCTACACTTAACAATAGGGTTGTGCAAATCATGATTTTTTTTTTGCAAACACACTCTAAATAAAAGTCAGCATTGTAGAACTTTTGAGATGGGCTTAATAACGGAGGAAGGGCACGGGAGCAGCTTTTTATGCGTGAGATATATATCTATATATATATTTTTTGTGTTTTGCGGTAAAAGAAATTAGTTAGAATCCGTCTTGCAAGGTAAAAGGAGTCAATAGCAGTCTGCAAATACTAATCTCCATCCCCTGTTTGCTTCTTCTTCCTTCTCAATTGGGATCTTCGAGATCGGATTTGAAAAGCTTGCGATACATAAGAAATGGCGAAATCCAGTGTCGACGATGCTGAACTCCGGCGAGCATGTGAAGCTGCAATAGAGGACCCTAAGGAGAAGGTCGTCACGTCGATCCGTGTTGCCAAGAGCCATGGGCTCTGGGGAAAGTCTGTCAAGCTGGGCCGTCAAATGGCTAAGCCTAGGGTTCTCGCTCTAACTAGTGCGTAACTATTTGTTTTCCTGCAATTTTCAGCTTTGTTTTTCTAAATTTAATTTACCTGTCGAGCTTGAATCTAAGGCCATTTTAGTAGTGTTTCAAATGAATTTTGGGATTGCGCATTAGATGAACGAACAATAATACATTGAATGTCCAAAAGACTTAATTTTCACTTCTTCCTTACACCTGCATTTGAACCCCAAGACTCAGGGCTAAACCTTTTGGGGTTGACCACTGAGACCAAGATACCCATTATTTTTTACTTATAAACTTGTACCTTCTGTACAGCAATTCTTACCACTTATTTATGTCGTTTCTTTTTCTTCAAGTCTCTGGGGAATGGTTAAATGGAATTTTGTCTTTTGGTGATTGCTTTTCATCTCAGGTTCCTAAGCTTGGCCCTCCGCCCCCTTTTTTAGTGACTTTAGCATTCCAATTTCTACATCGGAATTCCTCATTCCGCGTCTACTGGAACTACGGCCTAACCCAAACTCTCAATCAGTCTGTACTAGTGAGACTCTGTTTTTTTACGTGTCAGAGACTCCTGTCCTTTTTTTTTTTTTTTATAGAGCTCCCAAGGATGAACAATTTCATATAGTTGTTGCACTTAAGAATGTGACTGGACTACAAAACCTCTAACATTACGGACTACCTATGTTGACAAGGAATTAATGAATTTAGGAGTGCAATTTGCCAATGCTGTAGCATGATTTTGGGTAAATTGGTTTAGTTGGTCAGTCTTGAGATTTGGGTAAGGCTATGTTATCCCAAGGGAATCATGACAAGTTGGTGAGAGGAATACTGAATTTTAATTAGTTTACAATAAATTACTAGAGTATTTTGAGATAAATTGGTTGTTAATTGCATAAGAACTTGTAGATTTTTTTGGCATGCTATTAAGATCTTGCTATTTCGTGTAGTGAATTCTCATGGTCAGAGAAAATCTGCTTTTCTTCGAGTCTTGAAGTATACGACAGGAGGTGTTCTTGAGGTAATAGTCTCCTATCCTCTCTTTGGAGCGGACTTAATTTTTAGTGCCTGTGGTGGTGTTTCAATTGTTTTCTCTTGTTTATTTTTTCTGGTCTTACTATGTTTTAGGAGGATGCCAATAAATTCTCCTTTGTATTTTCTCTCTGCTAACAAATCTGCTTGTCATCCTGTGGGTAAAATTTTCCCCATTTGTTCCCCTTGGAGCATCTCCTGTAAAAGAACAATATCTGGTTTATAAGCCGCTTTCTTTAGTAAAGAAATACCTTCTGATGGCTGTACTGATATTTGGTGCCTTATTGGTGTTTAACTGTTTATTGTTAATGTTGTCAGAGTTATATTAATATCTTAAATCATCTTAATGGGGGGAACTACAAGAATGAATTTCAACTCTAATTATTACGCGAGTGAATCAAAAGTCATAACTCTAATTATTATACAATACAAATTCTTATACGCCAACACCTATAGTTATGTTAATTGCTTTTTGTCAATGAATCATTCAAAATTTAAACTTAAATGATTAGGTCTAAGCTAATCCTTCTTTCCCAAGTTCTTTGTGCATGAAAATACTGTCTTCAACAAACCTTTAATTTAACTTGTATATCCTTTTCGGGGTGGGGATGGTTAACTGAACTTTAGACCCCTTGGTCAAAAAGTCTTGATTCCATGTAAAACAACCCTTCTATCTTGAAGTAAGCCCATAAGGCCAAAGAATGGCCTTTATAGTATAATTTGCAAATTGTTTTGTTTGGTTAAGCATGCCATTTTGTTCACATTAGTTTAAATACTGGGGTTCAAGTCCAGATAATTTATGATAGTCAGTAAAGTTATGCTTTTCCGATCGTCATAGAAGAAACAAACAAACTAGATCTAGCTCGTTTATACCTGACACTACATGTTAACAATGTGGTCCTTTTCCTATGAATTTTCTTTGGTTAAAGATGCTATCATGTTTTTGTATTGTGAAATTGATTTTCGCCTTCCTACAGCCCGCAAAGACATACAAACTCAGGCACCTTTCAAAAGTGGAAGTTATAACAAATGATCCCAGTGGATGTACTTTCACACTGGTAATTGTCCATTCTTCCATGCTATAGAGTAATTCTCTTGCTCTAAACATTATATTCAGTCTGGCACCAAAGTGATATGAGAGGCAGCCTTTTTCCTGATTTGGAGTTGCTTTTTCTTTATGCCTTTTTAAATGATATTCTTTGGGTGATGAATGTATATCTTGCAGGGTTTTGATAACCTCAGAAGCCAGAGTGTAGCTCCTTCTCAGTGGACGATGCGCCATATTGATGACAGGTTATATTGTTGAGAGAAAATGCTCAGTTTAATAGTTGAGTTTTGTATCAGGAGAGACAGATTATTGAATTATCTCTATAACTTTCGTTTTTCTTTGTAGGAATCGTCTCCTGGTTAGCATCCTGAATATGTCCAAAGATCTTCTAGGCCACCTTCCTAAAGTTGTTGGTATTGATGTTGTGGAGTTGTCTCTCTGGGCTAAGGTACATGTGTTTGTCATTTTCAGTATAAACTTGCAATAAATACGTACCTAGTATTTATAAGTATAGTGTGTGGTTCATCTCATCACTCCAAAGATATTGCCATTAGGTTGATGGGTTTTAAGTCATAATTGCAAATTATTGTTGTATATGTTATTTTTCTTCTTCTTGCCAATAATTTTGATAGTTGTGACTTGTGAGATAGGCAAATGCACCCCCAGTTTCTACACAAAGGAGCCCACAAGGTGGTGCGCCTGTTGCGTCTGCTGTGACAGAGCCTGAAATGAAAGTCGCTGTTGAAAAGGAACTTGTCTCACAAGCAGAGGAAGAGGACATAGAGGCTCTCTTGGGGACGTAAGTTCTGTTCTTTGTGTTAAATTGTATTATGGAGTCAAATATGGGAGACAAAGAAGAATATAAAGGTAGCAATGGTCTCTGATTTGTAATTTTATGGATTGAGTTTTAAAATGAACAGATGGTTCATTGCAATGAAATGGCATCTTTCCCTCCTCCTTTATACACATTAGGGGTTTTAAGAATCATCCAAGTTGATTGACATTTGTAGTTGATATTGATATAAAAGCGTCTTTCAGTCATTCATTTTGTTGCTGAACATAATGTTTGTGACGTGTAATAAAATGGGTCAAATTACCCTCCTCTTTTCTGGAAGATCACTTAATTACTCAATTCTCCATTCTATCATGAAAAATCATTGAGCCCTTCCGTAAGACCACAAGGTACCCTGCCACTAAATCCATTTTGTCTAGAACACTCTCAAATAGTTTTTTTTTTTTTTTGAAAATACGACTTAGATATTTCTTTATTTTAAGGAATTTGAAAAGTAAGCAAATTCAACTTATTAAGATTTATTTATTTTTCCCTGCCTATTGAAGATTCAGATATCTAAACATACATAAAGTCTGTCCTATTCTAAAATTTTATAGAATTTATTGAACTCTTTTTTATTAAAAACATATTAAATACACATGTTGGTAAGTACAGTAGGAATTAAGGAAAAAGAAAGCAAATGAAATCTATCAGGAAGTAGGAGCAAGTATCTCACTGAGGATAGCTGTATGATTTTTCAAAATTGAGGAGATGACCGAATTTCTGCGATTTTCTTAGGAGACGGGAGTAATATAATCTAGAGTCCTGCTAGTTGGTCCCTATTTTGTAGTTGATGTTGACGCAGGGATTCTGTAGCTTGGTAACCAATATTGAACACTATGCCTGTGACGTATCTGTTTAAAAAGTGTAATCAATTAGTTATTTTGGCTGAACACACTTGGCATTCAGGTCTGTTATTTTTTTCTTTTCACAGATGTGAATAGACACAACTAACTGCTTAAAATTCTTAAATGTGCAGTTATGTTATTGGTAATGGTGAAGCAGAAGAATTTTCTGAAAGTTTGAAGAGAGAACTCCAGGCTCTTGAAGCAGCAAATGTGCATGCCATTTTAGAAAGCGAACCTATGATAGAACAGGTATAATTAGCAAAATAAATGGCATTCCTTTGCTGGTATATGTTCTTGTTTGTTGCATGTCCCTGTTTAAAAATCCCTTTATTGACATGGTCAGTGGCAGCTAAGTTTTCTATTTGAGTTTAGAAGGATGGACTTGCTAAACCTTTATGGTGCATAAATTGTGCAATAAGCATTTAAACACTTTTGACAGATTTTTGCTTGAGGCTAACCACTTTAGCTGATTTTATCTACTTCTTAAAGCTTCCAAGTTCCAACTCATACCAGTATCGTGAGCAGAGGAACCATCTCATTATTGTTCTGGCCACTAGATCTGTTACCATATGATTGGAAAATGATACTTTGTACCCGCACTATTGACTTTGACTTTTGCATGAGATTATCCAGTTAGCCTGATTTTAACCTGTTTGAAGCTTCCAATTAGTGCTGATTCTTGAACTTAGACTGTCACTTCAAACCATTAGAGCTGTCATTGTATGATAAAAATGGAAACAGCCTCTCTAATTGTGGGGTAAGGCTGCGGACGTGTATCCCTCCCCAAACCGCACCTAATGGAAGCTTTGTGCACTGGGCCACATTTTTTTTATTATACAAATTTTCAGGTTACTCATAATAAGCTTTTATAGAAATATTTGAATATTTGAACTTGTCCTATTCACGATTCATTTATTGATTCCTTCAGGTGTTGCAAGGGCTTGACACTGCAATGAGTTGTGTGGAAGATATGGATGAATGGTTAGGCATTTTCAATGTGAAACTTCGGCACATGAGGGAGGATATTGAATCGGTAGGGGCTTGTATATGTGAAGTTAGGTGTATACTTTGTCCACCAATGGCTGTTATGGCAGTGCTTCAGCAAGCCCTTGTTCATCTGTTTAGTTTTTTTTTTTTTTTTTTTAACTATCCCTGTTGAAGGCACGTTCATGCTTTAATCTTCTTGTCACTAAGTCACTGTTATGTCAATGTCTTTGGTGTTACTTCCTATGTTTTATTGGCAGCTGACACTGAATTTTTTGGTAAGATTCATTTTTGCCACGTTTGGTTCCAAGAGAATCTTTAAAAGTTAAAATGTTATAAGGAATATCAAAATATGTTAAAGAAGGCTCCATATCTTGGCACTGAATTATGTGCACTTTTTTTTTTACAATTGCTGTAATTTAATTTACTATACAAATGCACCTTTAATTGCAATATTCTATTTGGTGCCTTTGTTGAACCTTGGGCGTGTCCTCGGAATTGTTATTGTTGACTAGCTTCAGTGGGTTTGGCTCTTTGGCAAAGACTAAATGGGCAAAATGTTACGAGTGTGCTTTTTATGGTGGTCTATATTGAAATTGGTTGCTTGTCAATGCATGCGGTAATGCTTTCTCCATCCTCCACCCCAGGGTGTCTCATGCCTATAACAATGGCAATCAATGTCAGTCTTTTTAATTTTGTCAAGGCAGACATTAATATTTCTACCATTGAGAGGTTAGGCTTGTTATGATAATTGTTTATGGCAAGCATCGATTTTGTGTAGATGAAAGTTTTTTCTGCTTTAAATGAGTACTCTTAGTTTTATTTTTTTATATTGTGCAGTTAATTTTTTTCTGTTTATGGAACGACCTCTTAATTTGTTTGTGTACTTTATGTGATGTTTAGATAGAAACTCGCAATAACAGTTTGGAAATGCAATCTGTAAATAACAAAGCTCTTATTGAGGAGCTTGATAAGCTTGTTGAGCGACTGCGGGTCCCTTCTGAGGTATTCCTTAAGTGCGTGAATTGAATCCTTTTTTTGAATTTGACTAGCTTACCTTGGTAACTATGTAAACATTTTCATTCTGTAGTATGCAGCATGTCTGACAGGAGGTTCATTTGACGAGGCAAGAATGATTCAAAATGTTGAAGCATGTGAATGGTTGACTGGTGCCTTGGGTGCTCTTGAAGTGCCTTATCTGGATCCTGCTTATGCAAACATGCGAGCTGTATTTTCTCTAGCTTGCTTTTAGTTTCTCTCATAAAATTCAATTTTTGAAGTGGAATTTTAGATTTGAAAGCTGATGTTCATGTGACCTGGCACACATGCATCAATGTATATGTAGTGTGTAACGAGCAAGAGTTTAAGGGGAGTAAGTAATCACAGGGGTCAAGATTACTGCAGAATCAATTCATGCAAATATTAAGAAATGTTTATTACACATCTTATGGCAGTTTATTCATTATCTAACCCATTGATTTGTGATATAATATCACTCTTATCACCTTTCACCTGAAATTAATCCCGAGAGAATTTTGTCATCACGAGGCCAATAGAGTGCTCTTGCTGTGTAGATACTTTATATATGCATGGGACCTAATTTTATCTGTTGTGATGGTGGTTCCTTAGTTACTTCTTTCTGCTCCATCAGGTTAAAGAAAAGCGTGCGGAACTTGAAAAGTTAAAATCTACCTTTGTCAGGAGAGCTTCAGAGTTCTTGAGAAATTATTTTGCTAGTTTGGTGGATTTCATGATAAGTGATAAAAGTTATTTCTCTCAGGTACTTTTGATTTAAACTCCTTGTAAAATTGGATATCTTGAAGTTTTGGAAATTTATGTACATCTTGGCCTGATTCCTTTAAACAGCGTGGACAGTTGAAGAGGCCTGATCATGCAGACTTGCGGTACAAATGCAGGACATATGCACGACTTCTGCAGCATTTAAAGGTTAACTTGTAACATCTTGCATTTACATATTTGTTAATTTCTTTTCTTAGCTTTCCCTCTGATGTATACTGCCGTGCACTTGCAGAGTCTGGATAAAAATTGCTTGGGTTCACTGAGGAAAGCTTATTGCAGTTCACTTAACTTGCTTCTTCGCAGGGAGGTCTGAGATTACTAATTAGTCATTCTCCTTGTTGTTTGTCTCTTAATCATCTCAGGTTACAGTTCTTGCTAGGAGCAAGCCTAAACTCTAAGACTGGAATTAATGATTGTGCTTGTCAAAAACAATTAGTTAATGTGACTGCTTAGATGGAATAAAAAATGAATAAAATTGAAATAGGCAATGAGGTGGAACGGTTATCAAACTAACCGGAGAAATAATGTCTCTTTGCTGTGCAAAAAGGAACTTAAGATATTTTGACTCATAGGTTTTAAAAAGTTGGAAAATTTGTGCTATTGGAATTGTTTCAGATTACTTTATTAATATTGTAAGACCTAGCTTAATGGTCATAGTTTGTAACTTGGGTTTGATGTTACAGGATTTCTAGTTCTAGGTTTTATATGTTGGTCCTTTGATTTGATGCACCAGTAGAATAGTGTGTGTGTGTGTGGCGCCTGAATTGTTTGCTTTCTTCCACAGGCTCGTGAGTTTGCAAATGAGCTTCGTGCTAGCACAAAAGCATCAAGAAATCCAACTGTTTGGCTTGAAGGTTCGTCAGGTTCTGGTCAGAATGTAAATGCTGCTGACACTTCTACAGTTTCTGAGGCTTATGCAAAGATGCTCACAATTTTTATTCCGCTGCTGGTGGATGAGGTAAAAGCCCCAAGTATTCATGGATCTTCAAAACATAGTTATTCTTATTGCATTTAAGGTGTTTTTTCTTGTCTTAAATTGCAGAGCTCCTTCTTTGCACACTTTATGTGCTTCGAGGTTCCCACGCTAGTTCCTCCAGGTGGCATTGTAAATGGTAATAAAACTGGATATGATGATGATGGCAATGATGATGATCTGGGGATTATGGACATTGATGAGAATGATAGCAAGCCAGGTGCATGTGCCTCACTTTCTGCAAATAACCTTTCTTTAAAGTGCTTATAAAATATATTGCACTTTGATTTACTCTGGGGCAATCCTTTTTTCCACAATCTGACTATTAGTTTCATTGTGTAGGTAAAAGTTCTGTCGAACTTGCGGCTTTAAATGCATCACTCCAGGATTTGCTTGATGGCATCCAAGTATGTGTAGGACTTGCTCTACCTTTTTGAGCTTCTTATATTTGTGAAATGAAGTGCTTGCTTCTTCTGATCTTACATGATATTTTTGTTGATTATAGAAAAAAAAAATTGTTTTTTGTCTTTTTCCAGCTGAAGTGACTTGTTCTGTTTCTCTCTCTCAAATATTTTGCTGGATACTAAAAAAACTTAATTGCCGTTGAATTGATACTTTAATGAAACTGTTATCAACAAGTAAACAATCTGCATATGCATCCTACAGAGAAAACTTAGGAAGCAAGAGAACAGTGCAAAGTGACAATTAGACCCATAACTGAATCTAGCTTGCAGGATTCTGTAACTCAGGTATACAAGATGACCTTTAAAGTGACAACTAGCTGGCGTTTAGAACACAGCATTTGGGCTATCAGATGTCAGTATCCTTGATTTTCTTGTAGACACTGCATGAGTTATTTTGATTTACAGGGCAAATCTGATAACCATACTGCTCTTATGGTTGAACACTTCTACATAAATTTTGGCTTGTTATTTGGCATATGAAAAGTTCGTAGATGTTTCTGGTAGTAAACTGCTTTATGTTATTGCAGGAAGACTTCTATGCTGTTGTGGATTGGGCATACAAGATTGATCCTTTGCGGTGCATATCAATGCATGGAATAACAGAGCGCTATCTCTCTGGTCAGAAAGCAGATGCAGCAGGATTTGTTCGCCTTTTGCTCGGTGACCTAGAGTCTAGGATATCCATGCAGTTCAGCCGTGTATGTGACTAACACTATGAAAATTGCTATCGCGCCAAATTTATGCTGAAGCTTACTGATAGGAATCCACACCCATTCCTAGTATATTCTAGAAAAAAACGTGGGCAGAATCAAGAGCATGATTCCCTTTTATGTTTAATGTTTATTCCATGTTTAATTATGTAGGAAAATACTTAGGTTGGTTATTTAGTCTTAAGTAGTGGGTGTGAAGTAATGCAGAACGTGGGTGGGCTGTTAGAGAGTCTTAGGAGCAGTTATTCTCATGTCTGCAGGGTATTTAGTGGTACGGGAGTCTTGTATCAGCATGAGATGAATATTACGAATTAAAATTTCCCTTTTCTACAGTCTCGAGTTTCAGATACTGACTCAAGACCTTCTGCTTCTTTCTATCTCTCCTTTCCCTTCTAATTTCTCATTCCTACTGCCGAGTTCTTACCACTAACCCAATTAAGGAAATCTTGCTGCAGTTTGTTGATGAAGCTTGCCATCAGATTGAAAGAAATGAACGCAATGTTCGCCAAATGGGGGTCTTATCTTATATTCCCAGGTGATTAGGATCCATTGTTCTCTCTTTTTGCACAAAAAAAGGCGAGTTCATTTGTATGATAGATAGCGCAGTTGTCTGCAACTCTGCATTCTTGTCAAGTTTCATAGAAAAATGTGGGCCTACAACAATATCCTCCCTAAGCACTGTGGAATGATCTAAATATCATCTCTTGTGCTATTTCTTAGAGATTACAGTACTTTCTGATCCCGGTCTTCTTGGAACTGCATTAGCTATTTCTACTACTAGTTCCAAAAGGGCTATGCTTTGGTGGTGAAACGGGTTTTCAACTTCTTGTCATCAAAGTGATTTTATGCAATCACATAAAAATTACCTCATTCAAAAGCAATGTTTTACTTGATTTTTTGATTATCCTATATTCTTTCAGACTCGAAACACATAATATTTCTGTTAACAAATCAATCATTCTCATCCCCGCTTTGATTAATTTTCTTTTGAGTTTAAACGCTATACGTTTTACATCTACCTCTGTAAATCTCTAACTCTAACTGGGTACTCAGTTGGCCTCAGACCACATTGCTTTGGTTTTTGACAGTAAGTTGTTATATTTGCACACACGTGCAACTGATATCTATTAAAACAGAATGGATTTTGTTATTGAAAATGTTTTGAAATTCTATTTTTGCAGGAAGTTATAACTGTTAAACCATTTACTTTCCTATTTGTATTTAATATCTTAATTCTTTCTTAAGAATTAATATCATCTTTTCTTAATTTTTTTGGCATAGATTTGCAACCCTTGCAACACGGATGGAGCAGTACATTCAGGGTCAGTCTAGGGATTTGGTTGACCAGGCATACACAAAATTTGTGAGTTACCTTAAATAACTGGTTTGTTCTCAACTATTTGAGGTGGTCTTGATGGAGATACATAAAATGTCGCAGAAAACATTCTAGTTAAAGGCTTAAAAGAAAATGCAAAACACTTCAATGCAAGATAAAGCAAAACAGTTATCCCTGCCATTTCTTCAGTGTTTTTGAAGCTTCTTCACTTTCATACATAAAATTCTAGTAGATACATAAAATGTCACAGAAAACATTGTAGTTAAAGGCTTAAAGCAAAATGCAAAACACTTAAATGCAAGATAAAGCAAAACAGTTATCCCTGCCATTTCTTCAGTGTTTTTTAAGCTACTTCACCGTCATACATATGTGACACCTGATCATAAATATATTTCTTTTAATAGGGAAAAAATAACTGATTGTACAATCGGCGTGAGGGACTTCTAGAATAAATTGAGTATATCATTGTGTTTGGCAAAAAGATCTCTTAAGTTGAGTTCTCAATAGGTTTTCTTTAAAAGGAAGCAGCGTTTTCTCAATTGCTTAATTACACTTATATCTCAATTAACTTTTATTAAGTTTCTTCAGTAATTTTATCCGATCTCTATATTTGTTTTGCCAGTTCACTGGCTGTACAACTCAATTGATTGTTGAATTTGTCACTTTGGTTACAAAACTTGTTTAGCTTTTATAAAATCCCAATCAACTCTCCTACCGCACATTGAGTATAAGTGATAAGGGGTTGCTTTTGTGATTGAGAAATCTTGATGAAACTTTCGCAACAATAATTTCTCCAATTTACTCTCTGCTCCCTTCCCCACAACCCTCTCTCCAAATATTCTTGGCACATATTTTGCCTATTATTTTTCAACTAAAATAGTTCAAATAATATTATTTTAAATATTAGTGTGCCCATTATTTAACATGAATTTTTAAATTATTTTAAATAATAATTATAAAATAAAAATATATTTAAATAGTCAAGTCATTTATTAAATCATGAAAATATAAACAGTTTTATTAAAGGCATACCCTTTTTAGTAATTATGTAGGTACAATTGATTTTAATAAATGAAATCCAAACAAAATCAAAATTCTCAAAATCACTTGTAAAAAAAATAACCAAACCGAAATTATGATTAATCATTGTCATTTTTAACAAGTATCACTTATAAAAGTCACGATCATGTAAAATCACAGTTGTCCGCCACTAATCCAAATGGGCTGTTTATCAATTACTGCTAGTAATAAGGTGTCTTTTGTGAGTTTAGAATTAATAGTTTTTTAAGCACCTGGCGCCAAGTGATAAAGTCTCTTTTCATTTTACTTTTATTTATATAATATTTTGTTCTTGTTTTCATGTTTTTCTTGTTCAAGATGCAATAATCCATATCTGTACATCATTGGTGTGAATTTTGCTTCACAGGTTAGCATAATGTTTGCAACTTTGGAAAAAATTGCACAAACAGATTCAAAGTATGCAGATATCTTTCTTTTAGAGAACTATGCAGCATTTCAAAATAGGTGAATGCCTATCTTTCCAACCTGCCAAGGCGAAGTTGTGTCTGTTCCTTCTTTTATGTTGATTTTGAAAGGAAGATACTGACCTTTACATGCTCTGTTCATTCTGCTCAGTTTGTATGATCTTGCCAATGTTGTGCCCACTTTGGCTAAGTTTTACCATCAGGCTAGTGAAGCCTATGAACAAGCTTGCACACGCCATATTAATACGATTATATACGTTGTAAGTGATTTTCTTTCTTTTTTTTCTGGTCATTCTGTCAAACATTACAATATATGTAGCATGTTGGACTCACTAAGTATTCTCCTTTCTTTCTTCCTCTTTTTCCTTGGGAAGCAATTTGAACGTCTATTCCAGTTTATTAAAAGGATTGAGGACTTGATGTTTACGGTTCCCCCTGAAGAGGTTAGTGATTATTGATGTGTATAATTCTGTTATGATATAGTCTTCCTTTAGATACCATGTCAATGGATCTGGAATTCTAAGACAACTGATTACTATCTCAGTTTCACGTGGCCGAACTAAATAGAAAACCAAGGGTCAGATTCATATTATGGACATTTAACTTTCTATGTTTACAATAGCAAAATATTCTCTTTCCAGATTCCTTTCCAGCTTGGTTTGTCAAAAATGGATCTACGGAAGGTGTTAAAATCAAGTTTATCTGGGGTAAGTAGACACATCTTTCACTAGGCTTTATCATGGGCCAAACTTAACCTCAGTTGTCTTTGCTTTCATATTCAGGTTGACAAGTCCATTGCTGCAATTGCTGCCATGTATAAGAAATTGCAGAAGAACTTGACTTCAGAGGAACTGCTACCTTCCCTATGGGATAAATGCAAGGTAGGCTTACCTAATCAAAGTTGGTAGAATAATGCTACTGATATCTCTTAACTTAGAAATATGAATTTTAAAGCCGTGTTTTTGAAGGTTTAAATGAATACATTGGCAGTGTGGTTGAAATCTGCAGGTTACAACTTAAAAATAGGTGATAGGAAAATAAGATTGAAATTTGACGAGAGGATAAAGAATTTTGTTATATCGGTATTACCTTGAAAATACTAGAGGATCAAGGTGGTTGAGAATGTCTGAATGGTGTGGCACATACTATATTCACGGGTATGGAAAAAAATTAGAAGAACAAAAGGAATTTTCAACATCATCAACCGGTTTTGATTAAAATATCGTCCGCAGAGGTGCCCAAACTTTTAAGATACTTGTAAAACTAAAAGTAGCAAAAGTGATTAAAGAAAAAAAAAAAAACCTAGATGGAGCATTTATACGAGCTTGGAAAGTAAGGAGATCTAGATGCTTGCACAATCTTTCGTTTCAAAACTGCACACATGGTTTATCTGTTTAGATTTGTGAATGGAAAGGTTATGCAAGAGCTCATGTATGTATGTAGATTTTGTGTGTAGATGAATGATTTCTGATGTAGTTACCCCAAAATTATGACAGAAAGAGTTTCTCGACAAGTATGAAAATTTTGTCCAGCTTGTTGCTAAGATCTACCCTACAGAAACGATGCTGAGTGTTGAGGAGATGAGGGACCTTTTGGCTTCCATGTAGAGTTTCCTGTTCTTTCTATTATACAAGGTGTAATCATTCTTTTTCCGGCCATGGTATGTAATTATATTTGTTCCATCACTTGTATTAATGATTTGAAGGGACTCCTTACTGCTGCTTTTAACGCAAGTTTGATACGCGAGTCTCGTTGTTTTGATTGTGTTGTACAACACATCATATTCAGAGCAACAAATATGAATCATGTATAATTTAGAATACTCAACAGAAAATAAAATTTAAATCTGGGTCCGTGATGCATAAGTGATGTGTACTCTGCATATGTTTGTGGGAGGGAGAGATGCAAAGCTGGTCTACATAGTTAATGCTAAGAAAGGTTCTGAAAATGCTACCTTTAAATAAAAGGGGCCTAGCAACTTTAATCCAGAGATCCGTGGCCCTTTGAGCATGGTTGGTTCGCTGAAAATTTGGGGTGGTAAAGGGAAAATCAAATTTTCTTGCTGGCTGCCGTTTGGTTCGCATTTTCCAGCTAAAACTAACTTCCTTAAAAATGTCAGTTACATAATTGAAAATGGGTTCTCCTTAAAAATGGGCATTTTTCAGCTAAAACTAACATCCCATCCAAATCAAATTTCAGTTACACAATTGAAAATGAGTTCTCATTAAAATTCATGGGAATCAATTTTCCGTGACCTATGAAAATAGCTAAAGACACAAAAGCTTAGATATGACTGTCGATGTGACATAAATGTTTAAGACTGCAAAAATGTCATTTGTCTCATTTTTTTGTTTCATTTTCTTCGAATCAAACAAAGTTTTTTTTACCAATTCTTTTTCTTTTTCAATGCAAACAAACACTTATGACAAAATATTTGTGATTTATTTTCATTCCTTTATATTCCATTCCTTTCCAACCCTTTCTTTAAACAAAAGGGGATCTTTGTATTTCCCAAGGGAAATTTGTGCAGGACAGATGAACATATTTTAAAAATTAGCCAGCAAATGTAGGTGATAGGTTAGTAAGCACATCACATGTCCTCGTGCCCTGCATTTGCTAACCCTATTCTCCCCCAACTGAGGAATTTTCATTTTTCACAAATTGGCAGGCACAAGTTCATTTTTACCTCAACCATCGTCAGTAGCCACATGGAATGTCGGCCATCGATTGTGGTTTGCACACATACAACATTAATCATCAAAAGTATAAAAATGATATAGATCGCAATATTTATAAACTGTGAATGTTATCCTTCACATCAAATTTATATATAATGAATAAGAAAATAAGCCTCAGTAAAACTACCTTTCTATCAATTCATACCTGTTCAACATTCTGACAATTTTATTTCTGGTGAGTAGAAATCGAAGGAAGCTGTAAATGGTGGAAACAGGAAATGGCCACGCCGAAAGCAAATTGAGAGATAGGCTAAAAAAGGACGAATGTTTTACAGGAAAGAGAATGCTTAATTTGTAGTATAAAAGATAGAAAAGGTGAAAGAATACGAATGTAGATTATCCAAAATTCCCTTCATCTAACGAACTCATAAAATATGATTATTTTTTAAGTTTTTAACAATAAAATATGTAAAAATAATTATTCTTTATTGTCAAAGTTATTATTTTAAATATTAGGTACATAATAATTTTAGTTTTTTTTTCCAGTAGACAATTTTATTTTCGGTAATAAAAATAAAAATGATAATGTTTATTTGAAAGAGTTCTTTTATCAATTAAAAATTAATTAAATGATTAAAATATGAAAACAACTTGAATAAATTTTGCATTGTTACGATTGAAATGAACTGACACAATTAGTTTTTCATTCGTGTGATAATGTAGAATGGCCTGACTGAGATGTATGACACAGAGAAAGGAAAGTAGGGCTTATTGCTTCTGGCGTGATTTTTATGCGCTAACTCTTCGCTCCCGCTTCTCGGCCCTCTCTGTTTGGGGGGGAGAAAACAGGTCAAACGGTCTAACAGGGACTTACGGTTTAACTTATTTTTGACCTGATCAGACCTAACCTTTTAAAATAAAAGATCAGATCCATACCTATTTCAAAACCTGTTTAGAAAAATAGGTGAGGCTCAAATCTATTAATAAGTCTTTTAAGTTTCACATACCGACCTGTTTATTAAAATAAATAAATAAATATGAGGACAGCCCAACAAACCAAACACTCACTCCTCTTCTTCTCTTCTTTCGTCCTCACGAGTCAGGCCCCAATCTCAATTTCAGAAAAAAAATTCTCTACCCCTACTCTCACCCTCTAGTCTCTCCCGATCTCATTTGGCCGACTCACCCACTCTCAATCTCAGTCACTCCGTGTGGACCGGGTCTCGGTCAGATCGTCGACGTCGTCACGCTCTCTCTCACCCTCACTTCCGTCTTCATCTTCGTCATGCTGAATCGTCGATGAGCCCTTGATTCTTGCACAATCGAGAGTCACCGTCTCCTGTCAGCCGTCCGTCCTTCCTCCGAGAGTCACCGTCGCATACTCTCGCCGTGGCCATCGTTCGTCCTACAGTTCTACTTGATCTCCAGATTTAGTAAGTCCGATATCTTTCGCCGTCCTTTCTCGCTTTGTTCTAATATTTTTTTCAGTTTTTCTGCTGGCATGCTGCTCTGTTTCGTCTATCTCCAGATTTGTTATATGTAATTTCTTTCTGTTACTGTTGTTTTCCTGTTGCAAATGTTCTCTGTTTCGTCTATCGCGGATTTTTCTGCTGGAATGTTCTTTGTTTCGTCTATTAGATAGTGTTTCAATGTTTTTTAATTAGAGAATCTTGTTCTCAAACACTGTCATCTACAAGTACATCACGTTGGTGTGGAGGTTCAGGTGTTTAAACAATGCTTGCCTTATGTTCAGGTAGTAATCTGAACAAAGCGAGAAAAAATCTGAATTAATTGTAGATTCTGGTTATTGGTTTATGTTCAGGTGGTGATTTGAATTAATATATTTGATGGGCCATTATCTTTGTTTCCCAGAATCTGTTACTACTTGCCTTTGAAATAAAGAATCTGAATTCAAAGCTTATTCATAATATCATAATAGAAGTTTAGCATGAATATTTATAGCCCCCCTTTTCATAATGCAATAGCTTGTGTGTAATTTGTTTTAATAATAAAAAATACCATGTTGTTATAATTTAGAGAGAAGAGGAATAATTCATATGCAGGATTTGAAACTCTATTACTTCCTCAGTTATAATATCTTTGACCATTCAGCAATACAGTATAATCATGCAATCCCCATAGTTCAGCAGAATAGACATAGTTACATACAGCTTATACTCTGTCAATCTTCTGAGATAATATATGGAGATGATGTGGATAATACTAAACACCTTATACTCTTGTTTAATATGACGTCTTATTTGCTTCTTCTTCTCTGTTTTTATTTCCTTCTTTTCTTTTTTAATCATTTGGTGATATAGGCTGATCCTACGCAAGGTAAATGTTGCCCTTGTCCATATTTTTTAATCAATAGTTTCATTGGTTTGCATCATTGATCAAAATTATCTTTCATGCTCCATTGTCATATTTTTTAATCAGTAGTTTCATATTTGCATCATTGTGTTATGCTCTAATACTATACATTTGATTAATTTTTTCCAAGTTCTTCGAGGGAGAAGAAGAAATTATATTGAAGATTTGATGTGAAGGCGAGAAGGTCCATTAGCTTTACATTACTTCGATCTAAATTGGTGAACTTGTAATGAAAATTGTAATGTTGTTGTATTTGGTTTCATATTTTATGATTTATGTTGAATCACTATAGTAATTGGGCCTGTTTGTAGTAGGCATGTTGTAAGGCCTGTGGCTTTTTTACACCCTTATCAGGCCTCCTTAACAGGCCACAGGCCAGGTTAGGCCTATATTTAGGCCAGACTTAGGCCTAAAAAAAAGCTTTTAACAGGCCACAGGCCAGGCTCAGGCTATCCTGTCACAAAACAGGCCTGGCCTGGCCTGTTTCCATAGAGGGTCTCTGCTAACTTAAACGGTGCCATTTTGCAACTGCAGGTGTATAAGCTAGTCCGAGCCATTGGCTGGTGACTTATGAGAATCGAGGCCAAAATCGCATTGTTCCCGTTTCTTTGAAACACATTGTCGGCATCCCCTTTCATTTCCTGTTCGACTCTCCGGCGACGAATTCAAAGAAATTTTCTTTGCCAACTCAATTCTACATCTGATCTTCTAGATCTTCACTAGCGTTGAATGCAAGGAGAGCTTCGTCGATCTTCACTGTGCGATGCAGATTCCTCGTTCTACCAACACGTCCTTGTTTTTATTGCCGGGTTGGAGTTTTGCCATTCCCTTCAATTTTCGATTGCTGGCTTTTCCAAATGTTTTCTGATGTGTTAACGGCAGCCCCTCTCCCCGAGATCCGTATTCAGGTGCTTTAAATCCTAATCCCTTAATTTTCGATTTGGTTTTGCGTTTAGGTTCTTTGTTTTGTTGCAGCTTGTCTACAGTCATCTTAAATAGCATTCATTTTTGCTTTTTTAAGGATGGCTAGATGAGGATTGGAGGCTGAGTATTCCATACATTTTGAGTGGGAGAGATTAAATTGAGAATGTTGTGTCTTGGTAAATGACTTATTTTTTCCTGGTAAAAATCTCAAGTTGCACCTAATAGTCTAGAGGTTGAGCTTAAATAGTCATTGCTTGGAGGAGCTGCCTGAGCAAAAATTTAAAGGTTATTCTATCAACTAATTCATATTTAAAAGATTTTATGCCCCCACTAAGCATAATATAGGTCCACCCATGGCTATGACCTTCTTGCCGTCTAATTCTTCAAGCTTAGTACTCACATGCCCTTCTCTTACTCGGTCGAAACTCCCACCCTACAAGACTCTGATATGGTGGAAGCCGGTCTCACGTTTTTCTGTAACTCAAGCCCAGCGAAGAATGTGAGTTGCTTGATCTATTCTTGCTATTCGCTCAATCATCTTCCTCGCTTTGAATGTAATCGTGAAACTGGGCAGCTGTGAGCTCATTGATTTGCACGACCAGCAAATTCCGTATGAAGTGGCGTGGCCATGGCAGAAAGAGCTGGTCAGGGAAAAGAGGGTGCAGATAGAAGAGGAAGGAGATTGTACGGACACGCTCATTGTTCTGCAACACCCACCAGTTTATACATTAGGGACTCGCAGTTCCGAAGACAACTTCAATTTTGACATTGATAATGCCCCCTTTGATATCTTTAGAACTGAACGAGGAGGAGAAGTTACATACCACGGCCCTGGCCAGGTTTTTGCTCAAAATTACTTGTTACGTCGTGTTGTGATGAATTGGTACATAAAACTGCCGATTAAGAATCTGAATGTTTTCCACGAATCCTAATTTGATGTTGCATTGTAGCTAGTAATATACCCCATTATCAATCTCCGAAATCACAAGATGGATCTTCATTGGTACCTCAGGAGCCTGGAGGAGATCATCATCCGTGTTCTTTCTTCTACATTTTCAATAAAGGCTTCCCGGATTGAAGGTTTAACCGGTGTCTGGGTTGGTAAATATCAATCCATTTTTGCTGTTATGGAACTAGACCACTTTAAATATCAAGTCCTTATTCAATTCAATTTCTTCTCTCCCCATTTTATTCAGGCTCATCAGAAATCTCTAACTGTAAGCAAAATAATCCGGCAACATGCCATTATATTGGAAAATCTTTCATTCTGAATTCTGTAAAACCTTATATAATCCGAAAGATTCTACTTTCATATATCATGACCCTTCAATTTCAAAGCATTCAATTGTGCTTGCCATTGTGACTATTTTAAGCATATTCTCATGGAAGTATGTTGCAGGAAACCGAAAATTGGCAGCAGTAGGCATCCGAGTATCTCAGTGGATAACCTATCATGGGTTCGCCCTTAATGTCACCACCGATTTGACTCCTTTCAAGTGGATTGTCCCATGTGGGATACGCGATCGTCAAGTTGGAAGTATCAAAGGGTTGCTGAAGGAACTTGGCTCATTTATGGGTGAAGAAACGGCAGATGATGCCACTCTCATTCACATTACTCACAAATCTTTGGTTCAAGAGTTCTCACATGTTTTTCAGCTTGAGTGCCTTCATAAAACAATTTCAGTACCTGAATTATAAGAAAGGAGACTCTAAGCTGCGTTCTTGCTTTGATTTAGACATTCCATATTTAAAATCTTCAATTTGTAAGTTTTAAATGCTAATTTTTTTTTGTTACAATTGCAAAATAGTTTTATTTTAAGGATAATAAAATTTTTGAACCATCCGAAACTTAATCTGATTGCTTATCATTCTTAATGGACGCTGCCCATGGATGACAAAGATTCTTATGTTTTGAAGGCTTGGTTCTCCACTCTCCCCTACCCGGGCACAAAAAAAAAAATTAATTTCTGATGCTGATACTAAACTTAGAAAACACAAAATTATCAAAATAGCTACACCGTGTCTACCAAAGGGAAAGCAAGCATCCTTGGAGAGCATATGCATATGCCGCAATTACAATATGTGCCTCTTTCTCTCTTGGTATCTTAATCTACTGCGTGCCTGTCTGGACAAAGGGGTTCGATATTGACGTATAGGCTATACGGCCGATCTTATGTTGGGTTGGGCCTCCTTCTCCTTCGGGCTTCGGACTTGTGTTTGAAGGCTTGATTCTCTAATTTCCCTCTCCCTCTATAAATCAAACAATATCCAAAGAAATATATACAGCAATGCTCTCAGCTACTGGCCAAGATTATCATTGACTGCATCAGCTGGTAGCCTGCTACAACCTATACGCGTGGCATATCAGTTCCAAATATTACCACATTGTCCAACCCTTCAAATCAAAGTCTATTTTCAATTTGTTGGTAAATGAAGGGTGTGGAACTTCAACTAGCGGCTAGCAAGATGACCCAAGCTTGTATAAAAGTCATTACAATTTAAAAAGCGGAGGATGCAAGTAATCCTCTGAAATTCCAAGGGATGATAATCCAAAACAGCCTCTAATAAAAGTCATTATTCCGACCACACGGGACCTTATTAATTCAGTTGTGTAACGTCAATATGTGAAAGCACACTTTGTTAAACAATGCAATTCCCCTTTTCAAACTGTCATGTGATCAAAGGATTAGCGGAAAGGGGTTCGATATTTAATATTTTATTGAAGGAGAATGAATTTGGGATGCCGCCAATAGTTGAGTGCTTTGGAGGAGATGGTCGGAAGTAACATATGGGCATTAATTGTTTTTTATAAAAAAAATTGAGACTACATAATACACACACACCCATTCAATTTGTCATAAGATTCGAGTAAATTTCAACATTGTCTTATTATAAGCTGCATCATCATATTAATTTCTATTCTTTCTCGTTACACTTGTTAAACATGAGCATACGTGAACAAAACATTTAATATTAAAGTGAGGATGAGGATGAGGAAGAAATTTGTAAGGATATCATAAGAATATTAAAAACTCTTATAGACATAATAGTCATATTATGCTAAAATATTACCCCTCCCCTCCAAATCCCCTCATTTTAGAGGGGAGGGTTGGGTTAGGCAGCGAAGGGAGGGGAAATTTCAAAAACAAAAATTCTTCCCCTTCTTAAATTTTTTGTTGTTAAATAAGGGGAAGGGAGCAACCCCCAAAATTGGGTGGAGAGGGGAGGGAAAAATTCAAAAAAAAAAAAAAATCCTCCTCTTCTTAAATTTGTTGTTGTCAAATAAAACACAAAACAAAACCAAACCCCCCCCCCCCCCCAAAAAAAAAAAAAAAACCAAACCCTCAAGGGGTTTCATCTAATTCAGCGGAGAAATTATGGTCGGAGGCCTTCAAAGGCCTTCAAATTCGCCTCTCAAATAATTGAAACCGCACTTTTGTTGGTCGACCATTGGATATGGTCCTTGGACGTATGGGCCCTCATTTGCCCTCACGTGTTCCATTATTTCTTAGCGGCCGAACCCCATCCTCCACCTGTCACTAATTATGCTCATTAATTAAATAGCACTTTTTAATAATTACGTTTCATAGTACTCATGATCAACGTCCACTATATTATAGTGTGAACCTCACCCTGCAGCTCATGGTTTGACCCTAACTATTTTTATTAGGCAAAGCCTGCAAATAAGGGAATACTTGTAAGACCACAAAAGTTGTAAATATTATTTGGGTGTGAAATTAAGATTTTAAGGAAACGATCAAATGCAGCATTCCAGTCTAAGGTTATGCGGTCAACTAGAGGGACTTTTCCGTACGACGAATAGTAACCTCCGTCCAACTCTTCTCCATGCTTCCCACATTATTACAAACGTAGCAAAGAGCAAACTCCGAGTATTCTTTGGTCCTCATCCAACACGCTTCCGTTATTCAACGCCAGATAGCCTGAATTAGACTTTTATTATTAGTAATATTAAACAGTTTCTTATTGCTCCACGAGGGGAATTTTTAAGCACTTGTGTTCCAAAAACGACATCCCCTGGTGGAACGAACGTGGACCCAGCACTACTAATATCATTTTTTTTTATTTTCTTTTATTTATTCTCAAAACTCATGAACGAAGAATAAAAAATGAAGACATGTATTAAAGAAACATCCAATTAACGCACACCTTTCACGACTGCCCCCTCCACCTCCAATAATCAATATCGTCGTGTGAGGTGTGATGACTTGCCACCTTTTGTTAATATAAAGGCAACCAAACTCCCCACAAACACAGACATCTCCAACCTTCCACACTCATTCTTCTCTCTGCTATCTGCTCTCTCACTACACCTTCTAATAATGGCCGCGAGCATCTCTTCTCCTTCTCTCCAACTACAATTCCCATTGACCAGAAAATCACCCAACCGTAATTCCTCGCGCCCATTGTTTGTTCGTCCGATCACCAGAGCCTCCGTCTCCGATAGACCATCCTTATCGGTACCACCGGCGGCACCCGCAGCTCTGCCCGTCCAGAAAATCCCCGGAGATTATGGTCTTCCTCTCATTGGACCCATCAAAGACCGTCTTGATTATTTCTATAACCAAGGCAGAGATGAGTTCTTCAAATCACGCATCCAAAAGTACCAGTCAACAGTTTTCCGCACCAACATGCCTCCTGGACCATTCATAGCTCCCAACCCACAAGTCGTCGCCTTGCTCGACGGAAAAAGCTTCCCTGTTCTCTTCGACGTCACCAAGGTCGAGAAGAAAGATGTGTTCACCGGCACTTTCATGCCTTCCACTGAACTCACCGGAGGTTACCGAGTTCTCTCCTACCTCGACCCCTCCGAGCCTGGACACGAGCAGCTCAAGCGCCTCATGTTCTTCCTCCTCAAGTCTCGTCGCGACAAGGTCATTCCTGAATTCCATTCTAGTTACGCCCAGCTCTTCGATACGCTCGAGAAGGAGCTTGCCACGAAGGGGAAAGCTAGCTTCGGCGATGCCAATGATCAGGCCGCTTTTAACTTTCTGGGCCGATCTCTCTATGGGATCAATCCGGCCAATACCAAACTCGGGCTTGACGGCCCAAAGATAGTCCAGAAATGGGTGCTCTTCCAGCTCAGTCCTATTCTCATTCTCGGCCTCCCAAAGCCCATCGAAGATGGCATATTCCACACCTTTCGTCTTCCTCCAGCCCTGGTCAAATCAGATTACCAGAGGCTATACGATTTCTTCTACGAGTCCTCTGGTTTCGTGCTCGACGAAGCGGATCGTTTGGGAGTGTCCAGAGAAGAAGCCTGCCACAATCTGTTGTTCGCGACTTGCTTCAATTCGTTCGGAGGAATGAAGATATTCTTCCCCAACATGCTGAAGTGGATCGGACGGGCAGGGGTGAAACTTCACACGGAGTTAGCGAGGGAGATCAGAACGGTGGTGAGGTCGAACGGCGGAGAAGTAACGATGAGGGCGATGGAGCAGATGCCGTTGATGAAATCGGTAGTATATGAGGCATTCAGAATAGAACCGCCAGTACCTTTACAGTACGGGAAGGCGAAGAGAGATCTGGTGATCGAAAGCCACGAGAAGAGGTTTAAAGTGAAGGAAGGGGAAATGTTGTTCGGGTACCAGCCATTTGCAACGAAGGATCCGAAGATATTCGAGAGAGCGGAGGAGTTTGTCGGAGATAGATTCGTGGGCGAGGGTGAGAAGTTGCTGAAGCATGTGCTGTGGTCGAACGGGCCAGAGAATCAAAATCCGACTGTTGATAACAAGCAGTGTGCCGGAAAAGATTTCGTGATGCTGGTGTCGAGGTTGTTGGTGGTGGAGCTATTTCTTCGGTATGATTCGTTTGAAATTCAAGTGGGAGCCTCGCCGTTGGGTTCTTCCGTCACCCTCACCTCTCTCAAAACTGCAAGCTTTTAAGCAACTTTCAATACCGTTTCAAGTATTTCCGCCTTATTATGGAACGAGTGCAGTGAAGGGTACGGTGAAAATAGGACATGCTGTGAGGTGGGACTTGTGCTAAAGAATACAATCATCATTGATCATATGCGTTTACTTGATCCAAAGAAGTGAGTGGGAAAAACTAAGGAGGGTAGAGTGAGACGGAAAATGAAATGGAAGGAGTGAGGGCGGAAGAGAATGGAAACCGTTGGCCATAGAGTTAGGAACCAACGGGTTAATGTAAAATATTTTTCATTTTTTGATTATTGAATATCTTTTGAAAGTTGACACACCATATGATATACATACGATGCTCGCCGTGAAATGCTTTGTGTGTGAACATTAAGCCAATAATAACATGATAAACGAGTAGTCAGCTTTAAGAAGCGGCCTGAATTCTGTGGGCAGCAATGATTTATCCAAAAATGAGCAGAGAAAAGGGGGAAGAAAAAGCAAAGAAAGGGATATACACGTACGCAGCAGAAGGTAGTGGGATGACGCTTGTGGCCGCGTATGAGGGTGGGGGCCCTCCGGGATTTGCGCTGCTTGCGGTGGTTGTGCCACCTATATCCCAATTCCACCACCGTGCTCCACTGTCCCCACCACTTCACAAGCTCTCCTAAACTTCACTCATATTGAGAGGTCCGTATCAAAAAAGTGGAGCCCAGCTATGTGGATAGGGTGAGGCCCCATTTTTAGAGCTCCAGGTTTAGACGTTTAGTACGTATGTATGTATGCCTTCAAGCTCCCAGTCGCCATTTTTCTCACAGAACGGCGTAATGTCATTATCATAAACTCCATCTTTCATACAGCTACGCACCTTTCGCATTTTCCATCGCTGGCTCGACTAGCTTTGTATTTCTCAACACCAGCCAACAATGCATCTCCAAACAAAGTGCTACTCAGATTTCTCTCTCCCCCGTGGGAGCTCTCTTCTCTCTCTCCCGTGAGAGCTCTTTTTCAGCTTTTTGTTGCTGGAGTTATTTGGCGTCTTCGTTTAGATCTCCCCCACCGTGAGAGAGATGGTGACGGTGATTGGCGGTGGGTGTTGGTTTTTGTTCGAGATTTCGTCCGACAAGGGTGAGATCAAGGATTGGGGCTTGACTTTGAACGGAAACGAGTCGTGGAATCTGTTGGTGGCCAAAGCTTCAAAGATTGTCGGGAACAAGAATCTGAAGATCCCCAAGCCAGATGCGCACAAGCAGTGGAATGGTTTGTGCTTGAGTTTGAAAGAGGTGAATCCTGCATCACATTTCTCTAATGGCTGGTGGCTGGCCTACAGCCACCCTGCCACCATGAGTTCCTCTGCTTGGTTCTACCAAAGTTGGGGGCATCTTTAGTAGTGGTTTTGGTGTCTTGGTCGCCCCTGTTAATTTTGATGTTTTTGCTTTCAATCTTGTTTCTTGTTTTTCTTTTGCAGATGTTTGGGTGTTGTTGGTTTTGCTTTCTTTTGTGGGTTAATGTTGGTTGTGTGGGAGGTTGGCTTTCTTCTACTATGATTGTTGTTCTTCTGGGGTTTGTTCTCAAATCCCAAATGTTTAACCACTCTCCTATCATAAGGGGTGGATTTGAAGCTGCGTTTGAATTTGCAGCGATATTGGCACCAAAGAGGGTGGGCTCAGGTGAGCATGTCTTTGGACAACCACCCTCTATCGCCCTTTCATTTGATCATAGTGGAGTGAAAAATGACCCTATACCTTTGACCTGCAAGATTTTGGCTGCAGTTGGTTCTTTGGTTTTGGTAGTATCTGGTGTGTCTGTAAGCTTAATTTCAGTTTTTCGTTTTGATTTGTTTCAGATTTTTTGTGTCTGTAATTTGATTTCTAGTGAATGAAGTTCTTCAATTTGGCCAAAAAAACAAAGTGCTACTCATCATTCCAGTCTTGAGGGCCTTGTTCACTTGAAATAATACTACCTTCCATCTTAAACATAGGAGTTAGACCATAAGTTTATTTTGAAGGATTTCTGTAGAGTAGTTACAATGCAGATAATTATAAAAGGTATTCTAAGTAAACAAACACATATTTATTATAAATAACTAACTTAACTCACTTATTTAATATTTACAAACTAGTTTTCTAATTCTTACTTTAAAGATATAAGGGAATAATACATAGATCGGTTTTCACACTAAGCAAAGTGAGTGTTTGACAGGGAGTGCTAATCAATCATGGCCGTTAATAAAGTTAAAGTGAGAGAACAAAGAGGGAGAAAAGTGACCATTGTGATTGGGTTATTAGCGCTATCAACACTTTACTTAGCAGGAAATTCGGTTTCATAATACACAATGTTTTAATTGTTAATCTGGCGTGCATGAATCATATTTACTATGGTTGGGGATGAAAAATTTTTTAAAATAAAAAACAAAGCCGCAGCTTTTTCCCACGAAAATACGCACACATAAAATAGTAATTAACAAAATTTCGTATTACTGGAAAATAAAAAAAATAATTGTATGGAGCAGGTGCCAGCATGTTGTGGATTTGCAGCTCTGCCATGAATAATTTACTTTATGTAAATAATTTTATATAATTTAAAACAAACAAATATAATCTATGTCCAGACTTCTCCCGCCTGGAGTGAATTCGTATTCTTAGGCATTGTGTTCCTGCTTTCCCTCTCTGCCAACCAATCCGTGTGCGTCAATCACAAATCACACTTGCCCATTTTCTTTATGCTGTTATTTTTTTTTTTGACAATAATTCCTGTGTTGCATGCACCCTTGTTCCCATAATGTGATTGTGGAGGAATTGGGGAATTAGATATTGGTAATGGCGACCGAGAGACCCGGCGACGCCATGGTTTTCCATGCAAACACCATGCCTCGCCCCACCAACATGCATTCCGACTCCGAAGACGACTACGCCGCTCGTGATAGCAGCGCCTCCGCCGCAAGCCATGGCCACTTTGACTCCGGCCGTCTCAGTGGGGAGGGATCCCCCATGATGATGTCCCCTTGGAATCAGACCACCATGCCTTTCGCCAGCTCTTCCTGGTCCACCGACTTTGACAACGTCCGCCAGAATACTCTCATCGGCTCCCTTGTTCGTGAAGAAGGCCATATCTATTCCTTAGCCGCTTCCGGCGACCTCCTCTACACCGGTTCAGACAGCAAGAACATTCGCGTCTGGAAGAACCTTCAAGAGTTCAGCGGCTTCAAATCAAATAGCGGATTGGTCAAGGCCATTATCATCTCCGACAGAAAAATCTTCACCGGTCACCAGGACGGAAAAATTCGCGTCTGGAAAGTGTCTCCGAAAAACCCCAGCGCTCACAAGCGTGCCGGCACTTTACCTTCTCTGAAAGACATCTTCAAGAGCTCCATCAGGCCCCGCAATTACGTGGAGGTTAAAAAGAATCGAACCGCACTTTGGATCAAGCACTGCGACGCCGTTTCATGCCTGTGCCTGAGCATGGATAAGACGATCCTGTATTCGGCTTCGTGGGACCGAACCATAAAGGTATGGAGGCTATCTGATTCCAAGTGCTTGGAATCGATCAGCGCGCACGACGACGCGGTGAATTCGGTGGTGTGCGGGGCGGAAGGAATGATGTTCTCGGGCTCGGCGGACGGGACGGTGAAGGCGTGGCGGAGGGAGCAACAGGGGAAGGGCACGAAGCACGTGGCGGCAAATACACTGTTGAAGCAAGAATTTGCGGTGACTTCGTTAGCGGTGGACCCCACAGGGAGCATAGTGTACGGAGGGTCGTCGGACGGGATGGTGAATTTCTGGGAGAGAGAGAAGCAGTACGCGCACGGAGGGGTGATGAAGGGGCACAAGCTGGGAGTGCTGTGCATGGTGTCGGCAGGGAATTTGTTGTTCAGCGGGTCGGCGGACAAAACGATATGCGTGTGGAGGAGGGAGGGAGATATTCACACGTGCCTGTCAGTGCTGACGGGGCACGACGGACCGGTGAAGTGCTTGGCGGTGATGCAGGACAAGGAAACATCGGCGAAAGGAGATGAACGGTGGGTGGTGTACAGTGGGAGTCTGGATAAATCGGTGAAAGTTTGGAGCGTTTCGGGGCAGAGCGTGGCAACAGGGCAGCCGCTGCCGGATTTCGACTCCATCCCATCGGACGGCAGCTTCTCTTCTTCAACCCGACCCAGCAACAAAAGGTAATTTCTACAGTTCAACTTCTGGGTTTGGTTGGGGGATGCCATTTTCTCCCAAATTTATGCCGCCAGAAATTTAGCTGCTGTGAACAAGGGGGTCAACCAATTTGCGCTTTCATTTTTCTTTGTATGACTGCATCTGATACAATCATATGCATGTATGTCAAACCTCAGGTGTAATTATTTTGCTTTCATTTCGTGGGTTAATGAACTGACGACCTTTTCTTTAATTATTTACTCAACAGAAAGGATGTTTATATCACATTATCCTAAGAACCCAAAGGGACCACTGCACCACTGCCTGTAAATTTCTTTCTTTCTTTCTTTCCACCTTGAATCCGGTAATTACTGAAGTTCACGACCAAAATACGAGTCCTTGTTATTAACGTAGGAGACTAGGAGTACATCATTCACAGCCATTCATTCATTCTTCTATGGAATATATATATTTGGGGAAAGATCAAATATCCCGTCCAAGAAGACCCAACTTATTTCTGACTTTCTCTTCCCCTACAAATGCACGGGTGAGATGCGCCTTATTATGCTGTAGTTACAGATTTGACCCTACATTGTGCAAACAGCAGCCAGATTTAGGGTGTATGCGTACGTGTGCATTTTTTCTTTTCTTCTTCTTCTTGTTTTTCCCCCCGCCAAATTCACACTTAAGTGTCAAGCATATAGAAAAATGTAATGGTGAATACAACATGACGAGGATTCGATATTGTGTTACAACTTGTAAGAAGCTTGGACCTACAGAGATGTGCAGACTTGTCCCATACGAAGAATAGTGTTCTCTGGAACCCAAATTGCTTTCGTGTGTGTAATAAAATAAAATAAAATAAAAATTCCCCTTTTAACCAATTATATGCGTGCATCTGAACTTTATCAATGTGAGAGCCTGCGAGAGTGGCTTCTTGCACCTTTAGGTTGAGTGTGGGATTTCAATCCACTTAAATGCCCACTTGTGTTACCAACTGAGTTTATGTCTAAACCAATAGGACGAACTGGTGGATCGCCCCCTTCCAGCATTCTAAGGATCTACAATAAAAATAAGCATTGTCAGTCCATAATTTGTCTCTTCGGATCAAGCAGATTCTCTTTCCTTTACCCTTGAGAATTTCAACTCCACGTACATAGAGTCATAGAACCAAATTTAATTTCATGGAAGATCAATTTAAATACTCAGGCATACCTTCGACATTGGGGGCCTGGCATCAGGATCTAGACGAAGACACAAGGAAGCAGCACGGGCCATTGCTTGTAACTGAAGATTAAATTCCTGTGACGACTCAAGCTCCAAGCATGGATTCAGAATTTGGAGGTTTTCTAATATATGATTGGGTTCTACCATGAGCAGGGGGTGAAAAAATTCGGAAAGGAACGAGAGTCCGTTATTATGTTCAAACTCGCTAATTCTTCGACCTGTTATTAACTCTAACAAGACAATTCCAAATGCATACACATCTACTTTATACGTAAGATTTCCAGCATCAAGATACTCCGGCGCAAGATACCTGGGTTTACCCGTGAAAAAGCTTGACATTATAATCAAAATATAAATAATTGATAACTTGATGATTGCGTAAACAGGACAGAAAAAGTACCCTGAAGTTCCAATAATTTGATCATCAGCATTTATGTTCCATTCTGACTGCCACCTTGCAAGGCCAAAATGGGCCACCTAAATGAGTTGAAAATGATTAGATTTATTACATGCTATACTTCTAGGTATTCGTTCAGTGATATACTACTAGCAGGTATTGGCGTAAGCAATGAGCCAATTGTAAGGAGTCTCTATTGATACGATAAAAACAGAGGCTTCAAAAATGATGAACCAGTGAAATTACCACAGGTTCTAAATCATGGGTTAAGAGGATATTCCTGGGTCGAAAGTCTCTGTGCACTATACAGCCCACTCTACAATCCTCATGAAGGTAGCGTAGGCCTCGTGCAGCTCCTATTGCTATCTTTAAGCGCGAGTTCCAATCTAGAGCGCCTCTGTTCTTTCCTGCAAATATACGGTACATAAAATCTTAGATTTCAGCATTTAGTTGTCCAAGAGAACTTAATCATGTAACAATGAGGGTCCCTCAAAATTTGGATTTTATACGCTGATATTACGGTAATTAACTGAAAAGAAGGAAGCTAGTGCAAACCATGAAGATAGAGCTCTAAGGATCCATTGCATATGTACTCATAGACTAATATCCTCAAATCGCCTTCCACGCAGAATCCTATCAACAGCACAACATTTCTGTGTTGTGCGCAGCTCAATACTCGGACCTCCCTACAGAAATCAAGATCTGCCTGAGAGCCACTAAACTTTAACTGTTTCACTGCAACGACCTGGCCATCTCGTAGCACTCCCTTGTGAACTGTCCCAAATCCACCTTTAGCCAAAAAATTCATATCTGAAAACATATCAGTGGCTTCCTCTATTTCTTTGTAATGGAAGCGTCTAGGAGGTTTTCCAAAAACTGGTGCTTTGTTTTGACAGTGTGAGCATAGGGGAGGAGGTACTGAGGAAGTTCTGACTGCAGGAAGTTCTGATTTCAAAACATGATTTCCACTTTGAGCTTGCTTATGTCCCACTTCATCACTCCACACCTCCTGGTCACAATGTACAAATCTTTCTAGTAAAGTTTTAGAGGTGGGAGATTTCGATCTGCAACTACTTCTAGTGTTTTCTGTTATTTGAGGCTTCTCATCGACAAGATGATTTTGAGGACTCCAAAACACACTTTTCTCTTCACTAATCACAGATGATACCGGGGATTTGGTCAAACTGAGAGTCCTTTCCCTGTCCAGTTCAAACGCTAATGGTGGCTGGTGGTCGAAATTTTTTGGTTCATTGACTGGTCTCTGTTTCCTTCTCTCTGGACCCTGACCCTCGAACAGAGGATTTAGTTCATAGACGAGGAAAAAGGAAGTCATAGTGTCAGAAGATGACACTGAGTTTACTAATGTGGATGTTGTATTAGAAGTAGCTACTTCTTCGGGGCTACTGACTGGGGTAGAGGGCTTCAATCTGTGACCTCGTAGCCTTCCAATATCTATTCCTGGGGAAGAGGCAGCAGAAAAGGTGGGGCTTTGGAATTCATTAGAGGACCCTAAATTAAGCCTTAAAACTTTTGGCTGCAAGCCATTCATCACCACGATACTGCAGTGGAGTTCATCCATGCAATGCTTCACCTCTTGTTTCAACTTCCTGTTTCAGAAACAGTAAAAAACAATTAAGTGGCTAATATTTCATTTGACATTCAGCGAAAGTTTCTACTTAATTTTATTTTTGAGTGAAAGTAATAAGATGCTATTATTGAATCTTAAGAACTCATCAGAATTCAAAATGAACGTTCCTCTAGTATGTCTTTGGGGGTTCTTTTTCCTGATCGATATGTCTTTGGTTTTGTTAAATTCCATTGTCCCTGATGTGAATCTAATGGAGCCATCCTACAAAATAATATACTCTAAGGCATTCTCTTCAATTCAAAATCCTCGTTTTGGATTATAAGAGTCGATCAACAACAGCAATTTGACGTGTCTTGTCCTATTTGCATGGCACGGCCAGATGATATCATAACCAACTTGCAATCAGCTAAATAATTTGAAAAGCTCAGAAAAAAGAAAAATACTTTTTTCACGTTTAATTACTTGTCCAGTATGACCCAATTAGACCCACCGCATCTTGCTTCCGTTGCCACCGCACCACTGGGTGTCCCCGTGACCACCTTGATCTTCACCCTCACCTGTGTTCATGAAAAAATTTCAACAGTAAATTCAACAAACGAAGTATCTTACTATCCTCCCATCAAAAGCGTAGTTCATTATTTTCTTGCCCATAATGTTCAAGACATCTTTTTTTTTTTTTTTTTTGCCAGAGTTCAAGACATCTATTTTTAAAACATCATACGTGACGTTTATTGACTTCCCAGCAAGAAAATAAAACCGGAGTTCTATTTTCTTGGCTCTGACATTGCAACATTGTATGCGCCAGGGGATTATGAGTTTTTGCCTTTGTTAGGTATTAGTATTAGTATTCTTATATTTCATATTCAGATTAATAATGTCAACAGTTGTATACCTTCCCTAAACATCAAATTAAATGAAATGACTCATATCCACACAATGGCAAAAATTTACATTGAGCTATACATTGGGAGAAAAACATTTAAAGCTAATCTTTATAAATTGTTTTTTGTATGTGAAATCTTAGTATCGATTATAATTTTCACAGCACGAATGACCGATTATTAAATATCTTCACTGTTTCCGTTGCTGCCATATATTATATTATTCTTATCAAAATTTCACGTTTTTGCAGTGACTGACATCTATTGCACGACTGCAAAGTGCTCGTAATGTTTTTGGCGAAGTTATTTAATGAAATGATAATGAAAAAGTTTTTCCCCACAGAATCACAGTTGATCCAAAACAGCAAAATGTTCATGTTATGATCATTCAAATAAATACCGAAAACAATAGATTGTGCCTTAAAAAAATAAGGGTTAAGGTGTAAAAATATATGAGTTATTTTCAAAAGTGCATCTAACACTAAATATTTTTTTTGGAGGCAAAAGTAACTATGTTGTTACAAAAGTGAGGTAAAAGTCACATATCCCATTGAAGAGAGGACGTTGACCGTGAATTTGAATTTTTTTTATTGAATAAGGTGACGTGTAAGCTTGACATGGATAAAGGCGATGTGAGATCCTCTTTTACTCGGCCGTTGATATGAAATCATCATCCTCTTTTGTCTTCTTCTTCGCCTCTTCTCCTCTAACCACTCTCTTCTCTCTCTATGATTCTCTAATGACAATTTCTTTTACAACTGCTTCTACTTCCTCCAAGCTCATATTCCTTCATCTTTCTCCCTCCTCCTCCTATTCCTCTTCTCTCTTTCTCTAAACCCCCATAGATTCACATCTGCCACAGCCCATCTCTCCTCTTCCTTCATTAACCCCATCGCTCCTTCACTATCACAGCTACTCATAGCAAGTTCGAGAGGAAGATTCTCATGTTAATATCGATACCATTGGCCATGTCAACCATGGTAAGACCACTCTCACCATGGCTCTAGCGGCTTTGGGAAATAGTGCCCCAAAGAAATATGGCGAAATTGACGCTGCCCCTGGAGAACGAGCTCATGGAATCACCATTAATACTGTCACTATCGAGTTTGAGACTGAGAATCACCATTATGCCTACATTGACGGTCCTAGCCACACCGATAATGTCAAGAACATGATTACTAGTGCTGCTCAGATGGAGGGCACAATTCTTGTTGTCTCTGGTGTCGATGGTCCAATGCCACAGACATGGATGACCTACTCAAATGGTTTGTAGCCATCTTTAATCTGCTCAGATGGCTTTGGCTAAGCCAGGCACTGTTACTCCACACACCAAGTTCGAACCAATTGTTTATGTCCTTAAAAAGGAAGAAGGAGGAAGGCACTCACCATTCTTCGCTGGTTACTGGCCACAGTTCAATTGCAAATCTTATTCAATAGCCTCATGTTGATCAATCTCTCTAGAGAGGCAGATTCAATTAACAGAATCTCCATGCAAAAGAATTGGTGTATGTGAATTGAAATCTTCGAGCACGAAAAACGCAAATGGAATCTGTGACTTTTCCCCACTTTTGCCACGTCAAGCTTCTTCAATTACCATGTCAGACTATGTCACCTTATTCAGTCAAAAAAATTCAATTTAACGGTCTAACATCTTCTTTTTAACAGAATATATGACTTTTATCCCATTTTTATAACCTCACAATTACTTTTCCCTCCAAAAAAATTATCTAATATTGGACCATTTTTAAAATAACGTAATATGTATTTTTATACTTTAACCTAAAAAACAATATCTATAAATGAAACTTATTCCAGATCTGCAAGACAGCGTAAAGCGTAGTGGGATATCAATCTAAGGAGAAATATTGCTTAAACAAATAGACGAATCACACGTCAATAATGATTGTCAGATATTTTTTTTTTGTCAAGATTGTCAGAGATAACATTGGGATATGAAACATAAGATAAAGACAAAAACTCAATATAGTTATTCATAATATTTTGATAAATAATTCATCCTGTTGGCAAAAAAAAAAAAAAAATTCATCCTCAAATATAGGATAACGAGCTCAATTATAAATTAAAAAAATAAAATTTTTTATTTTGATTTAAAATATGCTAATTTCTGATCTCCCAACCTATATATATATATCATTTACCTTAAAGTTTATCGTAATTTTAGGCATGTGCCAAGATTATCGTGAAGCACATGCGAAACCGATTGACCAAGCCAATACAGCCTGGAGCAGATCAGAAGTCATGTCAATCACGTCGCTGATCAATTTGAGACCCGTATTTGCTCTCCAGTAGTCCAATCTCCTTCCAAAAATATATAATACTCCCTATCTTAAATATAAAATTAAATTAAATTTTAGGGTAAAGGTGTATCCAGCACCCCAAACTATTTTTGGAGGTGTAATCAGCACCCTAAAATATTTAAGGGTGCAATCAGCACCCTAGAGTATTTAAAGGTGCAATCAGCACCCTAAACTATTTTTAGAGGTGCAATCAGTACCCTAATGTATCAAAATGGAACAATTACACTCTTTCACTAACAGAATACTAACTCCGTTTGCTAAAGTTCAAATTTTTGGAGGTGCAATTGCTCTATTTTTACTACATTAGAGGCAAAATTGCAGCCTTAAATACTGAAAGAAAATAGTATATTAGCAAACGGAGTTAGTATTCTGTTAGTGAAAGGGTATAATTGTTCCATTTATAATATATTAGGGTATTGATTGCATCTCCAAAAATAGTTTAGGGTGCTGATTGCACCATTAAATACTCTAGGGTGTTGATTGCACCTCAAAAAATAGTTTAGGGTGCTGATTGCACCCCAAAAATAGTTTAGGGTACTGATTGCACCCTTAAATATTTTAGGGTGCTGATTGCACCTTCAAAAATAGTTCGGGGTGCTGGATGCACCTTTACCCTAAATTTTATCGAGAGATTAAGAAAATTAATTAAATTATTTTAATTTTTTAATTTTTTTAAATTAATTATTTTAACTAATAAACTAATATATAATCTAAGAATACATAATATATTATATAATTAAGTAACTTATTTAATTTTCTTAATCTTTTAAAAAAAATCAATTCTATCTTATATTTAAGATTTAAAACTAGAGGAAGTAATAAATAGGGAGGACGTGGCATTGCAAATAGGATATGAACATAATTTTATGATTATTAATTCATTTTTAGGTATTCAGCCTAATTATAATAATTATTATTATAATTTTCACAATAAATTTTTCAGGCCGACGGGCGCACGATTTTTAGGTATTCAGCCTAATTATACTCGTAACTTAAAATTTTTTACAATAAATATGGATATGGACTCTAACATGTTTTTAAAAATAATTTTCCCGTAGACCTGTGCATAATAAAACCGCCTTTTCCGCAAGGGAAAAGCCACGTAGTTTTACCTAACTAAATCGATTACTTGTATGGTGAAAGGTTTAAGTAAATGTCTAATCGAGGTAGGCATCTCAAAGAATTGTGGTTCGCAATGATTGATACCTTTGCAGAGTCGTTCGCAGCTAATCTTACTCAAGAGCTTAAAATTTTTGTTTCGGTAAATTACGAAGTTATTACTCTACCTCAGTCTGATTGTGCAACTGAAGCACCATCTGCGCACAAGAGTCGGAGATTTCATGAATCCGCTCTGGCAACTTTTCCCGGCTTCCATTCGCGCAATCTCCTCCCAATCTCGAAAAATTCCAGAATCTTCTGCCTGTAATGAACATCCATTATATACAAATGTAATTATCCAGATCTATCGCCGTAACCATACAATCATAAAAAATCCTTGTTCATTCAAATTTGAAGCAAACCCAGGGGGCAAACCCAGGAAATTCGATTACTGAATTCAATTGAAGAGCCGAGAGAAGGACGATAAATTCTGAATTTCACGAGAGGTTTCTGAGTATACCAGTTTTCTCGCCACAGTATACAGCGAGCAGCGTGATGCAATCACAGGAGCGAACGACATGAGTGAGTGCCCAGGTCAATGCGGTCTTGGAGATCACCCTCTCCGCCTTCACGGCCACCAGAACTTTATTTGATGCCGCAGACACGGTGGCGCTATGCCTCGCGCTCCTCGAACCGACAATTTCTTCCCTCAACATCGTCCAGCTTCCAGGTCCAGATCACCAGAGAAATCTCCCACCGGAAAGTGCAGAAGATGGATGGAAATGTTTGGGTGCCTCACGTATGACTTGCGTTTCGTGAGAGGTTTGATCGTTACATAACTAACCATTCAGACTTGAAGGAACTCGTTCACCGCAGTTAGTTGACTTAACCAGAGTTGATTGAGCGGTTACTTGTTAGTGGGCTATTATATAATGTGACGTAGCAGTTGGTATATATTTTGTCGCTCCATTCAAGATCCCAAAAGATTATCATACAATGGGTGCCACACTTACTACGAACATTGAGTTTAAAATTGTTTAAATTATACTGGTATTAATTTTTATGGTATTAGAAAACTATATTCAAATCTGGGAGTATTGATATTATTGTAGCAGTAGTTGATATTACAAGCGTGTGTATAATGGCCAACGTGAAAACGCTGTCGTTTGAGAAGCTCCGGGAGTAGTTGTCCGAGCAGGTGGTGCTGGGTTGTCAATTCGGCAGCCCTCTGCATATATAATATATTTTGAGAGTAAGACAATAATAAAGGCCAAGTACACTGTAATGCACCTTCATACACACCTTTCAATTTTTTCTTTTTGGTTCGGTCAATCAATCGCCGTCCAAATTATTACATCAATTATAATGCAGCTGATTGCTTGTAGAGTCAATGAATCGGACCGTGTGAATGATGTTAAATAATTGAGTCAAGAGAGAACACAAAAATAGATAATGTGTGGAATTGTTATTGGTATATTGTGTACCATGTGGAGGTCAGTAATAGCGCTGGGGACCATCATCATTGATAAGGATGTATGTTCTTTACTTTTAGCAAAAAGAAGACACGATAAGAGAAATAAAAATTTAATGTTGATATTTTTATTACATTTATGAAGTATTAATTTCAAAGTAATTACAAATGGGGAAGCTAGGCACTGGTAGTTTTGGGTGAGAGGGAGAACATTTTGGATCGACCAATAAAGACAAGGGATTTCTTATTTGAGCATGCACACTTACCATTCTGAATCAGTTGCATATATGTACGTCAAAGTGAGGCAAGGAGAACGGGAGAAAGCACATTGTTGGAGGGTAACAATGAGCATTGGGTTTGGCCAAAAAAATAAAAAACAATGAGCATTGGGTTGGGGGGAAGTTTTGCAACACAATGTGGTTGGGAGTAAAGCCCTAATGAATGGGGATCACCCACCAAGGACCACCTTTGTGACTCATGATGGTGCCAATTCCATTGTGTGCGTGGATATGGACCATTTTGAAAGCAAAAAAACCTGGGTACATATTTCTTGGTTTCTTCTTTCACCCCCGTACACCCTTCAATATTATTCCTTTTAATCCTTAATGTAAGACATATTTAGAAAGTTAATCTTAATCCTAAATATAAGATATAGTTTTCATATTGATCAATTTTTTTTCCCCTAATTTACTCTTATTAATACTCCCTCAACAATAATTAGGGGGAAGAATGAATGAGGGAATTAAGAAAAATGATTAGGGTGTATTAGAAAATTGATGTCATATTAACTAATTTTCTTAATCCAAGTAAATAAGGTAAACGTGACTTATATTAAGGATCAGAGGGAGTACTTTGATGTTTTGCTTTCACCTTCACATATCTATATATATATGGTAAGCATGTTCACTGTTTCTCTACCAAAAATTTAATAGACACAATCATAACGGCATTACGCAAGTATACTAGTCAATTGCCGTGTTTTTCTTCTTAAACAGCCTCAGGTACATCATTACAACCCTACATAATCTTAATGGAGACATTAGAGGAGAGGAGAGGTTAGTGGTGCGAATCTGAGGGGGATATACAAGTGGATGAGCCCCATGAATCAAATGTAAATTAATATCTATATAAGTGGGACCACTGAGGGAGGCATAACGATTTAATTTTGGGATTTTCTTAAATATCGAACATTTTAATATCTATATATCCTGTACAAACACATCTATACACACACATATATATAAGAAAGTTGGACGTATATACCAACATATATGTCTCTTCCCGTTTCTAACATTGGTCACTATAATTGAGTAAATCCTGACCGTTCATTCACACGCTCGATAAGGGGATGGCCATCACTAGAATGCTAGAAATTAATAACAAAAGATGTGGTTCTCAGACGATAATTTGGAGGCCAAACTTATCTCAATTTAATTCCTAGCACATGCGAAGGTGTCTACAAAACTCATGCAATTTGTATCAGTCAGATTACCAGAGGTAGGTACCAAAGAAATGGGATTGGACTAATCCCTTGAAATATCTTTTGCTGGGCAGCAGAAAGGAAGAGTTATACTAGTGGGCACCCATTTTTCCCACTGGAGTTCATTCAAAGATAAGAATAAGATATATATGAGGGGTTGGATCGCCACTGTCAATTCTGGGTCTGATAATAACCAGAGAAAGGACAAGGGCTGGAGGTAAGGCTAAGAGACAATCGGATTGAAGAGAGACAGGGAATATAAACAAGAAGGAATCTGAAGAGGTGGAGTGGACTGATGAGGATGGTTTCCGCCAACAATGAAAGGAAGACGGAGGAAGACCTCTAAACTCATGCAGGAAGAATCGGTTTCCGCTAAGCAAAGTGCTTAATTGGCAAGGAGAGTCAAGTATATATAGACGGTTCAGATTTAACCGTTATGATAAGCTCAATCAAAATGACATCGTTATGATAACTGAAATGTTTCTAGTGCTGGACAAATTGAACCGCTACGATTATGGGCATATTAGAGGGTACATTAGGTCACATCATATACGCTGATAATTAAATGCATGCGTTATAAAAAGCCTCCGCTTATTAGATCTTTATACAAAAAAACAAAAGCAGACACATAATTAAAAAGCCAAGCTAGCTTTTCTCTCCATATGCATAAAGATGAGGGGAGAGACGTGGCTTAAGAAGGACTTGAAGCGGTGAGGCTTTGATGTTAGTCAGTCCAACCTGTTCTCGCATATCCACTGGCTTGTGATCAGGAGTTGCAATATCAAAGCCAATGAGCAGATTAGCGAGTGTGAGTTGCATCATTAAGAGAGCAAAGGAGACACCAGGGCACATTCTTCTGCCCGCACCAAAGGGAATCAGTTCAAAATGTTGGCCTCTTAAGTCCACACCTTTGTGAGTAGTCAGGAATCTCTCTGGCCTGAACTCTAATGGGTCTTCGTATACTTGTGGATCTCGATGGATTTTAGAGAGGTTGGTCAAGAGATGCGTGCCTGAGGGTATGTGGTACCCTGCCACTGTACAATCTTCTGTAGACTTGTGCATCACACTCAGAGGTGCTGCTGGGTACAAGCGCAAGGTTTCCTTGAGGATGGCTTGCAGATACGGCAGGTTCTTTATGTCTGATTCTGATGCCAACCTTTGTCTCCCAACTTGTGCTTCTACTTCATCTACTGCTCTCTTTAGGACTTGACGGTTGTTCATGAGTAAAGACACTGCCCAAGTTAGAGTCCCTGTTGTTGTGTCCGCAGCCGCTAAGATTAGACCCTGCAAATTTGGCCTTTGGTGAAAACCAGGCATCCAGACAGATTATCGATGCCATCTATGTTTGCTTATGTGTACTAGATAACAGGAAATTAAACACACGGACGCAGACACGCACCCTCACACATGCATGCATATCTAGTAACCTAGTAATGACATTAATGAGATCAGGAAAATACTATTAATATCTTCTCTTTAAGGAAAGGGCCAGAACATATATATAATTTTAAATTTTATTAATTATTTTTTGTTTTTTTTCCTGACCTGAATATAAACGTCATAATAATTTCTTCTTATTTCTCAAAAATAAAATAGAATATACCATGAATATGACGCTGACAAAACAAACAAAAAACAAAAACATGAATTAGGATCTAAAAATCTTATATGAGTGATGACTTTAGATTGAATATAGATTAAGATTAGGGATATAAGTGAAAGACCGACCAGGCTTGTAGCTTTAATCATGGTAATAGAGTCGTTGCCATCAATCATTTCAGCTTCATCAGTGTTGGAAAGAAGCATATCCATGAAGTCTCCGTGCTTGGGCTTGGTTTGCCCTAAATCGGAGTTCCTGTTGCGTTTGTGTTCATCCACCCAAAACTGAATAAATTGGTCCAACTCTTTGGCTGTCTTCCTCATGGCCTTCTCTTGACCACCCAGATCCAGCCACCTCAAATAAGGCAACGCGTCTGATATCAAGAATGCTCCACTTAAGTCGAACAAATCCCTCAGTGTTTTACGAATCCTTTCGTTACCTTCCATCCCAGCAAAACGTTTTCCCAAAACCATCCTATACACGACGTTCAAGGTTATATCTCCGAACCATGTCTTCATCTCACATGACAGAGGCATTGCTTCTAGATTCTGATGATAACCACTATTATTGTTGTTCAACTTTACCCAACGATCGTAGGTCTCCTTCATGGCTGACATCACCTCGGACTCTCGAACATGTCTGAGCATCTCAAGGCGATGGTTGGAGAGGACCTCCAAAGTGGCAATCTTGCGCACGTGACGCCAGTAATCACCGTAGGGACTGAAGCCGAATATGCCGTAGTTATAGCCCATGACTTCAGCCGCCACGAGTTTGGGACGGCTAGCAAAGGCTCTGTCGTTCACAGTGAAGCATTCCTTGGCAATCTCCCAACTGCTCACTATCAAGGTTTGGTGAACACCAAGCCTTAGTGTGAAGATTGGTCCGTATATGTCGACCATGTTGCCTAATGTGATGTGCGGTGGGTCTGTCCAGCCTAAGAGGTGGAGGTGCCCAATCACAGGCCACGCACCGCCTGCTTCCGGTGGCGTTGTTGTGGCCGGAGTTTTGTTTCTACGGTGGCTTCTTGATATGGAGGAGAAAAGAATGCAGAGAAAGAGAAACAATCCAAAGATGGTAAAAGGGGTGGAGATTGTTAAGTCCATGGGCGAGGTACGATTTGGTATCTGGTACTGGCTCTGTGTTGAGTGAAGAAGATAGAGGGCAGGGCAGCTAATAATAGTAATATCGTCCGTCAACATCAATATCCATTTAGGGATAGCCACAAGGAAGCACGTGGGAGCCCACCATTTGTCCATTTGTTGCCACTGGACGTAATGAAGATTCCGGTTGGAATTTGTCAGCCGTTTTTGTCAAAGTCTTGTGAGTACATTGCCAATCGAATTTGAAGAAATATCGAGTTGAGTCATGTTTTGTCCGCCACGATGGTTGGGTTTCCTAATTTGTGGTCCCCCAAGGTCCCATTTTCCCCCGTTTCACGTGCTGGACCGCTATTATTTTTGCAATAGATTGATCAATTCACAATATTTTGCGCCATCGTAAACATTATAGGAATGCACTCATGCACCTATCTAAGAATTCATGATAATATTCATGTATTTCAGTAAAAAAAATTGATGATCCATTTATTTCTTTTTATTTTTCAATACAAAATTCTCGATCTTATATATAACTTACAAATTATCTCTATCCTCTCTCCATCAATCATTACCTATAAAACCAATGTTGCAAATATCGATTTATTACTGTGCAAGAGGAAAATTAAATTTAGACTCTTCAATTAAATTAAAACGTGAGTAGAGGATCACAATATGATTTAATGATGATGATGAAACTTTAAAAAAGCACTTCCTTCAACCCTTAACATATGAACTGAATAACTAATTTACAAACATTTAAAAAATTATTAAATTAGTTATTTGTAAAAAAAAAAATATGTACTTATTTCCCTCAAGACACCCATTTTAACTATTTGTACTGAAAGGGTGAAACTATTCCTCATGAAAGACCTTAACATGTACAATCAACAAAATGGTTTAAGGGAAAAAAATTTAAATCTAGATGCTACACTAAGCTGAAATTTTACATTCAAGATTAAAATAAATCTCTTAACTAAACTGGGGTTCTTATGGTTTGAGTTTCCAGTTCCTAGAGGACTCAAGTTCGATTATTCTTATCATACTTACTTAAGAGACACATTTTGTGCCCAATGTGGCGCACGCACACACACATGCCTCAAGTAATTAGGAAAAAAATTAAAGATAAATAAATTGAAAGCAATCGAAAGATGGGACTGAGGTGACGCCCACAGTTTAATTAAATGGGCTCCATGAAAAAGGCCCCGGGAACCCACAAGTTTCGTCCCTCAACATCAATTTATGGTCGCGCGTATTGGGTCCACATGGATGGATGTCAATGAATTGATTGGGTACGGTGTCTCATGGATGACTAGGCTTCGAGTGAACCCACTGCGTTGAATTATAATGCATGAACCAATTAACTTGCAGACTCCAAATGGAATTCCTCAACTTGATTGTGTGGTTACTTGTCAGTGGTTGGTAGCACATATCAATGCAACTTGATCGTTTCATGGACCAAGATCACTTGTCCTGAGACCCATGTGCCTCTCCCAAGGATAGGCATCATGAGCTTAATTGATTTAGATTATCTAAATTTAATTTTTTTTTTTATCTTTTATTGTTCTTGAAAAAGTTATTTTATTTTGTTAAGAATCTAAATAAAAGATAATCTTTTAATAAATTTATTTCAAAAAATAACCTTTTTTGAAAAATTATTATTTACAAAAATATTAAATCTATACTATCGAGATCTAATCTAGATAGTTCAAATCAACCAAGCTCATGATGCCTATATAAAGGATAGTCACAGAAACTGAGTCCTTACCCCTGTAGTCATAGAATGGTGCCCTGAGCCTCTCTCATGTTGCAACTTGCAAGGCATCGGGGCTTGGCTCCAAATTTGAACAAGAATATACTTCTCGATATTTTCTTGGGGATTCTAGATGCTTTAAATCATTTGATGAACATCAGTTAGATCCAGTTATATTAGAGAGGAGCAACAAGAATACACAATCATCACTTTTTTTGTATCCCTGGTTCAATTTCTTGTTTGAATTTAGAAAGGAAACTCTTACATTAAAAATATAATATGTTAAAACTTTCACCTTATATTTTATTATTCAAGTCTTAACTTCAATAAAATCAGGACATAAATACAATGAGTTACAGAAAGCTTCCGCTAGCTCCTTCTATCTTCATCCGAAATTTTAAAAGAGATACATAATTCCAATCCTAGCTAGCTCTTTCATGCGTAAAGATGAGGGGAGAGACGTGGGGTGAGGAGGACTTGAAGAGGTGAGGCTTTCATGTTGGTGAGCCCAGCCTGTCCTCGCATGTCCACTGTCTTGTTATCAGGAGTTGCAATATCAAAGCCAGTGAGCAGATTGGCGAGTGTGAGTTGCGTCATCAAGAGAGCAAAGGAGACTGCAGGGCACATTCTTCTGCCCGCACCAAAGGGAATCAGTTCAAAATGTTGGCCTCTTAAGTCCACACCTTTGTGAGTAGTCAGGAATCTCTCTGGCCTGAACTCTAATGGGTCTTCGTATACTTGTGGATCTCGATGGATTTTAGAGAGGTTGGTCAAGAGATGCGTGCCTGAGGGTATGTGGTACCCTGCCACTGTACAATCTTCTGTAGACTTGTGCATCACACTCAGAGGTGCTGCTGGGTACAAGCGCAACGTTTCCTTGAGGATGGCTTGCAGGTAAGGTAGCTTCTTCAAATCTGCTTCTGATGCCAACCTTTCTCTCCCAATTTGTGTCTCTACTTCATCTACTGCCTTCTTTAACACTTCACGATTGTTCATTAGTAAAGACAGTGCCCAAGTTAGTGTGGCTGTTGTTGTGTCTGTTGCCGCTAATATTAGGACCTGCAAATTAAAGTGCAAATTTCCCATTCAACTTTGCCAAGTTATCTATCCTTCAAGAGGCCATACCGGTTTGGGAACCAGTTTCGGTTCTAAACACTTTGTTTAGTAATCAGATTTGGATCGTCCAAATCTTATCTTGCGTGGTCTAGAATTTTAAAAAAACAAATATAGACAGCGTAAGATCATATTTGAACAGTCCAAATTTGATTAGCTCTCTCGGCTGAACAAGTGCTTAATAAGGAAATCAGTTCCGTTTGGGTTTGCTTATATATACTCGATGTACCTAAAGCGCTGCATACAACATTAATCTAGATGTGACAGTGCTTAGCAGGGAAACTAGCTAGTTCTTTTGGCTTGTTTATATATACTGAATGGACCAAACGCACAGCATACAACATTAATCTAGACTTGAAATATGTAAGAATATCATGAATATTCTAGAAATTTGAAAAATTAGAGATAAAATATGTGTGTGAAGGACTGACCAGGCTTGTAGCTTTTACCATAGTATTTGAATCGTAGCCATAAATCATTTCAGCTTCATCAGTGTTAGAAAGAAGCATGTCCATGAAGTCGCGGTGATGCTTAGGCTTGACTTGCCCTGAATCGGAGTTACTGTTGCGTTTGTGTTCATCCACCCAAAACTGAATAAAATTGTCCAACTCTTTGGCTGTATTCTTCATGGCCTTCTCTTGGCCACCCAGATCCAGCCACCTCAGATACGGCAACGCATCTGATATCAAGAATGCTCCACTTAGTTCGAACAAATCCCTCAGTGTTTTCCGAATCCTTTCGTTCCCTTCCGTCTCAGCAAAACGTTTTCCCACCACCATCCTATACACAACGTTCAACGTTATATCTCCAAACCATTTCTGCATCTCACAAGACAGAGGCACCGCTTCTAGTTTCTGATTACTATTGTTGTTCAATTCTACCCAACGATCGTAGGTATCCTTCATGGCTGACTTAACCTCGGACTCTCTCACATGTTTCAGCATCTCTAGGCGATGGTTGGAGAGGAGCTCCAGCGTGGCGATCTTCCGCACGTGACGCCAGTAGGATCCATAGGGACTGCCTCCGAGCATGCTGAAGTTGTAGCCCATGACTTCGCTGGCTACAAATTTTGGACGGCTAGCAAGCGCTCTATCGTTCACGGTGAAGCATTCCTTGGCAATCTCCCAGCTGCTCACAATCAACGTTGGGTGAACCCCAATCCTTAAGGTGAAGATTGGTCCGTATTTTTCGGCCATGTTGCCTAAAGTTTTGTGCGGTGGCTCTGACCCTCCTAAGAGGTGGAGGTGCCCTATTACAGGCCACGCGCCTCCAGCTTCCGGTGGTGCTTCTCTGGTCGTAGTTTTATTTCTGCGGTGGGTTTTTGATATGGAGAGAAAAAGGTAGAGAAGGAGCAACAATCCTATGATGCCTAACGCGACGCCTGATCGGATTATCATGTCCATGCCTGTGGTAATGTGGTTGTTTCTGGTGTTGTGTATGGACATGTTGCAAATGATACTAATTTGCTAGTTGTTGTGCTGCAATATATATAAAGAGAAATAGAGGAAAAACAGCAATAATAATACGAGAGGCTGATTTTTCACAACGTTGTTTACACAACTTTGTCTTCACCCAGAACCACAACACGAGTTTGATGAAATAAGCACCAGAAAGAGTCTTGGCGCTCCTGGAACCCACAGTTTCGTCCCACGGCGTCGTCATATCGCTTCAGGTCCAGGTGGATGGACATGATTGGGTGTCTCATGGCTAATATTTCATACCTGCCTAAGGTCACGATGATACAGTAAAGTGGAACAATCAATCATTCTTTCTTTATTATCTTATTTGAATTAATTTTTGGAGAATAGTTTCTAAAAAAAAAAGTGGAGAATAGTTTCTAAAAAATAGATTTTGACCAGAATAGGGTATGAGAAAAAAATGATTTTGATAAAATGATAGTGTTTAGACATTGTGGTCAAAATAGTTTTTTTCATGATGTGGAGCTCACAAGAGAGGATCAATAAGAGAGAGGGTGGGTCCATATAAGAAAAAGAACCAATGAGAGAGAGTTGGTAGGACCCATATAAGAAAAAAAGTAAAAAAAAAAAAAAGTTTTTCCCAACATCTAGGTTTTGAAATTAAAACCTAAATTTAAAATCAAAATCTAGATTTAGAAAAATTTTAGATGCTGGACAACTAAACCTAGGTTTTGAAAAGTTAGCCATTGTTAGATTAGTTATTGAAAGAATAGGTCGGATTTAGGAAAGTATAGACTTAAACCTAACTAAAATAATAAGAGATTTTTACTTCCTTCGCGTCTAAGTAAGGTAACCCACAAAGAAAAAAAAAAAAAAAAAAAAGAGGTAAGGTGTTTGATTTGGGAATTTTCCCTACCATTCATCTATCATAGACATGAATCAGGTAGGAAGATTTTCATTTCTTACCCCCTCTTTTCAGTATTTACAGTATTCCAGAAATTAGGAATAGAGAATCCATATTAAAGAAAATTGAAATAATGCTACCCTTTATTATTTAAAACATTACGGTCAATAATATTGATGAATTAAGTAAAGGTGCGGAAAGAGAGGGATTCGAACCATTTATCAGTTTCAAAGTATGATTATATTATTTCCTACTCAGGCACAAGTAAGACAAACTGTATCGGGCCGTGAGGGGCACAAATTTTCTCGGAAGGGTTAAAAAGTAGGTCCCACTCTAAATAGTGTTGGTAGGGCGGGACAAAAAGTTGGCTGCACTCTATATTATTCAAGCATTTCTTTTTGTCCTGGCAGATTATTCCAGCTTTTCGGTGCAAATTACACCACGTAAGGTTCAAATTCATCCACGTGTCCTCGGATCATCCCCTCTGATGCTCAGACTCCATGTACCACAGTTTATGATAAGCATTGAAAGTTAATTATCATTGCAGACGGTTTAAATTTGATTTGGATGGATGATATTGAATTTTTGTTGTTTTGGTATCTTCAAATATATATAATATAATATAAAGATAATCTCTTAATGTCTGTTTTTTAAAAAAATAATTTGTTTATTTAAAAATAATTAATTTAAAATATTAAATCCAGATTATTAAAATTCTATTTAAACAGTGTTGATCTCGTATAATTGGTTAGCTTTTGATGCTCGTCATCAGGACGACGACAAAAACTGGTTCCGTCTTCATGCCTCGCGAAGTATGTCTTCTCAACACGCCACGCCGTAAGCATTTTGAATGTTTCTTGCATAAATTGTATCACATCATCGTTATTACTAGTGGCATAGAAATAATATAGATAAAAACAAATTTTTTATATAATAGTATATATTATTAAAACGTATGCAACATTAAATTATATTCATTGATCTTGATTACAAATAGATGAATTAAAAATTACAACTATAGATGGAAAACGGCGTAGGAAAATGCGCATTTACTCTGAAATCTTCTTATAGTAACACGATTATTACTCTATCATTCATACACTATAACATTAAAAAATAAAATATGCTTTTTCTGGGCAGAGTTCTCCTTAGATTTTGTTGATTACGTCAAGTTGGCTGTATACTAATATATTCAGCCATTTCGACTTTCGGTGCTAGCCACGTTAATTAATTAGATTCATAATTCATCCACATGATGTATCGGATCTCTCAAGCCTCATCCCTCTGAACATAAATCGTATTACGTTTCATCATCATTACAGTCGTGCATAAATAAATTAATGATGAATATATTACATCAAATTCCGTCAAACAACCAAATACTCGCACACATGACGTTATAATAAAGAAATAAAAAGTTATAGAAAAGTTTCCCGTCTATCACACTTGTAAACAAAGTAGAAGTCTCACTTATTGACTTATTTTGCTCTTTAGATCTACATACCACAAATCATTTATTACACTTTGTTTACACAGTACCAGTAGTTTTTTTAATATGTTTAGAGAAAGAAAAATACAAGAGGGGCGTTTATTTCTGTTTATGGCTTGATCCTCGCTTGATGTCTCACTTTTATCCATAGAGATGATGAGGAAGACGTGGAGTGAGAAGGACTTGGAGTGGTGAGGCTTTCATGTTGTAACGACCCCTCTTAATTACCATATAATTAATTTCCAAACCAAGTAAAATATTAAATATCACATAATACATATTAGGAGGTTTCGTCCACAGCACAAACCCCAGTATGCAGCGTAATATTCAACATAAAACCAAAAAGACCCTTAAGTTTGGCAATATACATTATGCTCATGTAACCAAACGAAACATACGATTGATATCAAATCAAGTCTCGTTTGCCTTCCCCTTGGTAACACCACCTGAACTCTCGCCTGAAAATTTAAAATATTGATAGGGTGAGTCATACGGACTCCGTAACCACAATTTCCACTTTAACAAATATGCAGGGAATGATTATAATATAATTAAGCGGGCAAAATATATGTTCATATAACATAAAGTTCAATCTTTCCAAAACATTATTATTTCAAGAAAACCATTCAATATGCATAAAACTCCCTCAACCATCCTTATAACCTCCTTAACCGCTGACAAAATCCATGAGCTATAACATATAATAGGATTAGTCTTTTTGACAAGACTGCACCAAGCTCTCCAATAATGAGGTGTAACCCGGCCAAAGGCTACAGAACTCATATCAGATCATGGATTTCCTTTCCGTCAAAAATGGAAAGGTGTCACCTACCCTTGAGCTGACCCTTAACCCGGCCAAAGGAAAGGGTGATACCAAGGGTCCTGAATGCCAAAGCCATCCACTGTGCACACGGTGGTGGCTATACCACGTGGTATAAAAGAATCAAACCTCTCCTCAATCACAACACCACATCCAACATCTCAACATCTCAACATCACAATCTTCAATATCAATAATTTATCCATATATTTCATATTTAATGCTATGCATCATCAATCATTCAAATAAATTATTCATGCCCACTTAACTAAAAATTACTAAAAACATGATTAATACTATCATTGTACATTTTTTATATATAAATTACTATAACATATTTATAGCAGTTAAAAATACCAACATACGTATATAATCATTTCAACAAGCATACATGATAAATTGGAAAGTGGTTACCTCAAATTCTTGACACAACTAAACTTGAGAATTTAACTCCAACAAGCCAAATTCAAATTCACTCTACAATAAATATATATATTTACATGTTAATATAATTTATAATAATTGCTAATTATTACAAAATAGCAAATAATAACCCCCATAATTAACTCAATTTTCTTAAAAATAACAACAATTTATCTATTCATCAAATTCCTTTTTAAATCAAAATTTCTTAACTCTATTTCACAATAAAATATTTAATAACCATAATTCTCTAACTATAATATCAAATTATAATTTATAATTTCACATAACTCAAAATCTGTAAAACTAAACCGATTAAAATTTCAATAATACTTCCAATAACTCAAAATAAATTATTTAATCCAAATTTAATCGGTCAAAAACGTTTCTAAAGCATAATTTATTATTTATTTAAGAAAAAATTAATTATAAAATCATACAATAACCAAATGGTAAATCTAAACCGATTAAAATCAACAATTAATTATTCTCTACATATCTACAACCATCTTTTGTAAAAACTCAAATTCTCCCAAAATCCTAACCCCAAATTTCTCGTTAATCAATATAATATTACTATCAATACGAAGATCAAAATATGTAGAACAACTTTTATGAAGGAAGTTTGTTAAGAAAACGTGATCTTAAGTACCAAAATTATCTGCTAAAATTCAAAACCTTACCTGTTAAACTGCGTTCGCTCCGCTGATCGCCTCTCGTGAAACTTGAATGAAAAACTGAAGCAAAGGTATTAATAATACCTTCCGTGCGTTTTCATTTTCCACAGCGGGTCCCATATGTTTTGTTTTTATTATTTATTTATTTATTTATCAAGCGGGTCCCACATGTTTTTAAGAAAAAATCTGCCGACAGTTTTTTTTTTTTTTTTTTTTTATAATATTACAACTCTACCCACCTAAATAGAATTTTGTCCCCAAAATTCACAACAATCAATAGAAAAACACAACACAAGATTCTTACAAAATATTTAAGCGTACCTAAACAAACAAATTAGGGAAATCACGTCGCATTCGCTCTTCAGTTTCCCAAGTAGCATCCCCAGGAGACATACCCTTCCAGAAAACTTTTAGGAGACGGATTGTTCTGTTCCGCAATTGCTTATCTTTTACATCTAAAATCTTTTCTGGTCCGGGCACATAAGTCAAATTTTCCCTTAAAACTTCTTCAGGCTCAATCACATGGGAAGGATCTGAATGATATTTCTTAAGTTGTGACACGTGAAACACATTATGCACACCTGACAAATGTGGCGGCAAGGCGATTCGATAGGCAACTAATCCAATTCGCTCCAATATCTCGTAGGGTCCAATGAAACGAGGAGTTAACTTTTTGGCTTTAATGGATCTGCCAATACCAGTCACTGGTGTAACCTTAAGGAACACGTGGTCACCCACTTCAAACTCTAAAGGTCTACGCCGCCTATCCGCATAGCTCTTTTGTCTGCTTTGAGCGGTCAACAACTTTTGGCGAATCATCTCAATTTTCATAGTAGTTACATCCACAAAGTCCGGCCCAATCACAGTTCTTTCTCTCAATTCAGTCCAACAAAGAGGTGATCTACATTTTCTTCCATATAATGCCTCGAAAGGAGCCATCTGTATGCTTGAATGGTAACTATTGTTGTAAGCAAATTCTGCTAAAGGCAGGTGAGAATCCCAATTACCAGGCAGCTCAATTGCGCAAGCTCTCAACATATCCTCAAGAGTTTGAATCGTTCTCTCAGTTTGACCATCAGTCTGCGGATGATAAGCTGTACTGAATTTCAGCCTAGTCCCCATGGCCTCCTGTAACGCTTTCCAGAAATTTGACGTGAACCTTGGATCGCGGTCTGACACAATTTCTATAGGTACACCATGCAACCTAACAATCCAATCCACATACAACTGGGCTAGCTTCTGCAAACTATATCCAATATGGATCGGCAAGAAATGAGCTGACTTCGTCAATCTGTCTACAATGACCCATATGGCATTATGGTGCGTAGTATTAGGCAATCCCACAATAAAATCCATAGAAATGCTGTCCCACTTCCACTGAGGAATCTGTAAAGGTTGAAGTAGCCCTGAAGGTTTTTGATGCTCAATCTTCACTTTCTGACAAGTCAAACACCTCATTACGAAGTCTGTCACATCTTGTTTCATATTAGGCCACCAATAATTTCGCTTTAAATCATTGTACATCTTAGTGATCCCCGGATGAATAGTATACTTGCTTCGATGCGCTTCTTCTAAAATACAAGTCTTAGCTTCTTCATCATTCGGAACACAAACCTTCCCTTTAAATCTCAAAATACCATCACTACCTACGTCAAAATCATTGACTCTTCCTTCCTCTAATTCTTCCTTAATTTTCAGTAGATATTCATCCTCCAACTGAGCCATCTTTAACTCCTTCCAAAATTCATTCTCAATTTGTACAGATTGCATCATAACTTTACTGACTAGCATGTTTATGTCCTTCAACCTTTCTAACCAGTGGTTCTCATAAAGACTCAAATGAAATACATGAATAGCTTTTCTGCTTAAAGCGTCTGCAACAACGTTGGCTTTACCGGGATGATACTTTAGTTCGAAATCATAATCTTTTAGAAATTCCATCCACCTCCTTTGCCTATTGTTAAGCTCCTTCTGATCCACTAGATACTTTAAACTCTTATGATCAGTAAAAATTTCAAATCGTGAACCATAGAGATAGTGCCTCCAGATCTTCAGTGCAAATACAACTGCTGCCAATTCTAAGTCATGGGTCGGATAATTCTCTTCATGTGGCCTTAATTGTCTGGAAGCATAAGCAACAACTTTTCCTTCTTGCATCAATACGCATCCCAGACCCTTCAACGAAGCATCAGTATACAAAGTATAGGATAAAGCAGGATTAGGAATAACTAACACTGGTGCAGAAGTTAACTTCCTCTTCAACTCTTGAAAAGCGGTTTCACACTTACTTGTCCAAATAAAAGGTTGATCCTTCCTGGTTAGCTTAGTAAGTGGTATTGCTAACTGAGAAAAACCTTGTATAAACCTTCTGTAGTATCCAGCTAATCCCAAGAAACTTCTAATTTCAGTCACAGACTTTGGTTGTTCCCACTGAAGAACTGCATCAACTTTGGTAGGGTCCACTGCAACCCCTTCAGCTGAAATTACATGGCCAAGGAACTTTACTTCTCTAAGCCAAAATTCGCACTTGTTCAATTTTGCATAAAGCCTGTGCTCTCTCAACACTTGCAACACTGTTCTAAGATGCTCTCGGTGTTCCTCTTCATTTCGAGAGTAGATGAGAATATCATCTATGAAAACCACCACAAACTTATCTAAATATGTTCTAAATATCCGGTTCATATAGTCCATGAATACCGCTGGAGCATTAGTTAACCCAAACGGCATTACTAGAAACTCATAATGACCGTATCGTGTACGAAAGGCCGTCTTAGAGACATCCTCTGCTTTAACTCTCAATTGATGATATCCTGACCTTAAGTCAATTTTGGAGAATATCGATGACCCTTCAAGTTGATCTAGCAAGTCATCAATCCTTGGAAGAGGATATTTGTTCTTGATGGTGACTTTGTTTAGTTGACGGTAATCAATGCACAACCGTAAGGTCCCATCCTTCTTTTTCACGAATAGAACAGGTGATCCCCATGGTGATACACTTGGTCTGATAAATCCCTTCTCAAGTAGTTCTTCTAGTTGCTTCTTCAATCTGCTAGTTCTGCTGGAGCCATTCGATAGGGGGCCTTTGAGATAGGTTCTGTACCAGGCACCACGTCAATCGAAAATTCTACTTCTCGCTCAGGGGGTAATCCTGACATTTCCTTTGGAAAAACCTCAGGAAACTCATTCACTATTTCAATTCTATCAATCCCTTCCTCTATCTCAGCTTGAACAGAGAAGAAAACCATATAGGCTTGACATCCCTGTTTGATACAACTTTCAACTTGAACAGCAGATAACAATAGAGGGCCACTAGACACCTCTCTGGACGCAGCATACACAGGTAAAGAAATAGTTTTTGCTCTACACTCGAGTATGGCACCATTGGCTGTAAGCCAATCCATGCCCACAATTACATCAAGTCCCTTAAGGGGTAAACAAATAAGATCAATTTTTGTCTTACGACTCTCAAACTCCAATGCAAGATTCATACATGCATTAGAAGTTTTTACAGAAGATCCAGCAGGAGTTGAAACATTTACATCGAAAGGTAACTCAGAAACATCTAAGTTTAGTCTCTTAGCACAATCAAAAGCTATAAAGGAGTGTGTAGCGCCAGAGTCAAACAATGCAAGAATATCATCATTTTGCAATTTAATTTTACCTCTAATGAGATTAGGTGAAGTACCCGCCTCCTCTTGTGTCAAAGCAAAGACTCGTCCTGGCATGATAGGTCTGGAGACTTGAGAGGTCTGCTTGCCTTCTGGACAGAAGCGAGAAATGTGTCCCACCTTACCGCAAGTGAAACAAGTCAAATTGCCTTGTGGACAAAAACGAGAGGTGTGCCCCACCTTACCACAAGCATAGCAGGTCAAACAATTTCCCTGATGATACCTTCCACATTTCGAGCAAACTGGAGTCCTAGCAGTACTAGGCACAGGGGCAGTAGAGCCTCTATAAGATGACTGACTTCTCCCACCTTGACTCCTCTGAGCTTGAGTCCTCGAACCTGATCCACTCTGAAATGATCCCATCGGTTGCTTGTTCTTCTTTTCTGGGTATCCAGAGTTTCCAAAACTATAATTACTCCTCTTGTTAAAACCCCCAGTAGGACCAGTATAAGATGAAATTCTTCCTTGTGGATCCCTCCTCGGCTCGAACTCATAATTATAACCTCGTATCTCTGCATCCAAGAGACGAAGACGTGTACACATGTCCTCAAAAGAAGTAATCCGTAGAGGTATCAGCTGTCTTTTAAACTCTGGGCGTGCCTTCTGTAGCAGCCTATCTGCCATCCATGCTTCATTCTTTTGTGATTTACCATCAACAGTGTACTTCACGAGCTCCAGATATTGTGCAATGAATGAGTCCATATCCAGGTCACCTTGTTGAAAATTATAGAACTCAGTCTCCTTGAGTGACTGTAAAGCTGCAGGAAAGTAGTGTTGACTGAACATCACCTTGAACTCGTTCCAGTTCGGAATGGTCCCATCTGTAGGCTTGACACTTTTCCACCACATCTTTGCATTATCTACCAATAATACCACTGCTATTATTACCTTTTGTTTTTCATCACATTCAACTACAGAGAAAATAGTCTCTAATCGATCAATCCAGCCTTCACTAACTTTTGGATTAAACTTGCCGTCAAAGGTTTGAGGTGAGAATTTATGCACCTCTTTCCACACTTTAGTGATGGAAACTCCATTATACTCATCTTTAGATCTTTTATCCTTTGTCTCCAAGGTAGTATTATGGCCACTACTAGAATGATGACCATCGTGAGCTCTAGTATCCTCAAACCCACTTTCATGAATAGAGTGTCTGTCCTCATGATCTTTCCCTTTGTTCAATTCCTCCTCGTGCCTTTGCACCATTTGACCAAGCCCACGTACTGTGGTCAACAGCTCTCGTAAAATGTCATTAGTATCTTGTGGTCCTATAGGTTGATCATGGTCAACTCGGTCTCCAACTGAGTGCGTTTTACTCGTATCTCCCATTTCTATTCTCCTACAAGGAGAAAAACTAATTGGTCAGACAAAAAGGAAAAGCACATGAGTAACTAATGTATATTGCCGATACAACTATATGCAAATGAAAATACCAGAGAACCTTGAAACTCAAAGCTCTGATACCAAAAATGTAACGACCCCTCTTAATTACCATATAATTAATTTCCAAACCAAGTAAAATATTAAATATCACATAATACATATTAGGAGGTTTCGTCCACAGCACAAACCCCAGTATGCAGCGTAATATTCAACATAAAACCAAAAAGACCCTTAAGTTTGGCAATATACATTATGCTCATGTAACCAAACGAAACATACGATTGATATCAAATCAAGTCTCGTTTGCCTTCCCCTTGGTAACACCACCTGAACTCTCGCCTGAAAATTTAAAATATTGATAGGGTGAGTCATACGGACTCCGTAACCACAATTTCCACTTTAACAAATATGCAGGGAATGATTATAATATAATTAAGCGGGCAAAATATATGTTCATATAACATAAAGTTCAATCTTTCCAAAACATTATTATTTCAAGAAAACCATTCAATATGCATAAAACTCCCTCAACCATCCTTATAACCTCCTTAACCGCTGACAAAATCCATGAGCTATAACATATAATAGGATTAGTCTTTTTGACAAGACTGCACCAAGCTCTCCAATAATGAGGTGTAACCCGGCCAAAGGCTACAGAACTCATATCAGATCATGGATTTCCTTTCCGTCAAAAATGGAAAGGTGTCACCTACCCTTGAGCTGACCCTTAACCCGGCCAAAGGAAAGGGTGATACCAAGGGTCCTGAATGCCAAAGCCATCCACTGTGCACACGGTGGTGGCTATACCACGTGGTATAAAAGAATCAAACCTCTCCTCAATCACAACACCACATCCAACATCTCAACATCTCAACATCACAATCTTCAATATCAATAATTTATCCATATATTTCATATTTAATGCTATGCATCATCAATCATTCAAATAAATTATTCATGCCCACTTAACTAAAAATTACTAAAAACATGATTAATACTATCATTGTACATTTTTTATATATAAATTACTATAACATATTTATAGCAGTTAAAAATACCAACATACGTATATAATCATTTCAACAAGCATACATGATAAATTGGAAAGTGGTTACCTCAAATTCTTGACACAACTAAACTTGAGAATTTAACTCCAACAAGCCAAATTCAAATTCACTCTACAATAAATATATATATTTACATGTTAATATAATTTATAATAATTGCTAATTATTACAAAATAGCAAATAATAACCCCCATAATTAACTCAATTTTCTTAAAAATAACAACAATTTATCTATTCATCAAATTCCTTTTTAAATCAAAATTTCTTAACTCTATTTCACAATAAAATATTTAATAACCATAATTCTCTAACTATAATATCAAATTATAATTTATAATTTCACATAACTCAAAATCTGTAAAACTAAACCGATTAAAATTTCAATAATACTTCCAATAACTCAAAATAAATTATTTAATCCAAATTTAATCGGTCAAAAACGTTTCTAAAGCATAATTTATTATTTATTTAAGAAAAAATTAATTATAAAATCATACAATAACCAAATGGTAAATCTAAACCGATTAAAATCAACAATTAATTATTCTCTACATATCTACAACCATCTTTTGTAAAAACTCAAATTCTCCCAAAATCCTAACCCCAAATTTCTCGTTAATCAATATAATATTACTATCAATACGAAGATCAAAATATGTAGAACAACTTTTATGAAGGAAGTTTGTTAAGAAAACGTGATCTTAAGTACCAAAATTATCTGCTAAAATTCAAAACCTTACCTGTTAAACTGCGTTCGCTCCGCTGATCGCCTCTCGTGAAACTTGAATGAAAAACTGAAGCAAAGGTATTAATAATACCGTGCGTTTTCATTTTCCACAGCGGGTCCCATATGTTTTGTTTTTATTATTTATTTATTTATTTATCAAGCGGGTCCCACATGTTTTTAAGAAAAAATCTGCCGACAGTTTTTTTTTTTTTTTTTTTTTATAATATTACACATGTTGGTCTGCCCAACTTGTTCTCGCATGTCCACTGGCTGGTTATCAGGAGTTGCAATATCAAAGCAATGCAAGAGACTAGCAAGTGTGAGTTGCATCACTAGGAGAGAAAATGAGATCCCAGGGCAGATTCTTCTTCCAGCTCCAAAGGGAATGAATTCAAAATTCTGGCCTCTTAAGTCAAAACCCTTGTGGGTAGTGAGAAATCTTTCTGGCCTAAACTCCAAGGGATCTTCATATACTCGTGGGTCTCGATGAAGCTTTGAGAGATTCGTCAAAAGACGCGTACCAGAGGGTACGTGGTAGCCAGCCACAGTGCAATCTTCCACAGACTCGTGCACCACACTTAGTGGGGCAGCTGGGTACAGACGCATGGTTTCCTTGAGGATTGCCTGAAGATAAGGAAGGTTCTTCAAGTCTGATTCCAATACTAACCTTTCTCTCCCGACTTTAGTGTCTAATTCATGCACTGCCTTCTTTAGGACTCGAGAATTGTTGAGAAGTGAAGATAGAGCCCAAGTCAGTGTCACTGTTGTTGTGTCTGTCCCACCTAGAATCAGGGCCTGCATGTGCAAGTTTCCCATTCAACTTTTAGAGCTCAGAATGTGGTTGCTGATAAATTAGCTAAAGATGGTCTCTCTCACTCGATTTTCCATGATTCATGTAGCATTTACGGGCCTTAGTTCATCAAGATTGTATGGGAATGGATTCCCCACCTAGTTAATCGCTTTAGTTTTGGGCTTTGACCCTCTTTTGTACCCAAAAAAAATATATATAATGCAAGATTATTAATGGTCCCAAGTCAAAACTCAAAACCAGAGCGCATGGGCTCATACTCTGCACATGCGTATTTTGACTATTTTCTATTCTGGGAGGTAGCCTTCTAAATACGCAAGTCATATATGGAAGTGAAAAGGACGAGTTGAAGTTACGTGCACGGCCATATTAACGATAAGTATGCTCTAAATTAAATTTGCTTCCCATTACTTCTACCCTTATTGAAATATATGTTTGAAAATTTAATGAGTGGGTAAATTGAAAATTAGTATTAATTATATGAATAAAATCAAAAAATGAGCATTAATTATCTTATAAGTAATTTATATTTTGAACTAAATAATTTATCTAAGGGTTTGTTTAGTATGAGGGGAGGGGGAGGGATAGGGGATGGAAATAGGGGGATTTTGCTCCCTTCCCCTTATTTGGATAGCTAAAATTTCCCCCCTAACCCTCCCCTCCAAAATTAGAGGAATTGGAAGGAAAAGGTTATTGTTTTGTCTTATATTGATCAATATGTTCATGTTATTTTAAAATATTCCTACAGTACCCTTTTCATTATTTATACAAAACTAAGTCACAGATTCATATGCATCGATCATTGATACAGCTCCCTTCCTACATTAAACATGGTAATATGAAAATCCCTTCCCTTTTTTTTCTTTTTGTTAATCCAAATAAGGTAGAAGAAAATCCCTCTCAGTCCCTCCCCTCCCCTCCATTGAGCCAAACACAACCTAAAAACAACCTGTATTGTGGATTGAAGGGACTTACTAGCATTTATTTTTCTTCTCATTATACCTAAAATCAGAGGCGGTTAGAAGGGGTAGTGGCAGGGAGGGAGCACAGCTACCTGAATTTAAAATTTTTCCTTTTATTATAATTATAATTTTTTTTGAATGGCTAATTATAATTATACAATATGTCTGCACTCCAAGATGTATATAAACTTTATGCTATATGTATTGACCCTTCTTATTTTTAAGTTCAACTCGCCTCTGTCTGAAATTATGGTCAAACTCGATTCATTTCACATACTACCTCTCCTCTCGTACTGATTATAAGATATCAACTAGAAGTAATTTTTTGTTTCAAATATGAGGCACCAACTGACACATTAATTAGTTTTCTCCACTCTATCCTTGTATTTATTTATAAGACATCAACGAAAAATAATTTTTGGTCCCAAATACAAGATATTATCTATCATATTAATACTTTTTGAAAGTTGGAAAAATTAACTCATAAAGTTTAAAGAGGTGCAAAGTTGTACGAAGATGATTAAATTTAAGATAAATTTAATCACTTGGCTATCATTCACTAGTTTGTGAAAATTAGTAGTTGGAGCCTTGGAGGGTTGGAGTCTTATAAATTATACACCTTCCGGTCCTATTTATAAGAAACTTTTTCTCTCATCGGGTTAATCCCTTTCATAAGTAACTTTCACTTTTTGTTTGAAATTAAAATGTAATTTTTTTTCCTATTTTACCCTTATTAAATACTCATTCTCTCTCATATCTTACATTCATCACTTCTCATACTTTTTATCTATTCTCTCTCCTATACTCTTGTTATAATTAGAGACATGCATGAAAAAAAAATGATATTTTTTATACATTTATTATTTTTAACTCCCGATTTTTTATTTCTACCCCACCTGGAAGTTTGCATCTACCCCACTTAGAAGTTTGCATCTAGACAGAACATTATTATATATCTGGACGCCACTAGAGGCATCTTCACGTGAACATGTAGAAAACAAAAAGCAATGAAAATGAGATCTAGAAAATTAAATATCAAATATAAACAAAAACGAAAAAAGGATTAGAGGAATAAGAGGAGGACTGACCAGGCTTGTAGATTTAATGATAGTATTAGCATCCTGGCCATCGATAATTTCAGCTTCATCAACGATGGAAAGAAGCGCGTCCATGAAGTCACTGTGCTCTGGCTTGGCTTGTCCTGAATCAGCATCTCTGTGGCGTCTGTGTTCATCCACCCAGAACTGAATAAACTGGTCCAGCTCTTTGGCTGTCTTCTTCATGGCCTTCTCTTTGCCGCCCAAATCCAACCACCTCAAATACGGCAGCGCATCTGATATCACAAACTCTCCCATCAGATTGAAGAAATCCCTCAGTGGTTTCAGTCTCGTTTGGTTCTCTTCACTTTCATCTAAGCGTTTCCCTGCCACAATTCTGAGCACAACACTGAAGCTTAGGTCTCCAAACCATTTCTTCATCTCAAGCAAAAGAGGCACTGATTCCGAATTCTGACCACCATCATTATTGTTCAATAACTCTACCCAACGGTTATAGGTATCTTTCACGGCCGACTTAACCTCGGACTCTCGCATATGTTTGAGCATCTCTAGGCGGTGGTTGGAGAGGACCTCGAGGGTGGCGATCTTGCGAATGTGACGCCAGTAGGGTCCGTAGGGACTGGTGCCGAACATGCCAAAGTTGTAGCCCATGATTTCGAAGGCTAGGATTTTGGGCCGGCCGGCGAAGGCTAGGTCGTTCACGGTGAAGCACTCCTTAGCGATCTCCCAACTGCTCACAATCAAGGTTGAGTAAACCCCAAGCCTGAGGGAGAAGATTGGTCCGTATTTGTCTGCCATCTTGGCTAAGGTTATGTGTGGTGGCTCTGGGCCGCCTAAGAGGTGGAGGTGCCCCGTCACAGGCCATGCACCGCCTGCTTCCGGTGGTGGCTTTCTGGGTGTCGTTTTGTTTTTGAAGCTTCTTGATAGGGAGAAGATAGCACAGAGAAAAAGGAAGAATCCAAGGATGGTAACCGGAACGGTTGATTGGCCGGAGATTATGAGGTCCATGGCCATTGTTTTTGTTGCTCTGGTTAGTGGTTGGATAAGGCTCCTTGCAAAGGAGAAGACGCTGCTTAAGAAGGGGGGCGTGCTTTTGGGACCAAGCTCTTTTAGATAAAATAAGGTACTGGACAAAATATAGTGATGGACTTCATGGCTGGGAAACGTTAATTTTTAATTGTTTCTGATCTCATGAATGAGGGCCAACTGTCCCAAGAAAATGGGGAAAATTTCACTGTACCCCTACGTAGTGAATCATTCTCAAACAATACCCAAACCTTTCTGAAACTTCACAGTACCTCTAGAAGCTAAATTAAAAATAAAATTTGTAGGTGAAAAGACAATTGTTCCCCTATTTTACAAGTTATATATAGGGAAAATTCCAAAAAACTACACTCAAAATATAAAAAGGACAAATCAGTACATCAAAATTCAGAAAAAACGAATCAGGCGGGTGTCAGAAAAAGGAGGAATCTGTCCTTTTGAAATTTCGGCCAAATTACGAAAATGCCCTTCAGCACTTTATGCACACTTCAGAATAACAACATGATATTCGGAATTAACACTTCCGGATTCGTTATTAACAACTTCAATTCTTCTTTTACAATTCACAAGTTTCAGGGCCAATATATAACACCACCGATCTCGCCATTAACAACTCCGGATTCGATATTAACAACTCCATTTTCTTCTTTTGCACTTAACAAATTTCAGGGCCAATAACACCATTGATCTCGTCATTAACAACTCCTATGTTGTTATTCCTACTGAGGGTTGAAGGGCATTTTCGTCATTTGGCCGAATTTCAAAATGCCAGATTCCTCTGCCCGTCTGACACAGCCTGATCTGTCCTTTTGCAATTTCAATGTACTGAATTGTCCTTTTGCTATTTCCAATGTAGTTTTTTGGAATTTTCCCTTATATATAATTATTTATAAGACACATGTGTGAATTTATAAATTAAATATGCTTATTTGTAAGATAAGTAAATGAAATTACAAGACCCTTTCGGTTAGATATGGAACAATATGCATATTCACAAGAATACATGCTATGTATTATATACATGTGAGAATTTACAATCAAATACGTGTATTTATAGGATCCTTTCGGTCATATATAAGATAGGTCATATATAAGATAAGGGTATAAATATCTTTTCAATAAAAAAAAACTTAATTTCAAATTAACTTTAAAAGATTCAGTGAAGTTTCAAAAAAATTTATTATAATTTGCAAGAGATGGGTGTAATAAAATTTTACCAAGAAACAAACATGATTATTACTGTATTGTTTAATTTATAATATGACAGATCCTCTCGCAGATTCGAGATTCCTATGTGCCCTGTTAGATCGCACCGTTTTTCAGTCGTAATGCGTAAATTTTTTCCTTTCAATTTTCTTGGGACAAATAGTTTTGCACGCAACTTTTTTACATTAAAATACAAATCATGGTATATGTATTTAAATCAAAATTTTTCTGCATATATTATTTACATGTTTAGGTCATAAGTTTTATTGCCCTTTTTATTGAAAAATAAAATATCATTTATCTCATAAGTATATGAAAATACTTTTAAGTAATATATTCTCATTTCTCCGTTCCCTTCCAACAAAAAAGGTTTTTTCCCCCTACCCTCGACCAAACAAAGCGTTAAGCACAGTATAAAAGCGATGAGTTTTGAAATTATTCTGTCCTCGATATTTTTTGGTTTTAATTTTTCCAATTTCATCAAGATGTCACTGAAGGAAGGTCAACAAAAAGATGTCACTCAAGGGACATTTTTATTTTTTTATACAACTGAAATTCATCAATCGATGAGGTAAAAAAAAAAAAACATGTCGATTATTTTCCGTTGACTTTGGACTTGTAATAGTAATCGTTCATTGATTTCATATAACATAATTGAAATTAATGGGGATAAAGGAAAACGGAGGGATATACAAACTGATTCTTGTTCACAAACTGATGTTGGAAGCAAAGTTACAAACAAGTACGACAACTTACGCCTGGCAAGGAAGAAAGCCGATTGCCTCGCCCTTGGCTAGGGTTAGTAACACCACAAAAAAAATCATTTACACCCATCATTCAAGCCGCATTGCTAATTTTTTTTTAGATATATGCATCTTCTTATTAGAAGTAATTTTATCATTTTTAAGTGGAGATTCGAATATTGATTTATCTTGATATAAAGAACTAATCCCTTCCACCAAATCTAACCTTTACTAGAATCACTATTTTGACAACAAATGATATGTCATAGGACCCATGGCCTGCTCTATGAAATTAAAGGAGATTTAAGGTACCATGCACTACGTAAGCTATAAGTTCTACACTTGCAAAACTCTTCGGCCAGCTTACTAACACCACATGTGCACACCACCGTGTTCTTATAGGACTCAAATTTAACTTGTTAGGTTTGTTCGTAGCTTACCCGGCCCCTAATCCCAACCTAGTTTTTTTTTTCGCCCACTCTGTCAATTACTCCCTCTTATCTTTTTCAAGCTATAATTAACATATCAATATTATAAAACATGACGGTAGAAATCAATTGCAGCTGAATCTTGATTAAATTAAAGTAAGGGTAGCGGCCCCACTAGATTTTGCTTTCATTTTAAATATGTTTGTATCATATATGCAGAAAATATTATTTTATAAATAAATTCTTCTCCTGCCCCCTTAATTAAACCTTTTTATTATGTTTTACGTCATTTAAAGTCACCCTCCCCCGGAAAAATATTTTCTGGTTGAGTTCCTGATCTCAGATGTGTTTTTAAATAAACTTAGAAGGTTTATATTTAAGCTTATATTTAGTGTGTGTTTGGATTAGCTTTTTTAATAGCTTTTACGACTTATAAGGTAAGTATGTGAGAGAAGTTTTATCGGTTACGCAAACCATAATTTAAAACCATGATTTGACATGTCAAACACACATTTATTATCTCAGTCTCAAGAATGAGATCCCCGATTACTAAGTCCACGGGTAGTCACTATCTTGATAAAAGTCTCGTCACGCACACAAATAAAAAATAATATAATTAAGGAAAGATCTTCTCAAGATTGCGGGTAACGTGAGCCACATAAAAGTTCGTTGAGGTATATTTTTAATCTTTTATGTTTACATAAGTTTTTATTTTAATTTCTTAAATTTATAAAATATACTTTTAATCTTTAAAATTTAATACTATTAGTGTTATTAACAAAAATCACTGACTAAATAAAATTAAGTGGCGATTGAGCAATACTAGTCTTATTGTTTAACTTTTAATTCCCATTTTAATTATTTAAAATATAATAAAAAATTCTTAAGATATTATATGTGACCTCTTCGTTCCGTCATCTCTTCCTTCCTTGGTCAAATCTAAATTTTTGCATTTTTGAATACTAAAATAAAAATACCTAATTTAAAATAAAAATATTATCAAATCTAACTTAAAACATCAAACATTATCCACGTTTAACAAAACAAAAATTCTAAAAAGTAAAACACTAATTTAAAATACTAAATTTTTGCATTCTTGAATACTAAAATAAAAATACCTAATTTAAAATAAAAATATTATCAAATCTAACTTAAAACATCAAACATTATCCATGTTTAACAAAACACAAACACAAATTCTAAAAAGTAAAACACTAATCCCCACAACCACAATCAAATAAATAACTAAATAAAGTTATAATCATAAACTAAATACTAAATAATATTTTAAAGTGGCTAACATTAGATAAGTATAAGAATTGTAATTTATCTCAAGTTATAAAATCTATTTGGTAATGACGATATTAAAGATAAGTGGCGAAGAATGAGAGAATTTGCAATGCCAAAAAAAAAAAGATAATCCCTATAAATTAAAGTCATATAAATATCATATATGACTATGTAATATAATAATATACAAATTTATTTTTTTAAAACATTAAATTGGCTTAAACAGGCAGGTCCTGTAAGACTATAAGGCAAGTCAATTTAAACCTGCAATTCTATAGAGCTAGCCTATTTAGACTCAATTTTTTTTTATAGGCTCTAAACTATAAGCATGATTTTTCAAGGGCTCAGACCTAAAGCAACTGATTTAACCAACTCGACCTGATTTTCCAATTCTGAGAGATGTCATGGGGTAAGGAGATCTAGGAGCGGTGAGGCTTTGATTTTGGTGGGCCCGACCTGATGTCCTCGCATATCTACTTATCGTGGGCCCGACCTGATGTCCGACGTGGGGTAAGTAGATCTTGGAGCGATTAGGCTTCGATGTTGGTGGGCCCGACCTAATGTCCGACGTTGGCATCATTTATTTTTTGTTAATAAATCTTTATTATGTAAGTTGAGATAAAACTTTTCTTACATATTTATCTCGTATAACATAAATCATGATTTATAAATATTTATAAATAAAAAATAAACTATTCCAAACAAGTACTAAATTTATTATTAAGCAGCTTCATGCTGAAAAACAATTCTATTTCTTTTTTATGCTCAAATGCTATTTTCTATTAGATATATATATATATATATATATATATATATATTTCACCCATGAGAAAATGAAAATTTAGTGCCAGCCTCATAAGATAACATTGATAATTTTGTCCTGAGAATTTGATAAATTGCGGGGCGCGGCAACTTTGTCATTTTCCTTTTACACATGCATGGCATTTTTTGGTCCAAATACGTGCGTTCCCACGAGTTGCCATTTCCAACAACAGGCTGCCTAATTTAATTTTTCATCTTAAGTCTAAACAGAACGCATCATAAAGCAAGAAATTAGGATTGTACTGTAAGATTGAGCATAAATAATAATAATAATACTGCTATAATAAAGGACTAGTGATATATGTGAAGGACTCTGACGAGGCTGGTGGCTTTAAGATTATGTTTGGTTCAACCTAAATTAGGTTAAGTGAGATTTATTTAAATTATGTTAGGGAAGGTTATAATGTTGTTTGGTTCAAGAAGAGGGTAGGTGAGGTTTGATATCTTGTTTGATTCAGGAGGTTAGGTTTGGTGAGTTAATTATAAGTGGACAAAAATGCCCTTCTAGATATTTTCCTTCTTTATTTATAATGTATTTATTAATAATAGTTATTTGTAAAATTATTATTTATAAAATAATTATTCTAACAATTATATACACTTCTTTCACAATGTATTTATTAATAATAATTATTTATAAAATAATTATTCTAACAATGATATACACTTCTTTTATATATTATTCTCTTTTTATAATACATAAAAAGATGAGTTATAATAAAAAAATTGGATTTAAATTAATTACATACCATAAATATATAAAAAAATATAACTTACTTTTAAAAAATATCCTTGTTTATAGGGAAAAAAGTGAGAAAATAATTATTTAATGCAGTGAAAATAACCATTAATTAATGATAGTAGAAATGATAAATGATAATACAAATTTGAGACAGAATATAAATGATTTATCCAATCCCTAAAAATATTCTCCACTTTGGATTTATTTTATTTTTCTTCTTCTATACTTCCTCCATGAATCAACCTTTACAAGCAGAGAATCAAGTCCTTGTTTTGGGTTGTATACATTTTGCTTAGTAAATCCATGGTCAATGACATAGAAAATCCCATCAATTGTTAAAGAAGTCTTAGCAATATTAGTTGCAACAACCACTTTTCTCTTCCCAAGAGGCGCATGATCAAATATCCTAGATTGCATTTCACTAAGAAGAGCACTATAAACAGGTATAATAATCAACTCTGGAACATTCTTACATAATCCTTTCATTCTCTCATAAAGAGATTGGCAAGCAAAATCAATTTCCTCTTGAAGCTTTTTTTTTAAAACAAAATTAGAGTTCAAAAAGAGGGAAAGAAACCGGGCCACCATAGAATTCAATTTCAAAATATTATGAAATCCAAGCTATGCATGCAATGTTTCTCAGCATATGCTTGTTTGGCTGTGCCTTCTGCTTCTCTCGCTTGTGGTTGAGAATGGCACAGTGCTTCCATCAGTTGAGCTTTGCTTTGATCTCCCTTAGAAGCTTGTTGCTCCTCTGTGGTATTCTTATGCATGGTAGTGTAACTGTTATGAAGTTGCAAGGCCAAATACGGTAAGATTAGGAAAAAATTAAACTTGTTCCCAACCTCCAGGGAAAAAAATTCACAGGATTAGCACACTGCTAAGAAGCCAGAGTAGACAGTAAGAAAATGCAATATACTTAATAATTTACTTTCTATGATACTTCTAGAGCAGCTTTTGTATCTTTTATCATATTCATGACATTTGGAGCATCCAAAACCTCTTTCAAGCTATGCCTAAAAAGGATAAGGTCTAGTGTCAGTCAAAGACCTCAGCTGCATTACAGAGAACTAACAAGCAATTAAACTAAAAAGTCAATTCTTAAAATTGGCGTCTCAAGATTATGTTTGATACTATTTTTCTTTTCCTCACATTCAAAATTATAGGCATGTAATTGACAATCAGAACCAATATCATAGTGCCTTGACAATGTAGCGTATGTTGATTTATGCCATGGTTTGCCATAAATTCATGTTGTCATAACTCCTAAACTCCAACAGTTTGTCATAGCTACGTTATTCATCCCTCCTAGACACTTTGCACTAGAAAATAATCACCTCCTATTTTGCTAATGCATTTGTGTTTACAGATTTTGGGGAGTGAATTGAAACTACTTAAAACTTGAAAGGCAAGGCGAAATTCCAGTATTTACAACTAGATGATATTATTTTCCTTTTACCTGGAAGAATTTTTAGAAGCACAACGTGGGAACTTTTCATTAGTTGATGTGCCTTGCTTTCCATGCATCAATCGTGTATCCAAACTCCCTTGAGCATGAGCAGTCAAGTTGGACGGGCCACAGGACGTTAACACATGATGTCCTCATCCTTTCATCACCATTTCTAACTAAATCACAAACCTGCAGGCAGTTATGAACATAATTTCATACTTCATGCACTTTATTTCTCATAAAAGACTTCAAGACAGCAGGGAAATTGTGTTGTAAAATTAGCAACTTACAAATATAATCAGAATCAAGTAACTCTCAAATCACCCAATTAACATCTCTATTATATTTAGTAACTTACAACTTCAGCTGCATGTCAATGTATCTAACCATTTAGACTTCTTGCAACCTAGCTGAAATGCATGACCAACAATTATAGGCAGATCTAAGTCTATAATAGGATATCAGAACTGAAATGGATAGCTTACAATAATAAGTAGGTCTGACTCTGAAATTTCGTCCATGAAATAGTTTGTTGCAACACTTTCATCATAGCAAAAAAGAAATCATGCATAGTAAAGAATCCACAATAGAATCCAGGAGATATACTTAAACAAATAATCAAAACAACTATCTATTAGTTTCCAAAAGGTTATCAAACTATATTGATAACATCCAAACAGAATCTACAAAAGGCATAGATTTACATTTAATCAAAAGGCACCAATTCAAAAGGCACCAAATCAACAAACTGTAGGACAATGATTAATTCTTGTACAATCCTATGTTGCTAATTCATTCAAAATATACATATGGTGAACTAGTTTCCAAAAGGTTATCAAACTATATTGATAACATCAAAAGTCTACAAATGGTACTTAGCAAAGTAAATCACTTCAAGTCCTTCATAATATCCATAAGTAAGTCCTTGCGGGTAAGAAGGGGACATTTAACAAATGTCCTCAGTAAGTCACCACCACCCATAAGAACTCTATAAATCTTGGTGACAGTGGTTGTTGAGAAGCCACAATCTTGAATCAGTTTCCAGATTTCTTCCCCAAATAATTGAGGAAGCTTTCTTGATGTTTCTCTAGCTATTTGCATTCTTTGTCTAGCTATTTCATTTGCTTCTTTCATTACTTCATTTCCAGCAATCATGGCTTGATTTCCAACGTTAATGGCCTGTGCAAATTCATACATGACATCCTTAATCTCAGCCAACTCAGAATCTTTCTCTTTATTGCGATTCACTTTTTGCTTCTTCCTTGAGGAACCACTTGCAACTCCAGGTGAGTTCTCTTGAGTGGTGCTATTATCAAGAGCTTTAAAGTTGTCTACATTTACATCATGTTGGGAACCAACATTATCAGTGTTGTTGGTTGCATCAAACAAGTCTGCCTCATTAAGTGTGTGACGCCTCTTTCGCATCTCACCAAGTATATGGCTGCCCTCCCCTAAAGCTCTGTCTTTACCATATAAGAGTACCATTTTGTCATAGTTTAGGTAAGGGACATTTTTCCAATTTGCAGCTTGTGGCTTGGACTTCAAAAGGAAAAATTTAAACAATGGTTAAGTGCATTAATCTAAACTATGGACTTCATAGAATGTCACAGAATGTTATTATAAGTTTAATCACAGAAGGCATTAATCAGAACGCTATTGGAATTGCAGAAGGTTGTCACAGAACTCAAAAATAGAAGCCAGCAAATGGAATTGCAAATAGGTGCATTAATCACAGAAGGTTGTCACATAACTCAAAAACAGAATGCTATTGCAGAATTCAAAATGAGAGAGTCCATTAACAGTAGCAATAGCCCTTGTGCTACATTGCACAAAGAAATTGGCCATTATTGAGAGATATGATCAGGTTGGTCCCTTTTCTTTTTTATATGAAAAGATCAAAATGATATTAAAATGATAATAATAAAGTAGTTACAACACATATTCCAATAAAGAACAAGTGCAAAGAAAAGGTACAAGATCAAGATATAGTGTTTTGATGAATCTCATGTTGAAACTAACAAAAAGAGTAAGCAATTTCAGAAGGTTGGTCCTTTTCTCACAATCAATGTCAAGAGGGTTTTTCAAACCTAAATTTGCAACAACATTTTCATCTCAGATTTTTAACTCTTCAAGTAATGCATTTTTAATTTCAGAACTAGGTCCATCAACGAAGACTGGAAATAACCATTGAATTCCTAAGCATTATTACACATGAATAATCAGAACTGGACACAACAGGGCATATAACAGAATTGGAATTCAGAAATTATTCCTCAGAATTTCATATGCATTATAACAGAATTGGAATTCAGGAATACTAACCTCTATAAGTTGGTCCCAAACTTCATCCTCAGCCTCCCATGTATGTGATGATGCATTCCAACCAAACCCACTCAATCCATTTTTAAAAATATCATAAACTTCAGCGAAATTTTTTTTCAAAGTTTTCCATCTGTTCTTAATTCTGTCTTTGTCCAATTCAATTACAAGCAAGGCGCTCATCTCTTTCACAATATTATCATATGCTGTGCAATTGAATTGTCCATTAAGCTTGTTGCCACATTTATATTGTTCCCAGAAAGCATTAACAAGGTAGTCATCCATAGCCTTTGTCCAATTCAAACATGACTTCTGATTGGTTGATTTTGGCGGCATACTATTAAAAAAGTATTAAAAGTAAAGATCCATACTTGAAATAACAATACATAAATATCAAAACTTGAAATGACAATAGATAAAGATACAAACTTGAAATAAGAATACATAAAGATTCAAACTTCCAACTTCAAACTTATTTGACTCCATGACATACTAAAACACATGAGCAGTTAAAATTGAAATAAACTTCGAACAAGTTCATCATATGATAAACTTCAATGTCAAGTCATCCTATTTTGATAATCTATCCACATCTCATTTGCTATAGTCTCCCTAATTACTTGTCCCCCAGCAGCCTCGTCATTATCACCACGTCGATCACGACTATTATCAACAGGCTCAGATTGAGTTGCAAGTTCACGATCTACTTCTTCTATGAGTTCCTCGTTAGGGTCAACGCTCATCAAGTAGTTATGAAGAATGCAACATGCTCCAATGATAAATGTTTGTGCTTTTACTCCGTACGTAGGCTCAGATGAATTGGCTAAAATGTCAAATCTTTTTTTCAAAATGCCAAAAGTTCTTTCAATCACATTACGTAGCGATGAATGCCTCAAATTGAACAATTCTTTATAGTTTTGGGGGGGATTTCTTTCTGAATATTCCTTCAAGTGATAACGGACTCCTCTATAAGGTGTAATCAATCCACTAGTTAGCATGAAGCCAGCATCCACAAGGTAATATTTACCTTAAGGAATTATGAGCTTATCTTCTCGTGCCAATGCATTTTTAATAATCCTAGAATAAGATGTCGTGCCTTCCCATCCAGTGAGCAAATAAGTGAATTTTAAATCAAACGAGAAAGCTGCTAACACATTTTGTGTGGGGAAGTCTTTCCTACCACGATATCGAGGAGCATCCTTACCAGATACTTTCACACGTATATGTGTTCCATCAATGGCACCAACACAATCCTTAAAAAAGGGGTAGAATCTATCATTTGCACGAATTTCAGGAGGGACTGTTGTCCCGTCAGGTTGTACAACAAACTTATCTCCTACTTTCATGATAGCTCTTAACACATTATGAAGATGACGACTAATTGTCTCACCAGATCGTCGAAAGAAGAAATTTACCACACGATTTTTTGCTCTATGAGATAATATGTAAAGAGTTTTTGCCACTTGTTCTTCCATAGTAGACCATCTTGTGGCTTTTAATCCCCCCCTCTTTCTAGCAAACCACATAATGTTAGGAAAGCTCTAGGACTCATACGGATAATATTGCGGCTCCTTTCATTAGTACTTATTTGACTCATTAATTCTTCACGGACCATTTCCCTTTCTGAACTCATGCTATAAGTTATTCTTCTTTTATGGCTCCTTCGAATAACTAGGTAGACAAAGACACATGTGAGTAGTGCTATATTTTTTTGACGCAAATCCAGCCATCGACGACGCGAGACTAAATTGTTTTGAAATGCTGACTCCATCTAACACACAAAGACAACATGCACCCAATTAATACTAGACCACTTAAGACATCACAATGATAACTGGCATGAATCTTAAAACCAGAACTGCCATGAATCTTACAAACAGAACATGTAGGGTGGCAGATTTTATTAAATGCAAAACATACAGTAAAAATGCAAAATCTCTCAAGCTTCAAATGCCTTCGGATGAGATAGATGAGGCAAAATAAAAACCTTACAGCCAACGATAAAGGAAAACAACTGGAAATATGCAGCTTTGTTTATATCTTACATAATAAGAACATAAAGACAGACGTTGTAGCAACATAAATTGCCTCATTGATCTGACTTTGTAATGCACATGCTTAAGTGGGTGATAACCATGACCAAACTGAACTACCATTTTTATTATAATGATCTTCCATAAATCTTTCAAGGCTAGCTAGTAAGGGAAATGGTGCATATGGAAACTAGAAAGATCATTAAATTAACTTGGGAACAGAATTGGCTCAATGTCACTGTCTCTCAAGGGAAGGATAGAAGCCTTGATGTTCTGATAATTAAACAAGTTGTAGGCACAAAGAAAATGCTCCAAACTCACCAAATATACGTTAATCTTCCAGAGTGAACAAATCAGGAACCTACAACTAATGCTACAAAATTAATTTAAATGCATAGACAAAGCAGTTTAGAAACAACTCGATGTCAGCTAATGCCATTTTAAGAAACTAATTATTTCAAACTATAACATGTTCTGTTCAAAACTGAAGCAGGGATTTTAAGATGAACAATTTTATGTAAAAACTCAACCTATCGCAGTTACAACATACAGAGTAGTGGGAATCTATACAATGCAAAACAAAAACCTTTCACCTGCTAAGTCAAGTCGGCGGTGAACGGCAAAAAAGTCCAAAAACAAATCAATATCGTTTTTTTATACAAAAAGATCATCACGAGAAAGTATTATTTACCTGATCGAAGGTGCAACCAACAGACCGGCGGCGGCGGCGGCGTGTGGAGGACGGATCTGAGATGACGTTGAAGGAGCAGATTAGCGAAGGAGTCCGATCGATCTACACGGCAAACGGACCGGCATCGACCTTCGACAACCAACGATGGTGGCTGTAAAGGCAGTCGGCGGCGACGGCGGCTAGAGACGAAGCTGGAGACCACGCTCAACTGCAGAACGCGCGAAAAAGGAGAGGGAATATGCGATTTCGAGCGGGAGAGACGATGCCAAAAAACGGAATGGCGCAGGCAAAGGTGTTTTTAGACGTAAGGGCAGTAGTGGCATTTTGAATAATTGCCATGGGTAATTTAGTCATAGTTTGACACAAATATTCTCTCCCCCAGAAAAAACCCCAATTTTGGAGGGTTCAACATCTAAGTGAGGTGACCACTACAAGACAAAAATGCATCCCTCTCCTCACCTCCCCTCCTTCCAACCAAACACCCATTTTTAAACCTCAACCCTCCCCAATCTAACCTAACTTACAAAAACTTCCAACCAAACAAAGCCTAAAGGTACGATCGGCATCGTGGCCGTCAATCATTTCAGATTTTCAGCATCGTCGTCGTCCCTGTTGCGTCTATATAAGTCCATCATCCCCCCAGAAATGAATAAATTGAATCAACTAAAAATCGTTGTCAAATAGTGAAGTCTAGCCAGCTGGCTTTTCAACAAAGAATTCAAATGTTTACAGTCAAAGTATCAGATGGATATCACATAACACGTGAAAGAAATTATAACAAGCTTTCCCTTGTCCGAAAAATTAAACCTTAATTATAAATAAATACATTATTAAAATCCTCACTTATGTCTCCTCTTACCCATAGAGATGAGGGGATGAGAGACGTGGGGTGAGAAGGAGTTGGAGTGGCGAGGCCTTGATATTGGTGAGCCCAACCTGTTCTTTCATATCCACTGCTTGGTTATCAAGAGTTGAAACATCAAAGCCCTGCAACAGACTAGCTAGTGTGAGTTGCGTTATTTGGAGAGCAAACGAAATTCCAGGGCACATTCTTCTTCCAGCTCCAAAAGGAATCAGTTCAAAATGCTGGCCTCTCAAGTCTATATTCTTGTGGGTAGTGAGAAATCTCTCAGGCCTAAACTCCAATGGATCTTCGTATACTCGTGGGTCCCGATGGATTTTGGAGAGGTTGGTCAAGAGACGAGTGCCAGAGGGTATGTGGTAGCCAGCCACAGTGCAATCTTCCATAGACTCGTGAATCACACCCAGTGGTGTGGCTGGGTACAGGCGCATGGTTTCCTTGACGATGGCTTGCACATAATGAAGGTTCTTCAAGTCTGATTCCTCTAATGCCCTTTCTCTCCCAACTTGTGCGTCTATTTCAAGTACTGCCTTTTTAAGAACCTCAGGATTGTTCACAAGTAAAGAGAGTGCCCAAGTCAGTGTCACTGTTGTTGTATCTGTCGCAGCTAACAGTAGGGCCTGCGAGTTTGCAAAATCGGCTTCAATGAAACCCAGGCAGTATAACAACATCAAACTTGACATCCTTATTTATTTCCCACACAGGCAGCTCGCAATTACCTAGCCTTCAAAATTAATTCATTTGTTTGTTGCTACTGATAATCAATATTCACGGCATAAAAAATCTATACAAGGCTAGCTAGTTAATAGACTTATATATAAAGCACGCAAATGCTTGTCAAAATATTTTAAATATTAATAATAGACGAGTTATGGGGTGCCATGGCGTAGTGGTAGTAATGTGGGTCAGCCTGGAAGGTCTGGGTTGGCCCACGGCACGTTGGAAAAGCCTGAACACTAGATTGGCCGGCCAACCCATCAGTAGGAGATTGTCTTTAATTTAAGTTTTGTACACATTAATATAATATTTTAAAAGAATACAATAAAGTAAAAAAATAAATATGTACTATAATTTTGGATGGTTTAGATTTTTGAGAAAATGACTGAAAAATAATTTTAAAATTGTAAAATTCTAAACCATATATTTCATAAAAAAATGAAAAAAATAAATTATAGGTTGCTTATCAAGTCTTATTATTCTCTTATCAATAACAAAACTGGTTCAGAATTTTATCATTGTAAAGTTATTTTTATATATTTTCCCTAGATTTTTTTTTGAAAGTGAGGTGCATGCATATGTCATCTTCCTTTAGCATAGAGTATTGGTCATTGGACCCGCCAACGGTGAAGGGACGCACGATCGATGCATGCATAGCGTTTATTTTGTCCATACATACACAACGGTTTGCCATTTTCACCCAGAGGCTGCCGCTGCCTAATTTAATTTTGCACCTAAAGTTTAAACAGAACATCATATGCGAAAAGTAGTACTCCCTCCGGTCCTAATTATAAGATAAAGTTGATTTTTTCAGAGAAATTAAGGAAACCAATTAAATTACTTTAGAGTGTTTATATTTTTAGTATTCTTAGATTATATATTAGTTTATTAATCAAATTAATTAGTTTGGAGAAAAAAATAAAAATATAAATACTCTAAAGTAATTTAATAGACTTCATTAATTTCTCCAAAAAAGTCAACTTTGTCTTATAATTAGGACCGGAGGGAGTAGGAATTATGAGAAAAGCAAGAAATTAAGAAGTCATTATAACTTTCAACATAAATATATTTTTAGAAATATTTTTAATTTATAATATTAAGGCACTAGAAGAATAATTAATACTTATTTAGTAATTTCATGCTTATAATTAATATTTAAATATAATTTCATGAATATTACCAAAAATATATAATTTCATGAATTTTTTTCTCCCATTTAAATTAAAACATCATTAATATAGGTGAAATTAGAAAATATTTTCAAATTTTGAAACAAATTGAATGAGTTATATAATTGTTATTTTTTAATTTTGATATATTAATTAAAAGTCACTTATACTATGAATTGAAAAAATCAAAGTATATAATAAATACAGGCATAAAAAAGATTAGAGAAATATGTGAAAGACTGACCAGGCAAGTAGCTTTAATCACACTGTCGGCACCATAGCCGTCAATCGTTTCAGCTTCATCAACGCTGGAAACAAGTACGTCCATGAAGTCACTGTGCTTAGGCTTGGCTTCCCCTGAACCAGCGTCCCTGTTGCGTCTATGCTCATCCAACTGAAACTGAATGAATTGGTCCAACTCTTTGGCTGTCTTCCTCATGGCCCTCTCCTGGCCTCCCAGATCCAGCCACCTCAAATACGGCAACGCATCTGATATCACGAATGAACCGCTCAGATCGAACAAATCCCTCAGTGTTTTCTGTATCGTTTCCTTCCCCTCAGTCTCAGCAAAACGCTTTCCCACCACCATTCTAAACCCAACGTTTAAGGCTATCTCCCAAAACCAGTTCTTCATCTCACACGACAGAGGAACTGCTTCTATATTCTCTCCATTCTTGTTCAACTCTAACCAACGATCGTAGGTATCTTTCATGGCAGACTTAACCTCGGACTCTCTCACATGTTTCAGCATCTCTAGGCGATGGTTGGAGAGGAGCTCCAGCGTGGCAATCTTCCGCACGTGACGCCAATAGGCTCCGTAGGGACTGAAGCCGATCATGCCAAAGTTGTAGCCCATGACCTCAAATGCCACGAGTTTTGGACGGCTCGCAAAGGCTCTGTCGTTCACAGTGAAGCATTCCTTTGCAATCTCCCAACTGTTCACTATCAATGTTTTGTGAACCCCAAACCTTACGGTGAAGATTGGTCCGTGTTGGTCGGCCATGTTGCCTACAGTGATATGTGGCGGTTCTGGACCGCCTAAGAGGTGTAGGTGACCAAAAACAGGCCACGCGCCTCCAGCTTCCGGTGGTGGCTTTCTTGGCGTAGTTTTGTTTCTGCGGCTTCTTGATATGGAGAAAATAGCATAGACAAAGATTAATAATCCGAGGCTGCTGAACTGGATGGTGGGTTGCCTGAAGATCATCAAGTCCATGGCTCTGTACTTCTAGTGTTGTATGGCAGTATGGCTTCTTGCAGAAGAGCAGTTATAATTTAAGAAAAGGTACAATATTCAATGCTTATTGAGAAAGTGTGAACTTGCAGAAATAGCCGTCTAGATATTTGTAGTCGACCAAATGAACGGCTGGAGTTGGTCGGCTCAACATTTTACTTAAATGTTTTAAAGGTAAATATAATTTTTGGTATATGACTTTCACTCGATTTTGATATTATTTAAGTTTAAAATTGGTGATTTTGATTCTCAAATTTACTTTATTTATCTTCATTAACCCCTCAAGTTTAAAAAAAAAAGTTGGTGACGTTTTTGACAGCGTTAATGCGTTTGACGTGACGCTAACGTCATTAGAATTAATATTATTTTTTGTTTTTAAAATTTGACTTAATTTTAATTTTATTCCTTTAAATTTAAAATTAATGGATTTAATCGCTCCAATTTACTCCGTCTGGTCCGCGATGAAACATTACTTGGCAATTTTCCAACTGTTCACTACTAATGTTTGATAAACCCGAGCCTTACGGTGACAATTGGTCCGTATTTGTTGGCCATGTTGCCTAAAGTGATATGTGGTGGCTCTGGACCGCCTAAGAGGTGGAGGTGACCAATCCCAGGCCACGGGCCACCAGCTTCCGGTGGTGGCTTTCGGGGCGTAGTTTTGTTTCTGCGGGTTCTTGATATGGAGAAAAGAGCGTAGACTAAGATTAATAATCCGAGGATGCTGAACGGAATGGTGGATTGCCTGAAGATCGTCAAGTCCATGGCTCTGTGGGCTTCTGGCACATTAGAAGTTATAATTTATGAAAAGGTACAATATTCAATGCTTATCGAGAAAATGTGAACTTGTTGAAATAGCTAATCATGATACTTGTTATTGTCTGATTGGACTCCAATTAGGGCTTTCCGTGTCGTTTACTTTTTTTCAGTCTCATCAAGTCGCTTTCGTACCGCTATAATTAAATACGACATTTATTGATGGTTATGTCACGAAACGATTTCTTCGTCTCGCACTAAAGAGGCACATCTGATTGCTTCTCTCAAGTCTCCCATAGCACTGTGGTTTCTAGTTACGTTCTGTATATGGCTTCTTTCTTGCGGAGGAGAAGTGATCGTTTAGAGAAGGTGCAATTACTGCTTAAAGCAGAAAGCGCCTTTGACCAAAAAAAAAAAAAGCAGAAAGCGCCAACTTGCGGGAAAAAGAAGTCAAGATAATATATGGCCATATACTCCTCATGTTCATATAATATAATATAATATATGAAATATTTAAAAAATTGGTGTTGGTCATAAATATAAGACATAATTTTCACATTTATCAATTTTTTTTAATTTATCCCTATTGATCGATGATGCTCCCTTAATTATAATCAATAAGGTAAAGGAGTGAGGGAATTAAGAAATATTGTTAAGATGTTAAAAAATATATATAATATTAACTAAGTCAACTAATTTCTTTAATCTAATTTAATTAGGTAAATATGTCTTATATTAAAAAATGGAGGAGTAATTTCCAAGAGCACGAACGTGTGTTATATCCCTTAATATAGCTCCAAGATATACAGATTTTTTGTGCAATTGTTGAGTTCTGTAAATTAAAAGGTATGTTTTCAGTTCTTTACCAATCAACCTTGACTTTAGTAGTCTCAAATGACGATTTTTTAAAATGATTATTCTTATTTTAAAAATCAAACTCAATATATCAGCATTTGAAAATTTATTTTCAACTATTAAAATTTCAATACCCGCATTTTTTTGTTGACAGCGTCTTGATTAATTAAAAGATTAAAAACACTTTATAAAGTGAAGTAACAAAACTTTGCGTGTAGCTAGACGACTCAATGTGTACCTTTGTCTAATATCTATATCTATAATTAGGATAAAAAATGTCTGCTCTGTTTATAAGTATATAATTTATAATTAAATAAATGTATATTTTGGGATATATTTGATTAAATTTATTAATATTTTATACTTATTTAATTATCTTTATATATTTTTCTATCATTTAATTAATTATAGGATAAAAAAATGTTATAAGATTTAAGTGAGAACAAAATATCAATATAATATATTTATATTATATGATAATCGATAAAAAAAGAAGAAGATAAATTAAGATATTATAATATACATATGTTAAGAGTAGCAAGAGGGAGGGTGTTCTATTTTCCTGTTCAATAACGGCAATGCAAGAGGTTTAATGGGGGGGGGATTAAAGTTTAGAAATGTAAAAGAGCGACAACACGGATAAAAATTGGTGTTGAGTTTTTGTTTCTCCTTCTCCTCCATTATTTCTTTATCTTTTTATCTTTTCTTTGATTAACTATTATTTTTGCTATGAGAATGTTCAGTTTATGTAGTTAAACCTTTATTTTGGATTATTTAGTTTAATTATGAATTAGTGTGGATGATGATTTCTTCTTTTAATAGCTTTAATATTATATTTGTTAATTTAATTGTGTGCTTGATTATCCTAAAATAAGAGACATATGATTGGGATTATTTTGGTATTCTAAAGGAGTCTAGACATAAGTAATTTAAACTAGAGCTTCAATTAAATAGTTTATGATTTGGTTTTCTGACTTAAGTTGCTCATAGGATAGGCATATATCTATCGGCCCTACATAGTTTCATTACGTTTGTACTTAAATTAATCCAATTAAGTACTAATCACTTAAGACATTAGGGATTAATAATATAATTGGAATGCCTTTTAGTGGATCGAAATACACTCTTAGATAATTAGGAGTCATAAACTAGCAAATATAACTTTAAATGCAATTAAATAGAGAAATCATACACCAAGAAGTAATCAAAATTATAATAATCCAAATCGCCATTTAGATCTAAAATCACCCTTATCCTTAGCTTTACTTAGATTTGATTTTCTTTTCTATTAATTTAATTACTTTTTATCTAAATTGTGTTGACCTAGCTTAAGTAAAAATATAAAGTCATTACTTAACTATATTATTGATACCGAGTCTTCATGAGAATGATATCTTTCTCATTCTTTATTATTTGATACGGCCCGTATACTTATGAAATATTAAGCTCTATATTTTGCCACTACCATATGCAAAAAAGGTAGGTTAAGTTTTGAGATAGTAAATTCAGTGATGGATATGGTTGAATCCTTATCCAAATATAAGGGGTTCATGATATTTTAAACTGGACAAGTTCTTGTTGAAGACCATGTTTCGATGGGCCAAGCTAGTTGCGTGGTCTGGAATCTGGCCCATATTGTGCCCGCATGGTTCCAACTGCAGCCCAAAGTCGTTTTGAACGTATTTATACTTACATTAATATACGTGTACGTTCTAATCAAGATACATCCACTGTTCAAAGATCCTACTTCAATATTGTTACGATATGTTTAAATATATTATTCAAAATTTTCACGTGACTTTGAAAAAAAAAAAAAACAATTAACCAGGTGGCGTCCTTTTTAAAAAAAAAACGAGAGACTGGAGAAACATTGATATTAATAATATTGAATCATATATATGCTCCTTCGTCATATTTTTTCTTAAAAAGAAAAATTGTTAAACAAAACCAAATTAACAATAGCTGCAATTAGCCTCTAGATGAGAAGCTAGGAAAACAATATAATTGGAGAAATACTACAACTAAAAGAATGCAGATACTGAGATGATAAGTGTGAGACATGAACGGATCACAGAGGTGAACATTTACAAATGAGAAGGCAATGCATGCATGTGATCTATGTATGAAAGAGAGGATGAAATGGATCAGAGTTCTTACCAGAACTGAGAAGATGACAAGTGCATGGTGAAGCCTCCTTCCTCCCAGATGAATTAATACAATAAGAGTGAACCCACACACCAGAGCTTGGCCCCAGAAACTATGACGAACCAACAGTACATGAATTTCAGATATATGTGTCAGGGATATGGATCCTCAGAAACATAGATGATTTTGTAAAACGGTGAAAAACACAGTAGCTGTCCAATAGTTTAATATGAATGTATCTCACTAGCTAGATATGTTTTCTTTCGAATGAAATGAAAAGAGTTGAAGTATCATAATACTATATGTCATGTAAATTATTAGATCTATACGAAGGAGTAGTAGTAATGCTGTTGAAATGAGAAAAGAAACAAATTTGTGGCTTCAATAGATTGGATTAAGAGTAGTGATTATTGGGTGAATTAAATAAGAGACATGGGGAAGATATAGAAGCAATGTGTGAGGGTGGGACAATGAGCATAAATCCTGAGAAAAGGACAAGGCCAAGCAGTTGGCAGAGAGCAATAATGATGAAGCCTTCCAACTTACATATCAGCAGAGGACATTGCAGACAAGGAGTCATCTTAAACCAAAAAAAATCAAAAGTCTACAGTAGAAGTGTTAGTTAGCTACAGAGCAGGTAACTCAAAAGGATATACTAGTTATGGAGATGGAGACTAATAAAAATCTTCATCGTCCGAGGTGGTATCACAGGCATAGTGTTCAGCCGAATGCGCATAGGCTTTAAGATAAAAATAATCCGAGTCTTCACCCGAACATTCAGCCAAAAGCTCATACATCACTTTGCATTCCCTTTCCATGGACTCCCAAGGATGGCCGTCTCCGCCAAAATGATCGTAAGATTGCGGCCCCCATACGGTAAGTTTGGGAAACTTGTTTCTGGTCAGACCTAAGTTTTGAGCTTCAACATAATCACATCCCGACAGTCTCAAATATTCAAGCTTGGAACAAGCTCCTAGCATCTTAAGAACACCCTCTGTGGTCATTGAATGGCCACCAATGTCAAGATGCTTCAGATTAGGCATTGTGGAAGCAATCGCCATAGCTTCATCGTCTCCTAGAGGCCTGTTAGCAGTATCCCACATATGCATCTGCCTGCTCAGCCCTTCTAGCAGCTTGCAGTTATTTCCTATCAGCTCAAGTCCGCCAGCACCCATGTTCATACAATAGCTCACATCTAAGAAAGTAACCGTGGACAGCCTTCCTGCAATCTGTTCCACCATGGAATCACTGATTTTGCTCTCTGGGATTCTCAGAGTCTGGAGACAGCCCGCACTTGCATAGCACAAGGAAAAACATGTAACAAAGACTAAATAATTAGTCCCAATGAAAATATAAACCAATATTACTCTTTCCCCCCCTCCCCCGGCATATTACTCCTATGGTACTTAATATAGGAGTTATATAACTAATTTATTAAAGAAATTAGTTAAGTATGTGTTAATTTCCTTGTAATATCCTCTCTGAAAACTTCATTGGCACTACCCAGAAGAAAACCCTTGCTTACGTGCAATAAACAGGATAATTTAAGGAAAAATTATACTACTACTACTAGTATTTAGGACCAAATCCAACCTCAGTCCCCTCCCATATTAGGACCTGGAGGAATATAATATAGTGAGAAAATTTTGCATCTTCTATCATATTTTTATGATAAACTCTGGTTCTGCTAATAGTATAAATTTGTGCGCGTTCTGTGCAATACTGATGAAGTTTTGTGTGTCACAGATTTATCATGTTTGCTTGCATTATAGCCACATTCAGTATACTAGTAAAAGGAAACAATGTCAAAAGAATGTGCATCGACTTTCAATTCATATGTTCTTTTAGAGAGAACCATAAGAAGCACATCAAAGTCAAACATGTTAATCTAGACAGCCATGAAGATGTTAAAAGATGAGCAAAATATGCGTACTATTCGGCAATGAAGGTGAAAACGGAATCAGATTGGAGACCATAAACACCAAGCGTGCGGAGTGAACCAGAGCTTTTGGCGACGAGCATCTGGACCATTCTTTCCAGTTGGTCCGCCGGCTCCTGGAGATGGAACCGGCGACGGTTGGTCCATTGCAAAAGGTCGATCTCTTGCCAGCAATGAGATTGAGTTACTGCTTTGGCCCAAGATTTGCAGACCGCGGGGATCACAGTCACCCTCTCACAGATCGAAACCTTGCTAAAGATTAGCCCTAGTGCATCTTGTGTTAATTCATCCCACCTTCGATGTTCCAAAGCTGCTTCCATCCTTTCTTCTTCTCGTCTCTCGGTCCCCATCCTTTCTGTTCTCTCAGAGCAAAATGGAAAAAATTGAGCGGTTAGGTTCTAAATTCTAATCGAGGTTTAAAGAAAAAGAAATGACTAAAAGAAGCCAAAAGAACTCTTTTTGTACAGAATCGGAAAAGCCAAAAGAAGCGGTGTGAGAAGAAGAAAAAGAGATTTACCTGGAGAATTCTTTTTGTACAGAATTGGAGAGCAGTGAATCAGGCACACGAGGAGGGATGTTTGAAATTTGAAACATTTTGAACCCTTAAATAACCGATGTAAGAGAGTTTTGTTAAATCATTAATTATAGTTTGGACTAGGGTTGATCATGGATCATACTAGACCGGGTTAGACCCCAACCCAAGGTCTGGTCTGGTCCAGTACCAGCCCAGGTTGGACCAAATCAGGTCTAATGGACTGCCTGGACCAGTCAGACAGTCTAGCACCTCTTAAATAATTTTCCCCCCTAATTTTTTCATTCTTTGAGGCTTGAGAGGACCTCTTTGAGCGTTAATACTTAACAACATATAACCAAAATAACCATGCTGGAATCATTTGTAATCATTTGTAACAGAGAAATTATAAATACAAAGGTTTTGACAGAGAAACAAATAACCAAACTGGAATCATTTGTAAAACAACCCATAGACATCACATGCTTAAAGTTGACATAAGGAAGAACCAAGGATTTGGAATATAAAGCCTTCTATTTGATGATTGCACTGAGTGCCTCGAATGATTTGCAAGAGAGGAAATTCTGAAAAGGAAATGAACTTTTCATCTAGGACCAACCTACCAACTTCAGGGATGTAACCAATGACATAATAAGAAAGTGTCATCCAGATGAAAGATTCCAAGCATGAAAGAGGAATTTTTCAGAATAGCAGATGGGTAGAATAAGCCCAGGCAGGATAAAAGCACAAGTCTTTTTGTTTGTAAAAGATGGCATAGAAATACAAGATCCAACAGAGGATTTGATAGAAACACAGAAACTCAAAGCGAGACTGGAGGCGAGATCGGAGCGCCGCGATGCCGAGATTGGAGGTGATTCACCTACACCCCGAGACCGGAGACGCAGTGAGTGAGACAGGATCTAAAGAAAATGCTGCTAGGCAGGATCTGAAGATCGAGATTGGAGCGCCGAGACTCGATCTAGAGAGCCGAGACCGAAGAGGACGAGACGCTGCGAGATCGAGACGGGACGTCAAGAGCGAGAGACGAGAGCTGCTAGAGTAGATTTGAGAAACTGCTGTCTCTGAATATTGACAAAAAAATGAAATGCTGTCAAATTGAAGCAGAGTTGAGAGCCCAATGAATTTGTGTATTTTTTTAAAAAAAGAATTGGGTCAGACTGGATCAATCCAAGGGGTTTGATGTCTTGGTTCGAAGTCCAGTCTGGCCCGATTAGATCAGTCCAGCCCGGTCTGCCCGAAGTTGCTTAGACCAATTTTTTTTTCTATTGGATCGGGTTAGATCAGACCGGGTCAGACCAGGCTACCTGGACTATCCGATTTTTTGATCATCCCTAGTTTGGACAGTGTTATTTATAAGAGCCGACAACAGCGGAATTACGTGGTTTAATAAAGTAATTAAAATTAGTTAAAAATAATAGATAGGTTTAAAATAATTTTTTTTCAAAGTATGCCATTCTTTATAAAGGATAAGTAAGAGAGAGGTATAATAAATATAAATATTAACAACATTTTAATTAATGTACGACTATCTCCGATCCTAATTATAAGATAAAGTTGATTTTTTTTTGGAGAAATTAAAGAAGCTAAATAAATTACTTAATTATATCATATATTATGTATGCTTAGATTATATATTAATTTATTAGTCAAATTAATTAGTTTGAAGGAAAAAAATAAAAATATAGATACTCTAAAGTAATTTAATTAGCTTCCTTAATTTCTCTAAAAAAGTCTACTTTGTCTTATAATTAGGACCGGATGGAGTATTTTGGTTCTATGTATAAGTCTAAATTAACTAACTCTTATATACCAATGAAAGTTAGCTAATTCATTAATTATGAACTAAATTTTCAATTTTGTCGTTACCTATCGCTATAATTGGTTCCAAAAGGCAATATGAATAATTTTTTTTCTTTTTTACAATTACTCCATACAGTCCTTATTATAAAACACCAACTTTTAATTCTCACAAACCAATAAAAACAGTTAAAAACATTAAAGTTGTCTTAAAATTTAAGTGTTTTCCAATATTACTCTTACCAATTACACTAAACTCAAATATTATATTAATTGTTACTCTCTCCCACTATCCTTATTAGATATGAGCAGCTCCTTAGAAACTTGCAAGTGCCTCATGAAAAGAATAAAGAATATCACTCTGGTCTTATTTATAAGTCTCTTTTAACTAAACTCATATACCAAGAAAATGTAGTTAACTCAATTATTATGGGGTAAATTTCTAACAATGCTCTTATTTATGAATGGGTACTTTTCAACTCTTTCTTTTATATCTATCTTTAAATTATTTCTTTATTGGTACAATAAATAGTGGAAAAATTGTCACAATCTCACTTACTACACCGAAACAAGACTTATAAATAGGATCAATTTTTTTGGTAAAAAAGGACTTACAAATAGGATCAAAGTGATACTTGTTAGTTGATGCTTTGTAATAAGGACCAGAGAGAGTAATAGGAGCAAAAAAGTAAAAAAAAAACATATTTATTACTTTGAAACTGGACTTATAACAAAAATCAAAATTATTTATCAAAATGGATTTAGAAATAGGATTAGAGTAGTAATACATATAATTAATGAAGAGCAAAAATGAAAAGGAAAAAAACACATTAAATGTTCAGACAACTTTTGTCGAGCTCTTATAAAACGAACTAAAACAATATCATGGGATTATCAAAATTTAATTTTCAATTCTTAATTTTTAAATGATGATTTCATTTTTACAAAAAATAACATTTAAAATAGGGAAAATCCCCTAAAAATACCACCAAAATAGCTAAATCCCGATTCAGTGCTGTGAAATTCTGAAATCTCGATTTAGTGCTGTGTCAGTACGGATGAACAGTGCGGGTATGCGAAAAGATGATTTTTCCCTTCACCCCTCACTCTCGTCACTTCAGAATAACAACACGAGACTCTTAATTAACAACTCCTGATTCTTGATTAACAACTCTAGTTTCTTCTTTTTATTTTCACAATAACAACAGCGGTTTTGCTATTAACAACACCATATTTTGCATTAACAACTCCTATTTCTTGCTTCACAACTTCATAATTTAAGTTTCAGGGCCAATAACGACACCTCTTTCTTTATTAACAACATCGTATTTTACATTAATAACATCATTTTTGAGATACGAATATGTGAAAGAATAAAGCGGAGTTGTTAATCAAGAATCAGGAGTTGTTAATTAAGAGTCTCGTGTTGTTATTTTGAAGTGGCGAGAGGGAGGGCTGAAGGGCAAAATCGTCTTTTCGCATCTCAACACTGTTCATCCGTACTGACACACCACTGAATCGGGATTTCAGAATTTCGCAACACTGAATAGGGATTTACCTATTTCGATGGTATTTTTAAAGGATTTTCCCTTTAAAATATTACCCTCTCCCTTTTATCAAATATACAAAAAAAAATAAGAAATGAGCTGTGTTATTCATTATTTGAAAATAATCTAAATATATTAATACATTGACTAAATACATTTTTGTGTGTATGACATGAAATCTAAGGAATAAGATGCCTTTATAAAGTACAAATAGTTTAAGCCACCATGAATTAGAGGTGGTAATATGGTTTGGTCAGGTGGGTTCAGGCTAACCCGCTATGGGTTGGAACCATATGGATTTGGGCCTGAAAGGATCACATCAATATAGGTTAGTATTTAACTAACCAAATTCATAACCGCTGAGTTGGCAGGTTGGGCCGGCCAACCCATATTTTTTTTTTCAATTTTTTTAACAATATACTAAGATTTTTTTAATACAATAAGATTTTTTTTTCTACACACCTAAACATAACAAAATTAAAAATACATTGCAAATTAAAGAGAGTTGAGACTGATTTTTGAGACTGAGAGCGTGAGATGTGAAAGAGATAGGGAGTGAGAGATTGTTTCAAGCAAAAACAAAAGAGAGTTGACTAGGCTGACGAGTAAGGATTGAAGAATGAAGAGTGGGAGTATTGGGATGGATTCTGGAGTGACGGTCTTGGACTGTTGGGGATTAGGCCTTGGCTAATGGCTATTCCCTCTTGTTTTTTTTAAAATATGGGTCAACCCGCCAATCGGTGGTCCAACCCGTCATAGGTTGGGACCCTATAGGTTCGGACCCAAAAGGACCGCATCAATATGGTCCTAGTTTTATAGAACCCAAACTGTTCATTTTGTCGGGTTGGGCGGGCTCAACCCACGGTCCCAACCCATGTTACCACCTTTACCATGAATATTAAAATGATATGTTAAAATAAAACTAATTATTTTTTTGCCACATAAAATACAACTAATTAGCAATAAGAAGCATAAGGCTAACAAATATAACATAGTTTGGATTTTCTTCTCATCTTTTAAAATTTGTAAGCCAACCAGCTTTGTTGGTGATTACAGACAAGAATCAGTCATTTTGAAGCCTTAAATACTTAACTGAGCCCCAATCAAGCAGGTTTTTTATTTTTTTATTTTAATATTTAGATCGCTAAAAACTAGTAGCTATTACTACTAATAAGGGGTTTTAACTTTTAAGTTAGCGGATTTATGGGAAAATTAGTGAAAACCTCATTTAGGGAGAATCCCTAAAAAATATTATGGAAATAGGCAAATCCCAAATTAGTGCACCAAAATTGTAAAATCCCTGTTCAGTACTGTGTTAGTACAGACGTCAGATTTGTGTCGGGGAAAAGACGAATTTACCCTTCAGCCCCCCTCTCCACTTCGGAATAACAACACCTCCCTTTTAATTAACAACACCTCATTCTATATTAACAACCCCGTTTTAATCTTTTACATCTTCTTATCTTAAAATATGGGATTGTTAATGTAAAATACGGTGTTATTACTAAAGAAAGAGGTGTTGTTATTGGCTCTGAAACTTAATTATGAAGTTGTGAAACAAGAAAAGAGAGTTGTTATTATAAAATACGGTGTTGTTAATAACAAGACCGGTGTTGTTGTTATGAAAGTATAAAGTGGAGATGTTAGTTGTCAAAGAAGAAACTGGAGTTGTTAATGAAAAGTATCATGTTGTTATTCAGAAGTGGAGAGAGGGAGGGCTGAAGGGCAAATTCGTCTTTTCGCCGACACAGATCTGACGTCCGTACTGACACAGACTGAACCGGGATTTTGCAATTTTGGCACACTAATTTGGAATTTACTTATTTCCGTAGTATTTTTTAGGGATTTCCCCCCTCATCTATCTGTTTCAAATTTATATACCGGGAATATAATTTTTTCTACAAGAGTTGGTACACAGAAAGTAATGATGATAGTAAAATTATGTTGGCCAAAAAAAAGTAAAATTATACCCCCTTCGGTCCTTAATATAAGACATATTTAGGGGAGTTAATCTTGGTCCTAAATATAAGACATAGTTTTTATACTTATCAATCTTTTTGTAGTTTAACCATATGAATGTTTCCTTAACAATAATCAAGGAGAAGAAGGAAGGAAGGAATTAAGAAAGATGACTAGGATGTTTTAAAAAATACATGTTATATTAACTAACTTAACTAACTTTCTTAATTCAATCAAATTAGGTAAATATATATTATATTAAGGACCGGAGGGGGTAATATTTTTAATTAAACAACAATTTTCATTGATTTTTTCTTTTTAATTTAGATGAGTTTTAAATATTTTTTATGTAACAACATGAAATTCCAAGTGAGTTCTAACAAATTTACAAGAGAGCTACAGCCTACCACTACGAGGGTTTTAAATCTAAATTTGATTTTCTAAATAAATTTAAATTTGAGAATTAAATTCTATTCATCGCTATTTTATCGTTGTTGAAACAGAGAAAATGGTGGCATACCAAACAAGCTTCTCTAGGATTGCCGCAACTAATCATTTTAAGGGTAAAATGGTGTTGGGAACATGGTCTTCACATCTCTTTTGCTTGTCAATCTTCCTTTCAATTAATCATTCCTCGACACGCTAAAAGGCTTTATGATTCAACCCGGTTTATCTTCTTCCCTTGCAAAATGCAGTTTAGGTTGTTTTATTTCAGTGCGAGTTGTCGTTGATTAGCAACGATAATGAAAAGAAATTGGAATTTTATTCAGTGTATACCGGAGCTTGCACATGTTTTGAATCTGTATTCCACAATTCTAGCTTCTCTCTCATGTATTTACATATTAACAATAAACAGAATCTAATAATATCTATTTAATAAACTAATATTATAATTACCGTGGCCATTTCTACTTAGAGCAATGAAATTATTCAAGATCCCTATAAGACTTCTGAGGGTCCTGGTGGAAAAGAAGTTCAATGATTAGGTAAGAGGGTAAAATGCATATTTCTACTGTGCCTTGACGGGTTGTCACTTTTCTTTTCTGGGCAGTGAACTACTTGAGGAATATTAACAGATAGTCTCAATCACACCAAAAAGGATTATGTTCTACAGGTTTATTTGTGTTAAGACAAGCATACATAGAATATATTTTCTGTATTAAAATTTTTGTGTGCTTTTTTAATTATGTTTCTTTATTCAATTTCAATTTTGGCTTCAAAGGGATGGAGTTGGTGAAGACCAATTCAATGAGGTCTTATTACATGAAGTGCAAGCCATAAAAAAGGTATTCACCTAAAGATGTTGATATACCTAAGCTATAAATCTCTACAAAAATTAATTCTAATATTGTATGCAAGCTGCCTATGTATATGGTGAGTTAAAACTAACCTAATTGGTGTTACAAAAAACACATCACACTTAATTTTTTCCTACAAATCATCAGGATGGAGATGAAAGAAGAAATATACCAGCAATTGTTAAATTTTCCTTTTATTTGTCATATTTTATTAAGTCATGTTTTCAGTTTGGGTTCTGCATTCTAATTTGGTCGTTCTTATCTATTAAGTGGTGTTTCCTATCTTAAAGAGTTCAGCTTTTAGGTCAATAGTCATCAAAACATTAGGGCAATGTTGCTAAAACTGCATCAAAAACTATCATTTAATAGTTTTTTTAAGTTAGAGAGATTTAATACTATTATCGTTTGTAACCCCACAATGCGCTCAGATACCACCAATGTGAGTTGCAGGGTTTGACTAATAACAAGTGTTATAGGTAGTTTTAAATTCAAACATCTTTAGATCATCATTTCTTCTCCTTTTCATTTTTTTCTTTAGGATTTAGGTTGATTAGGGTAATAAGTTGCAATTACTTTGTTACATTTTTTTTATCACAGGCATGCAATGAGCACTAACTCATTGTCAATAAGGATAATATTTGACTCATAAAATCATAGAGCATGTCTTTGATGGTTTTACCCACACTGTGGCTCTAATACCATTTCTGTTTATAACCCTCCGTTTGTAACCCCACACAAGGCTTTGATTCCAATGTGACTTTGATACCATTACTGTTTGTAACCCCACACTAGGCTCTGATACCAAAATATCTCTAATATTGTTACCGTTTGTAACCTTACACTAGGCTCTGATACCATTACCATTTGTAACCACATACTGGGCTCTGATACTGGTATGGCTCTGAAACCCACCAATTTTTTTAAACTTAACTTATAAATAAGACCATAGCAATTTCTTGGAAGTAGTGTGTACCCTTAATGTGTTGTTGGCACAATAATTTCTTGGGAAGGAGAGGTGCAAAGGTAATCAATGAAAAAGGGGGTGAAATGTCATTTTCTGTCTTTTTTGAGAAAATATAATCACTCTCACTCTTTTTGTCCAGCATAATTTGTTACTTAGAATTCAAGGGCTATAAAATAATGAATTATTGTACATTTAGAGCTTCAATTACTCAAATTTATCCTAAAGATTTTTCTCCCATATTCTCTTGCAGTGACTCTCTAGTTCTCTACCCATGTTCCAATGGCTTCTTAAAGATTTAAATAATTCAAAATAATTAAATAAATGTGAATATTCAATATAAACATAAAAATAGCTATAGATATTAAATAATCAAAAAGTAGGTTTATCACAATGATCTTTCCCATATATTCTTTTGACATGACTCCCTCTCTCAAATTTAGAAGCCCATTTGCAACTACTTCCATCGACATTGGGTGTGTTTGTTTTGGTGATTGGATAAGTAACTTATTTTTACTTAAACTTATGGAATCTTAAGATTGAAAAAAAGTTAGATTGGGTAAAATGACGAGTGTTTGGATTAACGATTGGATAAGTAACTTATGTAAAAGTGAATGATGTTTGGTTTGACTTTTGCATAAGTGACTTTTGTATTAATTAAGAGAAAATTTTTTAAAAATTATGAAAAATAAAAAAAAATGAAGGAATAATTGTGAAAAAAGTCCTCATTGGCAACTTAATTGCCAATGGGACCTGGGAAGATATCCACACACGGAGGGATTTTTTCACAATTTTCTCAAAAATTAACTTTGAAAATTTGGTAATGATACAATTGTAATAAAATTATATCAAACTCTAATTTAAATCGGTACACTCCAAAATTCTTTTCTATTGTGCACCTCAAGTTTAAATCTTTAAAATTATATCAAACTCTAATTTAAATATTAAATCATAACTCATATTTTCACATAGCTCAAAATCTAACAAAATAAACTGATTAAAATCTCAATAATACCTCCTTTAGTTTAAATAAATTATTTAAACTAAATTTAATGGGTAAAAACACTATATAGAAACTAATTTATGATATGTTTATAAAAAAAATTGATTATAAAATCATAAAACAACTAAATAATAAATCTAAACTGATTAAAATTAATCATTAATTATTCTCTATATTTCTACAGTCATATATTAACAAAACTCAAAACTTTCCTAAACTCTTATCCCAAAGTATTCTCTAATTAGCAGAAGATTACTATCTAAAGAAAGAGAAAATTATTTAGAACATTTTTTGTAAAAGAAGTTTTGTGATTATAAGTGATTTTGAGTACTTCATTGATCCCCAAAAATATGAAAATACTCATATCAATATTATTTTACACACACACATGCACATAAATGCTATCCAACAGTCTCATTTGCGCTGAAGCAAAAAAAAGCTTCATTTCGGTGCTTTGCTCAATCGGTGACTTATACTTATTTTTACTTAAATTCCATCGGTTAAACAAACAGGCCTTTAGCGCGATTGTTACTGTTGAAGCCCAATCTATCCACTGTTTTCCTACGATTTGCCTCCCAATTGGTAAAACAAACACATACATTGTCTCATATCAACACCATTGTGTAAGGTTGAAACTGAAAGGTTCCATTTTATTAAGATATTAATGATTAATTATTAAAAAATTAAATAAAAATAATAAATACTTCTCTGATTCTTAATATAAGACATATTTACCTAATTTGATTAGATTAAGGAAGATAATTAAATTAGTTAATATGACATCTATTACCTAAAGCATCCAATTCATCTCCCTAGCTTGTTCCCTCATTTCCTTTTCTCCTTAATTATTGTTAAGGGAGCATCAATGGTGTAAATTAGGAAAAGATTGATAAATATGAAAACTATGTTGTATATTTAGAATTATTAACAACTCCTTGAATATGTCTTATATTAAGGACAAGAGGAGTAAATAATATTAATAATAATATGAATATTGTGTTTTGTTAAGATATTGAATCAAATCTATTTTATTTATTAATGAAATTCAATTTTTTTGGACTTAATGATATCCAAATTTATTAATGAAATTCAAATTTACTAAATAAATTTGAATTTGAGAATTAAATTTTGTTCATCGCTTTTTTATTGTTGTTGAAACAGAGCAACCGGAGGCTCATCCGACAAGCTTCTCCCAGATCACGGCAACTAATCATTTTGAGGGTAAATTGGTGTTGGGAACATGGTCTTCACATCTCCTCTTTTGCTTCTCAATCTTCCTTTTAACAATCATTCCTCGACATGCTGAAAGGCTTTACGATTCAACCCAGTTCATCTTCTTTCCTTGCAAAACTTAGTCTGTGTTATTTTATTTCCAAGTGAGTTGTTGTTGATTAGCAACGATGATGAAAAGAAATTGGAATTTCAGTCAGTATATACCAGAGCTTGCGCACGTTTGGAATCCGTATTCCATGATTCTAGCTTCTCTCTAGTGTATTTACATATTAAACAATATTTAATAATATCTATTTAATATACGCACATCATAGTTACCGTGGCCTTGTTTCTACCTAGAGTAATGAAATTATTCAAGATCTCTATAAGATTTCTGAGGTCCTAGTGAAAAAGTAGTTCTCAGTAGAATGATAGGGTAAAAGGGTAATTAAAATATACATTTTTTCTGTGTCTTGATTGGTTATCACTTTTCTTTTTTGGGCAACAAACTACTTGAGGAATATAAATAGACAGTCTCAACCACACCAAAGAGGATTATATTCTATAAGTCATTTGCTTCAAGAGAAGTATACATAGAATATAGTTTTTATATTAAAATTTTTGTGTGCCTTTTTAATTATGTTTCTTTCTTCAATTTCAGTTTTGGCTTTAAAGAGATGAAGTTGGTGAAGACCAATGCAGTGATTTCTTATTACATGAAGTGCAAGCCATAAAAAAGTATGTGCCTAAAGATGTTGATATACTTTGGGTTATAAATCCCTACCAAAATTAATCTTAATTTTGTATACAAGCTACCCTATTATATGGTGGGTAAAACTAACCTAGTTGGTTCTACGAAAAAGATATCACACTCAATTTTGTCAGGATGATGATAAAAGAGGAAATATACTAGCAGGTGTTAAATTTTCTTTTTATTTGTCATATTGTATTAAGTCATGTTTTCAGTTTGGATTGAGCTTTCTAATTTGGTCTTTTTTACCTATTAAGTAGTGTTTCCCATTCTAGAGAGTTCATCTTTTATGTCAATAGTCACTGAAACGTTAGTGCAATGTTACTCAAACTGCACCAAAAATTGTTTTTTTAGTCAGAGAGCTTTGATACCATTATTGTTTGTAACCCCACACTATGCTCTGATACCAGCTTAAGCTGTAAGGTTTGACCAATGACTTGTGCTACAGTTAATTTTGGATTCAAACTTCTTTGGATCATCATTTCCTCTCATTTTCATTTTTTTCTTTAGGATTTGGGTTGATTAGGATAATGAGTTGCAATTATTTTGTTACATTTTTTAATCATAAGTATGCAAGGAGCACTAACTCATTGTCAAGAAGGATAATATTTTATGTTAGAAGAGTGTAAATCATCAGCATGGCTTTGATACTATTACTGTTTGTAACCCTACATTGGGCTATGATACCAGTATGACTTTGATACCTTTACCATTTGTAACCCCTATACTGGGTTCTGATACCATTACTCTTTGTAACCTCATACTGAGCTTTGATACCCTTTCCGTTTGTGGGAGATGCCTTTACCGTTTGTAACCCAACACTGGGCTCTGATACCCTTACCATTTGTAATCCCACACTGGGCTTTGATACCATTGTAGCTCTAATACCTATACTGTTGTAAGACCGTTTAGCTCTTATACCAGCACGACTTTGATACCATTACCATTTGTAACCCCAAATTGGGCTCTGATACCAGCCAACATAGCTCTAATACAATTATCTTTTGTAACCCTTGCTCCTAATATTGTCCGCTTTGAAGTGCATCACCCCTTATGGTTTTAAAACATGTCAAAAAGGGGGAAATATCCAAACTCTTATAAGGCAGTTTTTGTTTCCTCCCCAACCGATATGAAACATCTAGCATCCAATACTTGGCACCCACCACCATTAACTATTGCTATATATCAACTACTTTTCTATATATCACCAATTATCTAGCATCTCGCACTTTCAAGTATGTTTTCTATAGCATCCGGTGTCTAAAATATTTTTCGAATACCGCTCAGTGTCCTGATTTTTGGAAGCTCATTGCTAATGAAAAAAATATTTTAAAGGTAAATCTGCACTAAAATTAATTTAAGAGATATTGGGTGCAAGCACTGAATTTTCAAGGTGCATATATTAAAAAAATCTCAAACTGCCATCAAAATTTATTACACCCTCCAGTACTTTTTATAAGAGCTTGATAACTGAATTATGCGGTTAAAGAAAACAGTTAAAACTAGTTAAAAACAATAAGTATGTTTTGAAATAAATTTTTTTCAAATATGCTCTTATTTATAAGGGGGCAAGTAAGAAAGAGAATAAGACTAAACATAAGTACAACCAAACCTTTAATTAATACAACATATATTATTAATGAGGGGTATAAATAAAAAACCATTAAATGTTAAAACAACTCTTATTAAATTCTTATAAAAAGGATTGGAGGGAATACCATGAGCATATCATATTTATATACGAAAACTTTATCATATTTATCATATTTACTCGAGGGAACTTCTCACCAACCCAAAAACAGTGAATGAGTGTTGTCATTTATCAATTTTTTTGATAGACAAATTGTAATTATTTTGGTAGAGGAAAAGAGTTTAATGGTTGGAGAATACAAAAAGTGTGCTGCAATAATTGAGCACTAAATGTATCAAAGCCTCTATAGCTAAGTGTTTTTGAGTTAAATCCTTGACACCTTCCATTCTCTTAATTATCACGTATCAGCACAAGATACGATATGCCTCGGTATTATCCACACTTATAGTCCAGAGGGAATTAGTGTAAAGTGACATGTTAAAGATTATAATAAAATTATTCATAGGTATCTGCTTAACAAATCAAGATTTTAAGTCAAAATGGTCCTTCTTTGACAAAAGCAGCAAAAACTTCAGTTCATATAAGCTTTCCAATCCCTTTACAAAATCATGATGTTTAGCACTCATAAAGCCATTTGTCGAAACACATTCTTTTCCGGTTTATGAGAGCAGAGTCATATGGAATTTATGCAGGGCCTCCACCGTATATGCAATATGGATCGTGGGAAATATCAATTAAGTCTATTTAACCCAATCCATGGATTTTTACAACTTCCTAACAAAAAAATCGACAAGGTTTGTTGTCATTTTGGCATGTTGCCATTGCAGGAACTTAAAACCCATCACAATAAAGAATGGGAGTAAAATATGTGTATACTCGAATTTCTCGTCTCCCAACTCAGTTCAGCATCCCATTGGCTTCAGTTAAACATGAAATTCATCAGTTTATTATTATACCATCATCATGCATGAAGAGTACACAGTGACACGATTGACACATACTGGAGCAAAGTAGCGGCCAAATCAGCTGGACAACAGGATAGCAGACTTCCTAATTTGATAACAAATGCCCCCATGCCAAGTCAGTAGCTTCCTAATTGCTCAATTGACAGAAAACCCGCGAGTTTTATAGCGGAGGAAAGAAATCACAAGCTTCAGAATCTCCATAGTCTGACTAACCCGCATAAGGCATAGCTTAATTTGATAATCACAATATTGTCCCATGCCACCAGCCATGAGTTGCCAGATGAGACCCTTGTAAATCTTGATATACCATGCTCATTCTATTTCCATTGCCTCCGATGGATTATCTCCTCCAAAACAGTGGTAAGAACACGGCCCCCATACTGTGAGTTTTGGAAACTTGTGCAGACACAAGTTTCCAACTTCAACATTCTCACAGCCCCACATATCATAATATTCAAGCTTAGAACAAGCACAGAGCATCTTATGAACACCCTCTGTAGTCATCCAATGGCAAGCAATTTCAAGAGGCTTGAGTTTAGGCATTGTGGAAGCAATCGCCATTGCTTCATCATCTCTTGAAGGCTAGTCATGATCTCCAGTGTGCCATGCATGCATGTTCCTACACAACCCTTCAAGAAGGTTGCAATTCAAACCAATCAATCACCTCCAGTCCACAAGCACTCAAGTTCATATAGTAATGAGGTTCTGGTGATGAGCATCTGGACAATTCGATCTAGTTGGTTGGGCTGCTGGGGACAGTTGCTTCATTTCATAAGATCTATGTCGTGACAGAAAGGAGGTTCACTCACTCCATCTTGGAGAGACACTCTGCTAAGGATTAGCCCTAGAGCCTCTCGTATTTGGTCATAATCCCAACTTTAATATTCCGATTCTGCTTCCATCGATATCCTTTCCTGGTTCCCCAACAAAAACAGAAAATTTTTTTCACCGGCACATAAAATGCTACACAGAATGATTAAATTGGCCGAGTGTGTAAATACAGGTTTGAGGAGGTACAATCCAGCACTTGTCAACGTTTGTCTGGACTTTTTATCAATTGTCAAGAAAAAGAGATTTACAAGACACACCACAAAATATACTGCCTTCGAAATTTGAATAAAAAATAAAAAAAGACTGAGGCCGTTTTAAAATACAATGGGATACACGGAGTGATATGTTCATCAAGATCAAATTTTGAAAGTGAGATATTTAAACTTCGATTCAATCATTCTGAAATAGAACAAAAACCAACATTGTGAAGGTTGCAGAATGTCCAATAATCGGGTGTGGGAAATCAAGAGGAAGTGTATATGAACACAAAAGACTTTGGCCATGAACAAAATATATGAGCACAAAAAAGATAGAAAGACCAAGTAATATCTAAAAAGGAGCAAAGAAATTCATGCCCAGACAAAAAGACGAGAGACATAAAAAGGAACATTAGGGGAAAATTGAATATTTAGAAAAGCACCTTCCTCTTGGGGGGATTCAATCAAGATAAGTAAAGAAGAATTAGGTTTATGATCGAGGACTAGAAAGTGAATATCACAAATTACTGATTGGAGAAACGAAACTGGTACGAGCAATAAGAGAATAAGAGGAGAGATTTACCTTTAAAGTTAACCTGACTTTTATATCCGTTAAAGTTAACCTCATCATATCATTATAAAACTACAGTAGTTAAAATTGAAACTATAAAAGCCAAAACTAAAATTCAATCAGCAAAGACTTACCATTATATTAACCCTTCATTTCTCATGATTTTATTTTATTTATGGATTTTTTGTGCTATTTTATGAATTTAAGAAAGTAAAGAGAACGCACGGGTTAAGAATCAAATTGATATAGTAATAAGGAAATCTATCATGTTTTGTTATCCAGTTCAATTAATTTTCACAAATTTGTATATTCATCTTTTTTTTAATAAAAAATCATTCTTCACCCAACAAGAACAGCTCACACGCCTCCATCATATCATGAAGAGTAGTCAAACTCGTGACATCATGCTTAAGAAAAATTTAAGATGGTGTTTGATATTATCAGTTGAATCAGATGACCATGACACTCATCTTTAACCTTAGAAAACAATCTTATAAGTGCAAGTAATATCATGACTTAATGGACTAGCACATAGTTGAGTTATTGTTAAACACGCATTGGAGAAGGCAAAAAAAAAAAAAAAAAACACGCATTGGAGAATGAATAAATTTATAAAAAACCCAAAAATTTTATGTCATTTCAATATTTTGACTTGCCTTTCTTATGTTTATGCTTAGAACCAATGTTTTTAGAACCGGCCGGTCCGGCCATCGACCGGAGATAATGGCGGATCGGGTCATACTTGAGAATCGTCTTTTACGTTGAGCCGCTTTAAGCCGGCCTTTGAGCCGGAAACCGCCGTTAACTCGGGAGCCGAAACGGCTTTGGAATAATCGTTTGGTCTAAGTTTTGCTTAATATCTGAAATTTTTTGGCTGATTTACAGACCCTCAAATCCCAAATTCTTTGCACAAGGACGAGTTGTTCTCCCGTCTTGACATTATCAAATGTCTATGGTTGCCCTCTATCAACGATAAAGTCAAATATCAAGCCCACTCTATGAGAAAAAGAAAGGAGATGATGAATGAAGAAGAAAGTGTCACTGGAGAAGGAGAAGAAGAGAGACAGAGGAAGGAACAAAACGCTTAATAGAAAGAGGAAAAAAAAGAAAAATTTATTGCATTTGTGCTTTTTGAACTCTGCGTGTCTACATCCCTACACGTTGAAAATTGTATTTTTGGAACATGGAAAGGAGAGCCTAGAAACTGGTGATTAGACATTATAGCCTTATAGGTGCTTTTTTCTTTCCTTGCCTGAAACTGAAACGTATAGTTCCTTCCTCAACTTGATTTTTGCTCTTGTAATTTTTAAGTTCTTTTATAAATATGTTATTGTCAATTTATCATATATAGTAATATATTAAAATGCCAAGTTTTTTTTTAATAAAATTATAGTTTTTAATTATAACTTCTAAAAATTTTAATTTCTATCTAATGTTATTAAAATGAACTAATATAACCGAAAATGCATTTTTAGTATTTTATTTTTATAACAAGTGCAAAATAATTAAAATATATTGTTTATTACCCCCGATCGATTTAGATTGGTTGATCACTTGTTGATGTGTTAAAATATTTAATTTTATTGGGATACATGTTGTGATCTTATTGAAAATATAATATTATTTTTAATTTAATTATTATATTACCGGCTCAATTAGACGGTTAGACCGGTCTAACCGTTTGAACCGTGACCCATTGACCTTTCCAGCTCGACATCCGGTCTAACTTTTAAAACATTGTTTGGAACCAGCCCCTAATTTGTAAATAATTCTATTATGGAGTGAGTGTCAAGACGTAGTTAAGAGGTTCTCTTATTAGTTATTTTGTTGCTAACATTAGTAAGATAAAATGCTCATGCCTTATGACTTACTAGTTTGGACTTATTTATAAGTCTAAATTATCTAATTCTTATATACTAAGGAAAATTAGGTAACTCAATAAATATGAACTAAATATATATATATATATATATATATATATATATATATATATATATTTTAATTTTGCTCTTATTTATGAATGAATATTTTTCACTTTTTTCTTTCCTTTATACCTTTAATAGATGTAAAATTGTAACACTCACTTTCATTCATGTAATAAGTACCAATTTTTTTTTTCAGAACTTACAAATAAGACCATAACAATTTCTTGGAAGTAGTGTGTACCCCTAATGTGTTGTTGGCACAATAATTTTTTGAGAGGGAGAGGTGAAAACTGAAAAGGCAATCAATGAAAAAGTGAAGAAAAAGCGAATGAAATGTCACTTTTTGTCTTTTTTGGGTAAATATAATCATTCTCACTCTTTTTTTTTCTAGCATATTTTGATACTTAGAATTCAAGGGCTATAAAATAATGAATTATTGTATAATTATGATGAAAGCACATTAACTTGCAGAAAATTTTCTGCATTTTCCCATGTTATATTATAGGAGAATACGTCCCTGTTCCCATTTTCAAAAGTTGTTTTTAGACTTAGTTTTCATCTTCTGTGAGCTCTCGATACCTTATTTTCTTTGACCACATATGAGACATTGTTGTACGCTTGTTTACCTGAAACCTTGCTGAAAATGATACTGCTATTTTTTTAGTGTTGACTTGTTCTTGGGCTATCGGCATTATGGTGAGCTGTATTAGCTATGCTTTGAGTTATTTATCTTTTTACCAAATATCTGAGACTAAGGGTCTGTTTGGTGTGAGGGGAGGGGAGGGGAAAATTTTTATGAGTTAAATTTTAAAAGATTGAAGAAGTGGGATAATAAAATTTTAATAAAGAGAATATATAAGATAAAAGAGTAAGAAAAATTGATTAAACATTTTTAACCCCACTTCTCTAATTTTTTTAAATTCAACTCAAAAAAATTTTCCCCTCGCTCACTTTTCCTCCCCTCCCCTTAAACCAAACAAACCCTAAGCAGAGACTGCTGATAAGTTAGTTGTTTGCATCCCAGGAGGAATTTCCCAATACATGGGAGTATTTAAAAACTGTTATTTTAAACGATATCTTTTGAAAGGTGATAATGCTCTCATGTTTTATACCCGTGTTGTGTATGTAATCACTATTAATTATTTCAAGATCATAATTCATGCGTGATGAATGGGATTGTATATATTTATTTTTGTTGGTCAGAACACTATCATACTTTTTTATAAAAAAAAAAAAAACAAGAAAAAGCTAAAACTTCTATGTAAAATTAATACTGGTTCAGATCACTGGCAAGAATGTTGCATTAAACCTTTCTTGTTCAGCTCTATTTTAACTTGAGTGAATCTTCAGTAAAAAAAAACCCTGACAAGGCAACGGCTCTTTGAAAAGAAGCGAACATGGCAATCTAAATTCAGACCCTTTATAAGAGGAAATCTGCAGTCTGCCTGTTGCACTTGTTACAATACAAGCTTCTTTTATAAGCTACACTTGTATCTAATTTTCTGATGATTAAACTGAGCAGTCATTTTTCTGAAAGCAGGGCTCTTCATTTCTTCAATTCCAAAACTGAATGATGAAAAGGGAAGAAGCTATTTGAGGAGGAGAAGATCTGTTACTGGTGAATCAGGAATGCGAGGCAGCATTTTTAAATAATCTTTAAGCCTTCTTACCCAAATGAGCCACAATCAGGTAGGTTTTTCTTTTTTAATATTTAGATCACCAAACACTAGCAACAGTTATCAGGGTTTTAATTTCTTTTCCCCTAACCAACCAAGGGTTGTAGGATTTCATACACATAAGGTATCAATACTAGAATTATAACATTCTTATTATTTAACAGCCTAAAATTGTAAGTGTGATCTAAGACATGAACTTTTATATGTCCCATAAGGATTTTGAATCAGTGTATTGCTTGTGTCTTGGGATTTGGATGATCACAATTTATTTTAAGCCAAATATCACAATTTAATTCTTAATTTTTAAATGATAATTTCATATTATAAAAAATAGAAACAAATTAAAAGATTACGCTCTCCTTATCAAATATACTAAAAGAAGCTATATTGATACATTCATGTCAATAAACTTGGTTAGAGGAGTTTGAAAGGGGAAAAACATCTTTTCTATTTTGCCCACCGATTTTTTTACCTTTATTTTGCTCACCATCGAAGCAATTGTGTTTATCATTTCATTACTTCATTTACTTGAGAAAAACAACCACAATACAGAAGGCCCATTTGGCTTCCACAAAATGAAAACAACTTGTACACTTATTTTTAAGGCCTAAGTATATGTTCGGCCTTTTAAATTTACATCCGAGTACAAATACATTTTGGGTATGCAATTCTGCAGAGTACTCATATCGTATCCTTTTGACCAATATGCTAATTTCAAAAGGAGAATTGAATTTCTTCCATTGTATTGAGTAATTTGAATAATTTCCCATATTTTGTTTTTTTTCCAAGAAAAAAGAAGTAAAATTGTAAGGCAAGGACGAACAAATGGGGGGTGGTGGGTTTGGCGAAGAAGCATAAGAAATATAGGAAAAGCACAAACAAACCAACTTTCCATAATCTTTGATGAGAGTAGATTTTGAGTAGAATAGCTTCTGAAAAATAAGTTTTGAGTAGAATAGCTTTTGAAGAATAGATTTTAAGCAGAATAGATTATGAGGAAAAAGTGATTCTGATAAAATGAAAGTGTTTGGATATTGTAGTCAGAATAGCTTTTTTCATGGTCAAACTACTAAAAAGGACATTAACTTTTGTGATAATTACCTATAATGAATAAGATTATATTTTATGTATTATTTAAGGGTTAAGGCTCAAATTTAACATCAAAGTTTTTCCTGATAGGCGTATGATACAAACAAGTTCTAGAAAATGAAAAAATAACAATGAACAATTAAAAAGAATCTAAATTTAACAAAACCGTTAAATTTGATCTTACAGCGTTAAATTATAAGAGAAGAAAACCCCTAACGGCATTAAAAAAGATATATCTTAACCCATTATTTAACATTAAATTTCATAATTAATACCAAAAATGAAATAAATTTATCTATATGTAATGTTAATTAACTTAACTAATTTTTCTAATATAATCAAATTAAATAAATAGGTCTTATATTAAGGATAAAAGGGAATATTAAAATTTTAAAATTCTTAAAAAAACATGGATTGATGAAAAAACGGTGAAATTCAAAAGAAGAGAGAGAGTGTGGCGTGGGGCCCACATTAATGAAAAAGGATCAATTATAGAGAGATGGTGGGGCCCACATAGAAAAAAAAGTTAAAAAAAAAAAGTGGATTTTCCTAAAACCATAGTTTTGAGATTCAAACCATAGTTTGAGATCAAAACCTTAATTTGACAAAATTTGAAATGTTTGGATGATTTTTATAAAACCATGGTTTAAGATTAAAACCGTAATTTAACGAAAAATTAGGTGTTTGGACGATATTTTATAAAACCATGATTTTGTCTCCAAATCATAATTTTGTTTCATCATCCAAACACACACTTGAAAGTTCAAACAGACACCTTCAAATATATATTTATGTGGCTGCCACACACACACATGTTGATCAGCAAATTAAGGACATTGTCGTACCTACACTTTCGCCTCTTGTCTTACAGCCCCAAGACATATCCATACATTTACAGCAACTACCCACGTTTCATACTTGTATTTACTTGCTTATACGATCTCTACTTCGCCTACCACAAAATAAATAGCAGGCCTCTTATTGACTTCTTTGCTTTTCCTATACAAACCACGTACGGTTGGCTTCAAACCGCTGCATAATAATTATGATACCTGCCATATGTTGAGAGGCTTTTCAAGTTCCTCTCTGCTTCGTCTTGATTCTATGTATGATTTAAACTTGAACTTGTCCATTATTATGCCTCTTCTCTTAACTTTCGTTTTCTTTTTATTCTTCTTCTATTTATTGTTCTTCCATTTGCCTTCTGACCTTAGTTCATTCCATTCGTCTTCCTCCCTCTCTCTTCTTTAGAAAGTTGAATTTATATTTAGGCTTTTGTTTTGACCTGTCCATTACGTATCAAAATAACTCAAGCTACATGCTTTCAGTTTCACATATTTACCACACAAGCTTATACTTTGTTTTTTTGGCACGATAATGTGGATGGGACTTTTAGACTCTTATATTCATTTTCTTTCTTTCTTGTCTTGAAGTTTGAGTGGGAAGTGTGTGTTATATATATTTTATGATTATGTGGTATACTCACTGTATCTGTTTTCGTTTTCAATTGTTTTCAACAGGTTTATATTGCATACAGATTAATGATTTTTAATAAATAAATAAATTTAAAATATTAACTCATTTACTAATTAAAAAATTTTCAATTTTTAATGTATGTCTTGTTTGATTAATAAGTACAAATGATGAACAAAAATAAGACTGTTATTCAAAAAACCATACTCGGCCTAAATTTGCCACTTCTCCATTTTATGTTATCGATAGGCGATACATGTTCTGGACCACTCTGAGCATCATTTAACTCGAAAAAGAAGATGACTCACATATATAAACTGACCCACCTATACATGTCCAATATCGAATGGGTCGTGTCCTGACCAATTAATTCAACGTAAAATTCAAATCATTACTTTCTCAAAATCTTACCTTCATTTAATAATTTGCCAGCGACATGAAAGACATACAAGGATGATGGACTAGTTGGACAGAAGCAAATGTCCGTTAGGAAGGATTTATCCCATTCCTTTCTCTTTTTTCCAGACAAAAACTCACCGCACAAGACATGTCATGGGAACAAAATCATTCATATCCACAATACAACAGTTCAGCTTTCGGTATCAAAAGTGTTGGGTGACAGGGAAAGCTAATTAAGGCCATATATATATATATATATATAGTTTAATAAGTTTAACTGTTGAGAAGAGTTAGGCCTGTTGATGATTGAGGCTGCTGTGTGTTCCAATTGGGTCTTCCAAGAGTGAATTCTAGGTTAAGCGTCTCATATGAAGAATCTGACAATGACCCTCTGTTGGACTTTGGGTCCAAGTCCGTCCTTGATGGGCCGGACTATTTGATTAGGATACAAATAGTCTAATCAAATAAGAATCAAATCAGCATTAATTGCAGATTGGAGAATAAGTTAGTATTAATTATGATATTGTTAATTGAGAAACAAATCATCATAATTTAGGAAATTAATTGAGAATTAATTCTCCTGATTACTAACTTGGAAGGCAAGAAGGGTGGATATCATTTCCTAATTAGTGGCTACCCTAAACCAATATAAATAGGAGGTGCCTCTTTCAGTTATTTCTTATCCCTATTATTGAGTTTTCTAACAGTCTCTTCTCTCCTACCATCTTTCTTGTTCTGATAATCTGCTGTGCCAATCCTAATTAGGCTATAATAATCTAATAATTATGTGGGCACTATTATGGAGTATTGAAGATTTGACCCAGATCCGAATATGGATTCACCCTGGTACGCTAGTCCCTTCTCTCCATCTTTATTTTTCCTACACCCTCCAACCACCTGTTTCAACTCTACCCAGCGCTTATATGTATCTTCCAAGGCCGAATTAACCTTCGACTCTCGCAAATGTTTGAGCATTTCTAGGCGGTGGTTGGAGACGACCTCCTGGGGTATGATCTTGCGCATGTGACGATAGTGGGGCCCGTATAGGAATATGTGAGGAACATGCTGAAGTTGTAGCCCATGATTTCTGTAAAAATATTTTACGATTATGTAAGGGTACTGTTGTAATTTACATAGTTAGGATAATGTTAGAATAGTTGGCAACTCTCATCGTCATTAGAAACTTGTATAAATAAGGGACGCAACCCATTACTGCGGGTGTGGTGGTATGGTTTATTTTCATTGAATAAAGGATATATATTCCTGGATCTTGGTGGTACTTTAACATGATATCAGAGTCGAATGTTGCACATTCAAAAATCTGGGCCACAACACAAGATCTTGAAAATTACGTATGAATATACCTGTGCGTTGAAAATTAATGTCGTCTGCTAGTTCACAGCGTTAACTCAGTTTGGGATTCATACGACAAGGTGCAGGTTTGTCTTTCATCCCCTGTATTCACAGCGTCAGTGCATAAAGGCTCTGACTTGTGTCATTTCTCTTTCTGCTGGGTCTTTGTTTGCATCGATTCTGACGGCACTCAGCGTTTATCTTGATTCCGATTTAGAGCCAGATCAATCTCAAGCTTTCGACGGCAAGGCTCTTCTTGATTTCTGACCTGCTGCGTTGTATTCATGGCGATCTTGATTCCGATTCAGAACCGGACCATTTTCAAGCTTCCGACGAAGAGTCTTCCTTTGGTTTCCCTACATCAACGCCGCAGTATTTTTAGGCTTTAGACAGGGGAGCTCTTCTTGATCCTACGACACCAAAGCTTACTCATAAAGGTTCATTCCCTCTCATATTCAATTGACATTCTTGATACGATCAATGACTCACAAAAGCAGTAATCATGTCCCCAATCTGGCCACCCTTCCCTTTACACATCCTTTTTACCTTCATACTTCAGAAACCCAAGGATTGACCATCATTCACAGATCTTGACAGGAACAAAAAATTATACAATATGGAGTCGTGCTATGATAATAGCCCTAAAAGGAAAGCACAATTAGGATTTGTGGATGGTTCATGTAAGAAGGACAAATAGGATCCCAAACTTCATAGTCAATGGGAGAGGTGCAATATAGTAGTTCTTTCTTGGCTTCTGAATTCGATCTCGAAGGAACTGGCTATTAGAATCGTGTTTTATGAACACGTACATAGAGTCTGGACTGATTTGAAGAAGCTTTTTGACAAGAAGACAGGTACACAAATCTTCTCTTTACATAGAGAAATTAATTCTCTTCGACAAGGGCCTTTTTTCTGTTTTTGGTTATTTTTCTAAGCTCAGAGAGCTTTGGGAAGAGCAATCAGCTCTAGCTCACATTCTATCTTACAAATGTTAGACATGCACAGCTTATGCAGAAGTGGTGCAACAACAAAAACTGTTGCAGTTTATCATGAGGCTTAATAAGGTGTATATGCAAGCAAGGAGTCAAATACTCCTCATGGTTCCATTGCCACAGTAAACCAAGCATATGGAATGATCCTTGAAGATGAAGATCAATGTTCCATGTCTAGCCTTGAGAAATCCTCTCCTATTAAAGGTATAGCCATGGTAGTAAGGGGGAAGAGACGTGGCCAAGTAAAGAGCGCCAGCGAAATAAAGCCAAGAGAAGCAAAGTTTCGAGAGAAAAAGTCTTTTTTTATTTTATGTCAGGAAAAATACAAAAGCTGAATCTGAGTCTATGTATGTAAACCATAATGGTCAAGCCAATATATATGACCATGATGGAAAGACCCATCAACTAAAATATCCAAGTCCTAAAGGCTAATTACCTAACTGCCACTACACCTATATAAAATAATTACACATAATATCTTTTTACACTCCCCCTCAAGTTGAGGCTTGGAAAATATTGACAACACTCAACTTTCACAACAACTTGTGCTGAACATCCTTACTGACTGGTTTAGTTAAGAGGTATGCCTCTTGATCTTCAGACTTCACATGTTTAAGATCAATTATCTTTCGTTTGAGCTTTTCTCCGACAAAGTGACAATCTATCTCGATATGCTTTGTCCTTTCATGAAATATTGGATTACTTGCAATGTGTATTGCTGCCACGTTGTCACAAAAAACCTTAACTGGGTTCTTGTGACTAATGTTGAGATCTCTAATCATGCCTAGTGTCCAAACCACCTCCAAAACAGCCATACTCAAGGCGTGATACTCTGCTTCTGCTGAGCTCTTAGAGACAGTAGCTTGTTTTTTGGTTTTCCATATGATAAGAGAACCTCCAAATTTTAACAAGTACCTGGTGACTGACCTCCTAGTTGTGGCACAACAGGCCCAATCTGAATCACAAAAACATTCCAACTCCAGACCACCTTCTTTGCTCAGCAACACTCCAAGGCCAGGGGTTCCTTTCAAGTATCTCACTATATTTAGTGCAGTTGCCATATGCTCTTTGGTGGGCATTTGCATGAATTGGCTAAGTGTCTGCACACAAAAAGATATATCAAGGTGAGTCATGGTTAAATAAATTAATTTACCTATGAGTTTTCTGTATCTCTTGGGGTTTGGCAGCAGCTCATCCTTCTTATTGCGCCCTTCTTCAAATGCCATGAGTTTCTAATGTTGTGACAAAGGCACTCCAAGTGGACGACACCCATTTAAACCAGTTTCTGCCAAGATATCCAATACATATTTCCTTTGACATAATATAATACCTTTGTTTGACCTAGCTATCTCTATTCCCAAAAATATTTCATAAGACCAAGGTCTTTTATTTTAAAGTTCTCATGCAATAAAGATTTTATTTACTGAATCCCCTTTTTACTACTTCCTATGATTAAAAGATCAACAACATAAACAAGGATAAGTACAACCCCATCATCATAGTTTTTAATAAAGAGGGAATGATCATACTCACTTTGTTTAAAACCACCAGAAATTAAAGAACCAATAAGCTTATGGTTCCACTGTCTTGAGGCTTGTTTGAGTCCATACAAAGACTTATTTAACCTATATACCATGTGCTCCCCCTTACCCTCAAATCCTTGAGGGATTTTCATGTACACTTCTTCTTCTAAGTCACCATGTAGAAAAGCATTACATACATCCATTTGATGGAGTTCCTATCTATACATCGCTACTAATTTTAACACAAGTCTTACAGTGAGCATCTTAATAACTGGGGAGAAGGTTTCATGATAGTCTACTCCTTCCTTTCGATTATATCCTTTTGCAACTAATCTTGCTTTGAACTTATCTATACTTCCATTTGAGTTATATTTCACTTTATAAACTCATTTACAACATATTGCTCTTTTTCCTTTAGGTAAAGATGTTATATCCCAAGTGTGATTAAGTTCTAGAGCCTCTATTTCATTATTCATGGCTTTTATCCACCTTTGATCTTTAATTGCATCCTCATAGCAGTCAGGTTCATGAATAGAATCAATAGAAGTTAAGAAACACATGTGAATAGAGGAGATACGATCATAAGACAAGTATTTATGAATGCTGTAAAAGCATTTATTTTCTTGTTCTGACCTGACCATAGAACATACATAATCCTTGGCCCATATTGGAGGTTGTCTGTCCCTAGCAACCCTTTGATTTCCCACAGTTTTTGAGGTACTGATTGCAGCCTCCTTGGAGCTTTGGGATGTGCGATTTTGATCATCCTGATTCGATTTGTCCAGAGAAACATACGGTTGGCTATTATCTTTAAGCCAAAACATGCTCCTCAAGTCCCTGCAATCCTCATGCGAAACATGTAAATTTGCATCTTTAAAAGGGAATTTGTGTTCGAGAAAGCTTACATGCCTGCTTACAATGATAGATTTATTCTTCAAATCAAGTAGTAAATATCCTTTTTGGTGATCAGGGAACCCAAGAAAGGCACATGGAATTGATTTGGCCTGAAACTTGTCGTTATTTTTCAAATCTTTTGCATATGCTAAAGATCCAAACACCCGTAAATGATGTACATCAGGTGGGGTGCCATATACAAGTTCATAGGGAGTTTTATAGCCTAGAATTCTAGAGGGAAGCCTATTAATAATATATGTAGCCATTTTAATACATTCCCCCCAATATTCAATAGGTAAACCAGATTGTATCACTAAACCCTTAGCCACTCTCATGATTGTTCTATGTTTTCGCTCCACTACTCCATTTTGTTCAGGTGTATATGGACATGATGTTTGATGTATTATTCCTTTACTTTTGAAATAGGATTTCAATTCATTGTTTGTAAATTCCGTTCCATTATCACTCCTAATAGTTTTGACATTAAAAGAGAATTGAGTAAATATATGTGCAACAAAATTTTGGACAAGGTTTGTTACCTCAAATTTAGAACGCATCAACAATGTCCATGTGGCTCTAGAAAAGTCATCGACAATTGTTAAGAAAAAATGATATCCTTGGTGTGTTGGGGTCCTGTATGGTCCCCATACATCAAGGTGTAATAATTCAAAACATCTACCAAACTTAATACAACTTAGAGTAAACGGGAATTTGATCTATTTAGATTACACACATACGTCGCATTTATTATTCATAATTGTTTCATCATTGCTTACAAAGCCAAGATATTTCATGACATAAAAGGGGGCATGCCCAAGTCTATTGTGCCACATGCACATATCATCTGATTTCATACTTTTTTGACTATTCAATGCAGAATGTGTTTGATTACAAAATCTATTGTTTTTCATGATGTATAAACCTTCAATCAGTCTACCAATCACCTTCGTCTTGCCATCCTAAAGGCCCTGCAGTACACAAAAATCAGGGAAAAAGGCGACTGTGCATCTATGTTCTCTTGTTAGTCTAGCAACCGACAACAAGTTAAATTCTAACATTGGTGCATACAAAATACCATCTATCACAAAATTATTAGCAATTCTAGTGCTCCCTATATGCGTGACAGGGACTCTTTTGCCATCAGGCAATTTAATTGATTTTATTGCACCATCATACAGTTTGTAATTGTCTAATAAGTTTAAGCTACCAACCATATGAGTAGTTGCCCCAGAGTCAACTACCCAGTAAGAATGTGAACTAGAGTAAGTGAAGTGAACAACCAAACCTGTACCAGCAAGAGCATGAATTGTTGTCTCTGAATCTTTCTTCAGCAACTCCAATAAACGCTCATGTTGATCCTGAGTAAAACTAGGGGCAGCAACATTTGCAGTGTGATTCCTGGCCTCCTCATGGATTGTCTAGTCATTGGACACTTGATTTGCAAACAATTCTTTGCTTATGTTGCCTTTGTTCCCTCTGAAATTCGGTGGATATCCGATTAGCTGGAAACAATTGTCCCTAGTGTACCCTTTTTTAAGGCAATTTGAGCACTCAATATTGGAATCTCCTCGGCCACGTCCGCGAGCTCGTCCTCTCCCCCTTACTGCCATTGCAATTCCTTCTATCGGCGATGATTTTTCCTGATTGGCAATTGATCTTTGTGCCTCATCTTCCAGGATCATCCCATATGATTGGCCTACTGAAGGAAGAGAATCATGAGCAAAATCTGGCTCCGAGCCTGATTATAGGATTCATGTAGTCCCATCAAGAACTGCAATAACTTTTGTTGCTGCATCAAATCCATGTAGGCCTGAGACGTTCCACACCGACAGGAGGGAATATTAACAAGCACCGACTGCTCCTCCTATAATTCTTTCAGCTTATAGAAATAAAGAGACATAAACAAAGAACCTTGCCTCAGTGAGTTAATTTCTCTGTAGAGGGCAAAGATTCGAGATCCAGACTTCTTATCGAAAAGCTGTTGTAAATCGCTCTACACACAATGAGCGCTTTCGTAGAACACGATCCCATTTGCTAACTCCTTCAAAATGGAATTCAGTAGCCAAGTAAGTACCACGGCATTGCATCATTCCCACTGGTCCTTCAATTTAGCCTCTTGATCGTCCTTCTTGCAAGATCCATCAACGAAACCCAGTTTGTGTTTTCCTTTCAACGCTATTCGCATCGCTCGACTCCAAAGTGTATAGTTCTCCGATCCGATAAGGACTTGCGAGATGATGGTGGAGCCTTGAGTCTCCGATGGGTGCAAGAAGAAAGGGTGGGTGAACGGCAGGTTCGCTAGATCCAGAGTTTTCTTTTCGGCTATGAAGTTCGCTGGAGCAAGAAGAAAGAATCTGTGAGAAAAGGCAAGAAAATCTGTCGATGAATCAAGTAGTGAGGACACTCGGCGCTTGATGCATTATCCAAGCTTTAACATGATGGATGAAGGGCACGTGGATTGTGATTAAACCTTCGGCTTTGATGCCATAAAGAGCGCCAGCGAAATAAAGCCAAGAGAAGCAAAGTTTCGAGAGAAAAAGTCTTTTTTTATTATATGTCAGGAAAAATACAAAAGCTGAATCTGAGTCTATGTATGTAAACCATAATGGTCAAGCCAATATAGTGTGTGTTTGGTTGCAGCTTTTGGGTCTCCTTAAGCCCAATTGGGCATTCAAAAGCCCAATTGCTAGCTGTGGTTTTTTTTTTTCATGTTTGGTTGACAAGATCAGAAATTGGGCTTTTGAGAAATTACCCACTATTCCTACACGTTTGTCAAAAGCTCAATAATGGAGCTTGTATCAAAAACTCGATCAAAAAATATTACTGTTAATAATCATTGACATTCCTGCATTCTGCCAAGTGTCACGAGTAACATTGCCCTTTAACAGTTTATGGTTGATTTTAATTTCAAGCAGGTAGAGCGTGGGTTTAATTTCGAGTTAAGTAATATTAAAACCATGATATTGTTGAAAACAAATATTCTAACTATATGTTTTTCCCAAAAAAAAAGATTATGTGAAGTCTTTAATATAAGACATATTTACCTAATTTAATTAGATTAAAAAAGTTAATTAATATGATGTGTATTTTTTAAAATACCCTAAACATATTTCTTCATTCCCTCATTCTCCTTCTTCTTTGATTATTATTGAAGGAGCATCAATAGGATAAATTAGACGAGATTGACAAATACAAAAATTACTTCTCATATTCAGATTCAAGATCAACTCTTTAAATATGTGTTATATCAAAAACATGAAGAGTATATGATTTAACATTTTCATGAGTAAATGTATCCTCCTAATTCTAATAGAAATAATCATGTAGGCACACAATCGGACACAAGTCCGTATTGTTTGTGCAACAATGGCCCTACATAATTTTATTAGGCGAAATGATATTGCAGACGTAGTGTTTCGCCAAGGTGAAGCTGAGAATCTTGTTGATGTAGATAATAATAGTGTAGCTGAACAATCTTCCATGACAAATTATGGCAGGCGATCTTCCTCTCAAATGAATCAAATTCGTGACTCAATTAGAGATCAAATTGTACGGAACATGTGATCCAATTGGTTATATAATATTATTTTAATCAGATTGTGCATTTTTTAATTGTCTAATTTCCCAACTTAAACTATTATAAATTTTTTATAATTTTTAAGTACATTTCTCTTTTATCATTATCACAAAAGCCCAATTGACAATCGCCAATCCAAACAAGTTTTATTTTTGCAAAAGTCCAATTGACAATCGTCAATCCAAACACAAATCACATTACATAATTTGGCTTTTATCAAAAGTAATATTACAACAAGCCCAATTGAAACAAGTCCTAAAGGCTAATTACCTAACTGCCACTACACCTATATAAAATAATTACACATAATATCTTTTTACAGAAGGGGACATGGAGACAATAACTTGGAATGTACTCATTACCTCAAGAAAGGTCATACAAAGGACAATATTGTTTCCAAATCATTGGACATCCACCCGGTTTTTAAGGAAATAAGGGAAAGTAGATTAAGGAACCTAGTATAAATCAAGCTAGTACTGATTCCAGCAGTGGTAGCAAAGCGCTAATGAACATTGCCAACACCACATCAACTATCTGTTTAAGGCTAGGCTAGTAACAAAAGGATATAGTCAAAGAGAAGGAATTGACTATCATGAAAATTTTTGCCTGTTGTTAAAATGCTAACTGTGAGATTAGTTCTTAAATTGGCTACTGTACATGAATGGAATCTATACCAGATGGATGTGTCTAATGCTTTTTTGTAGGGACATCTTGAGGAGGAGATGTATATAGAAGTCCCTCAAGGCTTCCAAAGAGAGGGGGAGCGACTAGTATGTGTGTGTTTGGAACAGCGATTGACAATTGAGCTTGTTGTAATATTACTTTTGATAAAAGCCAAATTGTGTAATGTGATTTATGTTTGGATTGGCGATTGTCAATTGAGCTTTTGTTAAAATAAAACTTGTTTGGATTGCCTTAAGCATAAGGGCTTTTGTGATAATAGTAAGAAAGTGTGGGTGGAAAAATATTTAAAAAATCAAGTAAATATTTTAAAATTACTTTAAAATATTAGGTGCTATTGAAAAAATATTTTAGAGTTGGTGGAAATCAACAAATCAGTATTCTAAGTTTTGAGTGCTCTTTACTACTAAAAAAATACATTAAAGGTAAAATTGTAGTCAATCTCCTAAGACTGGGTACAACTGAAAAAATATTTTAAAGGGTTAAAAGCATAAAAAAATATTTTAAAGTAATTTTTGAAGTTGAAAAAGTACATTAAGGGTAAAATTGCAATCAGTCTGATAACACACTGGGTACAGTTAGAAAAATATTTTAAGAGGTTAAAAGCACCGAAAAATATTTTAAATTAATTTTTGTAGCTGAAAAAATACATTAAGGGTAAAATTGCAATCAGTCTGATAACATACTAGGCACAACTAAAAAAATATTTTAATTATTCAACCTCAATTGTAATTGCAGAGAGAGAGAGAGAAGAAAAAAAAATTGGTCAGCCCATGGGATATATTTTGATTGAGCTTTTACCAAAAGCTCCCTGTTTCAGCTTTTGCCAAACATGGGTCTACAGTGTTTAATTTCTCAAAAGCTCAATTTCTCATAAACAAACATGCAAAAAAAAAAAAAAAACGCAACTGTCAGTTGAGCTTTTATATGCCCAATTGGGCTTATGGACACCCAAAAGCTGTGCTCCAAACACACTCTACATCGTTTAAACAAGTCGCTTTATGGATTGAAGCAGATTTCAAGACAATGGAATCAAACATTGTCAAATGCATTTGTAAAGACAGGTTTTAAGAAATGTAAATATGATCATTCCCTTTATATTAAGAGATATACTGATGGTGTTGTTTTAGTACTTGTATATGTTGATGACCTATTAGTAACATGAAGCTTTGAGAAGGGCATTAATGAAATAAAGAATTTACTTGATAATACCTTTAAAATGAAAGATTTGGGATTGATGAAATATATTTTGGGAATCGAAGCTGCTAGATCAAGTAAGGGAATAGTATTGTGTTAAAGAAAGTATGTATTAGATATTCTGGCTGAAACAGGATTAAGTGCATGCAAGTCACTAGAAGTTCCATTGGCACAAAACCAGAAATTGATGGCATATGAGAAAGGGAGAAACAAGAAGGAGGACTTGTTGAAGGATCCTAAACAATATAGAAAACTCGTAAGTTGAGTATGGCGGTGTCAGAGATAGTTTGGACACTTGGTATAATTGGGGATTTAAGTATCTCTCATAAATTTCCAATAAAAGTGCTTTGTAACAACCAAGCAGTGATATACATAGCCACAAATCCCCTTTTTCACGAGCGAACCAAGCACATCGAAATTGATTGTCACTTTATTCAAGAAAAAGTGAAGCAAGGGTTAATTGATCTAAGACATGTACAATCAGAAAATAAGAAGTAGACTTGCTAATAACAAAAGTTGTTGGCAAAAGCACACAGCTAAAGCTACTGAGCAAGATAGATGTTGTTGATATCTTTCAACCCCCATCTTGAGGGGGAGTGTAGAAATATCTTAGAATTATGTAAAGATTTTGTTGTAATTTGTATAGTTAAGATAATGTTAGAATAGTTGGTGACTCTCATCGTCATTAGGAACTTGTATAAATAAGGGACACAGTCCATCATTGTGGGTGTAGTTGTATGGTTTATTTTCATCGAATAAAGAATATATTCCTGAATCTTGGTGGTACTTTAACAATTTCAAAGACTAAGATTTTGTCAGTCCAAAAAACAAAAAAAGACTAATATTTTGGGCCGGCCCACTGAGGCTAGGTCGTTCACTGTGAAGCACTCGTTGGCGATCTCCCAAACTGTTCACAATCAAGGTAGGGTGAACCCCGAGCCTGAGGGAGAAGATTGGTCCGTATCTTGGCTAAGGCAATGTGCGGCAGCTCCGGGCAGCCTAAGAGCTGGAGGTGCCCAATCACAGGCCATGCACCGCCTGCTTCCGGTGGTGGCTTAATTCTGGGCATCGTTTTGTTTCTGAGGTTTCTTGATAGGGAGAAGATGGCATGGAGAAAGAGAAAGAATCCAAGGATGGTAAAGGGGATGGTTGAGTGGCTGAAGATTATGAGTTCAGTGGCCATTGTATCAGGTGCTGACAAAGGAGAAGATGCCGCTTAAAAATTGTACCATGCTTATCGGAAAAAGCTCTTTTAATTAAATAAAATAACCAGGGTACTGACAAACATGATAGACTTCATAGTTGGTGGACCTTAATTTTTAATGTTTCTGATCTCACAATTGAGAACCAACGGTCCAAAGAAACAAACATCATTATTACTATATTGTTTATTTATAGTATATGTAGATTCCGAAAGATTTGTTTCCCTTTGTTGTGTGCACCATCAAATCTCACCGTTTTCCAGTCGTAATGGCTAAATCATATTCTCTCAGTTTTCTTAGAAAAAATAGTTATGCAATAAATTTTTTGATATTAGAATACAAATCATTGTGTATTTATTTAAATCAATGCTTTTCTACATATATTATTTACATCATATTTTAGGTCATGATGTGTATTTCCTTTTTAATTTAAAAAATAAAATAAAATATCATTCTCATAAAAATAAAAAGAATATATGGAAATAATTTTCAGTAATATGTTGTTCAAAATAAAAGCAATGTAGTGTCGAATATATTGATGATATTATGATTCTGAAAAATCTTATATATATAGTGTGTGTGTGTGTGTGTGTAAATAATTATTGGATATCGTTTACCATTTGCTTGGCTGGAGCCGGGGACGAAAAAAAATTTCTCTGAGAGTTTGATTTAAAAAAAAAAAAAAATTGGAGAAGTGAGGTTTAAAGTTTTAGATTAAAAAACGGAGTGATATGCAAAGTGATTTTTGTTCACAAACTGATTTTGGAGGCAAAGTTGCAAACATGTGCAACAAGTTACACCTGCAAAGGAAAGCCGATTGACAAGAGGCCAAGTAATTAAAATGTTGAATCTAGTTTAACAAGCTCCAAGTCTCTAGATTGAAGTTAAAGTTAAACAGATCCATGAGTATTCCGTTATTTAGATCATAATCATGGCACTTATTTAATTTAAAAATTCAAATATAATTAAGTGTAAAATTAAATTAGCATTTTGTCAGAGCTTGATCTTAGTGGGGGAGAGGTGTCTCCATTAATTTTCCTCTCCATTTACTCTCCATTAAGTGTATCTACCATTAAATCAACTTTCAATAGGTGAGATTTAATAATATACAAAGAATATCATTATAATAAAAATCTATCATAATAAATCTCAACCATTGAAAGTTGATATAATGATAGATACACTCAACGGAGAGTAAATAGAGAGAAAAATCAATAGAGACACCTACCTCCCGATCTGAGTGGCCAGTGGCTACAAAGATAATACTCCTATTAAATATAAAATAAATTATGCTATTAACAAAACATAAATAATCCAATTCCTCATTCATACTACTCGGATCTTATTTATAAATCCATTTTGACCAAAAATTTTGGTCCTTATTATAAGTCCTTTTTCAAAGTAATAAATGGGTGTACGTTTTGTATTTTTTTTATCCCTGTTAATTACAATAAAAAAAATTATTCATGTTGACTTTTGAAACCAATCATAAATAAGGGTAAAATTGAAAATTTAGCCTATAGTTAATGAGTTAACTAACTCTCATTGGTATATGAGAATTAGTTAATTTATATTTATAAATAGAACTTGAGTGGTATATTGTGTGACTAATGGAATTCACCTAGCCAGATAACAATGTCCTCCTTCCCTTTCTACTAGTTGTCGCTTGTCACCACGAATATAAATATGAAAATTAAAATGTGTTATGCATTTATTGTAATCATAGTTTTCACTAAAATAAAAAACAATTAACGAAGACAGTCTCAATACACTTGTCCTTGCATATCCACTGGTTGATTATGAGAGGTTTCAATATCAAAGCCATGCAAGAGACTAGCAAGTGTGAGTTGCATCATTCTGAGACCAAATGATCGAGACTCCAGGGCACATTCTTCTACCGGCTCCAAAGGGGATCAGTTCAAAACTCTGGCCTCTCAAGTTTACGTCCTTGTGGGTAGTGAGGAATCTCTCAGGCTTAAACTCCAAAGGATCTTCATAAACTCGTGGGTCTCTATGGATTTTTGAGAGGTTGGCCAAAAGACGCGTGCCTGAGGGTATGTGGTAGCCAGCCACTGTGCAGTCTTGCATGGTCTCATGCATGGCAGCCAGTGGGGCAGCTGGGTACATGCGCATGGTTTCCTTTTATGATTGCTTGAAGATAACGAAGGTTCTTCAAGTCTGACTCCACTACTGACCTTTCTCTCCCGACTTCACTGTGTAATTCATGCATAGCCTTCTTTAGGACTTGAGGATTCTTGAGAAGTAAAGAGAGAGCCTAAGTTAGTGTCACTGTTGTTGTGTCTGTCGCACCTAGAATCAGGGCCTCCAACTGCAAGTTTGTAAAATTGGCTTCAGTATGGTAATTAAAACCCAAGCAGCATATATATACAAGAACATTAAAGTTGAAATCCTTAATTATTTCCCATCACAGGCAGCAGCTATGTAAAATTGCATTGTTGCGATAATTAATTAGCTCTTCTTCAAAATTTATAAGTTAAATTTTGAAATTTACAACTTATATTATGTGTTTCTTCACGTATTCTTCACACATGATGGGTTCAAATTATAAATTTTAAAATTAGAAAGACTCATAAATCAGCAGACAAATGGACGTTAAACTAGTTTCATATTAAAAATAGGCGGTTGCATGGTTGCGGGCACCTCTGTCCTATGAGTATTATGGGACCAAGTGGGAAGAGACGTTGTCACACCTTTATCTTATATTAATTTGCAGTGGACTATTAATGCATGGTTTGGTGGGTAACACAGGAATAGCATAAATATATTGATAAAAAATGATCAATCACAGAAATTTCCCATAGGGGATCGTACATAATAATTACCATCAATGTAGCCGCATAGGGTTACCAAGGTGTCTAAACCCATCCGAGTGAAATGGAGGCATCTTCCCATCTTCGTTCCACCACCACAATCTCTTTATACGATTCTTTTCTTTGTTCTTAGCATATCTTTTATCTCCTCCTGTCTAAATTGTTGGTAGGAAAGGGTGAGATTCGAGAGAATCTCAGTAGGAAAAAAATACCAATATGCATGCAAGATAAGTGCTTAATGCATGACATGTTTGCATTTCATAAACTCATGCTAACACAATGACATATATGTGTGCTCTATGTTTCAAACAACATACTTATGATCATAGCATAAAAAGAAACAGAGCTTCAATCATTCATATATGTTTCACATAATCAAAAAAAGCAATAACATGCATCAATACACTAACACAAATATCAAATAAACGCAGAAGAGGTAAGTTCCCTACCTTAATCGCCCTTGCTTGATCCTTAAAGAGACTCCTCGATTTGCGTGCCAACAACTCAGGCTTTCAACTCGATCCTTAAGCTCCCTTTGGCTCTCCCTTGATATGGCTAAACCCTAGCCTTCTCCACACTGAAATTCAAGCTTCCAACACCTTAAATAACATAGAAGAGGAGTTTAGGAATTGAGTTATAAGTGTTAAGAACCGATTTACCGAAGAAATTACTTACCTTTGCAAGTTTTTCTTCTCTTTCTCTCTCTAGAATTTCACTCACTCTCTCTAGTTCAGATATGTTAGGGCATGAAATGAGCTGAAGGAAGATGATGGAAATGAGTTTTTATTATACTATATGATTTTTTAATGATTTATGGATGTTGACTCTTAGAAATTCATAACATTCCAATACATTTTCTTCTCTTTTTCCCTACTTTTGGATTCAAAATGTACATTGAAAAAAGTGTATAGAAGATAATGTGCATATCAAAGTATCAAGCAAAAAAAATCAAAGGAATTCTTGTTATATTTGTGATTCAATTGAGAATTTATAAATCCTCCCTCTTTAATAGGAGGATGAAGACAAGTGTTGAAGCCCTATAAGAACCAAGAATCAAATGAAGAGCAAAGGAGGTGAAGCAGTGCAAAGATATAAGGAACTTCTGCAACTTGCCTTAGCAAGTTGACCAACTGGCCGTGGCAAGTAAACATTCTCAAGAAGTTTACTCTCTGTGTAACTAGTGGCCTCAGCAAGTTGATAAACTTGTTGTGGCAAGTTATCCTTGTTTGCTTTCTGTGTAAATGGCCTCAGCAAGTTGGCAAACTTACCATGGCAAGTACTCTTTGTATGCTCTCTATGTAATTGGCCACATCAACTTGACAAACTTGCTGTAGCAAGTCAAAAATCTGAAGGAAAATTGGCTCTCTGTGTAACTGGCTACTGCAAGTTGACATACTTGTTGTAGTAAGTCCTGAAAAAGTGCAGCTTTGCGTTTTGATGTCAAAAGCTGTGAAACACTATTTAACCTAGGGAAGAGCGCCAAAAGCACACATACACTCTACACTCTGGGAAGCTGAAGCACACAAGGAGACACCTTGGAGAAAAGATTTTAGAGAGTTTTAGAGCTTGGGTGGTGGTTCCAAGAGAGATTTTATGACTTATACCTTGGTTTCATTTCTTTTATTCTCTTTTCCCTTTTTCTATGGTTTATTCAGTTGTTATGCTTAGTTTCTACATACATTTGGACATGAGTAGCTAAGTATCTCTTCTTTTAGGATTATTTTGATCTCTTGTATGGATTAAGTACTCATTTTCTCCTTTATATTTGTGATTAATGATGATATTATGCTGATTTTACTTTTTGCTTAATGCTTCTTATTGATCGGTCACCCATGAGATTGTTGGATTCATCTGATTGATGCTTAAGAGGGCTAGATTGAGTGTAGAACTTAAGTTTAATCGTATGAGAACTTGAAATTTGTGAATTGAATAGATAGTTTTATGAATGAGGTAGGGATACACTCATTAACCTCACATAGCCAAATAGGATTTGCAATGAAAATCAGGGTTTAATTAGTTAATTAAAATATTAATGAATTAATTGAACTAAACACCTATTTGGAGACTTGAGAGAGCACTTATAGATAATTTAGTATCCTTGGCTAGTTATAATATTTCATTAAGTAGCATATATTGGGGGGATTTGAGTGAGTGCTTTTGAAATACAATGGGATAAACAATCCTAAGTTTCATTTAACACTTGAATTTAAAGAATCATTTGCTTTTATAAATTTTTAGTCTAAAAATAGTTTTAAATTTATCTTTCACCTCAACAACATGTTGTGGCTCAACTTGATCAATTTCAAATGATTCCATTCAACCTAATTAAACATATGGTTAAATTAGTTAGCTCGCTTTCGTCATAGTCCTCGTGGGAACGATATTTACTTATCACTTTATTACTTGAAGTGATCCGTGCACTTGCGATAGCGAACAATGGAATTTCCAAAATCAATTTTATGCACATAAACCCTATGTACATGTAACCAAGCTCATAAAGCTCAACCAATATTTTCTTCCTCTTGCAACATGTAGGAGGCACCTAGGGGTTCCTCCTTATGATCTCAACTGGCTCCACAACTTGTCCAAGTTATATACACGTAAAGTCTCAATTTTGGTCAAAATTGCACTTTTTACTCAAATTTTTCATAAATTCATATTAAATTGACCAAAATATTCTAAATATATATTTTTCCTTTTATTTTTCTTAATTAATTGAAATTAACTTCAATTAATTGGAGAATAGTTAATTTTGTGATAATTTGACAAAATTACGATTTTACCATTACCTTTCTAATCTAATTTCTTTTCTTATTTTTCTTTGGTCAATTTCCATATATTTTTGGACCAAATATTTTCTTTAATATTTCTTCATTTTGGACCTTAATATTGGGCTTTTAAAATCACCCAAATTAATTCCATATTTATTTTTTCCTAATTTCTCATGAAATTGAACATTTATGAAATTCATAAATTCCAAATTCATGAATATTCACCATTTTATTAAATTTTATAAATAATTAAAATATATTTGATGAATATAAAATTTGGGGTGTTACATACGTGGATGGTCATACATGTGCATAGCATTTTTTCCTGTCCGTATGCGCACTAGTACAAAAAAGGTTTTTAGACCGGAACATTTAGACTGGTTATATCAGGTAAGGTCTTGAAAATATGACTGGTGGCATTTTTATTATTATGATCAAATTTTAAGACCGGTTATTCATAAAAACGGTCTTAAAACTACTTTTAAGACCAGTTATAATAAAAACCGGTCTTAAAATATATACAATTAAAAAAATAAATATATGTAATATATTTTCTAGACCGGTTATAAATATAACCGGTTTAGTAAATATTATCTGAATTAAAGATAATTAAAAAATAAAACTTTTATTATTTTTAAGACCGGTTGTAAATAAAAACCGGTCTTAAATATTAAAACTTTAAAACCGGTTATTATTAATAACCGGTCTTAAAAAGTTTCTATTTGGAATACCGGTTATTTATTAATAATCGGTCTTAAATATTATTTTTAAGACCGGTTTTTAATTACAACCGATTTTAAAACTGACCTACTTTTCAAATTGCGCCTAATTTTAATTCTGAAATCTGATACTCAAGCACATCAACAAAACCCCTCCGTCGATTCACAGCAGCTCCTCCTTTCCCCTTCTCTCCTCCGTCCTTAACCTTCACCACCGTCAACGCAGATTTACGGTTAAATACATTGCCATAAGGCTATCATCGTTTGTTTCCTCCGATTGGTTTCATTCTCAACCTCGTTTTTATTATCAGGTTTGTGTTTCAATTGCCAACATTCAATTAAATTAATGGTTTCATTTTTGGGTATTTCATTGATGGTTCCATTCAATTAACTTTTCAGAAGCGTCCATTGCCTCCCAAGAGAGACCTTACTCGATCCGTAAAGTGGCCAAAGACTGTTCAAATCCAGAGGAAGAAGAGGATCCTCAAGCAAAGGTTGAAGGTACTGTTAATTATTCTGAAGAGTTTACTATATGCATGTGTCTAAGGTTAATGTCCTTATGCTTCTGTGGACCTGTGTTTATTTTGGTTGTGTATGAGAAGGGTTCATTGTTGTAAGTTATAGTTCCTTGGACTTTGGTGTTGCTTCTGAGTCTGCCTCCTAATGCATTTAGGACTGTCTACGTGTTCACGATGCTTCATACTATATAAACTCTTGTAGAAATATTTTGATGAATGAAAACTTGCTTGTGTTCATATTGCCTAACTGGATAGCTTGGCTTCAATTCTAATTATGTATTTTTGCATGTATGTTCAATATAGTAAAACTCTGGATTCATAGTGTTGATATTGGTTATCAACTTGTGCATTGCAATTAATTATTTGTCCATGTTTGCATAACTTGGGAATTACTTTTGAACGATGCCTTTGTAGATAGTGCCGTGTTATAGCAATAAGCACCGTGTAGCAAAATTTCCTTAAACCATCACTTGCTATCCTTAAATAGTATCCTTAAAGTGAGGATAATGAGTCATCCTAGTGAAGGTACTCCGGATCCAACTAATGTTAATCAAAGCGAGCCTAGCAATACTTCGAGCCAGGAACCCAGTGAGCTACGTAACCAGCCTAGACAAAGGGATAGGAGAACCACCCGATTGAGAGACATTCCTCTCAATTGGAATACTAGGGAAAAGATTTCGATTGAGTTTGATAGATATTGGAAACCAATCAGGCATAATGCCCAACGGTATAGGAGTTTTGTCGGCCTCCTAGCACGCAACAAACCTAGCATCTTGATAGAGTAGTGGAGAAATGTGGATAAAAGTGTGAAGCGACATATTTGGGAAACTATCCAGCTAGCTTACGACATTCCTGAGAGTGAAGTCTTGTATGACAAGACAATGACGTATTGTGATGAATGTTGGAGGAAGTTTAAGACAAGTCTAGTCAACAATTACATGCATATCAAGGTGGAAAAAGGTCAACCTCATCCTAATCCATGTGACTAGTATTCTTTTATTGACGAACAGACTTGGCAAGAATTCAGACTGCTTCGGACTACTCTAAAAGCATTGGTGAGTTGACTTATTTTGCATTTGATTTTCTTGTGAATTGTCTTTATTGATTTACAATGACTTAATTTTGATTTCTTATTCGCAGGAAAAAAAAGGAAAAAGGCCCAAGAGAGTGGTAAAAAGAATGATTGCCTTCATATAATGTCTCGTGGGGGTTATGCGAAGGCCGAAAAAGAATTATTGGCGGTCAAACGTAAGAGATGGGAAGAAGTAGCTCAATCCGATCCTTCTGTTCTTCTTTCTCCACCATCTCTAATACGTCGCGAAGAGAAGAGGTTGTTCGCTTACCAAAAGAGGAGCAGGTTTTATACGAGTGAACAATCTCGTATAGTTGGTGAGAAAATTATAAGTATTGTTGTTGACTTGTTGTTATTAATTATTTAGTAAATAAATTTTATTATTAATGTTTGTCATCTGTGTCTTATAGGAGAAGCTTCAGAAAAAACAAGCCGAGAGATCGTTTAGGTTGGATGGGAGGAATGACATCCTAACCATAGCTACAGAAAAACATGAGCATCCCGACCGTGTCAGGGGAGTTGGAGGAGGGGTATGCATAAGGGATTACTTTGGAGTACCCCCACGTCGTTCCTCAAGTAGTATAGTGACTAGGGAGGAGATGGAGCATATATTGGCCACTGTGAGGGTGGAAGTTAGGGTTGAGGCAGAAGCATCATTTGATGCACGATTTAAAGAAAGGTTCAGCAAGATGAAGGAGGAATGAATGATCATGACGAGTACAAGACAAGCAGATACCAGTGCTCACCAGGCTCATTCCCTAAACCTTAAACAGAGCACTAGAGGGAGTTGTATTGGTCAGTCATCAGAGTGTCCTGGAAAAGAAATTGGTGATCCTTGTGAATTGTTTGTGGAAGATCCTCTAAGACGATTAGTTGCAAGGGGGAGCATGCACAACTTGGGATCAACTGTCCACCACCAAAAAATAAAGGATGAACAAGTCAGCGTGGTAGTTGAAGAGGTGATCGTTGTAGATGTACCTCTCCCTATCCCTATTGATGACTTCAAGGTTGTAGGCGATGTCCTCAACTCTTTCATCTTATAGCCAAAGAACCTTGTTTCTGATTGAGCTGAGGAATCCCCGCCACCTCTACCTCCACTTCCCTCCACTCAAGATGTTTCACGGCCTCCATTGAATGTCATATGATACGTCCTTTCGAATAAGAGATTGGCCTACTGAGTCGGCTATTGGCAAGTCAGGGGCGCAATGCTATCTTGAGAGGGATGATTTAATATCCCTGGTAGCTCCTCTACAATAGCTTACGATTTTAATTGTCCAACTCTTTTTAATATAAGTATCTTCTCAAATTGGAAGTTAATATTTTACAAATTACGCCGTTAAACTTTGATTTGTGTGCTTGCTTTATTGTAGGTACATGAATCGTAGGTTGGTTGACTCTGGCAAAATTAATAAATTTGGACTCCTATGCCCACTTTAACTCTACGACAAAGGGACCACTACTGCTATCAGATACACATACTTATCGCACAGGCTTAGTGAAACCCTAATTGAGTGTTTCTTGGCTCCATATTTGTATGGGTAAGAAACAAATTTATATTTCATAATATATATAATGTTTTATATTTGCTTAAAAGTCTTCTCTTTTTTTAGTGATCATTGGCAATTGGCTATTTTGTGAAAGAAGAGTTATTCTATCATCCTCTTATACTCCCTCCACCTTAGCAAGCCAACTAGTGAATTGAAAAAGTCCTTGAACTCGTAAGTTTTCTTGCATTATTAATTACTTTTTGTGTGCAAAATTTATGAAATTTGTGTAAAATAAGTAAACTTTGTGATTTTAATGATATAGGGCTATGCGGACATTCCTACACACTACTTGTGGTAGGCCTATTCGTGAACTAAAAGACCATACATGGATCTTGCCAAAGGTTAGTTACATATTGGTTTGTTTTAAGAATGTATTTCATAATAAGTCATGCTTTAATTTTTTACTTGTTTTAATGATATCATATTATTTTTCAGAACCGTAGGCAACCATTGGAGTCCAACTTGTATGGGTTGTATGTTCTGAGGCACATTTATAATATTTTTACCCTAGGTACGACAGAATTTACTGAAGAGGTAAATGTATATATATTTCAAAAATTTTATATTACTTTTATTTTTTTTAAGTGAAGTTAATGTTTTGCCTGACTTTGGTGTTTCAGATGTTTGAACTTGCTAACCCCTTTCCAGAAGAAGATATTGATCACATTCGCAATTGTTGTGCTGAATTCATTTATGAACTTTTACAACAGTGAGTTCTTGTAAAATTGAGGAACTTTTTGTATATATTGATGAATTGACATGTTAGCCTAGTTGGTTGCAAATATTGTTGGTTGCATGATTTGACATGTTTGTTGTTTTTTTTATTATGTGCAATCATGCATTTATACATGTGAATCTGTTTAAGCCATGTCATTGGCTTACATGTGTTTTAAACAATTATGCATATATATATATATATGATGGTTTTAAACAACACATTACAATTAATAACTTTATGGCACTTAATAAGTATGGCATTGGATGAAAATAGCAATTCTAGGATGCGTTCTGGTAACTAACCTAATCACACACAAGTGGAAAAAAATATAATACTTTTAAGACCGGTTATTTTACCGGTTATAAAAAAATGATCTTAAATTTGAATTTTTAAGACCGGTTTTATATACAACCGGTCTTAAAATTAAAATTTGTAAAACCGGTTATATATGAAACCGGTCTTAAAAGTTTCTTAAAATAACTTTTAAGACTGATTATAATAATAACCGATCTTAAAAATGTTCAATAATTGCCTTACTAGAGATGTCTTTTAAGACCGATACTTATGATAATCGGTCTTAAAATTGTTTACTTTAAGACCGGTTACCAATACAACCGATCTTAAAAGTGGGACTTTTAAAACCGATTACCAAACTGGTTTAAAAATGATATACTTTTAAAATCGACTGTATCAAGACCGTATCCAAAACTGATCTAAAAAATCAATTTTAACCGGTCTAAAATACAATTTTTCCACCAGTGGCGTATCCTTCAAATACGGCAACGCATCTGATATCACCAATGAACCGCCCAGATCGAACAAATCCCTCAGTGCTTTCTGTGTCGTGTCCTTCCCTTCAGTCTCAGCAAAACGCTTTCCCACCACCATTCTAAACACAACACGTAGAGTTATCACCCCGAACCAGTTCTTCATCGATATCTCACAGATCAGAGGCAATGCTTCTATATTCTCACCATTATATTCTTGTTCAACTCTAACCAGCGATCGTAGGTATCATTCATGGCCGACTTAACCTCGGACTCTCCCACATGCATGTCTCAGCGTCTCAAGGCGATAGTTGGAGAGGAGCTCCTGCGTGGTGACCTTGCGCACGTGACTCCAGTAGGCTCCGAAGAGAAGATGATTACGCCGAAGTTGTAGCCCATGACCTCCAAGGCCTCAAGTTTTGGACGGCTGGCAAGGGCTCTTTAGTTCACAGTGAAGCACTGCTTCGCAATCTCCCAACTGTTCACCATCAGGCCTTATGGTGAAGATTGGTCTGTATTTGTCAGCCATGTTGCCTAAAGTGATATGTGGTGGCTCGATCTGGACCGCCTAAGAGGTGGAGGTGACCAGTCACAGGCCACGCGCCGCCAGCCTCAGGTGGTGGCTTTCTGGGTGTAGTTTTGTTTCTTCGGCTTCTTGATATGGAGAAATAGGGCAGACAAAGATTAATAATCCGCGGATACTGAACGGGATGGTGGATTGCTTGAACATCGTCAACAAGTCCATGGCTCTGTAGTTTTGAGTGCTGTATGGCAGTATGGCTTCTTGCAAATGAGAAGTTATAATTTAAGAAAAGGTACAATATCTAACGCGTATCCAAGAAGTATGAACTTACTGAAATAGCTTTCAAGATATTTGTTGTTGACCAAATGAATGGCTGGAATAGAAGTCATCAAATTTGTTTTGAAGGGGAGAGAACTAAGAGAAGACAGATTTTAACAGATTCATGCTGAAAAACAAATGTTTACAATCAAAGTATCTGATGGATATCACATAACACGTGAAAGAAATTATAAAAAGATTTCCCTTGTCCAAAAAATTAAACCTTAATTATATAAACAAATACATTATTAAAATCCTCACTTATGTCTCCTCTTACCCATAGAGATGAGGGGAGAGACGTGGGGTGAGAAGGAGTTGGAGTGGCGAGGCTTTTATATTGGTGAGCCCAACCTGTTCTCTCATATCCACTGCTTGGTTATCAAGAGTTGAAACGTCAAAGCCGTGCAACAGACTAGCTAGTGTGAGTTGCGTTATTTGGAGAGCAAATGAGATTCCAGGGCACATTCTTCTGCCAGCTCCAAAAGGAATCAGTTCAAAATGTTGGCCTCTCAAGTCTATATTCTTGTGGGTAGTGAGGAACCTCTCCGGCCTAAACTCTATTGGATCTTCGTATACTCGTGGGTCCTGATGGAGCTTTGAGAGATTGGTCAAGAGACGAGTGCCAGAGGGTATGTGGTAGCCAGCCACAGTGCAATCTTCCATAGACTCGTGAATCAAACTCAATGGTGCAGCTGGGTACAAGCGCATGGTTTCCTTGACGATGGCTTGCACATAATGAAGCTTCTTCAAGTCTGATTCCTCTAATGCCCTTTCTCTTCCAACTTGTGTGTCTATTTCATGTACTGCCTTTTTAAGAACCTCAGGATTGTTCATAAGTAAAGAGAGTGCCCAAGTTAGTGTCACTGTTGTCGTGTCTGTGCCACCAAGAATCAGGGCCTGCAGGTTTGTAAAATTGGCTTCAGTATGGTAAAACCCAAGCAGCGCATATATACAAGAACATTAAACTTGACATCCTTAATTATTTCCCATCACAGGCGGCAGCGCATCTGGCCTTCAAAATTATGTTTGATGGTACTGAGAATCAATTACAACGCACGTACGGTAGAATGAGCTTAATTATGGAAGCTTTATATAATCAAAAAGGGGTAATAAGAGTATTGGAGATGTCATCGAGACTTTGAGAGTTTCGCCTTGGGAGATTGTGAGGGGTTTTGACCGACAAGCTTTTCGAAAGTGTCTTGAGAAGATATTTCACCTATGATACGAGTATAACATGAATATCTAGTTACTGCTAAAGAAGATTCTTGATCTAGTTACTGCTAAAGAAGATTCTTGATAATTTAGTCCCAAGAATTGAATAAATTTTAGAAAAAATCTGAGATAAGGGTGTCAGTTGCAAGATGATTCCAAAATTGCATTGTCGTGATAATTAATTATCTCTTCTTAAAATTAACAAATCAAATTAATATTAAAATTTATAATTGCCAACAAGCTGTTAATTGAGATGGTAAATTGTCTCACACTGAGTACACAAGTTTAAATCATAAGAAGCGCACTTATTGAGAAAGACAAAAATACTTTTGCACTCTAAACTTCAAAAAGAATTATATCGATGACAAAATAAAAAATGGAAATTGATTATACCTCTAAGCAAATAAAAAAGGGAAAATTGCCCATAAATCCCTAGTTGAAAATTTATTTGTTAATTGGTGCAATATATCTTTCTTTTATGTGCTATCTATCTTTATTTGTATGTAATCCATACTCACTTGTGTTGCAAACTTAGTCCAATGTGCAAATTACATTATGTACAAACAATCTTTGTTTCATGCAAATGATCTTCCATTATATGCAAACAATCTTCTTTTTATACAATTTGTCTTCCTAAGTGCGAACTATCTTCCTATATGTGCAATTCATCTTCTATAAATGCAAAAATAGTTTTCGATGTGCAATTACATTTTGTGCAGACGATATTCCTCTATGTGCAAACGATCGTTCCTATATGCAATCCATCTTTCCTGAAAAATCCAAAATTTTTAATTATTTAACCCACAATTCATTTTTGCCCCTCCCCTTCTTCACGCTTGTGGTCTTTCTACTTTCATAACTATCAACACACACACGACCACCTTCAACCACCCCACTCATCAACATAGTTGCCACTACTGGCCTCCCCAATCACCGGTACCGCCATTGCTGCCATCGATGACCACCTCTATCTACTTCACCGATCTTTGCCTCTTCCATCTTCTACACCCCCATCTCAAGATTAGGCTCCTTGATGACACCTTTATAGATCTAGGTCCTCTTCAATCTCTTTTGTCTTCTCCCTACTTCTCATCACTCTCTTTATGGATCTAGGTCCTCTTCAATCTCTTTTGCTCAATAGTAGCTTATTTTGTAGATCTTCTTCTAAAGAATAGAGCCTTTAACTCAATATTGGTGGCTTTTGTTATCATGGGCATTTGATAGATTAAAGATAGGCTTTTTTGTTTTTAGTTTCATTGAATTGGTTATATGTGTTTGATATTATTGAGATTGATTATTTCTAGATGTAATTATACCATGTGCTTAAAGATGATGATTTGCTTACGTGGTTCTTCAAGCTAAACCTTGTTGAGGATTCTCTGGTGAAATCAATACTAGTGAAGGAGAATTGTGTTATGATAAAGATTTGGTTCTTGGGGAGAGATTGCACAAAGGGAATAATGTTTCCTTAAGGGCAATTTGGTCTTTTTGCTATCACAATTATTCACATTCAAGCACCTCACATCTTTATATGGTCTCAGATCTCATTTCACCAATAAATTTTTAAGTAGGTATTTATGAGCAATTTTTCCAATACAAAAATAAGAAATAAAAATTGTAAGTAATTTATCAAGAAGAAAAATGATAAGGGAAGAATTGTAAATTTTTGTAAAAAAAAATACACAATTTGGGAGGAGCATGTAATTAACGTGATGAAGAAAATTTGAAGAATCTACTTAAAGTGTGTGCGTATATATGTGTGTAAGATGAGTTGTAAATATAAAAATTAAAATGCAAATTTTAGAAAGACTCATAAATCAGCAGACAAATACATGTTAAAATATTGAATAAAATATTCTGACCATCCTTTTGTTTTTCATTAATTACACAAACCTACCCTTTATTTTAAAACCTACACTTAAGTCTAAGCTTTTAACCCCGTCAAGAATATTCTCAAATGATTCCAAAAATATATTTTTAAATTATAATTTATATTATAATATTTTTTTATTGAGTAAATTACCCTTTTACCATCTCAAACAAATATGATGAAAAATTAAAATTAAAAACTTTTATATACCAAAAAATTATAAAATTCTATAATTTAATAAATTCTATAATATAGTATAGATTTTGAAAAAAAAAATATTAGAATTATTTCTTGGTTTTATAATGTTTTTAACCAATATAAATGTTTAAATAATTCTAATATTAAATAGGGGTATTTTGGTTAAAAAAATGTTTATAAGTCAAAGTTAACCGTTAACTAACTATTAGATGGATGAAAATGGATCCTTTAAAATTTAAGAGAGGTTTGTGTAACACATATTTTGATGTTATGAGAAGTTTATATAAGTTTTTAAAATAAATAAGAGATCTATGTAATTAAGTTAAAATGTAGGGATACTTAGAATATTTTACTCAATTAAAATATTTTAATATTAAAAATAGGCGGGCTGTTAGAGGCACCTTTATCATTTTGACATTTTCCTTCAACATAGGAGTACTATATTGGACCAACGGGGTAGTGGCGTGGATAGTCATACTCATTCATGGAATTTTTTCTGTCCTATCCCCTTGTGGCCATTTTCAACAATTGGCTCAGGTTGTGAAACCCGGACCGGATCGGCCGGTCCGGCCCGGTAACCGACGAAACGGCCGGTAAATCGGTCCGGTCTGGGTTGGTGTTTTTAATTAAAAAAAAATTTCCTTTAGAATTTCATACTATAAGTCTAAAATTTTCAATTTTTCACCGGTTTAACTCCGGTTTGGTCCCGATTTGACCCACTGACCCTTAACCCAGTACCCTAACCGGTTCAAAGACCGGTCCGAGTTTTAATACCTTGCAATTGGCTGCCTAATTTAATTTCGCATCTACACTCTAAAAAGCAGAAATGTTATATGTGAGTAAAGCAAGAAATTACCGGCAAAAAAAGAGTAAAACAAGAAATTAGGAGGGTACTTTTAATTTTGAATATAAATAATAAAATAAAAAAGGATTAGAAATATGGGAAGGACACACTGACCATGCTTGTCGCTTTAATCGTACTATCAGCATCGTGGCCGTCAATCATTTCCCCTTCATCAATGCTGGAAACGAGCACGTCCATGAAGTCACTGTGCTTAGGCTTGGCTTCCCCTGAACCAGCGTTCCTGTTGCGTCTATGCTCATCCAACCAAAACTGAATGAATTGATCCAAATCTTTGGCTGTCTTCCTCATGGCCCTCTCCTGGCCACCCAGATCCAGCCACCTCAAGTACGGCAACGCATCTGATATCACGAATGAACCGCTCAGATCGAACCAATCCCGTAGTGCTTTCTGTGTCGCCTCCTTACCTTGAGTCTCGGCAAAACGCTTCCCCACCACCATTCTAAACACAACGTTTAAGGTTATCTCTCCGAACCAGTTCTTCATCTCACATGACAGTGGCTCTGCTTTTATATTCTCACCACTATTAATGCTGTTCAACTCTAACCAACGATCGTAGGTATCTTTCATGGCTGACTTAACCTCGGACTCTCTCACATGTTTCATCATCTCGAGGCGGTTGATGGAGAGGACCTCGAGGGTGGAGATCTTACGAATATGACGCCAGTAGGGGCCGTAGGGACTGGTGCCGAACATGCCGAAGTTGTAGCCCATGATTTCGAAGGCTAAGATTTTGGGACGGCCGGCGAAGGCTAGGTCGTTCACGGTGAAGCATTCCTTGGCGATCTCCCAGCTGCTCAGAATCAAGGTAGGGTGAACCCCAAGCCTGAGGGAGAAGATTGGTCCGTATTTGTCAGCCATCTTGGCTAAGGCTATGTGCGGAGGCTCTTGGCCGCCTAAGAGGTGGAGGTGCCCACTCACAGGCCATGCACCGCCTGCTTCCGGTGGTGGTTTTCTGGGCGTGGTTTTGTTTCTGAGGCTTCTTGATAGGGAGAAGATAGCGTAGAGAAAGATGAAGAATCCAAGGATGGTAAACGGAACGGTTAATTGGCCGGAGATTAAGGGATCCATGGTTATTGTATCAGGTGCTGGTTAGTGGTTGGTTATACGGCTCCTTGCTAAGGAGAAGACGCCGCTTAAAAGTGTCGCATGCTTGTCGGAAAAGCTCTTTTAATTAAAGGAAAGGCTAAAATACACATAACTGCCCTAAACTTTAGACAATTGCACACAAACACCCTGAACTTCAAAAATGTAAAACCATGAACCCTCATCTTCAAAATTTTGGCCACTAGACGCCTGCCGTTAAAAATGTAGTTAGATTTAACGGCATATGCCATGTCAGAATAAAAAACACGTAGCAAAGACACAAGCTAGATGACGTGGAATTGTGTGGTCTAGAAAATTATAATAAATCAAATCCAAATTAAAATTACCATATTTCCTGGCCTCCCTTTGCGGATTTCCTAAAATTTCGAAAACTTTATGAGATCATCTTCTTCCTTCAAGATCCCATTGGGTAGCCATCCCATCTCCATTAATTTTGTTATTGTTTTCATCTTCCCCAGGATGAAAGGATTTTTGTGTTAAAAAACGTAATAAATTGTCGAAGGGAACACTCTCCCTCATCGATCTGCCACTACCATGAGCCATATTGGGTAGAAATTGAAAGGGATATTAATACTGCTAGGTGAAGCAAATGAGGCATCCACTAAGAGATTAGATAAGATCGCAGGGAAAAGACACAGTGACCCATCTCATCTTTCCCCCTTGCAAAACTCATATAATCAAAGAAATTGAACAAGAAAGAAAGCGTAACAAGCAACAACGATGCCCATTTTAAGATTTGTAAGTTTCAGAACCTAAAATTTTCTTACTTGTCCAATCATAGTAGAGAAGAATCCCAATGGGTACTTGCTACTGATCCATGAAACGTGGTATACAAAAGGGGAACTTTCTGTATGGAGCTCAGAAACTTGTTATATGAGTGAAGTTAAAAACCAAAGCCATGTTCAAGATATGTGCGAGAGACTTTTGAATCACCATGAATTGTCCTCTCAAACCAGAAGCCCACGAAGGAAGAAACGGGAAGAAGATGATGCCTCGTCATATGCCAGGTGTTATTGCCTTGTCTTTTTACTCAAAATATTATATGGCAAACAACCTCAGATTTAGCAGTGACTAGTAGGGGAGTAAATAATCAAAATATAAAAGGTTGGGATACTAGTTTTAAACTTTTAAAGTTTAGAAGAATTATATGCAACTAACCTAAATTTTGAGGAGTTATATGTATTTTAATCTAAATAAAATAACCAAGGTACTGGACAAAATGATGGACTTCATGGTTGGGATATGTTTATTTTTAATTCTCTCTGATCTCATAAATGAGGACCAACTATCCCGAGAAACAACCTTGATTATTGCTATATTGTTTAATTTATAATATGACAGATCCTCGCAGATTCGTCCGTGTGCGCCCCGTTAAATCTCAACCTTTTTCAGTGGTAATGCGTAAATTTTATTCTTTCAATTTTCCTGGAAAAAATAGTTATGCACGTAACTTTTTTATGTTAAAATTAAAATACAAATCATTGTATATTTATTTATATCAAATTTGTTCTCCGTATATTATTTACAAGATATTTTAGGTCATATGTTTTATTTCCTTTTTTATTTTATAAAAATATCATTCTCAAAAAGTGTGAAAATAGTTATAAGTAATATATTCTTCTCTTCATCCCCTGCCAACCAAAAATGGTTTTTTTTCCTTCCCTTGGACCAAGCAAAAGGTTAAGCACAGTATAAAAGAGATTAGTTTTGAAATTATTTTATCCACAATATTTTATGGTTACTTCCAAAATCATCAAGATGTCACCGGAGGAAGGTCAACAAAAAGATGTCACGGAAGGGACATTTTTATTGTTTTATATAACTGAAATTAATGGATCGATGAGGTAAAAGAAGACTAACGCTTGGTAAAGGAAGAAAGCCGATCGCCTTGCCCTTCGGCAGCGGCCAGTGAAAATGCAACCCCCCGCCCCTCAAAAAAAAAAAAAAAAAAAGGGAGGGGAGGCCCATATATACACCTATTACACAACCCGCATTCTATTTTAACCGAAAGCAATTTTATTTGAAGTATTGTTGGATGTTAAACGTGGGCGCATCTTTTAGTTGAGATTCTAATATTGATTTGTCATATCATAAAGAATTAACTCCTTTCATTAGATCTAATATATCTGTTGGTACTGTTATTTGGATAACATGGGATATGTAATAGAAAAAGAGTTCGCGGTCTGTGCGATTTTCCATCCCTCTGCTAGGGTTTCACCTTGGTGTGATTTCCGTCAAGAGGGTGCGATTTCCTCCTGTGGCAGCCAGCCCTGATAAGGGGTAAATCTCGTCTATCTCTGTACAGCTGTCTCCTCCTTGCTAAGTAGCTCCTATGTCGTGGCCGATGGAGGCTTTGGTTGTGAGAGAAAACGGCGACAGTGGTGTGTGGGGAAGAAGCCAGGAAGGAGGCATGAAGGCATTAAAGCCCCAATCCTCTGTGCAGCGTTTCGAAGAAGACCTCCGGTGGGTTCCCCCGTGGTTCCTGCTGGTGACAAACAACTCAAGGCGGCGGTTCTCTTCCCACCCTTGCAAAATGAGGAGCTCGATGGAGGCTGGTAGTTGCCGATTTTCAACCACTCTGAGTAAGCCTAAGGCAAGGTCACAGATGGTCTCAAAGGTATCAATTTGTCAATCCGACGATAATGAGGTATGTGATTTGCTTAAGGTGTCATCTCACCCCATCAACAGCCGGTTTGGTTTGAGTACTGATTCTGGTAGGACCGTTTTGCTTAGGATTGATTCCTCTGTGCTAAATTTTGTCTGCTACTCTGAAGTTTTGATCATATTGGATGTGAACGAATGTGTCTTATATGATTAGGGGCTTTATTTTAGTTCACTTCTGGGTAGCAAGGATTTTATGTCAAACTCCAGTATTCATGATGCATTGGTCTTAATTGCTATGGAGTGGAAGGTTTTTGGGGGGGGGGAAAGAGACCAATTGACCGATCCAAACTCAAATAACAGGGCTTTAAAGTATATTTTTGCTCAACTTCAAACACTGGTTATGCTTGGTCAAACCATACACTCCATATTACTGATGATTTGGGTAGGGGAGTGGAGTATAGTTGTATGGCCAGATGTATTGCTCTGAATTGGTATATATGGTTTTTAGATGATAGAATTATCAAATTGAGTATAGTCAGTAGGCTTGCACACACTGTTCTTTGTTGGGTAGACATTTTCCTATTCAGTGTTCTTCGAAACACTGTTCATATTTGGCTTCAATGTGTGCCTGTTCAGTGGGTATGATGATGTTGTTCATTATGGGGCTAGAATTGTGGTTCTTTCATTTATTGCTATACAGATTGTGTGCTGCTTGCTAATGTTTTTATTGATGACCTCCTTGAGTATTACCTTGTCTCAAGGAAAATTGTCAGAAACCTCTTTTACAGATGGATTCTCGTAGAAGCAGATTTGGTGAACCTGTGGGATGCCAAAGCTTCTCTGGATGGTCTTGTCCTTTGCAATGGGTATTTCGACCTCTGCTACAGTTGTGGTCCTTCTGGGCCTTTGATGTTGTAGATGATTTGTTTGTTTCAGTTTTATGCTCCTGTTACTTTGATGGACCTTTATTGGCTTTATGTTTTTAGATTCAATGTTTGTTTGGTTCAAGTTTTAACTTGTGTTTTTAGTTTATAGGTTGTTTGGTTCGGTTTCTAAGTGTTGTAATTTCGGTGTTGTAACTTTTTGGTGGATTTCAATATATTTTGTTTTGTTCTTGGCAAAAAAAACATGGGATATGTAATAGGACCCATGCCCTATGAAAGGAGATATAAGGTATTCCCTCCGGCCCGTAATATATGATATATTTATCTAATTTAATTATATTAATGAAGTTAGTTAAATTATTTAATATGATATGTATTTTTTAAAACACCCTAATCATCTTCCTTAATTTCTTCATTTATCTCTTCCTTGATTATTGTTGAAGGAGTATCAATAGGATAATTAAGGAAAAGATTGACAGATATAAAAATTATATCTTATATAGTTATAGTTAAAACTAACATCAATCCCCTAACTATGTTTTATGTTAAGCACAGGAGGGAGTACCATATATGTAAGTTATAAGTTCTAGATTTACAAAACTCTTCGGCGAGCTTACTAACAATACATGAGCAGTTGCGCACACCACTGTGTTTAGCTACCACTTATGAATAATTAGGGCTTGAATTTAAATTGTTATGCCTGTTCCTAGCTTACCCCTGCTCCAAACCTAGGTTTTTTTTTTCACTCTGCCAATTACTCCCTCCTGTTCATTTTCAAGCTATAATTAACAATTTTAAGTTACTTAACATTAGTTATATTTTCATAAAATATAAAAATATATTAAATAAAAATAATTATTTAAAATAATTTGGTCAACTAGTTAGTAAAGTTTTATAGTTAATTAAAAATAAAAAATATTTATATAAGTAAAAAATTACTAATATTTTAAACAAAACATATTGTATTATAAAACATGACGGCAGAAATCAATCGCAGCTGAGGCTTGATTAAATTAAAATAAGGGCAGCCGCCCCACTAGAGTTTTCTTTCATTTTAAATATGTTTGTATAGTACATGCAGAAAGTATTATTTTATAAATAAAATTCTTCTCCTGCCCTCTTAATTAAACCTTTTTATTATGTTTTACCTCATTTGAAGTCGCCCTCCCCGGCAAAATATTTGCTGGTTCTGTCCCTGATCTCAGCTGTGTTTTAAAATAAATTTAGAAGGTTTACGTTTACCTTTTATTTATTATCTCAGTCTCAAGAATGTGATACCCGATTGCCAACTCCAGGATAGTCATTATCTTGATGAAGTCTCGTCAAGCACACAAATAATAATTAAGGAAAGATCTTATCAAGATCGCGGGAAAAGGTCAGAGTCAAATAAAAGAATAAAACATTTACCATTCTTGTTTGGGAAAGATATCAAAAATCAACTTTCTTCTTTAATTTAAAATTTCAAATATAATTAGTGCAAAATTAGCGTTTTAAGGAGCTTGATCTCATTGGCTAGTGGGCTTAAAACATATCATAAATTATACTATATAATAAGAAAACATGATAATTAATGCAACTCATTCATGTTTTGTTGGGCAACTAGTTTGGTTTCTCATCAAGAGTAATGAATAGCTGAAATCATAACATTCTAATTTTTATTCCTAGAATTTAAATAATTTCTGGAAGAAATTAATTCATGGTGAATGGAATTTTACCATGTAATTAATTAAATAAAAAAATATATCCACAATATGATTTATGAGAGTAAAAGAAAATTACAAAAAGAATTATTATTACTATTCTTATTATTAAGATTAAGAATAATTAAAAAAAAGGAATGAAGTGAAGGGGGAAAAAAAAAGGAAGTCCCAACTCCCAAGCCCATCAATGTTTTCAAACCCAAAAAATAAAATAAAAAACATGGGGGCGGAGGGCCGACGGCGCTTTTACCTATTGTTTTTTTCGGCCGTTCAAGCTAAGCTGTTGGACTTCATAGATCAATTTCTCCCCCGCCTCTCATGTGTGCCCCTGAAACCAATGTTTTTGGTCACCACCGTCACTTGGTTGCCACCGCCACCAGTTCGGTGCTCCCCTTGCATTCATTCAACGTCTCCCATCTTCTCCCTTAGTTTTCTCATCTCTCATCTCTCTCTGCCCCCTCTGTTCCATCCCTCATCCAATTTCTCATAATAAAAAACTTTCAATCGAGACCAATGAAAGAAAGAAACTGAGAACCTTGCTCAGGAAATGTGAAGGAGAACTTTTTTTTTCCTTTTTGGCAAAGAGAACTATGTTTTCATAGCATATACAGCAGTTCTTGAAATGCTACGTGGCAAGTCATGTTTGTCTTCATCAACCCAGAAAAAGACTTTCTCAGATTTTAGATTGTTGGATGAAAAAACGAGACGGGGGAGAAACTGATCTATGAAGTCCAACGGCTTAACTCGAACAGAAAAACAAACAATGGTCCAGATTTTATTTTATTAGCAAAACGATGAGTTTAATCTCAATGGAGAATGGAGACGATATTAAATGAAGAGGTTCTCTGCCCCCCTTATACATATTAATTAAGACACGTGAGGGGTGTTAATTATTCAATGTTAGATGAACCCCAAGCCTTACGGTGAAGATTGGTCCGTATTTGTCGGCCATGTTGCCTATGGTGATGTGCGGTGGCTGTGGACCGCCTAAGAGGTGGGGGTGCCCAATCACAAGCCACGCGCCGCCAGCTTCTGGTGGTGGCTTTCTGGTAGTAGTTTTGTTTCGGCGGCTTCTTAATATGGCCGGAGAAAATAGCATAGACAAAGATTAATAATCCGAGGATGCTGAAGGGGATGGTGGATTGCCTGAAGATCATCAAGTCCAAGGCTCTGTGGTTTCTAGTGTTGTATGGCTGTATGGCTTCTTGCAAATGAGTAGTTATAATTTAAGAGAAGGTACAATATTTTCAGGTTCTGTCCCTGATCTGAGCCATGCTTTTAAATAAATTTAGAAGGTTTATATTTGACCTTCTATTTATTATCTCAATCTCAAGAATGTAATACCCGATTAACAAGTCCAAAGGTAATCTCGTCACGCGCATAAATAATATAATTAAGGACAAATCTTATCAAGATAACATCAGAGTCTAATAAAACATTTATTAGAAATTAAATTTCTTGTTTAATTTAAAAATTCAAATATAATTGAGTGCAAAATTACCGTTTTTTAGAGCTTGATCTGGCTAGTGGCTAGAAAGATAATACTCTTATTTAATATACTTCTTTAATTCTATTTATATGCTAAGGAGGGAAGAAATTTTTTTATCCTATTTAAAGGACACAAACAAAAAAATTTCATATGAATTTATAATTTTACGTTCAAAGTATCATATAGATATATTGTACATAAAACATGTGACCGAAATTATAACAAGCTTCCCCTTGTCCGACTAACCTTAATTATAAACAAATACATTATTAAAATCCTTACTTATGTCTCCTCTTACCCATAGAGATGAGGGGAGAGACGTGGGGTGAGAAGGAGTTGGAGTGGCGAGGCTTTGATATTGGTGAGCCCAACCTGTTCTCTCATATCCACTGCTTGGTTATCAAGAGTTGAAACATCAAAGCCCTGCAACAGACTAGCTAGTGTGAGTTCCGTTATTTGGAGAGCAAACGAGATTCCAGGGCACATTCTTCTGCCAGCTCCAAAAGGAATTAGTTCAAAATGTTGGCCTCTCAAGTCTATATTCTTGTGGGTAGTGAGAAATCTCTCTGGCCTAAACTCCAAAGGATCTTCATAAACATGTGGGTCTCGATGGATTTTGGAGAGGTTGGTCAAGAGACGAGTGCCAGAGGGTATGTGGTAGCCAGCCACAGTGCAATCTTCCATAGACTCGTGCATCAAACTCAATGGTGAAGCTGGGTACAGGCGCATGGTTTCCTTGACGATGGCTTGCACACACTGAAGGTTCTTCAAGTCTGATTCCTCTAATGCCCTTTCTCTCCCAACTTGTGTGTCTATTTCATGTACTGCCTTTTTAAGAACCTCAGGATTGTTCATAAGTAAAGAGAGTGCCCAAGTCAGTGTCACTGTTGTCGTGTCTGTCCCACCTAGAATCAGGGCCTGCAGGGTTGTAAAATTGGCTTCAGTATGGTAAAACCCAAGCAGCACATATATACAAGAACATTAAACTCGACATCCTTAATTATTTCCCATCACATGGCTGCGCAGCTAGCCTTCAAAATTATGTTCTTTGGTACTGAGAATCAATTACAACGCACGTACGGTAGAATGAGCTTAATTAGGGAAGCTTTATATAATCAAAAAGGGGTAATAATAGTATTGGAGATGTCATCGAGACGTTCAGAGTTTCGCCTTGGGAGATTGTGAGGGGTTTTGACCGACAAGCTTTTTGAAAGCGTCTTGAGAAGATATTTCACCTGTGATGTGAGTATAAAATGAATATATAGTGACAACTAAAAAAGATTTTGATAATTTAGTCCCAATAATTGGATAATTTGCAAGATAAATTGCATAAATTTGTGGTCTCATACCCATAAAGAAGAAAATACAATTTTAAATATCAGAAAATGCATTTGTTTGTGAGAAATGAAAATCCTTTGCATTCTAAAACTGTGTAAAAGAATTTTTTTTTTTGAAAGATTATACCCATGACCAAATAAAAAAAATATAAAAATCGATTATACCTTTAACCAAATGAAAAAAAAGGAGAAATAAAATTTGCAAGTAATTTATTAAGATGAATAATGATAAGGGAAGAATTGTAAATCTTTAAAAAAAACTTAAAAATTTTAGAAGGAGCATGTAATTAACTTAATCAATGGAATTTGAAGAATCTACTTAAGGGCTATTTGGTACGAGGAATTTGGAGGGGAGAGAAAATTTTTAAGGAAAATTGCAACTAGATCCCAATTGACACACTTAATAGCAACCATATCCCTTGAAACGATCACATTGCAATGAAGTCCCAGAGGACATAGGCACTATTAATTCCAAACATAAAAATATAGTTTTGTCTCTCTTTTCTGTCATCTTATAAAATAAAGTTGTTATTGACAACTAAATGAGCAATATTAACAATTTTAGAGTATTGTATTGGTGACAAGTTTTGATATCGTATAACATGGGCTATAAACACATAAAACTTCATCTTTTCCATTTGCGGGATCTAAGCACATGAAAACATAGCACAATCTCCATAGTTGAAATTTATATCATCCGACACACTCAATGAAATGAGAACATAAATCATAAGGCATCATACAAATAACAATCTTCCCATAGCAAGATATCCTCTATGCCCAAAAACTCTAATCCAATCAGTTTTAATTCATACCAAAATATAAACTTTTCATACTATCTAGCTAAAAAGGATGAGAAGTTTTTATTGACATATATATGAGTATCATTAATAATTATTGAGCATGTATTGAAATCGCATAGTAAAGGTTATAAACACATAAAGCTGTATCATTTGCATTCACTCTTGTCTGAGCAAGTGAAAATAGAGCATAATATCTCAAAAAACATACTCTCTTCTTTCTTAATTATAAGATAAAGTTGACTTTTTTTTGGAGAAATTAAGGAAGTTAATTAAATTACTTTAGAGTATTTTTATTTTTATCTTCAAACTAATTAGTTTGACTAATAAATTATTATATAATCTAATGATACATAACATATGATATGATTAAGTAACTTATTTAGCTTCATTAATTTCTCCAAAAAAAATTAACTTTATCTTATAATTAGGACCGGAGGTAGTAGTAGAAATCCAAACCCTCTTCCACACTTGACGAAACAACAACATAAGTTATAAAGGCATCATACAAATAACAATCTTCTTATATATAGCAAGATATCATCTATGCCCAAGAGCCACAATCATTTTTATACCAAAATATAAACATTTCATATTGTTCAGCAAAAAGGGATGAACAAAGTTGTTATTGACATCTATATGAGCAACATTAACAACTATTGAGCATGTATTGATGACAACAATGCTCTAAACTTGTTAATGTTGCTCATTTAGTTATCAATAACAACTTTGTTCTACAATGTGATAGAAAAGTGGGGCAAAAATGTACTTTTCCGTTTGAAATTAATAGCCCATGTATTTTGGGATTTTACTGTAATTTGATGATTTCAAGGGACCTGATTACTATTAAGTTTATTAACTAGGACCTGATTGCAATTTTTCCAAATTTTTATGAGTAAGATCTTAAAAAATTAGAAAAATGGGATTATAAAATAATAAAGAAATACGTGAGATAAAAGAGTAACAAAATTTGATTAAAAACTTTTAGCCCACTTCTCTCTAATTTATTTATATTTAACTCAAAATTTTTTTTCCTCCTCTCACTTTCCCTCCTCTCTCTTCATACCAAACAAGTCCTGAGTGTGTGTGTGTGTGTGAGTTGTAAATTTTAAAAATTAAAACACAAATTTTAGAAAGACCCATAAATCATATTTTAATAAAATGGTTTAATATTAAAACTAGGCGGCTTGGTGGGGGTCACCTTTGTCATTTTCCTTTAACATAGGAGTACACTGGACCATCGGGGCAGGGGCGCGGATGGCCCTACTGACGCATACCATTTTTCTCCTGTCGATATACCTCTGTGGACCGTGGCCTTTTTCAACAATGGGCTGCCTAATTTAATTTTGCATCTAAAGTCACTATATGTGAAAAGTAATAAGAACTCTGAGCAAAGCAAGAGATTAGGAAGTTACTTTTAACTTTGAATATAAATAATAAATTAAAAAAGATTAGAAATACGGGAAGGACCCACTGACCATGCTTGCAGCTTTAATCGTACTATCGACATCGTGGCCGTCAATCATTTCATCTTCATCAACGCTGGAAACAAGCACGTCCATGAAGTCACTGTGCTTGGGCTCGGCTTCCCCTGAACCAGCGTTCCTGTTGCGTCTATGCTCATCCAACCAAAACTGTATGAATTCGTCCAAATCTTTGGCTGTCTTCCTCATGGCCCTCTCCTGGCCACCCAGATCCAGCCACCTCAAATACGGCAACGCATCTGATATCACGAATGAACCGCTCAGATCGACCAAATCCCTCAGTGCTTTCTGTGTCGTCTCCTTCCCTTGAGTCTCGGCAAAACGCTTTCCCACCACCATTCTAAACACAACGTTCAAGGTTATCTCTCCGAACCAGTTCTTCATCTCACATGACAGAGGCTCTGCTTCTATATTCTGACCACTATTAATGTTGTTCAACTCCAACCAACGATCGTAGGTATCTTTCATGGCAGACCTAACCTCGGACTCTCTCACATGTTTCAGCATCTCAAGGCGGTGGTTGGAGAGGACCTCCAGCGTGGCGATCCTTCGCACGTGACGCCAGTAGGATCCATAGGGACTGAAGCCGATCACGCCAAAGTTGTAGCCCATGACCTCGAAGGCTACGAGTTTTGGACGGCTAGCAAAGGCTCTGTCGTTCGCAGTGAAGCATTCCTTGGCAATTTTCCAACTGCTCACTATCAAGGTTTGGTAAACCCCGAGCCTTATGGTGAAGATTGGTCCGTATTTGTTGGCCATGTTGCCTAAAGTGATATGTGGCGGCTCTGGACCGCCTAAGAGGTGGAGGTGACCAATCACAGGCCACGCGCCACCAGCTTCCGGTGGTGGCTTTCTGGGCGTAGTTTTGTTTCTGCGGCTTCTTGATATGGAGAAAAGAGCGAAGACACAGATTAATAATCCGAGGATGCTGAACGGAATGGTGGATTGCCTGAAAATCGTCAAGTCCATGGCTCTGTAGTTTCTAGTAGCTGTGTATGACAGTAGAGGGCTTCTTGCACATAAGAGGTTAAGGAGAGGTGCAATATTCAATGTTTATCGAGAAGATGAGAACTTGCGGAAATAGCTGTCAAGAATCAATATATTTGTTGTTGACTAAATGAATGGCAGAAGTGAGCTTCTCACCTGGTATTGAATAATTGAAGAAAGCGTTTTGATGAGACTACTAATTAAAGAGAAGTTGCAATCACTGCTTAAAGGAGAAAGCGCTAACTTGTGGGGAAAAGAAGTCAAGATATATGTATATCTATGGTCATATACTTTCTAAAAGCACCAGTGTTTGGTCCCTTAATATAGCTATAAGATATACAGACTTGTCCTGCAATTATTGAGTTTTGTCACTTAAAAAAAATTATATCATGATTTATAATCAAAACTGTTTAAAATGATCCTCTAATTCTATATAAAAATTCAGTTTTTTTTTTAGTATAAAAATTCAGTTTAGTCCCTTAATTAAAAAAAAAAGGGTACGTTTTCAGTCCTTTAAGCAGTCAACCCTAACTTTTATTGTGAAAATTAAACCCAATAAACTAGCATTTGAAAATGCATTTTCAATAATAAAAATTTCAATACTAACATTTTTTTTTATTCACGGCGTCAGGGTTAATTAAATATTAAAAAGGCACTTTATAAAATTACACAAGCAAGATTTTTTTTTTATAAAACTTTGCGTAGAGTGTAGTTAGTACTATTGTCAAATATCTATAATTAGGGAAAAAAAAAGAATGTCTGGTCAGCAAAAAGGTAGGTCAAGTCTTGAGATAATAAATCAATGGTGAATATGGTTGCATCCTTATCCAAGGATTAGGGGGTCAAGTTATTCAAAACTTGACAAATTCTTACTGAAACTCATGTTTCGATGGGTCATCTAATTTTTTTGGGCTGTGAATGCTGGCCAATATTTGCGGGCATGGTTCCAAGTGCAGCCCAAATTCGTTTTGAACCCGGCACTGAAGCTCAATATTCATTGTAAGCTCTATATCAGGAAAAGATTTGTATTGACATCAATTAACGTGGACGTTCTAATGTTTGGGAATATTTATTTTTTTAATATAAATGTTTATTACATAAGTTGAGATAAAACTCTTCTCACATATTTATTTTGTATATCGTGAATCACTATTTATAAACGTTTATTATCCAAAAATAAGTTATTTCAAACGAGCATTTAAATACATCCACTGTTAAAGATCGTACTTCAATATTATTACGATTTTTTTAAATATATTATTCAAAATTTTCATGTAATTTTGAAGGAATAAACAATTAACCTAATATATTTGAGTTGGCGGTGGAAAAGTATATTCACACAAATCAAAATAAAATTTCTCTCACAAACTTACTTCATATATACTGTAAATCAAGATGAAAAAATAATTTTTACCGCCCATCTACACAGTCGCGCCTTTGTGGCGCTTTATGGTGCCTTTCTTAGGACTGCGCTTTATTAGCTCTTTCCGGTGTCGTGTGAAGCTTTATCGCTTGGATGTGTCGTACGACACTTTCCGGCCTCACAAGTTGCTGCCTTTCTAGCATGGAGGTCCGTTGCTCTAGCTCCTTTTCTTCCCACCGCCATTAATTTCCTTCACCTTTCTTCCTTTGCTCTGTTCCACCTTCTTCGCTTGGAGGTTCGTTAGCTTATCTCCACTGTTTCTCTCTTCTCATCTTCATCAGTGCCCCCTCTTCCACCAACCACTGCCTTCCAATTTCCACTAACTGCAAAAAAAAATATATGGCCTTCTCATCCCCTGTGTCTTCGCTTCTTTTGATCCTTTTAGTGATCTTTGGTTTATGGGATTCTCTATCATAAACTCGTCTCCCTGTTTTTTCTGGTTGGAATCCCTAATTTTGGGGTGTTGGATTGGGTGTATGAAGCCTAACTTGGGTTTCCTTGCTCATCTAAACCCATTCTTCTTCTATTTGATGATCCTTTGCTTTTTTGGATCTATAATCATGGAATGGGCAATGTCATGGTTATTGTTTTGGCTTCTAGCTAGGATGCTCGTTTGGTCTCTGTTTGTATGTTCTTGTAGGTTTGCTGTTTGGGTCTTCAGTCCTTCCTTTTGTGTTGTGTAAAGCTAGGGAGTGCTCATATTTCTCTGTTTTTGGCAACTGGACTTGTTTGGTTGCCTCCCTTTTTTTCCTTGAACCATGTTGGTTCGACTGGGTGGCCCATGTCTTCCAAGAGGCGTGTTGCAACACCCGCCAGTTTGTTCTTGCTCGGTTTTTCCTTGTTCTGTTGGCGCAGCTTGTAGTTTTTGTTGACTCTCTTTTGATGGCTGCAAATCTTGTTCGAAGCCGAAGTTGTTTGTTGATTAGTTTTTTTCTTATGTGTTTGCAGTTGTCTATTTGTTTCCCTTGTTGCTTTGTGTGGTTATCTTGGGCTGCTTGGTTGGCTTCTGCCTCTCATGTAATGCCGCCTAAGTTTAATGTAATCATTTTATCGTGTGTTTAATGTATTTTGATCTTTCATAAAAAAAACAATTAACCAAGTGGTGTCCTTTTTTTTAAAAAAAAAAATTTGATTAAACAAAACAAAGGAGGTCGGTGGAGATGGTTGTTCTCTCTCTTTTGGCGGTGGATTTTTCTTCTGTTGCTTGGTTCATGTTCTTTGGATTTGATTCATCTCCTTTGTCTTACCTTTGGCTTTTAGTATGTTTGTTGGATCATTTCTGGTTCGCTTCATCGCTAGTTTGGTGTTGGCTCGTTTTGGATTGAAGATGCAAGGCTTTTCAAGATGGTCGCTCCCTGCTTGTTCACCATCCCGCCTGAGCTACTGTTTCTCTCATTTTCTGTTTGTAATGGTTTTTTCTTCCTGTATGATTCACATAAAGAAGATCCAATCGCTTAATTGCACTGGGATCTTATTGGAAGTATGTCTATTGTTCAGCATCATGGTGCTTACTATGTCTTAACACTTTTCACACGCTGAGGATTGCCAATATATCCTAGATCATGGTATTTGGATCTTACGAGGTATCTTGCTGGCGGTTTACTCTTGGTCTCCCAACATCCCGATCGATTAGCTAGTTCTTAATCATTTCTTTATTTGGATCCAAGTATTTAATCTTCCTAATGAATATTATACGGAGGAGGTGGATCAGATTATAGCTTCTCAATTTGGATCTTTATTATGTGTGGATTATCCATCTCAATATTGCCTTGGTGGATTTCTTTTGAAAGTTACATCCCGTGGTTTGAGATGGTTTCAGTTTGTACCTGAATTACTGCTCCCTTTTGGTAAGGCGATTTTGATCACTGTTTTGTTCGAACACGTGTCGTTTATTTGACTAGGATGTGGTGGCATTGACTTACCGCCTCACCATTGCTTAGAGTTGTGTCTTCATTCCATTAATGCTTTGTGGGTCCACGCTCAGCCCATATTCATCCTCCTGGACCCTCCCTTTCTGTGAGATTAGACTTGGGTTGCAAGATATGGGCTTCTTATGTGACCTCAGATCGTGCTACCTCAATGGACTCTGCTTCATTCAAAGCTTCATCATTTACAAGCCTAGTCTCTTCCTCGGTCTCGATTCTCCCCTGCAAACGTAAAGGACCTCATCTCGTCAAAACAAACTTAGCTTGTTAGTGCATCTGTTAAGACATTAATTGCGCTTTAGAAGGATGGATTTGACAGGGATTTAGATAATGATGATATCTTCTTCCCTTTGGCGTTGCAGTGTCAACCGCCTATTCCTTCCTTCCCTATGCCTCTGACATTTCATAAGCCTTTGTTTTGCCATGACAATGGAATTTCCATCTTTCTTTGTGGCTCAGTTTTTGACTCTCTTCAGAGGACATTGTAAGTGAGTTTTTCATTGCTCTGTGAGATACTCTGTGTTTGCTTCAAGTCTTCTCGGAACTATATATAGGAGAAGATGGAAGTTGCTTCTTTATACCCGTCCTCTCAATCTCAACTCAATGGATCACCATCACTTCTCATTCTTCTTTGAAACTCTGTTTTATGCCTTCCTCCATCACTGGCGTCTAGCTGGCTGTATGATCATGTGTATCTCTGTGGGAGATATCTTCTTCTTCATCGACCCTGAGCTCGGTGAGAGTGCTATGCTTGTAGCTATGGAACGTACGGTCATTCGAGCTAGTTCTGCTGCCTAGTTTGATGCTCCATATGAGTGGTTCCTTTAGATTTATGGCTTGATGCATGTGCATGGATTCCAAGAGCCTAGGCGGGAGATGCTCATGCGTGCTGGATTTTCGATTGTTCTTCCCATTGTGTCCTGCATTAAACCACTTATTACTTTGTACCCGCAACTCCGAGTTTCACATCCAAGGGAGCTTGACCAGTCTTTGTTGATACATAATAGGGGTAACTCAACCTATATGCACATCAAAGCTTATACAGGTGAGGAGGCCTTGCAATTCACTGATGAAATCTCTGCGTTGGGAGGTTCTATTCCTACTAGTCCACTACATACTTCTTTTGAGTGCCCTGCTTATGGTGGTCGTGGAGGTGGACGACGTTGACACCGTGGCACTTCCCATCCTGTTTTCAATGGCTCTCGCTGTGCTTTGGAAGCTGCTAAGAGTCTGGGTTCTTACGGGTCTTTTGCTAAAAAGGCCTGCTTGATCGAACCATGTTGCTTTGGAGCTCTAGCAACCAAGGAATGGGCAGTGCCATTGTTGCTTTGTTGTCTACTAGGTTGCTTGATACATACCCTTTAGCTTTAGTTTGTTTCCTTTTTGCGCTTTCATATAGGATTATTGATTGGTTCTGCTTAGCTCGCTTCCACGCTTCATGGAGTTTGGGAATTTACCAGTTGCTCTATTTTGGTCTCGGATCCTGTTCGAGTGCCCTTTCTCTCTTCCCAATGGAAGCTTTGAACCTCGTTGGTTTGCCTGGGTGGCCTATGTCCTTCGGAATATGTGCTGCAACACCCACCTTCATGCTCTCGCACTATTTTCCCTCGCTCTATTGTTGCAGTTGATAGCAATGGTTGGCTCTCTTTTAGTGGCTCCAATTCGTTTTCGAAGCCGAAGCCTTTTGTTGTTGTGTTGTGTTGTTTGCTTTCTGTACTTTGTTTATGTTTTTTTCCCTTGTTTGTGTTTTCGTTGCTTGTTGGTTTGTTTGTTTTTCTCTTGGGCCACTACTAGTTTTGCTTTTCTAACTTTTGTGTAGTGGCCTTTTTTATGTAATTGTTTTATTATGTGTTAATGCACGTTGTCTTTTATAAGAGAGAGAGAGAGAGAGAGAGAGAGATTGGAGATACATTGATATTAATAATATCGAAGCATATATAAGCTCCTGCGCCAATTTTTTAAAAAGAAAAAATTGCTATGCAAAATCACATTGATAATAGTTGCAATTAACCAACAAGCTGTTAGTTGAGGTGATAAGAGGTCTCACCACCGTAAGGAGAAGAACATAAGTTAGAATTTTGGGAAGCGTACTTGTTAGGAGATGTGAGAACCTTTAACCCTCTAAACTTCAAGGGGAAAACTCTTGATCTGATAAAAAAAACAAAGAAACCAATAGCTGCAATTAGCCTCTAGTTGAGAAGCCAGGAAAACAAAATACACGGAGAAACACTACAAATAAAAGGATGCAGATATACAGATGATGACACTTGATTTACGAGAAATGTAAGACATGAACGGATCTTAGATGTGAACATTTGTAAATGAGAAGACAATGCATGCATGTGACTTATGAATGAAAGAGATGATGAAATGGATCAGAGGTCTGACCAGAACTGAGAAGATAACAAGTGCATGGTGGAGCCTCCTTCCTCCCACATGAATTAATACAATAAGAGAGAACCCACACACCAGAGCCTTGGCCCCAGAAATAATGAACGAACCAACGGTACATGAATTTCAGATATATATGTCAGGGATATGGATCCTCTGAAACAAAGAGGATTTTGTAAAACGGTGAAAAATACAGTTGTTGTCCATATAATAGTTAGATCTAGTTTTTTAACCGTACCTCTCACTAGCTAGATTTGTTTTCTTCTGAATGAAATGAAAAGAGTTGAAGTATCATAATTTATGTCATGTAAATTATTAGATCTATACGAAGTAGTAGTAGTAGTAATGCTGTTGAAATGAGAAAAGAAACAAATTTGCGGCTTCAATATTTGAAAAGATTGGATTAAGAGTAGTGATTTATTAATTGGATGAATTAAAGAAGAGATATGGAAGCAATGAGGTGGGGTGGGACAATGAGCATAAATCGTGAGAAAAGGACAAGGCGAAGCAGTTAGCAGAGAGCAATGATGAAGGCTTCCAACTTGAAAGGCCCAGACACCTTCAAATGTATATATATTTATGTGTGTGTCCAGACACACACAAACATATGTTTCGTCATCAGCAAATTAAGGACATTGTCGTACCAAAACTTTCGCCTCTTGTCTTACAGCCCCAAGACACATCCATAAATATACAGTAACTACCCACGTTTCATCCTTGTATTTACTTGCTTATGCGATCTCTATTTTGCCTACATCAATATAAATAATAGGCTTCTCATTAATTTCTTTGCTTGTCCTATACAAACCACGTCCGGTGGCTTCAAAGCGCTTCATAATAATTATGATACCTGCCATATAATGTTGAGAGGCTTTTTAAGTTCCTCTCTGCTTAGTTCTATGTATGATTTAAACTTGAACTTGTCCATTATTTGCCTGGACTTGTGTGTTGGACCTTAGGTCATTCATTCCATTCATCTTCCTCCCTCTCTCTTCTATGGAAATTTGAATTTATATTTAGGCTTTTGTTTTGACCAAGGTATTAAAACTCGGACCGGGCATTGAATCGGTCGGGGTACTGGGTTAAGGGTTAGTGGGTCAAATCGGGGCCAAACCGGGACCAAACCGGTGAGAAATTGAAAATTTAAACTTATAGTATAAAATTCTAAAAGAAAAATGTAACATTTTTTTTTTAAAATGTCAACCCGGACCGGGAACCGGACCGGTTTACTGGCCGGTAAGCCGGTTTCCGGGCTGGACCGGCCGGTCCGGTCCGGGTTCAGCAATCATGGTTTTAACCTGTCCATTAACGTATCTAGATAACTTAAGCCACTTGTTCCAGATTTACCACACAAGCTTATATATTTTCTTTTGGCACGTTAATGTCGATGGGACTTTTAGACTCTTCTTTGATCTGATCATCCTTTTCTTTCTTTCACTTTGTTTTTTTTCTTGAGGTTTTTGAGTGGGAAGTGCGTGTCTGCTTATGTTATATTTTATGACTATGTAGTATATTCACTGGATCTTTTTTTTTTTTGCCAACAGTATATTCACTGGATCTGTTTTCGTTTTCAATTGTGTTTAACAGGGTTATTACAAAATGCATACCCCTTAATAATTATATATTGCACATAGCATGACATTTTAATAAATAATTATTTTTAGAACAATAACTCATTTAATAATTAAAAACTTTTCATTTTTTAATCTACGTTTTGCTTGATTGATTAGTATACTTAATTGTGAGAAATAAATCCATTTCAATGGACAAAAATAGGCTGTTAGACAAAAACCATGCTCGGCCTAATTAAATTTGCCACTTGTCCATTTTATGGACCATTCTGAGCATCATTTAGTTTAACTCTAAAAAAAGACGACGACTCACATATATAAACCGACCCACCTATACATATCCAATATCAATCAATATATTGCCGAATAGGTCGTGTCCTGACCAATTAATGCAACTTAAAAATCAAATCATTACTTTCTCAAAATCTTACCTTCATAATAATTTGACAGCGACATGAAAGACATACAAGAAATGACGGACTAGTTAGACATAAGCAAATGTCCGTTAGGAAGGATTTATCCCATTCCTCTCTCTTTTTTCCAGACAAAAACTCACCCCACAAATTAAAGCATGTCATGGGAACAAAATCATTCATATCCACAATACAACAGTTCAGCTTTCGGTATCAAAAGTGTTGGGTGACAGGGAAAGCTAATAAAGGCCATAATAAAGGCCATATATATATATAGTATAATAAGTTTAACAGTTGAGAAGGGTTAAGTCTGTTGATGATTGAGGCTGCTGTGTGTTCCAACTGGGTCTTCCAAGAGTGAATTCTAGGTTAAGCGTCTCATATGAAGAATCTGACAATGACCCTCCAACCACCTGTTTCAAAACGCCACACAAATTATTATTGTTAGTATATAACTTTAGAACAATCATCATTACATGCACACCAAAGACTAGAAAATAATATATGTGCCGGGTTTCTTTCTGCTCTGACTCTTTATGTATGCCAGCTTTAGCTTACCATGCTTTCATTTGCCTTCACTTGAGAATACGTCAAACTCGTTCCTGGTTTTTGTCTACTCTCGTTTGTCCCTGTCTCCGTTGATGATTGCCTTGATTCCTTGTTGCTGTGGAAATCAAGCAACATCATAAGAAACTAGTTCCAGCTGAAGCCAAACATTATATAATCCGCAAAACTTTCTTAATCAAACCGTTTCAACTACGGTAACATCCAAATCATTTAATATGTAATGTACTCACCCGTCCTTAATATAAGACATAATTGGTGAGTTAATCTTAGTCCTAATTGTAAGACATGGTTTTCATATTTTCCTAATTTACCTCTATTGATACTCCCTGAACAATAATCAAGTAGAAGAGAGAATGAGGGAATTAAAGAAGATCGATGACTATGGTGTTTTAGAAAATACTTGTCATATTAATTAATTCAACTAATTTTCTTAACCTAATCAAATTAGGTAGATATATCTTATATTAAGGGTCAGAGAGAATAATTACTAATTATGTGAACTAGGAATTATAGTCGGAGATCCAACTTCGGCAATCTAAACTTGACAACCTAGCTAACTATTCCTTATTATTACATTAATAAGGGTTAGGGATGATCATTTAGGGCAAGCCGGTCGATCTGGTAGAAATATCGTACATATTGTCTATTCGATTGACATTGATATCACCCAGAGCAACTTTTTAGTGTGTAGAATACAAGACATTGAGATTTGCACCAAATGTATGACTTTGTACGTACTCCATGGTGGGATCAATAAGTGCATCGGTGGACGACACCTGACGGGCGGAAAATAAACCTCCGGTATTTAATATAGGGGTTGGTGTCCACATCAATGGCCATTGATGACCACCAACATCCCTAATGAAACCCTAGGTTTTATTGTTCAAAATCTATGTACCCGGTAATCAAAAAGACCGGCAGAAAGCCAGAGACACAGAGATAGATACACGAGGGCATTTCTGAATATTCGTGCTGGGACGTTAGCATATATCATCCCATTATACAATGAATAGAGTCGATTGCCATATTAAGTTCATACTACTTGGATCCAAAAGAAAAGTTCACACTACTAGAGCTGACAATATTCTCCATCTAGGGCTGAACAAAATTTAGATTTCAGATTTTTGTTATGAACTTTTTTGTATAAAAATATGACCAATAATTTTTTATTATATGATTTTCTTAATTTTTTTTTAATTAGTATATGTTTATTAATTGAAGAATATAATATGATAACAAATATATAGGCAAGTCTAGGAACAAGCCCCGAAAACATGAAAAAACAAGAGTAAAGAGTCAGAAAAAAGATCGATCAATTTTACCTGTGAGATTTCTGAAGCGGTGGAGTTAGATGGGTTTTCTCACAAGCTTCAGCTCCATGGTCATCGGCAACGGCTAAGCCCATATCGGTGTGGCCATGACCTGCAACAACATTAATCGCCCACGGAGGCATTGCTCTATCTTTATCAGACACGCCAAGGTTAATAATTCACTCGAAGACTTTGAAGTCAGGAGACAGTACTACAATCGAACCACAATTTTTGTTTTTATTTAACGGGGAACAGTGCTACACCTATTCATAGAGTTTCTGCTGCCTCCCTAGAATCACCACCAAGATCTCAACACAAAGAATATTAATAATACTATGGCATCATTACATCGAGAGGGAAAAATTCCAATTAATTTTACCTGTACATTTGGCAGTGCTCTTCACTGTTCTGTACATCTACATGAACATTGAACATTCTTATCATCAGCAGATAAGAAATTAAAATTTAAAATCAGAAATAAAAAGGAAAAAAGTCCAACAAGTCTAGGAAGACTCTCTGATTCTCCCGTTCCCCACTATCGCACTAGTGGAGGCAACTCGGAAGCAGAAACTGAGTTATATGCATATATATATATATATATATATATATATATATATATATGCCCCACCCACCTGTAAATGACTCTTAACGTGGGCTAGGGTTAAATCTTTTACATTCATCAACTCTAACACCGACTTTGGAGTTGCCCCTGCCAGTATATATATTAAAACACAAAATTAGACATAAATTAAATGCACAAACTTTGAAATAAAAGAGAAAGCAAAAACTTTTAACTATATGAATATTAAACCAAATGATGTGTAGTTAATTACTTTCATGGCCGCCAAGAAGCTGAACGGCGTGAACAAAATGGGCATGTAGGGTTGTAGTCCATCGCATTCTAGGAGCTCTGATGCTTCTTTTAACACCACCACCAGAGAGGACTCTGGTTGCGTTTCGTTTAAAGTCGCGGCCATAGATGTGAGGTTGGGGGCTGTGAAAGTGATTAATCACGTTTCTTGCAGGGAGAGGATTATTAAGAGGGTTCAAATCTGCCATTTTGATGCCTAAGCTCAAAGTAGGCTCACGATTATGATGATGATAGCCAAGGTGTAAGAAGGCATTTTCATGGCTTAAATCACTCTCACTGCTTCCAGAATCGGAGGTGGAACACATTTCACTGTGATGATGATGATGAGGCGTTCTAGTGTAACTCTCAACAACTTGTTTGGCTTCACAATCTGGAGGGCTAATGTTCAAGGAAAGGTCTGGGAATGGTGTTAAGCTTCTCATTACTGGGCGTGACTGAGAGGCAGTGAACATGGTAGGAGAAACTGTAGATCTGGGCTCAGTGACACACACCAGGACGCATGAGGTAGTTAAATAAACAAGAAAATGGCAAAGAATATAGGATCAGGGTTCAATAAATGGTGTGAAAATGATCTAATAGTGGAGCAGAAATAGTAAGAATTAATAAAAAGGTGAAAGGAAGAAGGAAGAGGAGATAAAGTTGTGATTACATCATGAATGCCTTATGATTTGCATTAGTTTCGAGAGATGAAAGCTAGGCTTTTCTACGTAGGATTCGATAGGGCTGAGAGTAAAAAGTTTAAAGCAGTGAGGATGAAGAGTAATTAAATGGAGAGAGTAGGAGTGAGTAGTCAGATAAAAGAAAGGAACACAGGGGAAAGGGAAGAAAAGAGAAAAGTTATCAGAATTTCTGGGGATGGTGGTTTGAACGAAAAGTAAGTGAAATGGGGAAGTATTTATGTTATGGAGCTGAGAGAGAATGGAGTAGTGTTTGGTTGGTTTCTCTTATTAGTACTTACACAGGAACTCACAGAATAAGAGAGAATAGAGAGGCGTTTGTGCAAGCTAGGATTATTATATAATTAATTGAAAATGGAAGTAAGAAAAGAAAAACAAAAAATTAAAAGGGGACACTGTTACAAGGGAGATTGATGGATAGCGACCAAATAGGTGTGAAAATAGCGCAGTTACGGTTTTTGTAAGTGTTTCAAAACCATTCTCTTGAATAGGAATATTCCCATTTTATTTATGAACGAGGATTTGTTGTTTGGCTTAAATATCCCTGCCCCCTCATGTCCTGCCTTCCTGATTAATGCTCTGCTCCATGCAGATTTCAGACGTCTCATTATACCTCATGCTGAACCTTTCCCTATTTTCTCGTTTTTCACCAAAAAAAAATAAAATGAAACATTAAATTCGTAAAACCTCAATAAGTTTTTGGTCATATGATAATTAAAACGGTGTTATCGTAAACGCCTATTAATTATGTTGTGAGATATGTGATGATATTGTTGGGAGAAGCACGTATGGCCAATAAAACGTCGAGCTGGACCCGTGCGAAACCCCACAACAGGTATAAATTTGTATTCAACTAAAATTGTAGTGTCGTGAGAAATAAGAATATTGAGAAAAAGGAAATAATAATAGTAATAATAATAATAAGAGTGTGTCAGAATGGCTGTGATGTCCGGCGACACCACCCCACACCCTCACATGCATTTCCTTATTTACTCCCCGTTCCTGTTTTTCTTCCATTTCAAATGTGAAAAATAAAAATAATTTTAAATACATATATATATATCATAGAATTCGTTAAATAGATCTGTAAGTTTTTCTGTGATATTCTCTTAAGTTAACTCGAAGGATCAAAGGAACGTAAATCACACATCTGAAACATATATTTATATTGGGGATCGGATTTTGCGAGTGAGACCGATGATGTTATATTTAGTCCCGGGTGTAGCAACATTTCCAACGGTAAACAAGAAGTCGAAGGATTAATTGAAGTGTCGGTAACATGATTAGATGTATGTGGAGACTACCAAGTCAAATATTCCCTCACCGTGTCCGCATAAACCATGCCCAAACGCCCCTGGAGCCCGCGCGCGTGGACGCCATATTGCTCGGCGTCAACGTGGTTTCCGTCACGTGACTCACCAGCGTCACCCCTTTATGTCTACCCCTTTCCTTTAGGGTGTGTTTGGTTTGAGGGGATGATAGGGGAGGGAGGGGAGGAGAGAGGTCAAATTGTTTTTTTGGGTTGAAAGTATTTAAATTTTGGACAGGAATCTAAAATTTAAAAGGAATAAAATGATAGATTTGGGGCGGGAACTCAAAATTTAAAAGAATGATAGAGTAAATTTTAGGTTTCTCTTATACAAAATTATAATTTACTAACCATCTCCTCCCTCCCCTCCCTTACCCTCCCCTCAAAACACACCCTTAGAGCGTGTTTGGGTTGAGGAGAAGGTAGGGGGTAGGGGAGGGAGGGGAGGGCAGGATAGGTAAATTACAATTTTGGACAAAAGAAATCCAAAATTTACCCTCTCATTTTTTTAAATTTTGGATTCCCGTCCAAAATTTACCCTCTCATTCCTTTTAAATTATGAATTCCCGCCTAAAATTTAAATAACTTCAATCCAAAAAAGTAATTTACCCCTCCCCTCTTCCCCTCCCTCCCCTCAAACCAAACACACCCTAAACACACCCTTAGGGTGTGTTTGGTTTGAGGGGAGGGTAGGGGAGGGGAGGGTGGAGAAATTACTATTTTGGGCAAAAGAAACCCAAAATTTACTCTCTTATTTTTTTAAATTTTGGATTCCCGCCCAAAATTTACCTTCTCATTTCTTTTAAATTTTGGATTCCCGCCCAAAATTTAAATACCTTCAACCCAAAAAGGTAATTTACCCCTCCTCCCCTCCCCTCCCTCCCCTACCCTCCCCTCAAACCAAACACACCCTTAGGGTCTGTTTGGTTTGAGGTGAGGTGAGGGGAGGGGAGGAGGGGGTAAATTACCTTTTTGGGTTGAAAGTATTTAAATTTTGAATTGGAACTCAAAATTTAAAAGAAATGATAGAGTAAATTTTGAGATGGAATCCAAAGATTAAAATAAATAATAGGATAAATTTTAAGTTTCTCCTGTTCAAAATTATAATTTACCCCCTCTCCTTCCCTCCCCACCCCCTCAAACCAAACGCACCCTTGGCTTTTTACTTTCTCTCCCACTCTCTCTCTCTCTCTCTCTCATGTCTTCGTTGTCACCTCCATTTTTTTATACACACAATATTAAGATCGCAGCAAGTAGACACACACACACATAGCGTATTTGTGTTACAAAGTATCGGGGTGTGTCTTAATTAATCATGCTCGCACCCCTATGCGACCCTCTTTGTTTATTCCCTGGTTTTGGTTGGTTTTATTATTAATTAGGTGATGAAGATCAGCATTAATAAACAATAACGGGGTTTAATATATTAGTTTTGGAAGGTAAGGGTCAGCGCCTGATGCGCTCTAGATTCTCCGGGAAACCAAATTGTGCTTCTTTTATAAATATATATATATATATATATATATATATATATATATATATATATATATATATATATATATATATATATATATATATATATATATATATATATATATATATATATATATATATATATGCATTTATTTTTAGAGCGTGGTATCTATATATTCTCAATCTCCTTTGTTTTGGACTATCGGACGATCGATAAGGTTAATATCCGGTCAACATGTCGTTCTTTATGCCTCATTTGCCATGCATGCTGTCAAAATGCTTTCCCTATATATTCCTTATTCCATGTGCTTGTCTTCCTTCTACTCCAACTTAATATTTCATTACCGTATTATATATTTTATTCAACAGAATATATGTGGAATTTAGTCACCACTTAATCAAAGAGCGGATATATTGTCGCATTTATTATTTTTTTTTTCAATTAATTCCCCCGTATTATTACTATAATCTTTCCTGATTCAAAAACGAGGTATGTGTATAATATTCGTATAACCGGAGTAACCACTTCAGTGGACCTCCAGCAAGAGCAGATACATATTGTGTTTATAGTGGAACTATATATATATATATAGATCGATCACCGACACTTCAGTTTTGCTATTTATGACCAATCTCGCTCGTATGGTGTTAGAAAGGGGTGCTAAAGCCTAAACCGAGTCCTATAAATGGGCGAAGAGCAGTGGAAAATATCACATGTTAATTTAGAACATTAAGGTTCACACTCGTACTATATAAATCTAAAAAAATCTGATCCTCAACAAATGGGTACAAGACGTTTCACATCCAACTAGACGTGTACACTTAGGTGGTGCTCCACTAGCTAGCTACTAGCTTGCCCAGTTCAAGAAATCCAGATTGATTGAACTCCTATTCACCTTGAGGGGATTAGGTAATAATTAATATATAATATGAACTCTAACTGCGCGCGGGCCATATTCTCCATGACAGCAACATAAGTTTGATATATGTAAATGAAATCAGTGTTCCTATCAAAGCGGTCAATTCATCAAGCAGTGAAATGTAAGGATCTAATTAGAGTAGACTTTTTTTAAACAAGGTGGGAGGAATCTGTTGGGTTTAGCCAAACAATAGTTACAAGAGCGAGCTAGCTCGAGATTTGAGCTTTGATTGTGATCGATATATATATGTGCAGCTTCAGGATTTGATGCTTTTGCTAAATAGCAAAATGACTAAAGAAACAAATAATATTATATAAACATTAATATTGGGGGGAGAATATGAGGGGTGGTGACGGGTTAATTATTCGGGAGATGAGAATACAGCCATACACAAGCATGTGTTGCTTTGAAAGCAGAGTTTCACCTTCTCCCTTGCTCTTATATCAAGTAAACGACAAACAAGAAAAAAGAAAAAAGGAATCGCCGAAATCAACGCCGTTTAGGCTGATGCGCCTTTAAGTTATTATAATGCATGCATCAAGGAACATCGTGTCGCTGCTTCAACCCTAAATTAATGTCTAAATATATTATTGAACAAAGAGTATATAATAGCCTTTTGCCTTTATGTAAAGAGTGACACAGCTTTTAGCGAAGACCGATGCTGCCAATCCGTATTCAGAATTAATCATGAGATAATAATGCCCTAATGAGTGAACACTAAGGTCAAAACTCCCTTCATTTTCAAAACATACTCATCCATCTCTCCCTATAGGCTCTCTTCTCTTCCACATCTCTCTTACACTTGATAGCGATGTTATATCTGCATTTTTAAAAAAATACTACAACACAAATCTCCATAGACAGACAGTGAGAGGCTGATGCTTGCACAGCTTACAAAGTGTTAGAGAGGCGTCACGGTTCATTAAGAGATGTGGTGTAATTGGGAATAATAATAATAATGTTATTCGACCATCCGTAAACCTAACCCACCACTTTTTTTATTAAACTTCTTGTAATTAGTAAAGCGTATATATTGTTGAAATCTGGAAACTTTCTTGGCACATTTGTTCTTATTCGCTGACTAGGCACCTTTCAACGTCAGAATCATTAGCCATCACTCTATTCATCCCTTACAGTGTACCTCTCCATGAATGAATGCATATCCGAACCTTTGATCACTTTGATATTGTACAATATATTTCTTTGTTAAAATAATAACGAGCAAGCTGTGTTCATCAGACACATCGATCAGAATTATAAGTGAATTACGTAGGGCTAAAATATAATCGGGGCGTGGACTATAGAGAAGAAAAAAACAAAGAAGGAGGTGAAAGACTACCCCACAGAGAAAATGCAGGAGAGCATGTGGGTGGAATCAGTATTTGTTGGACATTTCAGAGTGTCCACTAAGTATAACTGCTTTTCTTCAATTCTCAGGCCCCTCCTCTCTCCTGCTATTCTTCCCCACCAAGACCCCTCCTTTTTACTCTTATCAGATATTAGACAATTGTGACTCCAATATCTGCTTCATTATTATTCTTCACGTGCCTCCACATCCCATCCATATCTATTCACACTACTATTATATGAGTCTTTTATAAGGCAGCCTCACAAAAAAAAAATGGAATTTATAAGTTCAAGAAGCTCTTTTACCCAACAAAATAATCTTCTGGAATGCGTTACGTTCTTCTTCTTTGGAATTTGTACTCATAAGAATGTTATTGTTATTAAGAAGCCAGTGACAGGAGGGCTACCCACAAAAATTTTGACTTGTCAAAAGCTCAGTGAAGTGACCACTCACCTTTTAACGTAACGTACCCACTCACCTTTTAATCCTTTCCTTTTCTTTTCTTTTCGGCTATCATATTTCCCCACTCTGCACATGCATATATCTCAATGTGTGGGTGAATGATTCCAAAATGTTATTCAAGTTTGAATTAACCAGGTCGATGCAACATAAATTAGGACGAAAAGGTTTAACATGCATGATGCACCAAAAGTGATATCGTGTTCGTTCATTTTAAGACGACACTAGAGTATTTCAAACCTTCCTTTTACAATTCCTAGTTGGCCAAAAAGATAACATTATATTTCTCTTTTAGACTTTTGTTAGATTAGTGGCCCTCCCATTGTCGATCGTTTTATTACATTGTCATTTGTCAGGCCGTTGCTTAACTGAGTTCTTAATTATAGTCAACATGTTACTAAATAAATCGTTGTCCCTTTCAATGCCAGCCCCTTCATATAATTATTAGAGATTTTTTTTTTTCCGGTATCGCTTCAAAACTAAGCTAGCCCCGAAGGTCAGAGAAAAGGCAAGAGACGAGGAATAATGGTTCATTAATATTTTTTTATAAACATACAAAATAACATTAATAAACAATGATTATGTCCTACAAAGTTCCAAAGCGTAGAGAACATACATAATTATCAAAATACTCAGAGAAAGACTTATAAGAAGTAAGTTCAATTGGAGATAAGGCGAAATAGTATAGCAGAGCTAGTATCTTCTGCCACTGTGATGGGCGGTTGAAGCTAAGGACCTGTGAAAAAATTGGTGAAATGTTACGTTCTCCAACACATAAGATTGACAAAGCAGGATGAATTTCACGTTCAAGAATATTAGAGTTGGAGACCCATAACACTCTTAAGCAACTCATTATGGAAACTAGAATGCCTGGCCATCGAGGCTTATATATATATCCGATTTAAAATATGGTCAGCACCAAAGACCAGGCTTTTTTGTGCAATCCGTTCCACCTTGTGATCCGATTTTTTTAAAAAAAAATAAAAAGAGGGGGGGAAAGAAGATAAACCGGGATAACATCCTGCCTTACATAGTGTTTGGTTTAAATTTAATAGAAGAGAGGGGATGAATGAGATTTTAATGGAGAGGAAACGCTGGGAAGGTATTTTATGAAGGGAAGGGAAGGAGAAACATTTTAATGATCTCTCCAAAATCCTACTAAGGGTTAACAAGAGAAGGGAAAGAAAATTCATTAATACTCCCTCCGGTTCTAATTATAGGATATAATTACCTAATTTTGGAGAAATTAAATATAGTAGTTAAATTAGTTAATCATATTTAATTTCCTAGAATGCCCTTATCTAGAATTTAAAATGGCGTCAGTTACGTTGTACCTCCATTTTTCATCGTGCCTCTCCTGCCTCTCAAATTTTTCTACCAAGAGGACATCTATTTAATTGAGCATAATATAGATGCAAGGTTTTTTTTAGTTAAGGGAAAAAGATAATGACATTAATATTTTATTAGGTTATTTTTAGGAAAAAAATCAATTACTTTGGACAGATAGTTACAGAAATATATTTTTAAAGAAATCTTAAAATTATTTCATTTAAAAATAAAAAAATAAAGTAGAATCTCTCTCTTGATAGAATATAAGCGTGTTATTAAATTAATTATTGTGTTTAATTATTATTGAGAAAGTATCAATAGGGGGTAATTTGGGTATAAATTGACAAAAATTAAAATTTTATCCTATAATTAAGATAAAGATCAACTCTCAAATATTATCTTATAATTAGGACAGGAGAGAGTAAAAAATTTATTAGCCAAACATCGGGTGAAAAATATCTTCCCTGGAAAAGGGGCCGGGGCCTGGGGGTTAGAGGCAGAGCAGCCGTTAACCACAGTCTACATATTCGCACTTTCTTGTGGGTTTTAAAGCCCATACATCATTACGCAAGACTCATCATCAAGTGGTACCTCAAGGGCCTGGTAAGAGCCCAGGAATTAATTATCTTTATTTTCTCTCAATTTCACTTGAATTTTACATAATTAAACAAGACTCATCATCCAGGGACATCTCATTGTTAAGGGTGTGTTTGGGACCGGTTTGGAGTTTCAAATGTGAATCTCAACAGCCAAAAGCCACTTCTTGGCTTTCTGTGATGTTTGGATTAACTTTTTTCCATCAGACTTAAAAGAAAAAAAAAACTGCTTAAAACTATAAACAAGAATTTTATGTTTTTGGTTTTTCAACCATTGAGAGATAAGTTTCTATCATAAAGAGGGAAGAAATTAAATACTCGTACCTCATGAATAAAAGATACTGGTCCCATTTGTTTCAAAAGCTAATCCAAACATAAATCATTTTACATAATCTAACTTTTATCTAATCTTATATTTATAAATTTCAAATTGAAAAAAAAAAAAAAAAAAAAACACCTCATCCATCGTTAATCCAAAGTCCAAACACACTCTAAATTGAACACCCAAAAACAACAACAAAAACTATGCTAAAGTGCTAAACGCACTTTTAAATCCAGAAACCCATTTAAAGGAGGTCATAAATGAGCTACAACCTGCAAAGAAGTTAAAATCGCTCATTTACTTGCACCCTGTGTCACTCACTTGCTGCTCCAAGTGCTTGGCTGCCCTGGTTCTTCAAGTTTTAGCTAGTTACCATGTATCATTAACGAATTCTTTGATTTAGTCGACACACATTCATGTTTCTTGTGATGTAATGTTGATTGCAATTCGCTGTCCCTCCCGATTTCAAGGAATGATGTATAGCAATCAAGTCGTCGAGAGTTGAAACCCCTTAGGAAACTAATTCTTCACCAGAAAAACTCCATTCTTGAGAGAAATATCACTTTGTTTTGAAAAAGAGGCTATTGGCTCAGTTATAAGCTTGAATAGATGAATTATGTATATAACCATCTTCACTGGTGAAGGACTAGAACAGTACATGTATTTATTAGGACGCAACTCCCAAACCCACTGAATTAGACCGTTGGGTTATAATTAAGCAAAACTTTGGGGTAGGCAGCATTTGAGGCTTAAGCAGTAGGGGCTCTCCGTTACAGAACCCAACGATTATTAAGAACCAAATTGAACATCACAAATCCAAAATGCAATTATATTTAAGAGTCATAACGCTTAAAAGAAGAGTAAAGCAATTAAATTATACAGTAAAATTCAAATTGCTAACCATGGTGGATCATTCCACTAAGCCTCGGATTCCTCCAACCAAGCTTCAATTCGTAGAAGAACAAAGCCAACGGCAACTCCGACGAGGACGAGACCGTTCATGATAGCAGCAATTCGGAAAATCTCACCGGCGGCATTGCAGGTGGATGAGAGAGCTCCTCCTCCTCGCTTGCCTTTTCCTTTTCCACTCGAAGCAGCGACTCTCATGGAGTTCACCATCTTGGCAAAACACTGATCAGCGCTCAGAGGACGTCCTAACGAGATGACGCCGTTGTGTGCCTTTAGACCGTTAAATGAATTGAAGCCTCCGATGGATACCTCCCTCTTCATTCTCCGGTGTGTCTTGGTGGCGGAGCATGCCGTGAGGCTGGGAAGCGAGAGGGTAGCTGATGCCATGGCCATTTTTTGATTTGATCTTGATGGCTTTCCCACACGCTAGAACCAAACAAGAAGATTAAAGGGCTGGCTCCCCAATCACTTAATTGAAGAAGATGAAATGGCAGTGTGGTGTTCACAGGTTGAGAGAATTTGGATAAGCGGACTCGGATTTTGGATGGATGACATGAAGAGCAGGAATCATGGCACGTCATCACCATACGATTAGGCGGGGTGGTGGGCCTCCCCTACTAGTTTGGGCCTTCCACCACATTTGGGCCACACAAATCCGCCCTAACCTTACAGCAACGGTCAATCATTAATTAGAAGATAAAAAGTTCTCCATCTCTGTTAAATCCCATATCGGCGCTGATTAAAACTAGAATTTCATTGAGGACAAATGATATTTAAAAACCAAGATACATTTTTATATACAGGCATATGTCAATATTAATATATACTCCTCCATGTCCTACATTTAGAACTGGAACACATTTTATTATATATAATTGTGCCTCTCTTCGTTTCTCAAATAGGAGAATTCGGATATGCTGGTTGAGGCTAATCTTGGTCTGACAAGATGATTGGGTATATATTTGCATTTGGTTTGTTGGTTTAAAACTTTTAAGAGCTTAAACTTATGGATAATTAATTTCTCCTTAAAGTTATACAATTCATCCGGATATGTTGGTTGAGGCAAATGGGATTTTACCTTCCAACAATACAATATTATAATTGAAGACATCAGCTTGTCTTTTCCATCTAAAATCATGCTTACACTTGTGCATGTGAAAAGAAAAGGAATAATAATGGAAGAAAAGGCAACGCTGCACAAGTTGCTACGGGGAAGGCGGAACCAGTTCTTGTCCTTTCCATTAAACTGATAATAACTAGTTACGTCAAGCTGCCATACCAGTCCCTACAAACATTGACTTGCCAAAGTTTACATCTTTCCACATATCATACAAGAATCCTTCTTTTTGTTGTAAAAGAAGACCATTTAGAAGGGAGATGAAGAAATTCAAGTGGGCTTGAAAAATTTGAACTTGAGTCCACTGTTGACCATGCTCCAAACACCCCCAATCGAAAAGGCTAAACTAAAAGCAATCCCCAGGCAACCCAGAATCCAGTTGAAATACCAATTGAAGCTGTATTTAGTTGGTTTCTTTATGAGGACCCACATGAAGCAAGGATAAGCAAACGTGACTGGAAGAGTGAGTCCTCCTAGCAAACCAGCCAGGCTTGAAAGGAAGGGAAGAGCCACTCCTATGAAGAAGTTCACAAATCCATAGAACACTCGGAATCCTGATCTCACCCATATGGAACATGGGCGATTTGTTCTACTGGTGTACCCTGCTTCAAAACTGTCAAACACGGGCATCGAGTATATTTGAAAACTGCTCAAGCAATTAAACACCACCAGAAGGAACGTCAATGCAAGTAGTGCTCTTGGAATGTCATGACTGTGAAAAGCATATAAAGCACTCAGCATCCCTCCTGAAGGCATCTGCCACCCAACAAGAGAAATATCAAAACTGGTTATACTTGTTATTAATATAGTAAGCATAATCAGATTTAGTTGACTTACAAGATTACCATAGGCCCAAAAGCCACCTATAGCAACAGGAAAGAGGCACATTGCGATGAGGAAATAAGCCACCTTGGCTCCTTTCCACATTGGCACGTGAGCTGGGTGCTTAAAGGTTGATGGCATTGTTGCCTGAAGTTAATTAAGAAGCCAGAGATGAAGTCAGCTTTAAAAGGTGAAAGAAAAAAATTAGAGAAATGAGATTATGAGAGCTTGTTTTATTACCTGAATTTCTAGGACTAAATTGTGGCCTCTGAAAGCGAAGGCTACAATTCCAAGTGCATTCAAAACAGAAAAAGCAGAAGCAGAAGCAGATGATAAAGAAAGGGGTTGATAAGAGATGGAGGGTGGCCTTGGCTGGCTCACAGAGAGAAGCCAGACCATGAAGGAGTAAGTGATGGCAGTGACCGCCCCAACGAGGGAAAGGCCTGCGATTGAATTGAGGTTTGGAAGCTGAGACAGAACAATGGACAGAGAAGTGAAAACGAGGTACCACTCCACTGTAGTCAAAGGATTAGAGGAACAAGCGGGACCACAAACTATTTGGAAGAACAGTTTCATGGTCTCCCCACCTATCAGAATTAAAGCAGTTGCTGTTCCAGCAGATAAATAAACAGTAGGAAAGAGTGCAAGCCACACTCCTAACTTTTCCCCTGCCAAACACAGCTTGTCTATTAGGTCATTTATAGTAGGATTCATTATTCACATGCACAAACTTTGTTTAATAGGGTTCATGCTTGATCGTTCTAGTTTTAGACCAACTTAAAGCAGTTTGAATTCCTATTACTGCAAGGAGGTCTTCACAACCAAAGACTCATGCTTCTTTAATACTTCCTCCTCTCCCCGTCCTTATTTCAAATATAAGATATTTGTTCAAAGCATTAATTTTTTCCACCTAATAAAGTGTGCAGCAGAACCAGCTATATAGAAAGAGTAATTGCTTGGAGAGTAACGTACCAAATGCTGCTTGGGCAAGCTCCAGATATCTGTTGTACCTTTTTCCTGGAACTGCTTCGTGTAGCTGTATCAGAATCCACAACGTGTAAAGCTGCCAACAATATGCAATCGATAAGGTAAGAATTCCCCAACTCCTGCAATACATTTGAAGAACATCAGTTCCATGTGAGCTTCATATGCCTCCATGGGGCACAACTTAACTACACCGATGCCAATCCACATAGGTTCTGTGACTTGTATCTAGTTTTTGGAAACAAAACAATTATCTCAGTAAATATTGTTAAAGACATACTACAGTATTATGTTAACTTTCGGAGTGTTTTATTTAACTTCTGATTTGTTGCTTTATATAATTAATAGTGGTCAAAGTACGGGCAAGAAAAGGATGAAGCTAGGTGCAAAGACCAGCATCGGGGACCTTTTGTCCATTTGCAAAAGGAAGAATATTGACGGCATTACGAATCACGAGGGGACCCAAGAGCAAGCTGGCCTTTCCCACAAAATTATTGTCCTTTGGAAAGAGCAAATGATAAAGGTGCAGAAGAATCACTTGTCTCAATGTGCTCTCTTTCTTTCCTCTACTCATACGATCACATCCATGATGAACCTCGATATTTGGAAAAAACGTTTACCTCCCTTAGAACCGAATCTTAACTTTTCTCCAAGTATGACGTCTTGTAAGGCGGTGGGACGACCGGACGATGGAACTTGTTGAAAATGAACGAAAGTTTCTGGCTATATTGCCATAATGTCATTTTGAGAGGAAAAGGGAAACAAATAAACTTCAAATGCGATTGACAAGAAATGCATTCAATATTCACCGAAATAAACACATTTTTTTAGATACCCCGGCATTCTTGCAAGATTATGAGGTGAAATTTAGTAGATCATAGACGACTGAACAAATCGTAACAAGGATATACAGAGGTAATGAGGCATGATAATTAAGAGAAACGCAAATACTAGTCACAAGATTATGGAGCAAAAACAAGGGAAATGAAAGTTACTCCTATCATCCATCTGAATGTAATACATATTTATTTAATTTAATGAGATTAAATAAATTGATTGAATTAATTAATATAACATGGATTTTTTTACAGGACATTAGTTAGAGATAAGGACTTATTTGTGGTAGGAAACTCGCAAATGCATGCTTTTCATAAAGGAAACCTGCAGGCGAGAGCAGCATGCAGGCCTGAAGCAGAAAACTAGGAAGGACTCAAATAAACTGTATTATGGAGCTAGAGAGACATAAACCGAAGGAATAAGATTACAAAGCAGTCTTAATTTTTGGAAGTTTAGTTTTTCTCTCCGGTAACAACAGTAAAGTATTGCAGGCGATTAGAGGGCAGAGAAAGACGAAACATGTCAGGGATAAGGTGAAGAAAGGGAAGGAATCTAGACGTACCAGCCGAGATAAGCAAAAGCAACGGGCAAAACCAAGGCTTGGAAGCCAACACCAGCATTGAGGTTGTGAAACGCAGCGTAGTGAGCATTTCCATTGCGTGACTCGGTGATGGGAAGCCACGCGTCTTGAGGGTTCAGCTTCGTGAGGTGACCCACCTCCTCCAAGTAACCCTTCATGTTTATCAGCACCCTCTTCATCGGCGTCCCTATGGGGCTCAAGAACCTCGGCGATATCAGCGACGTCGGAGTCCAGGCGTTCGACGACTTCGCCTCCTTTGACGTCTGCCTCGGTGACCTTTGCCCCGACGGCGTCTGTGTCTCCGGCGTAGCCGGAATAGATATCAACTCCGTCTCCGGCCTCTCGTCCATTGCACTCTACCAGTGTGAGTTCCCACTTCCCTGTTTTAGATCGTCTCAAACTATAGCTAGAGATAAAATGTGGTGCGAGAGATCATAATGGTACATTTTCTTCGGAAATCAAAAGAAAATGATTTTTTTTTTTTTCCTTTTCGCCTTATTGGTCTCACTGTGTGAGTGCCGGGGAAGGGACAGGGAAATATAGGGGCGTCAGAGAGCTAGTAATAAAACTAAGTGAGCTATGAAACGAAATGCCGTTGGCCGGTCTAAAGGTCAAATATGAATCAGAATAGAAGTGACTAGGAGGGACGTGGTCATTTTTTGTGTGGGTCCGACGAATGTGTCTTGTTCCGGGCATTTAGATTTTCACAGCAACTTGCGCGTTGCGATTAAGGCTTTCCCATTTGGATGCTCCCATCAATTTCTCTCCCCAGCTTTAATTATTTTCCCGTTAAAGTTTTCAATTATGAAAATAGTGCTGGGTTTAAAGGAATCAAACTCCGAGGATGGGAGGAGAAGTAAGAGGGAAAGGCCATGCACCTGGAAGTTGCGGGGAACACGACATCGGAAAATGGGAGAGTGGGAAAAGCAAGATGGCGAAGCAAATGTCAGTCTTCGCAGACCCAAGCACGTGCCTCCATAAGAGTATGGAGATTCTAAACCGTTGGATTTGACCTCGACAATCCAGATCTATTTTATTAAAAAATATAAATTTTTTAATAAAACAGATTTGGGCCGTCGATATCAAATCTGACAGCCCAGAATTTTCTAACTCTCCATACTCAACAAATCTGTTGAGCATGAAAACCAATTCCCCTTCCGACTTGCCTGTCTTTTTTGTCAATAATTTTTTTCCCTGTTTGAAGTCCAATATACTTTTCTAACATAATTTATGATGTATAGAATAAATTTGTGAAAATAGTTTTATTTTAACTTACCGTGAACATATTTTTTCAATACCAACTCAAACAAAACCTTTAGCTTTTTACTGTATTTATGTGCATCCAATATAGTTACGGATTCCATAATCGTCATTCTCTTCAGTGGAAGACACTACTATTTTGTAATGTAAATTACACTATAAACTAAATCTTACTCCTTCGATCATTAATATAAGACATATTTATCTAATTTGATTATATTTAAAAAAATTAGTTATGTTACTTAACATGATATGTGCTTTTTAAAATACCCTAATTATATTCCTTAATTCCTTCATTCCCTCTCCTCCTTGATTGCTATTGAAGAAACATCAATAAAAATAAATTAAAAAAAATTAATAAATATAAAAACTATATCTTATATTTAAAACGAAAATTAACTCCTAAAATATATTTTATATTAAATATAAGAGATAGCATATTTCATAAATGTTAAAGTGATTGGTAGGTTGTTGACCTAGAGCATATTTAAAACGAAAATTAACTCCCAAAAACAGAGAGACAGGGATCACTAAGGATCTGCGCTCGATTTTAGATCGAAATCATAAATAACCCTTTGCGAGAGGATTCTGAAATCGAGTTTTGGAGCCCACTAATAAAGGGCTAGCTAAACCCACGAGACAGCCAAGATGGGGCATAAAACATAAATAAACCCGGCCGACCCTTTTTTTTTTTGGCCATCAAACGAAGCCGGGTTCTTTGACTATGAACTAAACTGTTCATATGTTTTGCAAATTACAATAAACCCTTTTGTATTCTCTCTGCCAAATTCTAAACTACTAGCATAATGTGAGATGAGTTTTCCTCTATATTTTAAACTGCCAATAAAAAAAGCACAAATACAAGTATAACCGTAGATAAACTAGAGCAGGCCAGATGATAAAAAGTCATTATCAAATCTTAGGGGGAGAAAAGGACGGAGAGTAAGTTTACGTTGCAATAAATGTCATCAATTTACATAGCCACGGTATAAAGATAGATATTGCCTCCGTTTTAAAATGACTCTTGTTTATAATTACGCAAACAATTACATAGCCTGAACTGGTTACACTGCACACACGTATATAGTGACGACTGATCAAAATATTCCAAGGTTATCGTGTTATTTTGTACTAAAAAAGTACTTTTGATTCGAGTGGAATTGTTTTAAATTTGTTATCCAGTCAAAATTTAGCGCGCTGACTATCTCGTTATTATCTGGTCCAAGAGCATGGCATTCAAATAAAAATATTAAAGTCGATCCAGGATATGAGAATTATCGCCTTCCACGTGCATTATATTGACCTATTCATAACATTACATTAGAGCAAAAAGTGAGTGACTAATTATTGTGGGTTGATTATGTGACTTTAAAATTAGAAATGAGTGCTGTCGGACGGATCAGATAAGGAACCACGAGTCCAAAAATCGGTCCAAACGCAAGCCTGAAAAAAGATAAAAACCCAGTTTAACGAAGAAGACTAGATGGAAAATTGGTTAAGTCAATGTTAAAAGTCATTTTTTTAAAAAAAAATTTAACCAGCAGTTTTAAGACACAACTTAAATCCATTTGCTTACATTCATTATATCTAATACTCCAATTCCTCAATCAAAAATTGTCATGCAAACTTTTTATGGTAATAAACATTCACATTTACAGAATTTTAAAATGTTGCTAGACCATTTTTAATAACAAAGATCACACTTGACAACAATAATTATTTGTAAAATTTGACATAATGAATGTAAGTAAATGACTTAGGGTAATATTACTTCCCTATCTTTTGATTTGTTTTCCTTAAATTAAATACATGTGTGTGATTAGGGGTGAGCAAATTAAAACCAAAACTAAAAACTGAACCAAACTCAATTCAGTTTTTTTGATTCGATTAATTCAGTTTTTATTATTTTAAAAATTTGGTGTTGGGTTTCGATTCGATTATTAGAAATGTACTTCAGTTAAAACCAAAAAAGCCGAAATATGTATAATATATTTATATTTAATATATACTATTTGATAAAGGCATGTTTTTATAATTAAATAGGTGTAACTTTTCAATAATATTAAATAAATTCTATAGATATTTTAAATCTAATTAATCTATTTTATATATTTTACCCCTAAATCTAATCTTAAGGATAAAAAATAATCTTTTAATAAAAATTTACTTATATATAATTTTTTGTAAATAATAAATTAAAAAAATCGATTAATTCAGTTATTAACCGAACTTAATTGAAATATTTTGGTTAATCGATTTCGGTTCAATTTTTTAAATTGACTTTATTATTTGGTTTTCTGTTATTTCGGTTTTTACCAAAAATTGATTGATTGCTCGGTCCTATGTGTGATGATTTATTAATGGTTATAATTTATCAAATAAGTTATTGACGGTTCTTGTTAGTCAAGAAAGTTTTGCTGATTTAGTCAGGTAATAATTAATCCGGCGTATTTGATATTCTTAATGATTTTTGTATAGATAATAAATATTGTTATTATCATTTTGATCTGAATTGCTATAAATCTATTATGCATCACAAAGCCGAGGAAGTACAGTGAGTTGAGATTGATCTCAAAAAAGTCAACAAAAATATGAATCATTTTGGTCAGCGAAGGCCAGGTGCATGCACCTCGGGACTTGTGCGCTATCAGTGCTCAGGGTCCACTGAAAAATTGGTCAACAAAATTATGCCCATTTTTGTTGATACCGATAGAAACAAGTTAATATGTTGGCCAAAAAAAAAAAAAGATAGAAACAAGTTAATAAAAAAATCCAACGTGACATATTAAAGTTCATTATTTATAAGTTTTTTTAGGCGACGACCACCTAATGTCCGCATAGCACAAACTTACTATCGCGTATCTCCACTCGTAACTAATTTGAACCCAAATTTCTGTTATACCTAAAGCGAGGAAACTCTCTCAGAAACTTGTGGCACAATAAAGATCTTTTTTTTTTTAAGTCTATACTCTCTCCACCGTCCTTGTTTATAAAAAATATTTCAATTAAATCAAGAGTTTCTAAAAAATAGTTAGGTATAATTATTATACAAGAAATTTAATGTTTTTTCAAAAATACCCCCTGTTTATGAATATATGAGATAGAGTAATAATAAGAAAAGGATAAAAGAGAATGAATGCAGTATAATAATTAATTGAGAGCAAAATAAAAAAAAATCCATTTATTATTGACATATTAAAAAAGTTTGTATTTAAGAACAAGCCCATTCAAAAAAAAGTTTTCATATATAGGAACGAAGAGAGTGTTGCATCTACTCTTGAAAGACCTAAAAACGGAGGATAAAATAAAAAGGGTTAAAGGACAATTTTGCTCTGACAGTTATCTTATTTAATCTTGATTGTTAGTTGATCAAATATGTTAAGCTGACAGTTCATATGCCGTCAACGACATTTTTGTTAAAATACATATTTATCCAAAAAATTTTACATCTAGCATTGAAAAAAAATGAAGTAGATAATATATGGATTCTTGGGATAAATTTGTATCTTAAAAAAATGATGTAAATGACATATAAACTGTTAGCTCAGTATATTTGATTAACTAATGATCAAAATTAACTGAAATAACAGTTAAAGCAAAATGATTTTATTTATAAAACTTTCAGGACAATAATGCCCCAAAAAACTTTCAAAACAAAATAAGCCCTTAGGATCTATTTGGTGTGAGGGATTTGGAGGGGAAAGAAGGGGAAGGAAAATTTTTATGAGTTAAATTTTAAAATATTGAAGAAGTGGGGTAATAAAATTTTAATAAAGAGAGTATATAAGATAAAAGAGTAAGGAAAATTAATTAAAAATTTTTAACCTCACTTTTCTAATTTTTTTAAATTCAACTCAAAAATTTTTTTCTCTCCACCCACTTTCCCTCTCCTCCCCTCAGACCAAATAAGCCTTTAGTGCAAACTTCCGAGATAAAATTACCTCCACCAACCCAGATAAAAACGCGGTATTTTTTTTTTCTCCGGCTCCCCCAGTGTTTGGAATTGGAGGCAATGCGTTGCTTCCCCCATTAAGAATGGATGCTGAATTTGGTCAATTTTTGCAACAAATAAATAAAAGTCAAATCCAGAATTGTAAAGAAGTTGCCTGCGGTGGGGTTGATTTCGCATTATAATACAAGCAGTTTATTATCAGTGACGTGTGCCCTTACGTCATAGGTGCTGGGTGCCTCCAACTTTGGATGCAACGCCCATCTATAGGGCTAATATCGTCATTTAATTAAAGGGAAGCTGCCAGGTTGGTTCGTGTTTATCAAACATTTTTAAGGATTTGAAAATAATCGTATGTGGGTGCCCTCTTAATTTTTTAATCCTCCAAAGCCATTTCGAGGATTTGAACATACAAAACTCACATACAAATATTACATAAAACAATTTAATTTTAACCATAAATTACGTAAGACATTTTATGTATTCACACTCTTCTCATTTTCATTTTGTTTCAATTCTAACAGGTATACCAAATTCACGTTCATGAATACTAATAATTCTTTGTGTTAAATTTTTGGTAATTTCAAAAATGAAAAATCCGCCAAGAGGCGGGGACTGGGAAAGTTGGGTTAGGCAATATCGTAATATTGTACTAACCAAAGTTTGGAAATGTAAATCAGCTTGCAGCCGCGTAAAATAAATATACCCCCACCAGCCAAAATCTCTGTTTTGGATGTCCAAAAAAAAAAAATCTCTTTTGACCCTCGGCATCTCCATTCCGGCTTCTGAGTTTTTGGGTTGCCGAGGAAAAGCGCCGGAACTCTGTTCCTGCTTCTCCTCTCCTCTCCTGAGTTTTTGGCCTTCCGAGTTTTTGCCCTCACCTGATCCCTCTAACTTCTCTTCTCCTTTCTGGGATCATCGGTGATTCCCGCCCCTGCTGCTAGTTTCGCCTAGCGTCAATTCAACCTTTCCGTCTCCGATTCACTGGTTTCTTCGGTGAAAATGGCTCCGATCATCTGCTAGAGTCTCCTAGACTCCATTGTTCATTTTCCGGCATCACTCTGTATCTTTACTTCTTCAAGCTTATACAATTTGTGGTTATGGCTATCCGAGTTACTTTATCCTACTCCGGCTACTTTGCCCAGGGCCTGGCTTCCGCCGGTTGTCGTGCGGGTAATTCACGTTCCCTCCACGAATGCTGGGTCCGGTCTCGTTTGTTCGGCCCTTGCCAGAAACCTGATCGTGATCCCTCCGGAGGCGTGCGTAATTACCGTTCCGATTACGGGCGGCCTAAACCGAATTGCTGGGCTAAGAATTCAGCCTCTTTGTATTCTACTATCTCCAAAGAATTTCTGGGAGATAATTCTGATAATCCGATCATATTGGGTTTGATTTCGCTATTGAAGTCAACCGGTTCGGTATCAGCGTCTATGGCTGTATCTGGTGTTTCCCCGATTAACGCCTCTTCGATTGTCCCCTTTTTAAGGGGATCGAAGAGCCTTCCTAATAACGACGAGTCAACTCCCGTTCCTGCAACTCTTGAGGTGGATAAAGGAGGGACACTGTGTTATAATGGCAGTGATGATGCGAATTCAGGGTACGATCCCAAAGGTCTTGAGAAGTCAAGCTGGCTATCGCGCTTGTTGAACGTCTGTTCAGAGGATACGAGGGCTGTGTTTACTGCTGTGACTGTTAGTGTGCTCTTTAAGTCGTTCTTGGCTGAACCGAAGTCGATTCCCTCGGCTTCTATGCACCCAACTCTGGACGTGGGTGACCGAATTTTAGCGGAGAAGGTTAGTTTTTGTTGATAAATCGATTTTTTTATAACATTTACTGCTCTTCGTAGCCCTAATTGTAACGTATACAGAAATTTTGTATTATCAATTGTTATGTCGAGAATTTTTGTATTGATCAGTTAAGCATGTTTAGCATAAGAGAAATATGTTGACTTTATTCTTTAGCTGCTGCGACCCTTCAATAGGAAATCAATGGATCGATGTCAACTCTTTTCTTTCTTGATGCATGCTAGATTTGAACCTTAAACACTATCTATCTCCGAATTAAGATTGATGTGGGTAATTAAATTTTGGAAAGAAGAGATTGAGGTCTGTTGTATGTGTTCCTATACAGTAACTAGGTTCCGTCACCGTATGTAAATGATGCTTTCTTTATCTTGGCATGAATAAAGAGTAGCCCGTGATTTGATTCTGGAAGACAAGTCTCTATATTCACTTTAATAACTGCAATCTAGGGGTGAATATAGAGGCGTCTAAATTTAATAAATCAAATTTAGAGCAGACATTGTCACACACACAGATATATATATATATATATATTTGTAAACTAATTGCATTTGGTTTTGATAATGATGTAACAGGTTTCATTCCTTTTCCGAAAGCCTGATGTTTCAGATATTGTCATTTTTAAAGCACCTCCAAGTTTACAGGTATCTTACACAGCTTCAGTTTCATTACCGTTGCTTCTGGTTTTCTCTGCTAGTGAGATGCTAAAGACATGTCTTCCTTGATATCTTGGCGTCATATAGGAAAAAGGTTTTAGTTCGGCTGATGTATTTATTAAGAGAATTGTGGCAAAAGCTGGGGACTGTGTGGAGGTGAGTTTTATAGTTGAGCAATAAAGGGTCTCATTTGGTTGTTGCACTTGTCTTTGGCAAATACTTGTTTTTCCTCTCTGCCATATTGGCCCCTTAACTTTGTGAGTTTCTTGTAGGTTCGTGATGGAAAACTGCTGGTGAATGGTGTCGCTCAGGAAGAAGAATTCGTTATAGAGCCCCTTTCTTATGAGATGGATCCAGTGGTAATGTTTTATCATTTGCCATGGGGTTGAATATATTTAATATTTTCCCTTGTAACGCTTCTTTAATAGTTGATCCTGGGCTTTTGCAGCATTTTAATCTTGTTCTTTTTTTGGTTGCAGGTTGTGCCAGAAGGTTATGTCTTTGTGTTGGGTGACAATCGTAATAATAGCTATGACTCTCATAACTGGTAATTCCTCGATCTTCTTGTTAGTACTGATTTTCCGTTGCTATTTGGATGATAAGTTGGTTTAGGTGGGAGATTCACTTTGGCCCCTTCATAGATGAAGCTCTTCTCGAAACATGTTTATGTAAACATTCTATCCGAGATTAATCTGTGTCTGGACTCTGGAGTTTGTCATGATACATAATAATTGATGTCACAAGTTCACACACTTATGTAAGATCAAATTTATGAAGTATATAACCAATTTATTGTAATCTTTTGTTTCAGGGGTCCGCTTCCTATAAAGAACATTGTGGGTAGATCCATGTTTCGGTACTGGCCTCCTTCTAAAGCATCTGACATCGTCTATAAATCACCAAGTGCAAACAATTCTCTGGCTGTTTCTTGACACGTCCTCTACTGTCAAAAGGCGATCATGAAGGTTTTTAAGATGAAAATTATTTAATTCATCGGCTATTGTTGACATTCAACAATCTTCCAAGATGATGGGACCTACTGTCGTGAATTCTGTGTGGGTCGAATATCTTATTCGTTGTTGTAATTGATGTGAATTCTGTACATGATCTTAGAGCGAACGCCGATGCATTCTTTGCTGGCAAGTTTTGCTCCACGGTGAAGCTCGGGGTTGAAAATAAAAGAAAAACGAAAGAAACAATGTGGTTGATTTGGGTAGTATTGGGTGTTTTAACTTTCCTGGGTCTGGATCCGTGAAAAGCGTTCATGGGGATGGCGTAAAGTGTAAGGTCCGTGATCAAGCCTCCAAAACTCTGTGGGAGCACAAGTCAACAATCAAATTGCAAGGGCATGATTATGCTCATGTGTCTTGTAAACATTTACAAATTGATGTTCAATTCCAGAATAAATTCCTGAATCAGATGTTTTTCCTTCTTGTTTTTGGTCTTTTAGGATCCTTAGTTTTTTTTTTTTTGATACTGAAAAGTTTAGGTAGATTTGGCATCAGTCCCCTATCAAGGTTAGGGCACGGCCCCAGGGCTCTTTGAGTGCTTACAAGGGACTTACGAGATCGCCTACTAATAAGGTCTCCCCATCGATCAGAGGGTTTGAACACATTTTCTTATGATTGGGGTGACAAAACCTTAACCAACTTTATCAAATTGACTTCAGGATCCTTAGTTTGCACAACGTAGACTGTGCTTTTTACCATGTCACATTAGCTATTTCGAGATTTTTTTGCTTGGAATTAAAAATCTTTACAATGTCTAGTGTGGCGAGAAAATTTCATAGAAACTGCTTTAATTTCCCCGGATGACGCATGTTGCATTTGACTCTCACTTTGCCATCAGCATTCTCGGATCTAAGGATCAACCAGCCCATGTTCTCTCCAGAGCTCTTCCGTCTCCTCGCTTTATTGCCCTTCGTTCGAGTCGAGCTATTACATCATATTGCCAAATCACGCATAACATGTGATAGTGTTTTGGAATAGCGGTGATAATCTAAGGGCCTGTTTGGGTTCAAGTTCAAAAATCCAAGTTGTAATAAAATTCCTCTTATAATTAGGTAAAAATCAGATTGTGTAATATGATTTATGTTTAGATTGACGATAGTATAAATGACTTTTATAAAACTGAAACTTGTTTGAATTATTATTTTAAAAAGCAAATTTAGATGGATAATGACTGAAAAGAATGTAAATCTTATTAAATAAGACACGTATATTGCATGGATATATATTGTGAAATTTATAAGAGAAAAATTAAAATTAAAATTATAAATAAGTGAAAAAAGTTAACTTGGAAAAATTGGCAATGCTAAAATACATAATATAGTTAACAAAAAAAAAGCATATAAATTAGAAATATTACAAATATAAGGTTTTTATCAAATAATATTATATAACTAATCGGCATGAACTGAAAAAGAGTTTCATGAACAGAGATCATTAAGCAATAAACACAACTTTTCACCTCCAACAGGGACCAAATCGACCACTAGAGCATAATTTGAAAATTGATCAAGTAATTCTCACTAAATAAATTTCTTATCGACTTAAATCAGAGTACTGTTATAAAAATTTACCACTTTGATCCTTATTATAAGTTTATTTTAACTAATTCTCTTATATCTTTCTCTATTTCCAATGAGAACTAAGTATGGATAAAAATGGAAAATAATGATTATTAACTTTTAAGTGAATTTATATTTAGGACAAAAAAATTCATTTATAAGGATTTATAATAAGTATCAAAACAATGTTTCAATTAGAGAAAATTTGAACCCAACATCTTTCTTTCCTAAGTTGTTTTTTTCTCTCTATTGTTGAAACACCAAAAAATAATAAATTTTGGCTTAGGACTTAAACTTTTTCTTCTTTTTCAGAGTCCCAATTGAAAAAAAGTTATCCTAAACATTTGAAAAAAAATCCTAAAGCACCAAATCTGACTTTTGACCCCTCAATCGTGCTTTTAGGGGTTCTAAAACCCATCCCAAACACACCCCTAAATGTGCTCTTTCTGTTGCTACCTCCTGTGCTCAATATAAAGCATATTTGAGGATAATATTAGTCTCAAATATAAAACATAATTTTCATATATCGATCTTTTCTTAATTTATCATAATAATCCTCCCTCAATAATAATTAAGGAGGAGGGGGAATGAAAGAATTAAGGAAATTGACTATGATATTTTAAAAAATATGTCATATTAAATATTTTAGTTAGTTTCTTTAAACTAATCAAATTAAATAATTGTGTCTTATATTAGGGACTAGACTGAATGCTTCCAAAACCTAATTGATTTTTTTTTTTAAAAAAAAAAGATTAAGGAAATTCAATAAATTACTTTAAAGTTTTTATATTTATTGTTTTTTACTAAACTAATTTCCCTAACTTATTTATAAATTGATATATAATACTCCATTCGGTCCTTAATATATGACCGAATTGACTTTTTTGAACAAATTAATAAAGCTAAATAAACTATTTAATTATAACATATATTGTGTGTTATTAAATTATCCATCAGTTTACAAGTCAGACAAATTAGTTTGAAAAAAAATGATAAATATAAATATTCTAATACAACTTATTTAACTTTCTTAGGGCTTGTTTGGTCTGAGGGGAGGGGAGGGAAAGTAAACGGAGGGAAAAAAATTTTTAGTTGAATTTAAAAATATTAGAGAAGTGGGGTTAAAAATTTTTAATTAATTTTTCTTACTCTTTTATTTTATATATTCTCTTTATTAAAGTTTTATTATCCCACTTCTTCAATCTTTTAAAATTCAACTCATAAAAATTTTCCCTCCCCTCCCCTCCAAATCCCTCACACCAAACAGACCCTTAATCTCTTCAAAAAATTCAACTGGATCTTATATTAAGGATCAGAAATAGTATAATGATACTCAATATATTATATGATTAAATATTATATTTCCCTTTCTTAATCTCCTAAAAAAAAATCAAATAAGTGTTATAAGTATCTTCTTACTGTGACAAATTTCTTTGCATATATCTTTTTTTTCACGTGCATGCATCAAGATCATTGTACTCAAGTTTCTCGCTATATATCTTTAAATATTCTCAATGATTAAATGAGGAAGATTAGATTGTTCCTTCAACTTTGATTACTGTCAATATACTCATAAAGGATTTCATTTCCAAAAACACTAATGGAAATAATCGGAGTTTAAATGCTTAAAGTGAAGAGTTTCTGTTCAACGGCCACGTGGCACTCCTGCAGAGTTTTTATTTTGCATATTTTCCTTTTTAAGGGAATATAAATTCATACACCAGGGATTCGGTAATTCTGTATTTAATATATTAAGAACTTCAAGATCATGTTATTCATTTTTTGATGACCAGGAAAAATGTTCGTATTCATTTTCTCAAGTCCCCGAACGGTTATTAGTTTTACAATTTTTCTTTTTTTAAGACTCGCAATGTGAAGTCCCCTGGATATTTACCCACACCACCTTGCCCCCACGCTCGGTACAGAGATACAGACGACGATGATAATTGTTTGCGTCTCAATCTTCTCGATTCTTCTCCAAATCCTTGCGTTTCATCCTCCTCCTGTTACGTCCTCTCCTTCTGACCACAACGCTTCCTACATTTTGCAGGTTCCTTTCATCAAATCCCACATCCGATTTTTCTTCCGTCACGTTCTTGTTCTCAAATTTATATTTATACTTTACAAATAGTAATAAAAGCCTTGCATTATCTGAGTTGTTCTTTTCTTGATTCATTGAAATTAGGATGTTGTAAAGGCGATTTCGGCCAAACAGAAGTGGGATTTCGACGATGTCAGGGTTTCCAAGTTCGATGTTGGCAAGGTTCGATTCAGCTACTCCCTCAAATATGAGTTTCGAGTCGGGTTGGGCAGGAATCATTTGCTCCTCAGATCTTCGGACCAAGTTGGCTCCTGGAACAAGTTTAGAAAGCCCAAATCTGACCTAGGTTCTCTGATTCGTCAAGTTAGCTCACTTGCTGTACTTCATACCTTCAAATTGGATGGTCCGTTTGAGTTAGGGGTCGATGGACATCATCAACTGACTCTATCCTTGCCGGTATGCTCCGTTTCTGGTTTTCGTTTCTGTGTAGATAATGCAATTGTTTTATTCCTATTTGGCTGAGATCTAAACGTTGAAGTCTCTCTAATTGGGTCCTCATCTCTATTAGAAGCTGTTGATAACCTTATAGATCAAAGGCTTGCTATTGGAACTTGCTCGAGGATAAATTCTCTTCTCCGTTTGACTGCTGAGAAAAATTTATCTCCTGTCCAGTGGATATGCGTTTTGGTTTTTGAAAGTTATAATTATAACATAACATCAGTTATGATTAGTCCACTCGATTAGAGTTTTTTATTACTGCTTAGAATTTATAGACAAAATTAATATTCTTTCCCAGGAACTATAACTGGAAAGATCCGCGAGAGTCAATGTTAAGATTAGTTGGTCAGCCGGTTTTAAGTAGATAAACATGTGAGAAGCACACGATAATGGAGAGTGTAAGAACTATCACCGACAGTTGACTGAAAATCAAGCCTCGAGGAGTTAATATAGCTATAGATGACTTGGGAGACAGAGAAGAGGACCTTCTTGAGCCCTGATATATCATCTGTAAGCGAGGATGGTTTAAAACTGTTTCTCATTGATGTATTATTAATTGTAACCTAAGAAGTGATTTCAATTGGGTGGCCGGTAGTATATACATCCTTTCTTATGTTGCAAATGATTTCTCAAAGGGATTGCTTCCATTTATTTTGTTATTCTCACGGCTTAGTCAGAAAATCTGACATTTATGATGCCATGAGTCAGGTTTTTGTTCTCTGATATGCATGGCAATTCATATTCGGGTAAACTATTGCTCTGTAACTGGCAGTCTCGATGTTTTTTTAATTCCTGCCCTTGTTATGCAGATGAATATCTCGTATACTGGTTTGAAACACATCCTTGTTGGTGAAGGCATCACATTAGAAGTGAGAGGAGCTCAGGAAGTTTCCCTTTTTCATTCATCAGATCTTGATCTGCAAACAAACGGAAGCACTTCGTTTAACAAGAGGACGAGTGGTTTTTGGCCCCTTATGCAATCAATGTGCATGAGTCTAATTCCTATACGCATATTAGGCTCTGCATCATTAGTTGCCTACAGATCTCGGAATCCTGATGTGTACATAGAAAATACATATATTTCAGGGGACACAATTGAGCTGCTCCCAGAAAAATGTTACCATGGTCTTGTGTACAGAAAGCGAGCATGCCCCATTAATTCCTTCAGGTTGAGATTAAGTATGTTGGAAAAGGTTTTGAGGAGCCTTCTGGGTCGTAAGGTCCTTCGAAATCAGGTTTCTGGGTTGGTCAAAGCTAATGTCAGAGCATCATCTAATGTCAGGTTCCCCCTAGAGTTGGAAAGAGTGGTTGGGAGCAATATCGTTGTCAATGGTACACTGCCCAAGTGGAGAACAAGGCCCAGTGTAGAAAGAGATTGGTTTCAGATATGGGCCAGAGTCGAGGCTGACACACCAAAACCTCTCATGATCAAGAAATTAAAGCCTTTTATCGAATCAGATTCAGATTCCTGGGGTAATTTGATGTCCAATATGTCCTTTACAAAGTTGCGCTCTGTACTTGTTCCTCCAGAGGCCCTTACATTGGATGTGAAATGGTAGGAGATGTTCTTGTAAACTTTTACATATTTTTCGTTTCGTATAAATGGGCTGCGTTTCTAGTTTTTCTCGTTCCTCGTCTTGTGTAATAGGTTTTGACTTTTGACACCTCTAAAAGAAGTCTCATATTTCATATTTGATCTTGTAAATACCCAAGGAAAAATGGAGGGGAACATCTTGCTTCTCTTTTACTCGCCCTTGTAGGCTTCTAGTTTTGGTTTGGAGCATTTAAACCTAATTCTTTCGCACTGGTTATGGTTTAATATAAGGTGCTGTTGTAGCTTATAAACTTTTCTTTTTTAAATAACCCCTAAACCTTAACAAAATATACCAAATTCAGGTTTGTACGCATGGTCTGCTAATTAGGTTCTTAAATTTCTAATCTCAGGGAGGTTTTAGTGATGAATGCAAATCCTTATCGTAAACACCTGTTCATGCGTTTCTTAATTTTTCCTTAATTTGCACTTGGCTGGCAGTTCTCCCATAGCCAATGGCTAGTTCCTTAATTTGTCCTTCACGGTGCTAATGAACAATTGAATATAAATAAACTCGTTTTCACATTAGTAATACTGTAAACTGGCGGGTTACACTTGCATTCACTTCCACGTCATGCAAATTGATAGAGAAACCAAAAGCAAGCAAGTAAACATGCACTAGAGATCTAAACTAAACCGTAGTCATCTCGGGGGCATCTTTGGGATGGATCTGCTTATCTTCCACCTTTTTGTAACGATACCAAGAAGCACAAACCAAGTAAAACACAAAATTGAGAGCGCTTAACCCACACAACAGCCAATAGAAGTAGTTAAGCTTGTCCCTGTTCAAGTTATTACTTGCCAGCCATCCTCCACTCACTTTGTTAACCACTTCAACCACCACGGTGCTTGTATAATAACCAAATGCCACAATACTCCAGGATATGGCCGTGCCTAGTGCTTTCATTCCTGATGAACTTTCTGCATAGAAAAACTCTAGAAGCCCAATCAAGGTAAACATATCTGCTGCTCCAAATATAGCATATTGGAAGCCCAGCCAAAACACACTCATAGGCAAAGGCTCTGTACTATCCACCATGTTGTGCTGGCGGGCCACCGACTTCCGGTGGGTTTCAACAACTGCGGAGACTGCCATGGAAATGGCTGATAGAACCAATCCAACCCCAATGCGTTGAAGGGGTCGGATTCCTGTGGGAATTCCGGTGATTTTTCGAGCAAATGGGATGAAAATGCGGTCGTATAAAGGGATTAGGATGAACATAAAGAGCAGAGGGATGACTGGGATAGATGAACTAGGCACTTTAAATCCGTTGATTTTGCGATTCATTGTGTTGCCTTGCTGTATACAGAAGGTCTGAAGCTGAGCCAAACATGTGTTCAGGAATATGGTGCTACATATAATTGGTAGCATGCGGATCAAGATTTTTGTTTCTTCTACTTGTGTCACAGTGCACAGATTCCATGGTCCTGAAGCTGCATCAGTATTGCTCCTTATAATTGCTGCTCGGTCCAGGAATCTGGAAATTAGTTTTCCAACGAAAATATGAGAAAGGGCTTGTGTAATATCTGTTTCTTAAGAATCTGAAACCTCTTGTAGTCTTATATGGTCATCGTATTGGGAAAACATATGCATATGAGAGGGTTCAAATCTGTTTATTCTAATATATATTACCTGAATTGACTTGTTCTTTTGATGATTTCATGATTGTCCCGGCCTTCTGTTTCATGAATCTCATGTAGTTCCTCATCATTCTCTGGAATTTGCAATTTTCTGTTTCTGAGGGCCACCACAAAAACCTGCCGGTTCAAGTTCAACGAACATACATGAGTCAGATGTGTATAATGATTTGGAACATAATTCCTACATATTAACGTCATGTACCTTTACGATCCGCACAATGGGGCTTCCCTTTGGAACATTGTTCCGATATGACGATTTGCCCAACATTATAATGACGGCTGCGACCAATACAGCAATGGTGCATATGAAAAAACTCCATTGCCAGCCTACGTTGGCACTAATCCAAACGATGAAGGTAACACCCACTATAGATCCAATGGTGTGGCTAAGCAAGAACCAATTGAAAAAGCTAGATAATTGAACTGCCTCTTTGGGATCTTTATCATCAAACTGGTCAGCCCCTAAGGCCGGCAAAGCCGCCTTAACACCGCCGGTTCCTAATGCAATAATGTAAAGTCCACTGTAGAGCATTGCAAGTTGGCCTCCAGTAGCAGCCTCGCATTGACTTGGCCGGATTGTTGCTTTGCCCTTGCAAGGGGTTGGTCTTAATTGGTGGAAGTGTGCTTGTGATGCTAGAAGCCCATATCCCTGAAACCAAACACAAACCGAAAATGTTCAACTTGTATGTTGTTACTTGTCACTGAGAAGCCTATATGATGTAATTTCCTGACACATGAGTTATACATCAGAAGCTAATCTTTTTAAGGGTGACTTGATATTTGTGTCACTAAATACTTGCATCACATGCTGATACTTCACAGACCAGAACAATTAGTAGCTTCAGAATTAATTTATCTGTGATAAAAGAAAAGGATCTTAAAGAGATTGGAATTAAAATTTGTAAGATTTTAACCAGTTTTGACAAACCAAGTTGTTTCTTATTGGACCAATATGAAGCGTTGACCTGTAATAGTACCGTAGGTTCGCTTAACCATGAATAGTCAATGCGTTGTTCCATATTAAATAATGAGGATAAAGTTATTTTATATTAATATTTATCATTAGTCAAATAATGAACATATTAGTGTGCCAATCACACTATTCTTGCTAAAATGATTTTGAGCCGCCGCTGACGTCATCAGAAGATGGCTCAACTCATTTCCCATTACTTCCTCCACAATCCACGGTTAAAATCACAATTACTCCTTCGGTCGTTAATACATAACATAATTGAAGAGTTAATTTTAATCCTAAATATAAGATTTATTTCCCATATTTATCATTCTCTTTCTAATTTATTTTTATTGATACTCCCTCAACAATAATCAAGTAGTAGATAGATGAAAGGAATTAAGGAAGATGATTAGGTGTTTTAGGAAAGAAACATGTCATATAAACTAACTTAAGTAGTTTTTTTTAATCTAATCAAATTAGGTAAATAGATCTTATATTAAAGATTGAATGAATTATTTTGTAACAACGGAAGAGTCGAGTCTGTGTGTGAGGTTGAAGGGGAAAGAAACAGTAAAAAGGAAGTTACCAAGATTTGCATGGAGACGAAGAGGACACAGGTCTTGAACCTGGAGATGTAAGTATCAGAGATGAAACCTCCAACGAGAGCTAGCAGAAACGCAGTCCCCATAAAGTTGGTGAGAGTGGTGGCTGACTTTGTTAAGCTGAAGTTCATGTAGCCAAAGAAATAAGACACCAAGCTTATTCCTAAGGAAGTGAAGGCCATATTCTCTGGCGCCTCCATGGCTGCGTTCAAAATCACACAAATTCACAACACATTCTATAGCATCATACATAAAAACTCTACAGAGTGAGGATTCTCTAATCTGTTAATTACCATACACAAACATTGCAGCCCTGTTTCCTCCTAGCCTTCTTTCTCCCTTTGGTCGAGTTCCCATTCCGAAAATTCCCTGAGATAAGTCATCAAAAAAACAAATTGATTAGCCTTAGCCTAAGAAGAACTTGTTTGGTCTGATACAAGACCATTAAACATAAATGGCAAGAGAACTTAGAGGGGGATTGATTACCATGGTTTTGTTCCTTGCCTTCTGCGACCAAAGAGGGAGGCTTGTTTACTCTGAGGCAGGTGGTGGTGCTGATATAATATATATAGAGACCAAGACTATGACTTTGAATACTATTTGTTTCCACGCTAAGAGGGGTTCTTCAATGGATTGAAGTTAAGGATTCAAGTTAATACATCATTATATCTAGTTAATTAGAACCTGAGTTACACTATTTTATGCGAGTATAACTCAAAAGTCAAAAACTCTTTGATAATTAATGCCCACGTTGTATATTCTTTGTGGTAGTTTTAATTAATAATAAGCGCATTAGGAAGACCAGACCGTGTCAATGTCATGGTGGCATTATTTGCGTGGCTGCTACTCCTTTGGTCTTAATATAAGATAAAGTTGAGTTTATTAGAGATATTAAGGAAATTAATTAAATTATTTTAAAATATTTATATTTGTCATTTTCTCTTTAAACTATTTTGTGTAACTTATAAACTGATATATAATATTCAAATGATATGATTAAGTAAATTATTTAGCTTCCTTAATTTCTTAATCTGTACCCGTTTTTATATTATCATTCTTTTTCTTTTTGTTTTGGGAATGGATCATTTTTTTTTTTATGAAAATATAATTACGCATCATGAAATAAGATTGCATGTTACAAAGGTTGTCAACATATATTTTACATCTTGTAGTATATATGAAATATGCTAGGGAGCTTGCTTATTAAGTACAATGATCTTGGCATGTGAATATCCCCAGGATTACCAACGTAGTGTTGATGCAAAATAGAATATAAGGCTTCCCTTGGAGCTATTAGTTGTAAATGTAGTGATCCTAATTTAAGACGTGGAGTGTAAAAGTATTCATGGAGTAGTTGAGTTTGAAATTGAATTCGAGTATGAATCCGTTGTACTCTACAGGACGATTTGCTCATGTGGAAGGTAATTAGCCAATAGCTAGATTGTATCAGGTACAAAGATTGACCTAGAATAAGCGCATTGGTATTGGCGTTCTGATAATGCCTGTCAATCTCTAGAGGTCTACTTAACGAAGTGGCAAGTGGCCACGACGACTTGCTTCTGCGCTGATAGGATAACTTGTGAAGGTGTGTATTTTTTTCCTGCATGACAATTCTGATTGTGGGCAAACCACAAAGACTTCAAAATTTAAAAAGATAAGTGGGATAGGAAACTTGACCAAATGTAGCGAATGGACAAGGGGGAACGGAACGATTGGAATAGTCAATTGCTAGATTGCATGATTGCATCACGTAAAAGGGTTGACCAGGAATAAGCGCAATGGTAGGATTATAGTATTATATTATATTATCAGGTAAGCAACGACTCAATCCAATTCTACACTCTTTTTCCTTTTTAATTCCTTCCTTCCTTTTAGTCGGCAACGGCGGAACACTTTCTTTGAACAGGTACAGCGAGGATGGGGCCATTGACCGCGCGTTCATTTGATCTTTTTATTTAAATAAAAAAAAATCAACGACCAAAAATTACAACTGCTCACTCCCTTTGAGTAAAAGAAAAAAAATCATTAAAATTTTAAATATAAAATAAAATTGATTTTTTTTAGAGAAATTAATGAAGTTAATTAAATTACTTTAAATTATTTATATTTTTATTTTTCTTCCAAATTAATTAATTTGACTAATAAACTGATATACAATCTATGGATACATAATATATGATATAATTAAATAACTTATTTAATTTTTTTAATCTCTTAAAAAAAATCAACTATGTCTCGTATTTAAGAGCGGAAGGAATATCTAATTAATGCAAACGGTCCTGAATTAAAAAAAAAAAAAGGTCTGTTGGTTGTTAGATAACACGGCCATCTTAATTAATTTATGGTTTTATCTCTAGTAGGCTGTAGGCTGTCTCATTCGAATTTAAATTTATAAAAATAAAATAACCAGTGTTTAATAATTAGTGATATATATATAGACATACTTACACGTGTGTAGCTTTTATGATTAAAATAAAGGGAAAATATCAGCTAGGTCCCAAGCTACAGAATTAATCTTAAAAAACTCCCTTTGCAAATTCCAATGTTAGAAAAGTCCCTAGGGACTTTTCTAACAGCATTTCCCTTTGAACAATTACTAAAATAACCCCCACTCAAATAAGAAAAGAAAACGCACAGAGGAGAGAGGAGTGAAGCACGTATTACTGTATTAGTGATCAAGGCATTAAGGAAAAACAGAAAAACGCACACGGACGAAGGGCGTAGGAGGTGCAACATTGAAGGGATACAAAGTGGCGTTAATGTTCTTGGGAATCTCGTCTTCTTCATCGTCCAGTTAAGTGCAGCAACGTAGAGAAACGAACTGTGGAAAATTTTGTTTCTTTCTGTATGAAAGTTGGTTAGATTGAGAGTGAGGATTTGGTGAAAGGTTGGATCTTGAGCTAAAAAATAGAGTAAGTGGTAGGTGGTAGACAAGAAAAGCTAAGAATTTGGTAGACAAATGAGCTTGATCATTGAAGTTGGGATTTCACCTTGGGTGGGTTGGGTTTATGTTAGAGTGCTCTGTTTTTGTGACATGGTAATAGAGGAGCTGCTGTGTTTAAAGTGAGAATGATGAATGTAACTGGTATTCTTTGCTGGAAAAACGTTGAAATGAACAAAAAAAATTGTTGTAAATTTGTGCATATGAAGTTGTAAATATTGCTGTAGAAGTTGTTAATATGTACCGTAGGTGTGCTCTGTTTTTGGTGAAGCAAACAGAGGTTTGACCCTGTTTTTAGTGTGTTTGGTGTTGTTAGAAAAAGCATATGTGTAGGAAAAAAAATGTAGTTAACGTGTTGTTAATATGTGCATATGAAGTTGTAAATATTGTTGTGGAAGTTGTTAATACGTACCGTAGCTGTGCTCTGTTTTTTGGGAAAAGAACAGAGGTTTTACCTTATTTTTAGTGTGTTTGGTGTTATTAGAAAAAGCATATGTGTAGGAATAAAACGTGTAGTTAACTTGTTATTAATATGTGCATATGAAGTTATAAATATTGCTGTGGAAGTTGTTAATACGTAACGTAGCTGTGCTCTGTTTTTTGGGAAGAGAACAGAGGTTTTGCCTTATTTTTAGTGTGTTTGGTGTTATTAGAAAAAGCATATGTGTAGGAATAAAACGTGTAGTTAACTTGTTGTTAATATGTGCATATGAAGTTGTAAATATTGTTGTGGAAGTTGTTAATACGTACCGTAGCTGTACTCTATTTTTGGGGAAGAAAACAGAGGTTTGGCCTTGTTTTTAATGTGTTTGGTGTTATTAAAAAAAGCATATGTGCAGGAATTAAACATGTAGTTAACGTGTTGTTAATATGTGCGTATGAAGTTGTAAATATTGCTTTGGAAGTTGATAATATGAAGTTTGTGTTGCAGATTGACATGAAAGATGGGAAGTTGTTCGGGGAAGAATTTATTTTGGTTCTTTCATGTGGGGGGAGTTTTTAAATGGTGGAGAAGATGAAATGCAATATGTTGGTGGTTTAGTAAGAACAAGATGCATAAAGGAAGGCACAACATATGAGGAGTTGCGAAGAATCATATTATCCATAACGGGAAAAGAAATGAATGAAATGCAAATGAAATCATATAGCTGAACATATTGTAAACGATGATAGAAGAAAGTGGTGTGTATGTTGTTTGGCTTGTTGCACAAGCTACTGCCCTGGTGTCCCTGGTGGGAGTAGTTGTAAACGTAGCTTAAACACTTGTAAAAAGAACTTAAGGTGTTGTAAACGTAGCAACATGTGTTGTAAACATATCTTTAAGACTTTCTTTTCTTGCAAGTTGTAAACGTCGCTTATTAAGTTGTTAATATCACTGACGATGTTGTAAATATAGCAGAATATATTATAAACGATGATAGAAGAAAATGGTGTCTAAGTTGTGGCTTGTTGCACAAGTTATTGCCCTGGTGTCCCTGGTGGGAGTAGTTGTAAACGTAGCTTAAACACTTGTAAAAAGAACTGAAGGTGTTGTAAACGTAGCAACATCTATTGTAAACATATCTTTCACACTTTCTTTCTTGCAAGTTGTAAATGTCGCTTATTAAGTTGTTAATATCACTGACGATGTTGTAAATATAGCAGAACATATTGTAAACAATGATAGAAGAAAGTGGTGTCTAAGTTGTGGCTTGTTGCACAAGTTACTGCCCTGGTGTCTCTGGTGGGAGTAGTTGTAAACGTAGCTTAAACACTTGTAAAAAGAACTGAAGGTGTTGTAAACGTAGCAACATCTGTTGTAAACATATTTTTCACACTTTTTTTCTTGCAAGTTGTAAACATAAATATTTGAGATTTTGAGAGTTTGTGGGACAACTTCCACAGCAATATTTACAACTACATATGCACAAATTTACAACACATTAACAACACTTTTTTTATCATCATATTAGCATTTTCTAATAACATAAACCAGCGAGAATGCACGTCACAACTCTATTTACTTGTCCAAAAACAGAGCACAACAGGGGTTTTGTATTAACAACTTCCACAGCAGCATTTACAACTACATCTGCACAAATTTACAACAATTTTTTGTTTTTATTTCAGCGTTTTCACAGCAAGGAAGAACAATTACATTTATCATTTTCACTTAAAAATAGCAACTCCTCTGTAACTATGCCGCAAAAATAGAGCACTCTAAAATAAACATAACCCACCCAAGGTTAAACCCCAATTTCAATGATCAAAACCATGTGTGACAAATTCTTAGCATTTCTTGTCTATCACCTACCACTTACTCTATTTTTGAGCCCAAGATCCAACCTTTGACAACCCCTCAATCTCAATCCAACAACCTTTCACACAGAAAAAAAAAATTCCAGTTCGCTTATGTGCTTGCCTACCCGTACATGGACGATGAAGAAGAAGACGTTTCCAAACGACATTAACAGCACGTATCCCTTAAATGTTCCACCTCCTACGCTCTTCGTCTGTGCCTTTTTTCTCTATCTCCTTAATGGTTTAATCACAAAAACGTATTGCCCTCCTCTCCTCTGTGTGTTTTCTTTAATTATTTCAGTGGGGGTTATTTTTGTAAATAGACATTAGGAATTCATGTCAGAAAAGTCCCTAGGGACTTTTCTGACATTGGAATTTAAAAAGGGAGTTTTTTGAGATTAATTCTATATCTTGGGACCTAGCTGATATTTTTCCTAAAATAAAATATTATCAGGCATTAATGTTGACACATCTGATACACATTTTGATGGGAAATTTTTTTTAAAAGACAATTAAATTATCCAAATTTCATATTCAATCAGTAAGTTTAATAAATTATAAATCAAATCACATATCCTAAAATTGAATTTTAGAATTTGACAAGTTTGCCCAATAACTATCCCTCTTTTACTGGTCTGCCATGATCCCTACCTACCTCTTTTCCCCTCATTTGATAATTTTACATTATTACTACTCCTCATTCTCATCCTTGCCAGCACCGTCGTCAGCTTGACCATTATCACCTCTTGTGCGTCATATTCACTCCCGTGCACCTGTCTGTATAGAAAAGCTGATAATCCTAATAATATTTTACATGATAATGACGACTTGACGAGTACACACAAGTACAGTAGGTAAAAAAAAAAAAAACTCTTGTGCTGCAAAAATTGAGACTGACGAGGGTTGTGTTTCGTAAATAATTAAATATAATAATCCTTCTCCGAGATTGTTGTGTGATAGAAAATGTAACTGTGGGGGTGGAAAACTAGAAAAGATTAGCTACATGTTTTTGTATGATAAAGAATTAAGGGAAAAAGGCGCTGCACCTTCCTTTTTTTTTTTTTTTTTAAGGAAAGGACAAAACAATATATATTATAAAGACATCAGGTCTTACAAAGTACAAATGAAACTAAAATGTAAAAAGATTACGATTTGCAACAGAATTAAAATTTGCGCCACTTATTTGGAAAGAAAAATCAAGTCTCGTAGCAATTCTCAAAAAAGGCGCTTCATCTTCCTTTAGTTAAGTTATATTTGGGATAACTTATTTTTTACTTATAAATATTTTTCATATAAGTTGAGACAAAACTCTTTTCACATACTTATTTTGTATATCGTAAATCATGATTTAAAAGCACTTATAAACTAAAATTAAATTATACCAAACAAACACTTAGTCTCGCTCTTGCACTGTGATTTTAAATTGGAGAGAAGGAAATATTTGGAGAACGAAATAAGGGGAAATAAGATAAAATTATCAAATTCTAAAATCTCATTATAAGATATAGAATCTGATTTAGGATTCATTAAGTTGAATGACCAATTTAAAATTTGAGTAATTCAGCAGTTTTTTAAAGGAATTCTCCCAATTTTGATTGATCACATTGTGAAATTTTAACTAATTTCAACAGCTACAGATATTTTGTAAGGTAGGGTTTGGACTTGATAAATGGGATGAAAGATCAAGCTAATTAATGTTGAGGCCAACTTAAAATTGATGAATGCCCAATTCAGGTGGATCAACATTAGGAATTAGGATGATAAAAGGAAAATCAGTCTAGGAGGAGTATATCGTAAATGAAATATATTCCCAGATTTATCCAAATCCTATAATGTCTGTGTGTTGAAGTAATATTCATAAACAAGCAAGGAGGCAAATTTGTCTAGGGTTTTTTTAAAAAGTCGTGTTTAAGGGTGTGTTTGGTTTGAAGAGAGGGGGGACGGGGGCATGTTACCTTATTTGATTTATCAGAGGGGTGAAAATCTTTTGTAATGAGAGGAAAAATAAAGGAATGGAAGGGAATGAGAGTCAAATTTTGGCTTCCATCTCACTTAAAAATTCAAATCAAATGAGAGAATGAAGAATCCTTCTCTCAAACCAAACACACCATAAGTGTAGTGTGTGTTTGGATTAGTTTTTAAGAATAGTTTTTACGATTTATGAGGTAAATATGTGAGAGAAATTTTATCTCAGATTGTACAAATCTAAATTTAAAACCTAAATTTGAGAAATAACAAACACTCACTAGCTCTCAGTCTGAACGGATACTATGTGTAACCGCACAGCGGGGAGGTGAAGGCATTGACGTTATTACTCAAAATACTTGTACATTTACTAATTAATGCCTTCACATCAAAATCATCTAGAAACAGTAGCATAGCCTCTTCAACGCAGTACCTCATATATATTTTAAAATTTAAATGAAATATAACATTGACAGAATTATTTATAAATATTCGATTATATATATAATTACAACTGAAAGAATCAAAATATTCTCCTGCGACAATGTTCCTAGAAATTTTAGTTACGTGCTTATAATGAAATAATAAAAAATGTTGTCCTGAATGAATGACAGCATTTCTAAAACTTCTTTAAAAAGCATTATTAAGAGTAATAAAAATGTTAGGATCAAACATGCATGTATAATAATTCATTTGAAATTCACAATAATGTCCTTATAAACTCAGCTGTAAAAAAATCATAAGAACAATAGTAATGCCAATATATCACATGGTAACGTTTACGGAATAGTGAAAAGGAATAAAGGATAATGACAACTTCTCTTCAATAAATTATGAATTTAAAGTAGGTTAATTAATGAAGATACTTTAATGTTCTCATGCCAAATTTTTTATAAAAAAAATCATCATAATGACTGTTAAACCTGAATCTTTTTCTTTATTTTTTCCCCCCAAATTTCTAAATTGGTCAGCAACATGTAACATCTCAATTTTTATTTTTGGGATTTAACTAATATTAGGTGAAATTAATCAAGATAATTAAAATTTTTCATGTAATTATCTGAGTAAAAGGATATACTCAAATTATAATTAAATTTTATTTCAAAAAATATATAATACTGAATAATAGAAAAAAATTTGAAAAAAAGAGTGAATATTGTAAAGGAAACTAGCATATTATATAGGGTTAAGGTGCAAATCTACCAATGAAATATTGTCCGAGGAGCGTCCACCCCAAATATCTTTTAAAAGGGGTAAAAATACCAATAAAATTTTAAAAAGGGGCATCCACCACAATTTCCGTTAAATCCATACTAACAACGTTAAATCATAAGAGAAGAAAACCTCTAACGGCGTTAGTACGGATTTAACGGAAATTGTAGTGGATGCCCCCTTTTAAAACTTCATTGGTATTTTTGCCCCTTTTAAAAGATATTTGTGGTGGACGCTCCTCGGATAATACTTCATTGGTAGATTTGCACCTTAACCCTATTATATATATATATATATATATATATATATATATATATATATATATATATATATATATATATATATATATATATATATATATATATATATAAAGTTTTAAAAAAATTAAAAAAACAATACTCTCACTTAATGGCGGGGGACACGTGGCCTCACCATCAAATGAGTTGGGGAGGTCGAGTATTTGAGAATACCTGTCATTTCCCTCCCCTCAAATTAAAACAAAGAATGCACCAGAGGTGCGTCTTCGTGAGGGAGAGGCCAGAGAGGATTTGCAAGGGAGGAGGAGAGAAAGAGAGGGAGAGTCAAAGAGGAAGAGAGGAAGAGGGTTGAAAAGGTAAGTAATTTATCTTTCTCTTCTCATCATTTTCTCTTAGGTTCATGGATTATTGAGGGTGAAAATTCTAGAGTTTGTTAGAGTTCAAAAATTTGGGCGTTTCAATTTATTATATAGCTTTTAATGGTTATAATGGTGTTAGACTAAGAATGCTTATGATTAAGTTTTACGTAAATGGTTGATTTGAGGAACTTAAAATTAGGTTTTAGTATTTTACATATGAAAAATGTATATACATGAAATGTATATTTGTGAGTAAACTTTTTTGTTAAATAAGCTTAAATTGTTTATCTTATGATTGTAATGTTAATCTTGCATAGCATTGAATATTGAATATGAGGATAAATCATTGATGTGGAAGTTTGTGATGTTGGGCTACATATTGAAGTGTACGGGATTGTGATGATATATGATTGGTGGAGGTTGATTCTTTTATACCATGTGGTATAGCTGCCACTGGGCGCATAGTAGATGGTTTTAACATTCTCAGGGCCTTTGGTATCACTCTTCTTTTGGCCGGGTTAAGGATCATCTCAAGGGACATGACACATTTTCATATTCGAAGGAAAGGGAAGAGTTCTGTAGTTTTTGGTCGGGCTACACCTCATTATTGTAGATCTTGGTGCATTTTGTTTAAAGAGACTAATCCTATTATGTATAATAGCCCATGGGTTCTGTCAGCTATTATAAGGATGGTTGAAAGAGTTATATGCATATTGAATTGTTTTTTTAAACTGCTAATGTTTTTGGAAAACTATTTAGACTTTATATTATATGAACATATATTTGCCTGCTTAACTATCTTGTAATCATTTCCTGCATACTTGTTAAGTTGGAACTGTGGTCATTGGGTTCGTGCAACTCACCCCATGGTTATTTATTGTTTTTTAGGTGAGAGTTCAGGTGGTGCTACCATGAAGAAGGTGTCTGAGACTTGATTTGATTTATCAATCTTGTATGCCTTGTTCAGTTACACGAGCGTAGTCTAATGTATATTGCCAAACTTTAAGGCATTTTTAATATACGTTGCATATTTTGAAAATTCCTCTACACACTGGGATTTGTACTATGGGCGGAGCCCTTTTGATACATTGTTCTATTGTGATGGCTACTTTATTAGAGCTCGAGTCTAAATGTTTTTGTGTATGAAATGAATTTAAACATTCAAATACAAATATGATATTGTTATAATGGGCTGTGGTAATTATGATTACATTAAGGGCTTCAAATGCCCTGACCCATTTGTGAATTGTATTAATTGTATTTATATTGTGTCAATCAGGTGGTTAAAGTTTTTCCTACCATGGTAGAGTCTTTTCTCCCATGATAAGGTCTTAATTGTTTTGTTATGAAGTTGAAGTCACATTAATCATGGTAGATTTTTATTTGTGTGGTTTTATGTCTTTCTACCATGGTTGACTTTTCTAAAGTGTTAGTGAAATTATTATGGTAGTTTTTTGTATTGGTTTCTTTGTTATCTTCCATAGAACTATTTAATGTTTTACTAAGCTGTTTGAAATGATTAATTATATGATAATTATAGGGGTGTTTTTACAACATGCCCTACAAAACAATACACCAACCAAAGCTACCAAAACATAAAAAGTATGGATGCTCCACATGTGCCTTAGAGGAGTCGCATGATCATTTTTTTTCTTCATCCATATATGCCTTGTCTTTTTTCTACCGTCATTGCCACAACATTGGCTCATGGTCTTACAGCAATGCTCATTGCCTAGGTATTGTGCAATCAGAACTCGCGTAGCCTGCACCAATAGTAAAACAATCAACGTTACTCTTCCGCACAGCATAAGTCATACACTCACTAATGCGAGTCAGATCTTCCATATATGTTGGAAACAAAAGCTTCGGCTTTTTTTTCCCCTAAGCTTCCGATGCTGAGATTCATCGTTGCCAATTAAATTCTTATATATATAAGGTGCTGTTGTTGCTTCTAAACTTTTCTAAATAAACCTCTAAGCCTCAATAAAATATACCAAATTCAGGTTTGTACGCGTGGTCTGCTCATTAGGTTCTTAATTTTCTAATCTAGGGGAGGTTTTAATGATGAATGCAAATCCTTATCGTAAACACCTTTTCATGAGTTTCTTAATTTTTCCTTAATTTGCACTTGGTTGGAAGTTCACCCATAACCAATGGCTAATGAACAATTTAATATAAATAAACACTTTTTCACATTAGTAAAACTATATACTGGTGGTTTACACTTGCATTCACTTCCACGTCATGCAAAATGATAGAGAAACCAAAAGCAAGCAAGTAAACAAGCACTAGATATCTAAACTAGACCTTAGTCATCTCAAGGGCATCTTTGGGATGCCCCTGCCTGTCTTCCACCTTTTTGTATCGATACCAAGAAGCACAAACCAAGTAAAACCCAAAATTGAGAATGCTTAACCCAGACAACAGCCAGTAAAAGTAGTTAAGCTTGTCTCTGTTCAAGTTATTACTTGCCAGCCATCCTTCACTCACTTTGTTAACCACTTCAACCACCACGGTACTTGTAAAATAACCAAATGCCACAGAACTCCAAGATATGGCCGTGCTTAGTGCCTTCATTCCTGATGAACTCTCTGCATAGAAAAACTCCAGAAGCCCAATCAAGGTAAACATATCTGCTGCTCCAAATATAGCATATTGGAAGCCCAGCCAAAACAGACTCATAGGCAAAGGATCTGTACTATCCACCATGTTGTGCTGGATGGCCACCGACTTCCGGTGAGTTTCAACAACTCCGGACACTGCCATGGAAACTGCTGACAGAACCAATCCAACCCCGACGCGTTGAAGGGGTCTGATTCCTGTGGGAATTCCGGTGATTCTTCGAGCAAATGGGACGAAAATGCGGTCGTATAAAGGGATTAGGATGAATATGAAGAGCAGAGGGATGACTGGGATGGATGGACCAGGCACTTTAAATCCGTTGATGTTGGGATTCATGGTGGTGCTTTGCTGTATAGAGAAAGTCTGAAGCTGAGCCAAACATGTGTTCATGAATATGGTGCTACATATAATTGGTAGCATGCGGATCAAGATTTTTGTTTCTTCTACTTGTGTCACAGTGCACAGATTCCATGGTCCTGAGCTTATGGATGTTGCTGCCTCAGTATTGCCCCTTATAATTGCTGCTCGGTCCAAGAATCTGCAAAGTCAGTTTTCCAACGAAAATATGAGAAAGCGCTTGTGTAATATCTTTTTCTTAAGAATCTGAAACCTCTTGTAGTCTTGTGTTATATGATCATCGTATTGGGAAAACATATGCATACGAGAGGGTTCAAATCTGTTTCTTCTAATGTATATTACCTGAATTGACTTGTCCTTTTGATGATTTCATGATTGCCCCCTCCTTCTGTTTCATGAATCTCATAAAGTTCCTCATCATTCTCTGGAATTTGCAGTTTTCGGTTTCTGAGGGCCACCACAATAACCTACCAGTTCAAGTTCAACGAACATACTTGAGTCAGATCTGTATAACAATTTGGAACATAATTCCTACATATTAACGTCATGTACCTGTATGATCCGCACAATTGGGCTTCCCTTTGGAACATTGTTCCGATAAAATGATTTGCCCATGATTATAAAGATGGCTGCGACCAAGACAGCAATGGTGCATATGATAAAACTCCATTGCCAGCTTACGTTGGTACTAATCCAAACGATGAAGGTAACACCCACTATAGATCCAATGGTGAGGCTAAACAAGAACCAGTTGAAAAAGCTAGATAATTGAGCTGCCTCTTTGGGATCTTTATCATCAAACTGGTCAGCCCCTAAGGCCGGCAAAGCCGCCTTAATGCCACCGGTTCCTAATGCAACAAGGTAAAGTCCAGTATAGAGTATTGCAACTTGGCCTCCAGTAGCAGCCTCGCATTGACTTGCCTGGGTTGTTGCTGCGCCCTTGCAAGGGGTTGGTCTTAATTGGTGGAAGTGTGCTTGTGCTGCTAGGATACCATAACCCTGTAACCAGACACAAATTGAAAATGTTAAACTTGTATGCTGTTTTGTTTTTTTTGATACAACTTGTATGCTGTTACTTGTTACTGAGAAGCCTATATGGTGTAATTTTCAGACATTCTGAGTTATACATAAGAAGCTAATCTTTTGCTGTTCTGCGAACCCTCCCTTTTAAGGGTAATTTGATATTTGTGTCAGTGAATACTTACATTACATGCTGATACATTACAGACTAGAACAATTAGTAGCTTCAGAATTAATTTATCTGTGATAAAAGAAAAAGATCTTAAAGAGATTGGAATTAAAATTTATAGATTTTAATCAGTTTTGACAAACCAAGTTGTTTAATTTCTTATTGGACCAATATGACTAACCAAGGTGAACCATTGACCTCTGATAGTACCGTAGTTTTGCTTAGTCATGAATAGTCAATGCGTTTAAGGTAAGGAACATAAAATAATGATGAAAAAGTTATTTTATATCAACATTTATCGTTAGTCAAATAATTGCCGTATCAGTGTACCCAACCTACCGTGCAAATCAGACTACTCTTGCTAAAATGATTTTGATCCACGGCTGTCATCAACAGAATATTGCTTAACTCATTTCCCATTATTTCCTCCATAATCCATGGCCAAAATCACAATTACTCCTTTGGTCCTTAATACATGACCTAATTGGAGAGTTATTATTGATTCTAAATATAAGACCTATTTTCTATATTTGTAAATCTCTTTCTAATTTACCCATATTGATGCACCTTCAACAATAAATCAAGTAGAACATAGATGGAGGAAATTAAGGAAAAGGATTACGGTGTTTTAGAGGAAAAAAATATGTCATATCAACTAACTTAATTATCTTCTTTAATCTAATCATCATCATTAACAACAACAACAAAGCTTTATCGTGGGGTCGGCTACATAGATTGTACGATTAAATTAGGTAAATAGGTTTTACATTAAAGACTGGAGGGAGTACTTTATTATAGCTGGAGAGTTGAATCTGTCTGTGATGCTAAAGGGGAAAGAAACAATTAAAGGGAGTTACCAAGATTTCCATGGAGACGAAGAGGACACAAGTCTTGAACCTTGAGAGATAAGTATCAGAGATGAAACCTCCAAAGAGAGCCAGCAGAAACCCAGTCCCCAAAAAGTTGGTGAGAGTGGTAGCAGACTTTGTTAAGTTGAAGTTCATGTAGCCGAAAAAATAAGTCACCAAGCTTATTGCTATGGAAATGAAGGCCATATTCTCTAGCCCCTCCATTGCTGCGTTCACAATCACACAAACTCACAACACATTCTATAGCATCATATATAAAAAAAAAATATTCTACAGAACGAGGATTCTCTAATCTGTTAATTACCATACACAAACAGTGCAGCCCTGTTTCCTCCTAGCCTTCTTTCTCCCTTTGGTTGAGTTCCCATATCTCTGCAAATTCCCTGAGATAAGTCATCAAACAACAAATTGATTAGCCTTAGCCTAAGAAGAACTTGTTTGTTCTGATACAAGACCATTGAACCATAAATGACAAGAGAACTTGGAGGTGAATTGATTACCATGGTTTAGTTCCTTGTCTTCTGCGACCAAAGAGAGAGGCTTGTTTACTCTGGAGCAGGTAGCGGTGTTGATATAGTATATATAAAGTCCAAGATGATGGCTCTGAATACTATTTATGTTCCCCCAAGTTGCCTGATAACAGCAATACTAATAATGCATCAAACTACCAAGAATTGAAATGGCATCTTGGGTTTAAAATAATCTTATCTGTCATATTTTGTTCCTAGAGTTCCATTCCTTACGTAGGCATTTCTTGGCATTATTGATTGCCTTAATCATTTGTTTGGACGCTAAGAGGGGTTCTAAAAGGGAAAAAGAAGAATAAAGAAAAAGGAGACTATATGCCTGTGGTACGATTCCAGATTCTTTGATGAAAATTGTCTGGTGTATACATAGCTCATTCACGTTCATGCATATTCCATTATTCCTCTTGTTGACCTCATGTAACGCACAGCCAACCATGATAAATTTGTTGTCTTTTTTAAGGATTTAGCTTTTGATTATTCCAGTATTCCTATGTAGTTTGGTGTCTCTTAGATAAGCTCTATTCCAGGTTATGAACAGATATTGTCCTGAAGTGATCAACGATTCCTTTTAATTTCATAGCCATATGCATTTGAAACTCATCAGATGTGGTTAAACTTGAGTTGGGACAAGTTCATGGCAGATTTAAATCATTAAAGCCATCATTTTCATTCCAACCATATTACAATAATTAATTGCATTATCAAAAGTGCATGAAACCTGGACTAATTGTTTTCAAAGCTCCTGTTTATTACAAAATAATAAGAACGTGACGAAGACCTACAATGATGACGATCAAAGTTTATGAAACAACCAACGGACAGGGATGAATCAAGTGCTATACAAACAAATCTCATTGAGCTAGCACAATCCCCATTTGCATATTTGCCATTTAACAGTAATGAAGTTACAGAGATTTTTTAACAGAGTTGACTTGCTTTATATATATATATATTGTTATATACGGAGAATTTAGACTAACTTGTTTTCCATATTATAGTGCCGACGTGATAGCCCTAAAGAATAAAGAATTGCCCAACATTACTTACAAAACTGATCTATATAATGCATGCTTAATTAATTGGAACTGCAAACAAGGAAGGAAATATGCTTGCCAAGATTTACTCGTAAAAATTAGAGTTTTGCTTGGGTGAGAGAGAAGGATGGATTGTGTGACAATGAATCTAATTAAGAATTTAGAAAATGACATTACTTAACAGAGATGGGTAGGACAACTAACTTTTAAAAAACATTTACTCAGTTCAAGTTGTAAGTTAGATAAGCAGGTTTGTTGCTTGTATAGATGGTTAACAAAGGGCTAGTTTAAACAAGAGTTCATTTTAAAATACAAACAAGAAAGCAGCCAGAGAAATTACGGGTTGCATAATAGGCTCTAATAATGCAAGTGGAGGCCAAGAGATATAAAAAATTCGAAGTGTTGAGGAAGTAAGAGTCAAAGTTTAGTTGGAGCCGTGAGATACGATGAAGTGGTCAAAATTGGAAGTTTCAGAGTGGACAAAATATGCAACAATAAAATACCAAGAGGTTTGTTAAAGGGTCTTGTCTTGGGACTTTGCTGACGAAAATGGGGTTTTTGGCACATTTCATATCTCTTATCTGAGGCGTACAAGTATTGATCTTTTGCCATTGTCACTGTCTTTAGCCGGCCTTCTCTTGGATTCCTCATAAAAGAAAGGAAAGTTTTGAGTTTTATTTATTTTACAGGAATATGGGAGAAAAGGGTTTAAGTGTCTACTACTTGCCACAAGAACCATCATTATTATTGATATATAAAAATTTATATGACGTCCTACAATTATAACATCAATTCAAAACTCGCATCTCTAACTAGTAGTATATTTTATTCATTAATAGAAACCAATGGCTTATTTGCAGCTGAGCGGAGCAATGTCAGGGGCCTATATCTTGCGCTTCATCACTGCTTAGTAGCCTTAGGGCCTATGTGAGTTGCTATTTGAGAAGTATGCCCACGTAAGTCGAGACAAAACTCTTTTCACATACTTACCTTGTATATTATAAATCACGTTATAAAAACAGTTTTTACCCCTAACACAATTGAGCACTTAGTTGCTTGTTCATCATTTCATATATCATAAGTATAGCCGATAAAACAGGTTGGGCCTGCCAGCCCCTAATGTAGCCTGCCCCCTCGGGCTGGTCCACTTTTTTTTAGTTTTTTTATAAAAATAAATTTAAATACCCTTATCGTTTTTTCTTTGATGCTGTGTTTAATTACTTCCTCATACTTTTTATTTGACACTTTTATTTTCATATTATATTTATTTATTCTACTATTATTAAATTTAAAAGAGACGTGTTTATATGTTTTTATTATGTGAGTAGATGAAAAAAAAGGAAAATAAGAATGAAATTGGTTTCCTAACGCAAATGTATAAAAGAAAAGAAGTGTGATGTGAGTAGATGAAAAAGAAAGGGAGTGAGAATTAAAAAAAAGGAGTGAAATAATTAAAAAAAATAGGTGGGCTCGGGCTAGCATTTTGCGAGCTCACCCCATCTGACCCGTAGCTCGCGATGGGCTAGTCTGAATTCCTACCACTTCATAATCAATAATACGAAGTGAGAACGAAAGGGAAATTGACGAATTAGCTACTCTAATAATAGTTTATCTTATACTCCCTCCCGCCTTTAATATAAGAGTCGGTTAATTTTTAAAAAAAAGACTAAGAAAGCTAAATATATAACTTAATCACAGTATATAATGTGTATCATTATATTATATATTAGTTTATAAATTAGGTAGATTAGTTTGGAGAAAAGCGATAAGTATAAATACTTTAAGTTAACTTATTTAGCTTTCTCAATTTTTCTAAAAAATTTTTACTAACTCACTAGCTCTAATGTTAAGGCCTAGAGGTAGTGCTGGTAATTCGGGCTGGCCCACAAGGTTGCGAGTTAAAATGGGGTGGGCTGGTGTAGTCTGCCCTTGCCAGCCCGCCATTTTTTTTAATTTCACTCTTTTTTTAAAAAAATTATCACTCTCTTTCTCTTTCACCCATTCATATCACACTTCTTTTCTTTTATACATTTGTGTTATGAAGTCAATTTCATTTTTACTTTCCATTTTTTTCATCTACTTACATCACAAAATCATATAAACATATCTCTTTTAAATTTAACAATAGTAGAATAAATAAATATAATATGAAAATAAAAGTATCAACTAAAAATTATGAGGAAGTAGTTGAACATAGCATCAAAGGAAAGGTGATCAGGGTATTTGAATTTATTTTATAAGAAGAAAAAAATAAGCGAGCCACCAGCTAAGTGAAATGCCAACCAATTTGGTGGGCTGGCGGGCCCAACCCGTTTTACCAGCTCTACCTAGAGGTAGTATGACTTGTGATAACTATTCATGATAGCTATGATTAAAAGATGATCCCAAGTGCCATAAAAGTAAATTAACATTCATAATTGATTAGTTGAACCTAAAAATTGGTGAACTGATGATTGACATGATTTAGAAAATAACATAAAACGGATTTAAAAAAATAGGCGGTAAACATTCTATTATATAATTAAGGAAAGCATGAGTTTTAAGCTTTTATAATGGGAGTAAAATCTAAAAGGGTTAAGGTGTATATTCGCCCCGAAGCTTTTTCAAAAAGAGTGATTTGGCTCTAGAAGTTTTTAAGGGAGCAATTTCGTCATAGAAGTCTCAATTTAGTAGCATTGTAGACCTATGTTGACGGACAACTAACGTTTACCATTAATATTACACCCTGGCAACAACAAAACACAGTGGCAAGTTAAGTGGCAGAAACGTGGTGGCAGAGTGATAGTGTGTAACCAACAAGCGCTGGGGTGCAGCGGTAAGGCAGCTGACACTCCCCCAGGCGGACGTGAGTTCGAACCTGGGAGAAGCACTTGTTGGGAGGGGGAACCCATCCTTGGTGCAAAGCACCTTATAGGGGTGTGCCTACAATGTCCCCCGCTCCGGATTAGTCGGTTGCCCCGGGTTACCTGGTCCAGTGTTAGAAGGCCAGGGACTCAGGAAAAGGCGCCGGATACCGGGGGGATTCCGGGTTCGGGGGCCAAAGGCCCTATCTGCCTGTTGTTTACCAAAAAAAAAAAAGTGATAGTGTGTAATAAACAGGTGTTATATACATAAGGAGAGAGAAGGATTAAAATTAAAAAATTTGTAAACCCTAACAAATCCAATAGTGAATAAGAAACACAGAGTCCCAAAAATCTGTTTGCTAGGGCAAAGTAGTGAATCAGTGAATTGGGGCATGTGAGTTGGGAATCTTATATGACTATGTAATCACATTAAAGCAGAGTCCACAATGTAATCGGTGAAGTGGAAAAGATGAGAGGGATCAGAGATTCAAGGCACAAAAACAGAGTCCACAGTGTAATCGCATTAAAGCAGGTTTGGAATCTTAAATTTCTTAGGGAAAGTCGATGGTGTCTACTAGTTTGGTTTATTTATTCTTGTCCATAGTGTAATGGCATTATCGACCTTTTGTCTATTGTGGGTTAATTTAAATTTCCATTGTTTATAACCTTGTTAAAGGTTTGGGTGAGATCTCGGTGGACGGGGAAGGGTTGTCTGGTCCTACAGGTAACCGAAAATGGGTGGAAAAGGCAGTCTTGATAGTGACTTGTATTTGGATAAGCTATTCAACTAATTTGGCAGTTCGAAGAGAGGGATTGATGAGAATTGCGATGGAGAGCTAAAGCCGATGATGTGGATGAATTTGGGTTTGTTCGTTTAAAAGACATAACAATAGAGTATATGAATGTGCACAATGTATTTGATGTGAATGAGGTTGAGAGAATTAAGTGAAGTTAGGTATGATAATAGAGAGAATGATGGTGCAACCGTAGGTGAAGGTGATGCTGAAGTTGGTGGCAGTGAAGTAGAAAGGGATGATAATGAATATTAGAGTTATAATAGTGATAGTGAAAATAATGATAAGGCATTAGTGGATGATAGTGATGATGACAGTGAGTATGAGGAGGAGGAAGAATTGGGCCTAACTTGTGGTACTGAGCAATTACCTATAGTTTCAGCCTAAGGACAAGCTGTTGGGTCAGAAAAGAAGCCTTTTTTATATTGGGTGGGTCATATGCTAATAAGGCAGAATTAGTTGGTGTAATAAGTAGATATGCAATTAATGAGGGAGTGAAAGTGTCCCTAAAAAAGAGTGAACATTACAGAGTGAGGGCAGTTTGTGAAGAGGGGTGTCCTTTTGTCTTGTATACATCGAAAGAAGGATTTAACCTAGGGCTAGTTGTGAAGACATTGCATTTGAAACATAGATGTAGTAGGGTTTTTAAGAACCCTAGGGCAACAGTAAGGTGGTTGGCTACATTTTTCATGAAGAAGGTTTAAGAGAGGCCAAAATATCGCATAAAAGATATGCAGTAAGATATGGTTGATGAGTTTAATTTGACTGTGAGCCAAGAAACAAAAAATCGATCCAAACCGGACCCGACCTGGAGATTCAACCGAAAATCGATGAATTCATAACTTGTCTGGTCTAGTTTGCAACTTAAACCGGGAGGAGTATCTACTAGGTCAAAATTAAGTTCCCCAGCCCAACTCGGTGTTGACTCGGCAAACCCACCGAGTGGGGTAGGTTGACCAAGTTAACTTTTTTTATTCAACTTTTCCCAAAATGGCACGGTTTCAGGATTGTTTAAACAAAAAAAACTAAAATAAAACTACGACTACTCAAGACAAGATTAAGAGAAGATGATGGAGAAGAAGGGGGAATAATGGGTGTTTTTGTTGAGATTAGGTAGCGGGATGAGTTCAAAGTGGAGGAGCAAGAGCTTAAGAGAGACTGGGTGAAGAAAACAAAGATACGACGGTGGATGGTCATACTCGAACAGTGAGGGAAGTGGTGGACCACTGCAAACAAATATAAATTTCTCAGGTGTGACGGATAAGAATCATTGTGTAGATTCCATGGCGAGACTGAGTAGAGTTGGGGAAGGGACAAAACGGCGGCCTTTGAGATTCCTGAGAGTCCAACAGGAAATTAGGGTAAATAAGAAATTAAGCATGATCTTATTCTTTTTTTTTTCATTTTATTTTGTTTGCTTTTCAATTTTTACTTCTAGGCCTTAGGCCTCATTTTGTCTAAAGTCTTTTTCTCTCCCTGTACACACTTTGTCGAATTTTTAGGTCACTATTCAAAAGTAGAAAATATTTACATGACATAAACACAAATCCATTTAGTTTTTTGGTAAAACAAATGTATTTAGTTTTGTTATTTTAGTTATTTAAGTATAAAATATTGATTATAAAATTTTAAGAACAAAAATTTTGAAAAAATAAATGAATGAGTAAGTGTTTTTTAAATATCTTACAAACTTTAACTAAAATTGGGTTAAAAATTAAAAAAAAATATTATATACACATAATTAGATATAATCTTTTGAACAACTAATATGATCTAATTTCAACTAATATAACACAATATTATATAATATATAATAAGACATTACTTCAAAACTGTCCCTATAATCCAATATCCTATAGGCCTAGAAGTACACTTCAAATTTAATTATAAATATTTATATTTGAATATAAATATTTTTAATTAAATTACATTATTTTAATTATGACCGGTCTAACCCCGAGTTGACTCCGGCTTGACTCACTGACCCTTGAACCACTACATTAGCCAGTTCATTGTCTAATCCGGTTCTTTGTTCATTGGTGTGAGCTTACACAAATACAAAGGGGTAAAAAGAATAATAATGTAGCAATTGGAAGGTAGCTACATAAATAAGTTCAACAATCTAGAAGTATATTGTCACGAGTTGAGGACGACTAACATTGGGTCAGATGTGAGTGTGGAAATAAGTAAGGATGCTTTGGACAATGGAAGAAGGGTATTCAGTCGCATGTATGTATACTTCAATGCATCAAAGGTAAGATTGAGTTTCTCTTCGCATTTGTGTTTTATAGATTTTTTGTCTATAACAATTTTTTAATCATTCTTGCGCTTTTTTTTCAGACTGGGTGGAAGGATGGATGCCAACCCATAATAGGGGTTGACAGAACTTTTCTTAAAGGGTTATTACGAGGCATTATGCTAATGGCTACTAGTGTAGATGGAGATGATTCTCTTTATCCAATTGCCTTCGCTATTACACAGAAAGAAAACACAGCGAATTGGAAGTGGTTTTTGGCATGGTTGAAAAAATCTTTGGATCTGAATGAAGGAGACCGCGTGACTATAATGTCGGATATGCAAAAGGTTTATGAGTAATTACAAGTTTTCATTATAAAGCTGTCATTAAATTGAGAATTTATTTACTGCTATCATTAAATTAGTTTATAGTAATTAGAGGTTTTCATATATAAATTAGTTTTTTTTTTGAAAAATATACCACTGGTTTATTATATTGTGTGAGAATGAGAGGATCAAAAAGTAATTAATGCTTTCACCCTTCTCTCGTTGCTTTAAATAGAGCCTCTTTGTTTGCAATTTTGTTTTCGGTTTGCCTATCTTTTGCAGCCATAAGTGATGGGGTTACCCATTTATTGTTTTGGGTTTTCTTTCTTGATGATGTTACTTGAAACATTTACAATTGATGGGAGTTATCTAGTTATGGATTTTGTTCTTCTATTTATTTATCTTGTATTCTCTATTTTTGTTTTCTTCTGTATTAGACTACTGAATGCATTTCCCTTTTGCTTTAGTTGAGTTCAAGTTTTTCCTTTGTTGCATAAACTCTTGATATTCTAAACTTCTACATTGTTAAAAGTGGAATCTTCCATTAGAAGTGGACTCGATTAAGATGTCACAACGTGTAAATGTTGAAACTAGATTTCTTATCCCTAATGAGAGAGCTATAAGGATGACATTGAGCAACTCTGCTATTTCAAATAGTAATGAGCCTCGACAAGTACAAATTCAAAGTGATGCAAGATCTAGACCAACTCCTTCTGATTTTCCATTCACACCACCTGGGATCATGTGGATGGGACATCAAGCAATCACCACTTCTCAACTTTTGGCATGCAAAGAGTTAATGATTGCTTCCACTAGTCGAACCAAGGTCTCAGTGAGGAGGGGCAGGGGATAGATGGCACCATATTGCTTACATTAGTTATATTATTAGCCATGTATTTTGATATTCTTACCATATGTCATATTTTTTAACGATGGACAATTAGGACTTGTATTAGGTTTAATGTCTTTTGTTCATGATATTTTCTATTTGGTGTAGTGATTATGCAAAACAAGTCTTTTGTCCATGATCTTTTTGTTAGAATCCATGTTTTGATGATAACAAAATGATAATATATGGTTTTGCAAGAAAATGACAAAGTTTAATTGAATCAAAGTTGTTACCAAATGCATTTTACAAGTTGACGTTAAGTTGCTGCAAAATATCTGATGCACTCGAGTTTCAGAGGAGAACTTAAGTTCTGTGTGCTAAAGAACTCGAGTTTAGCAAGTTAACTCTTGCAAGTTTTATATAAAAGCTAATCTGAAACTGAAATTTGCTGAGAAACTCGAGTTCTAGTCTAAAGAGAACTCGAGTTTGCAATATAACTCTTACAAGTTTCATCCAGAGGCTAAGTTAGAAACTGAACTACCTGAAGAACTCGAGTTCTGATACAACACTCGAGTTTAGCAAGTGCTCTCTTGCGAGTGTTGTCCAGAAGCAAAACCAGAATATGAAACTATATGATGCACTCGAGTTTTGATATATAACTCGAGTTGTACCTTAACACTTCCAATCAACTCTCACAACTTTCATCTAGAAGCCAAACCAGAAACTTCAAACATCTAATATGAACTGGAGAACTCAAGTTTGGGTAAGGAACTCAAGTTTGGTATTGTAGCACTTCAAGGCAATTCTTACAACTTTCTGACAGGGACAAAGTGAAGTGGTGTTGACCAACATAAAACACGGGTTATGAAAGAGAACTCGAGTTGTACCATGAAAACTCTTGCGAGTGCAAGTTGACTCTTACAAGTTCTTGGCAGAGACAAACTGAAGCAAGGCCAACAACCTTAGAAACTCGAGTTTGTATGGAGAACTCGAGTTGTATCTTAAGAACTTTTAGGTCACTCACAAGTTCAGAGAAAGTGGAAGCTTGAACTTGGCCAAATCATTAAGGGAACTCGAGTTATGCTTAAGAACTCGAGTTTGGCCAAAAGCACTTGAAAGTTTTCTCTGTGCACTTGAAAGTGTTGAAAGTTTTCTCTGTTCAGCCATGCAAATATTAAAGAGAACTCAAGTTTGAAGATGAAACTCCAGTGTAAAGCAAGAACTCGAGTTCGTCAGTTATAGAAGCAAAATGCATTATAGAGTCATATCGAACAATCTGAATATGGTTAAGTGAAAATTTCAATTGCTATTCTTTTCTCCATTCTAGATTTTTTTCAATTGCAATTCTTTTCTTCACATTCTTAATTGCACAGGTTCAACTCTTCTAAATTCATAATTGCACAAGTTTGTTTGTCTCACAATACTATATTTATTTCATATGGAAATAGTTAAACACAAGCACCTAAAATGGTAAACAACACATCATGCCTTTGGTTGTCCCGATCATGAAGATCCAATATAGTTCCACACGGTTTTACACGACTCTATTTGTTCTTTATGTAGGGATTTAGGCTATCAAACAATTGTCTCACTTTCATGGCCTACTGAAAGAATTTTTATATTAAGATATTAAATGCTCCATATGACATAGGGACTTTTAATTTGCATCTAAAATATTCAGTTACATTTAATTTGACCATCTTTTTACAAAAAAGATGATTAAAGATCCATAACATCATTATAATACTAATTACATCTTAGTCAACATTCATGGCAGAATGTAAACTACAAACAAAATACCCTTTATAATTTAATCAACATTCATGATAGAATGTAAACTACAAATAAAACCCATGTAAGCACCAAATATGAGCCTCAGTCTCCTTATGATCTTCTTCATCTGCACATTTACATCACCAATCTTTGCTTCAACATTGCTCAATCCCATCTCATCATATGCTCTCTACCTCATATTGTCATCATACAACCTATCAACATACCTGAGTGACTTATTTATCACCTCAATTAGCCTCTCACCCATCTCTTCATCAGGCCATTGAAAAAACCCATATCCTCCCTATAAATTTACAATACTTGTTCAGATAGTAGCAACAAGACGAACTCAACACAAAAAAAAAGCTGTTTTCACTGAAAAACTGTAAAAAAAAAAAAAGCTCTTCACTGAAAAATACCTACCTGTTGGTAATTTCAACAACCGTAGAATCTCCCCCCTGGGTTTACCTCCGTCCATGATGCCCAGAGAGGGGCCAACCCCCCGCAACGACATTTCTTTGCCTATCCATTGTTGTGAATCTCGCGACCACGACACCTAAGAATTGTGACCTTCCTCTTGCTTACCCTTGACGATGACAATGAAGCTGTCAATGAGTCCCCCATCGCTCTATTCTCCTCTTGCTTCCCTCTTTCTGGACCCTCCTCGTCCTCACACCCCGTTAATGTTTGCTCGATTTGGTGGGGGTTATTCCTCTATTCCTTTTTGCCCTAACATAGAAAACGAAACTTAAATCTATAAAAAAGAAACACAAGGTAAATAATTAATCTGCGTGTCAACAACTTTGACGTGGCAAACGACACTTGTGGTAACTAATTATTGTGTAACACCTAGATTAATTTAACAATCTACATTTTTTGCCATCAATTTAACATTCTACATTGCACTACACCCTAATCTATTTTATTTTGTTAAATTAACGTACACTTTTTTTGAAGTCATAGAATAATTTAGTGATTATTTATATATTTTTAGATTGGGTTATTATCCAATTTCGCCCCGGAAATTTTAAAAGGTGTAATTTCATCCCATAAGTAATAATCATAAAAGTCTTTTATAACTTAAGGAAATTTAAATTGTAATTTTCGAATACAAAAATTTATGAAATATTACGAAAAATGCTAAATTAGATAAAGGAACGAGACAAACTTTTTTTTTTTTTTGAACATATCCGCAAACTTTTATTCTATCAACACTTTGGCATTTAAACTTTTCAATGGTACATAAATATCTTAAAATTCCCAAAACAGTGGGGAATTTTTATAGACGCAAATTAATAAACACCGTTGGATTAAGAATATGTCAAGATGGCTTTACGAAAAAATGGAATATGTCGACATGATCGTCTTCGCTGTTCGCGGGTCCCAACTCTTCCCGGACAGAAATCAGTAGCCCCAATACCTTCGGTCTCCTGCTCTCTGCATCGCCGGCGTCTTCTGTGTCTATCACTGTGTCATTTTCGTGAATTATAGGTAGGTACCTGCAAGCTTTTCAGTTTGTGAATGTTTACTTCTTTTCGATTCAGCTGAATAATCTAATCTCGATGTAATTGATCCCACTTACCGTGACTTTCCCCTTGGATCAAAGGGTACATATGTTTCGTATCTTGTCTTTTTCATGAATTTACCTTAACTTAGATGGATCATAACTTGTTTAAACAGTTACGGTAGTTGGTCGCAGTTTGTGATGATGATTATTAGTGACTGTTTATTCATATATCTTAAAAGCTTTTAGTGAACTGTTAGTATTAGTGAAGATTGGTAATGATCTAAATGAAATGGTTTTATCGGTCATGTTTTCTTCTTTACTTCTTTGTTGTTCCAAAGCTAAGCGCCTTCAAAACCCACTTTGAGAAATCTATTCCTGAAACTGGAACGTATAGCCCATGGAGAAAATCTTACATAGAATGCCGAAAGTAAAGCAAACAAGAAAAATTCAAAATTTTTCCCCAAGACATAAACTGCTATGTAGGCACACGTCATCCAAAGTCCTTCGTTGTGTTTACTATTCTTATATTTTTGTAATTATTGTATTTTAATTAAACAATATTCTAACTAAAATAAAGTTGAACAACAACACTTCAATTGAAGTTAATTGCAAAGTTTTGTTCTGAGGGAAGCTTGGAAGTTTGAAATTACAGAGGAGCAAATTGGCAACTTCAGAAACATTGTGTGAATTGCAATCAGTTCGAGGAAAATGGACTTGCGAGAAGCAATCAATAATCAAACAGATGTCTCATTTAGCTTTGCTAAGAATCTATTGTTGAAGGGAGGTGAGAACGATAACTTGGTGCTTTCACCCTTGTCCATCCACGTCGTGCTTAGCCTCATTGCTGCTGGCTCCAAGGGTTCCACACGTGATCAACTCCTCTCATTCCTTAAGTCTAACTCCACCGATCATCTCAACTCCTTTGCCTCTCAGCTCGTCACTGTTGTCTTCACTGACGGTAGTCTCAGTGGTGGCCCCCGCTTGTGTTTCGCTAATGGTATCTGGCTTGATCAATCTCTTTCTCTCAAACCTTCTTTCAAACAGATTGTCAACTCTGATTATAAAGCTGCTTTATCTCAAGTGGACTTCCAAACCAAGGTGCAACCCTGCCTTTCTTTATATGGTTAACCAATGATCACACTTGTGAATGTAATCTTGATTATTTTGTTAGCAGCTTCTTGATTTGGCTTAAATTTTTTTTAATTGTCATGCAATTGGGAGATTTCTCTTTTGAAAAGGTTTGGCAAACAAGGAAAGAAGAATTAGATTCTTAATGCATGTTACTGTAAGTGAAAGTAGATTATGTGAGTTGAACACTAAGGGCCCGTTTGGTTCGATCCCATTACACCCTGCGGTGCAGTGCAATGCGATGCAATGGTAATGCAATGCGATATTAATTACAAGGGTAGTGTTTGGTTTGATTTTTAAGCAATGTGCAATGAGTTAATATTTTAACAATTATTTAAAATTAATATATTACACAAAGTCTATTTTACCCCTTAATATAATCTTTATAGAAAAAATAGTTACAAGACGGAGACGATGGGGATGGAGGAGGAGGTAGTGGCGGTGGCAATGATAGGGGTAGCGGTGGGCAGCGGGGGTGGAGGAGGAGGTAGTGGCGGTGGGCGGTGGGCGGTAGGCCGGGGTGGTGGCGGCAGTGGAGGTGGTGGTGGCGGCGGCGGGGGGTGGAGGAGGAGGTGGTGGCGGTAGGCGAGGGTGGCGGCGGAGGAGGAGGTGGTGGTAGTGGCGGTGGGCGGTAGGGGTGGAGGAGGTAGTGGTGGGCAATGGGCGGTGGGGGTGGAGGAGGTGGTGGTGGGTGATGGGCGGTGGGTCGGTGGGGGCGGCGGGGGTGCGGCGGAGGAGGAGGTAGTGGTGGCAGCGGCGGCAATGGGCAGTGTGGGGTGGAGGAGGAGGTGGTGGCGGTAGGCGAGGGTGGCGGCGGAGGAGGAGGTAATGGTAGTGGCGGTGGGCGGTGGGGGTGGAGGAGGTGGTGGTGGGCGATAGGCGGTGGGGGCGGCGGGGGTATGGGTGGCGGGTGGCGGCAATAGGTGGTGGGGGTGGAGGAGGTGGTGGTAGGCGGTGGCCGGTGGGTGGTGGGGGCGGCGGGGGTGAGGGTGGCAGTGGAAGAGGAGGTGGTAGTGGCGGCGGCGATGGAGAAGGAGGTGGTGGTGGCGGCGGGGGGTGGAAGAGGTGGTGGGTCGGCGGCAGCAACCGGTGGGCCTGGGGTGGTGGCGGGTGGAGGTGACGGCGGTGGAGGAGATAGTGGTGGCGGCAGAGAGTGGAGGTGACGGCGGTGGAAGAGGAAGAGGTTGTGGCGGTGGCAGTTGTGACGTGATGCGGCAAGTGAAATGAGATAAGTGAAACAAAGACAAAGGAAACTAAAGGGTGAATTGGACTTTTTAGACTATGCAATGGGATGGTAATGAGGATTCATAGGGGGAGAGGTATGAATGAGGATTACCAATTTTTTGGTAATCTTCATTACCATGGTAAACCCTATTACCATGCTAAAGAGCTACCAAACACTCTTCTCTTGGTAATGCAATCATGATTACCATTGCAGGCATGCAATGTGGTTGAACCAAACGGGCTCTAAGTGATATCACTGACCTTTTAGATTAATCTACCCTTTTTGCTTGGGGTAGATATATTATTAAGGAATATACTTGGAATAGCTATACATTATTTAGGAATCAACTTGTAGCTTGTGGTTTGCGCATATTGTTTTAACACCTTACTCAGAGAACATCATCAGATTTTGTTGTGAGTGGAAATTTTGAGTATTGAGTCCTTGCTTGCCTTACAAATTACAATCTATCCATATTGCCTTTTTTTCCTTTTGAACAAATCATATTTTCAATCCCCATCATCACAAAGTAAAGAATTCAGGGTATAGTGTAGTTCTTTTAATTGATTTTCCATTTATGTAGTCTATCTATATTCTTCTTAAAGGTGTAATCAATCCAAATTGGTTGTAAATCAGATGTCGTATGATTGCTTTATTCCTTGTCATAGAAAGCTTGTGGCACTTATAAACTAATCTCAAATTTTCTTGCAAATTGAAAAAAGGCAACCTACTTGATCCTTTAGCATGCAACTAATGCTTCTATAGCATGGCAAAGACGAAAAACCAATTTCATTTGTGTGTCTAGTTGTTAATCGCTTCTAGAGTATTTTTTTCTGCTCCTGATGTAAAGTAATAGTAATCATCTAATGTAAGCTAGGAAATTAAGAGAACCAAGAACAACAACTTACAGTGTTTTTAAGTACTTAAAAATAATTAACTAATAAGATGATGGTTATGATTGTACTTAAAAATAATTAACTAATAAGATGATGGTTATGATTGTTCTTAAAAATAATTAACTAATAAGATGATGGTTATGATTTATGTAGGCTGTTCAAGTGACCCAAGAAATTAATTCTTGGGCAGAAAAGGAGACAAGTGGCCTTGTGAAAGAGGTTCTTCCTGCGGGATCTCTTGACAACTCAGCCAGGCTCGTTTTTGCCAATGCCTTATACTTTAAAGGAGCATGGAATGAGAAGTTTGATGCATTGGCAACCAAAGAATATGATTTTCACCTTGGAAACGGAAGCTCAGTGAAGGCTCCCTTCATGACCAGCAAGAAAAAGCAGTTTATTAGAGCATGTGATGGATTCAAAGTCCTTGGTCTTCCTTATAAGGAAGGTGAAGATAAACGTCGTTTCACCATGTATTTCCTTCTTCCAGATGCAGATGATGGCCTGCCAGCTTTGGTTGAGACGGTGGGTTCACAATCTGGGTTCTTTGATCGCCATCTTCCTCAAACCAAAGTGGAAGTAGGTGACTTTAGGATCCCAAAATTCAAGATTTCTTACGGGGTTGAAATATCCAATGTGCTTAAGGAATTGGGGGTAACATTGCCATTCTCTGGGGGAGAATTGACGGAAATAGTGGATTCTTTGGCTGGTCAAAATCTGTTCGTTTCCAACATATTCCATAAGACATTCATTGAAGTCAATGAAGAAGGAACCGAAGCTGCTGCTGCTAGTGCTGCTGTTATAAAACTGAGGGCTTTGCGATCCAAGATAGACTTTGTAGCAGACCACCCTTTCCTCTTTATCGTCAGAGAAGATATGACTGGAACGCTGCTGTTTATTGGAAAGATGCTCCATCCTCTGGCTGGCTGAATCAGTCTGACACGTTAATTCTGCTATCTATTCCAATTATCCTATGTAACGTTCTTATACGTTGTTGCTGCCGGTACTCGTTAGTCTAAGTCACTTGCTCTTCTTTGTACTCAATAGCATTATACTTAAAATGGATATATGCGAGAAAAATGTAGTAAGGTACAAGTAGAAAAAGTTTGAGCTAAATCATGGCTATTTTATGCATAATTTCAGTTAATGAAACATATGAAACAAATATGAAGGCATATGGCTATAATAATGCAAGATGGAGGGGGGGAACAATCCATAACGAGTTGAAAATATCCAAACTGATTCATTAAAATTGTAGTATTTCTAGTTTCTAAACTATCATGTAATAATCAATTATGCAAATCACATAACGGATTTGGCGTAAGAAATGCAGTGGCTGGGAAAAGTGAAAACCAGCAACTGGTAAAGTTCACAACATGAAAAAGTTCAATATTTAGAATTGAAGGCAAGAGAGTGTATTTGGACACTGAGAGCCAGTCTGGCATCTTTCCATGTGAAATAACCCATTCTTTTCATATCCATGCCACACACACAAGTATTTAAAGGTTTATATGAAGGAGATGGAAGTTTCATCAAGGCAAGTTCAGACTTCACCTAAACGACAACGGGATTTCGAAATGATTAACCAAACTCTTTCTTCGACAGCAGCCTACACCCTTTATGTGTAAAACCATATAAATCAGTGAATTAATCAAAATGAGTATAGAAGGAGAAAGTTGGACAATCCCATGATTGACCAGCCCCTCCTTATTAGCGCGAAAATGGAGAAAAGGTGGACTGCGTTGTGAGATGGAGTTGGCACAAATTTGCTTACTCTTTCTTCTGGCTATTTCTTCTTTCATTTGACAGTGTCATTTTTGTCAATGTGCCTAATAATGTTCATTTCAGATTTGTTTGGGCCTAATTAAAAATTATGCAGCTATTGATAATTGCAGTCCTATGATGAAATATTAATATATATAGATTCATGGTGATCATGTATAAATTCCTTGAACAGGGACCGATGCATAGGGATCTATTCAGACTTCAGAGAGGCACATGGTTTAACGTGATTTTTCAAGTAATTAATCTCATAAAGCAGAGGATGAAGCTGTAAAGATATTGTTGGCTTGGGTGGGTTGAACTTGAATCGGGACATTGATAGATAGCTCAAAGGTTGACCTTCACCAGTTTATGGTCGGTGCGCCCCAGCACTGCCGACGGCAACGGCATCCTCTTGTTACTACACTCTCTGTAATGACCAAATATATCATTATTCATTATTCATTATTCATTATTATAACCGACTAAGCAAGTACTAACACAGAAATTGGTGGTATAACATATATAGTGGAGTGTATATATATAAAATTCCACAGGCTCCGACGATCACGTGGTCCTCTCCTCACATGCAGGCGCGATATTTTAAATCGTGGCTGTACTACTACTTGTTTCCTTTTGCTGGCCAGATCGCACTCTATTAATGCTCTTCCTCCACAAAGCTACTTGTAGTTAGTAGTAAATTGAAGCTATTCTGGAATAATGCATGTCAGGGGAAAGAGAAGGCAGTGCGTGCATATACCAAAAAGGCAAAATGGACAAACCAAGTTGCTGATTTGAATTTTTTTTTTTTCCTTTCCTTTTCTTTCATCAATGGATGGAGAATCAATGGCAGATCAATTTTAGTGTTATGGGCGAGGGAGTAGTATGAGCATGGCAAGTTTTGGGACTGAAAAGCGGATAAGCAAAGTGGCATTATTGTTATTAATAGCAAGTACGACCATGTGAGCAGCTTTGACCACCTCGAACATTGTAGCCATCCTCACAACTATACAATCCCATAACCATATCTCACTTCCTCCATCTTTCTCTCCCTCATTTTTTGTATTATACGTAAAGGAGTAACTCTCTGATCATCCCACTTCAATGACACACACAAGCGCGCACACACATATATTAATTGAGTACAGTAGATGTAACCAGGCTTAATTTTGATTCATTCATTTATTTTCCTTCTTTTATACAAGACCCCTTCAAGCTTGCTTTCGTTTCAAAATAGTTTCAGCCTAGTCTGCTTTCCAAAACTCTCTCTGACACCTCGGAAATAAACAAGAGAATCGGAAGAACATCTAGTATCCACCATAGGCAACGAGCTGTGAAAACAAGATCAGAAGTGAAGAATACAAGCCAAAAGTGTGGGAATAAGCAAGAAAATGGGGGAGACGGAGAACCACCAGCCACCGCCACCGGTGCAGGCACCTCCGCCTGGACCACCACCGCCTAATCTTGCACTTTCAAGGGGTCCTACTTGGACACCAGCCGAGCAACTCCATCAGCTTGACTACTGCATTCACTCAAATCCTTCATGGCGTCAGTATCTCCCTTCCATTCTCCCCCTTCTCTAGCTACTTTGATTTTCTCATAGTCAATTCTTTCATAAATATCTTCTGTTTACGTTAAAAGCCGCTAAAGTTCGTGGTTACGTTAAAAGCTGTTAGAGATCTTTTTCTGGATCCCCTTTTAATATATAGAACTTGTACAATGAGTTACATTAGAGTATAAGTATAAGTTAGTTGTGTGGTTCTGCATTTAGTTAGGCAAGTTGTTGAATCATATGCCCTCAGTGTATTATGTATAAAGACTAAACATATCACACAATTAATGAAATGTTCAGTTCCCTGATGATCTCTCTTACTCTTCGTTTTCTCTTAAACCTAACTAGTTAGTTGCAAACGGCTTTTTGTTGCCTTTTGATTCTATAAAAAAGGTTATATTTTCATGTGATTAGAATCAAAAGTGTTGATATACTCGCGTTGTGCATATTAAAATCATCTAAACTAATTTTAAAGTCTTCAGGAGTTTATCACTATCCCTTGTCCTTTGTGACTAATACCCCAAAATAAATGGCAGCGGAGGCTGTTTTGCTGGCTTTCCAACACTACATCGTGATGCTTGGAACAACGGTTCTGATTGCAACCAACCTCGTACCTCAAATGGGTGGGAATCATGTAAGTTCACAATTTTGTCATATAATTCATTTTGAGCTATTTATGACTCATCTTAATATTCATAGATCTTACAAGTGTGGAATGTTGTTGAGCAGGGTGACAAAGCCCGTGTGATTCAAACCTTGTTGTTTATGTCTGGATTGAACACTCTGCTTCAGACCTTGATCGGGTCAAGGCTTCCTACGGTAATGCGTGGATCTCTCGCTTTCACTCTTCCCATCATGACCATCATAAATAATTACACTGACCGAACATTTGAAACTGAGCACGAGGTTTGTGTTCTTCAAACACCTTTAAAATCTGAACTAAGCAAGTCCTCACCCAAGTTTTTGATTAGATCTCTTCTTTTAAGTTAAAACTTGAGGATAAAAAAAAATCTAAAACATTCTGATATGGTTGCTTGGACGTAGAGATTTACCTACACAATTAGAACAGTCCAAGGGTCCCTCATTGTTTCTTCTTTCATCAACATCTTCCTTGGCTATAGTACAGCATGGGGTATTTTAACAAGGTAATTCATATAATCCTTGGTTTGCATGTAATTAAAGCCTTATCGACAGTCACAGCTTTAGTTTTAATTTCCTTGTTTTTTTTAATCAGGTACTTCAGTCCGTTAACCATTGTACCAGTGGTTTGCTTGGTGGGCCTTGGTCTATTTATGAGGGGCTTTCCAATGGTAAATAACGCTAATCCACTTTTCAAGATTGAATATAATGCATCTCGCTGGGTATAACAACTACATTAAAAAAGCAAAGTTGACCAAATAACTTTTCTTGTTCCGTACACGTACAGCTCGCAAATTGCGTAGAGATTGGACTCCCAATGCTTATTCTACTGGTCATAACCCAGCAGGTTCTAAATCTTGATCTGAAATTGAAATAATATATATTAAAGCTTTATAATCCTCTGCTTTTTATGTGACAACTCCTTTATTCCGCTACGATAGTATTTGAAGCGCATTCATGTCAACACAAGTCAAGTACTTGAGAGATTTGCTTTGCTTCTGTGCATCGGCATTATGTGGGCTTTTGCTGCTGTCCTCACTGTGTCTGGTGCTTATTCCACTGCTAAAGTACGTACCCAAGAAAGTTGCCGAACAGATCGCTCTGGGCTCCTTTCTTCCGCTCCTTGGTATGCTAATATATGCACAAGTAACTTTATCAATTAGTCTGATTTTGAATGCCCCTCCTTTTTCTTTTTGCAAACTGGTATTAAAGTGTATATGCTTTTGTTATTGTAGGATAAGAGTTCCTTATCCATTTCAGTGGGGTACCCCTATATTCAGAGCAAGCCATGTCTTTGGGATGATGGGGGCTGCACTTGTCACCTCCACAGAGGTCTAACAACTATCTCCGTGTTATTCTCATCTTTCAAGACAGTGTGTTAAATTAAAACTGATCGATGAATCTGGTGAGGAGTTTGCTTTGCTGATGAAATTCTGAATACTTTGATGCAGTCAACTGTCACTTTCTTTGCAGCAGCCAGGATTTCTGGTGCAACGCCCCCTCCTGTGCATGTGCTCAGCCGAAGTATTGGGCTGCAGGTGATGGAATATTCTCATATGCTTGTAGAGAATTTATAATTCAAAACCTGTTGGTTTTCAACCTTCTGGTTCTATACAGGGTATTGGCACGCTGGTCGAGGGAATTTTTGGTGCTCTTGTTGGTACTACCGCGTCTGTGTAAGAAACAAATGTTCCCAGCATTATATCACAGCTTCCTTTAACTACTATTCTTATTTATACCAATACTATTTCATCTAATTGATACTGCAGAGAAAATGTTGGCCTGCTTGGACTAACTCGTATAGGGAGCCGAAGAGTAGTGCAGATTTCATGTGGTTTCATGATATTCTTCTCCATTTTCGGTATGCTAATGTACCTTGAATTACTTGAGGGGAATTTCCTTTTAGTCGCTCCTTTTCTGTGTAATTGACTTACCATTTCTCCTAAACTTCAGGGAAATTTGGAGCTTTTTTCGCATCAATTCCCTTGCCAATATTTGCTGCTATATACTGTGTTTTATTTGGCATTGTGGGTAGGTGGTTTTGCTATTATTTATCCATGCTTTTACAAATCAGACTATTAGTTATCTACATGACATTAAATTTTCTGTGTTTGGCTTCTTCTGGCAGCTGCTGTTGGGATCTCATTCACACAATTTGTGAATAACAACTCAATGAGGAATCTCTATGTTTTGGGATTAACCTTGTTTCTGGGGATTTCCATTCCTCAATATTTTGTCACCAACACAGCACCAGACGGTCACGGTCCAGTTAGAACAGCAGGTGGATGGGTAAGCGAACTCTTCTTTGCTCCAAGTGATTATTTAGGCACTTCATTGTTATTGGTCGTTGATATATAAAGCCCAGTTATTTATATCTGACGAAGTTGATTTTGTGTGACACCAGTTCAATGACATTTTGAACACCATATTCTCGTCATCCCCTGCTGTGGCAATAATTGTGGGAACACTTATAGACAACACACTGGAGGCGAAACATACGGCTAACGATAGAGGAGTGCCATGGTGGGTGCCCTTCCAAAGGAGGAAGGGAGATGTTAGAAATGATGAGTTTTACAGTCTTCCTCTAAGGATAAATGAATTTATGCCCACCAGATTTCTTTAAGATGCCACTTGAGCCTCCATGCGAATCAATGTCGTAAAATGCTGTTGCTTTGACCCTTAATCCTCCTTTCAATTGCGTAAATGGATTCAAGTTTGATAGCAATGTACAAGCAGAGTTTGAGGGTTGTGTATTTTGTTCCAAGGCAGTCTGATGATGCTTTAAACAAGTCAATTATGACTACTTCGTGCATATGATGAAGCTGCAATTTAAAAGTTAATCATGGCAAAACATTAAACTACAGGTGATAAAGGTGAGATGAGATGGGAATAAAAATTGGGAGTTCAAATCCTCCTAGTGGAAGAAGAAAAAGAAGAAAACAACTTCAATTGGTATTGAGGATTCTACAACGATGTCTTACACCAGCTCCCATGACTTGCATATGCTTATGTGTATATAAATAATCCTGTCATACAAGCTTCACCATTTCCCGCTATAACAATGATAAAATAATTCTGGAGGAAAAATAATGATCTAGTGACTTTTCAAATGGGAGCCATAAGCACGAAGCTTCGTGCACCATGCCCCAAGGCCATAATCGTATTCTTTCATTGCTTTTTTGCTTTGCTATTCATCATAAACCCAAGTGGTGACTCTAGACCAAGGACCTGCAAGTTTTTCTGCCATTTCGGAATCAAGCTTTCGAAGTTGTCTTTTAACCCATGGAGGATCATCTTGACTCAGCCAGAGAGCTTCACCAGTATCCTTGTGCTTAAAGTCAGGTGCCTTTGAATTTAACTTGCGCTTCCTGTTATCCCACCACTCATTAGGATTGGTAAAAAACACTTGCCACAAGTGAAGCCGGTTTTCATAATCTTGGGCGTGAGTTCTTTTCTCTGTCAGGTTTAAGAAGAATGGGTCAACATGACAAACAAAAGAGACAGCAAGGGCCTCAGTCATAGTGATATGAAGCCAATGATTTGTAAGATTTCAATTTAATTAAAACCAACGTCATCAAGAATGGAAGATAAGCCAATTCTGTGGTTTAAACTTCAACAGAAACTCTATAGGGGTATGCTCATGTGCGGGGGTGGGGGAGATATTTTTATCACAAATGGAATACGACATAAAAATTACATAAGAAATATATTCCCGGGAGCCCTTTCTAATTGGAAGTATTTTAGATTCACCTGGTCAACCGTTACCTCCACTTGCTTATCCTTAGGTTTGTTGAAAATATAGCCTCAAGCTTCACATTAATAGAGCAAAAATTTGCAGCATTTCCAAACAAAAAGGATAGCTAAAATTTAACTGTCCTGTGTGTGGTGGGTGAGAGCGGGAGAGTGAGATGGAGGGTAACATACCTTCAGTAGATTCTAATGCCTTATGCCCTTGGTAGCATGGCCTTTTAGCAACAAAATTTAACTCCTTCACAATTACCTTCAGAGGAAGAGAAAGGAAATGTTCACATTATTTTACATCCTGAGAAGGCTAAGATAAACTAGCATAAATCGCAAATTCTATTCTATTATAGAGAAAATAAAACAGCTCAAGCCGAGAATAGTCAGACGAAAAATTATAGATCAATTAGGCATGTACGGTATGCCAAAAAAGAAATATGGACCTTTTTTTGAGTGAGAAATATGGACCTTGTATACCAATTGGATGTTTCCTCTCCCATTATCTTTTACATAGGACGCTAAATGACCGGAAGCAAAAATAATATCATTTCGCTTTAAATGTTTAGAAGCAATTTCCGCCATACCGCCCCACATCATCAGAAGAACCCTGGTCACAAAGTGGAAAACAAATATTATGTTAAAAACCATTCATCAAATCATGATTTCTGCAGTTCTACTCATAACCATTGTTTTAACTTGCACTTGTAAATTTTAACTACGGCCCAGTGAATGGGACAGTTTAACACTAGAAAGTAGAAACAACAGGCGAAAATGCATAGATTACTAAAATAGTTAAACCCCAACCCAGTTTGAACCTGATCTCACATTGAACAATTCTTGGAAGCAAACGCAAAGGATGCTACAAATCTAAACCAGGATAACAGTTCCAGGCTTAACAAACTCATCAATATGACCCAAAATATGAACTTAGTGGGTGACAAGTCTCACCAGAAGGACGAGCCGTCGGAGCTTTTGACTCTTAGCGTAGTGTGCGCCCCAGAATCACCGGTCTTTCCAATAATAACCTGAGGATCGCGAGTGACGGAGCCAATTAAATTGACAGTATTATCGAGCCGTTCGCACCACTCGATCATGGCGGGTGGCCGGAATTTAAGAGCATGCTGATAAACCGCGCTACCAGCTCGAACATCGTCGTCGAATGAGTTTCGTAAGCGATTGAGAGTCGAAGACGAAGAGAAGCGAGAACTTTTTTGCGGGGACGACAATATAGCTCTAGCTAGATGGGAAATAACACCCCGCCACAGCATCGACCGAGCCAGCTTGGTGAATCTCTCTAAACGCAGGTCATTCAAGCGCACCGGCGTCGCTGAGTGCTTCAAACTTTTCCCGCCGATTCACTGTTTCGTGCGGAAGGGTTTGTTTAGTAAAAGTAAAATACTCCTCCACAATCCACAGAATCAAGGTTTTAAAACTTCCTTTTAAACGTACAAAATTCTCCTTACATGATTATTTTATAAATTATAAAATCTGTTCTCTAAAAATTAATATAAATATAAAATATAATTAACTATTCTTTAATTTTTTTTTTAATATTAAAGAAGCACAATAAATTATTTTAAAATTTTGATATATTATTTTATGTTAAATCAATTTAAATGATTTATGAATTGATATACAATTAAATGATACATAATATATATTATGATTTATTAATTTATTTAATTTCTATAATCCCTTTAAAAAATCAATTATGTATTAATAATTGAGGAGTATCTTTTAATTAAAATATATTTTCTGACAGGGAATTCGGTTAAATGACTGATTAGGGCGTAAAGTTTGTGGATTTTATGGGCTAGGCTACAGGGCCTGTGAAGAGATCCATGGGTCTTTCAGTGGGCTCGAAAGCCAGACCATTATTGTAATTCTCTCCTTTAATTTTTGCCAGAGCCCGTTATTGTAATTCAGATCTGAATCTCATCACCGTCAGCCGAAGTTTAAACACTGCTTATCATGTTTTAAATATAAGATAGAATTGATTTTTTTAAAAATATTAAAAAAATTAATTAAATTATTTTAAAATATTTATATTTATCATTTTTTCTTCAAACTATTTTGCTTAATTTATAAACTAATATATAATCTAAAGATACACCACATACGTTATGATTATACAACTTATTTAGCTTCTTTAATCTCTCTAAAAAAATCAACTCTGTTTTATATTTAAAATTGGAGGAAGTATTAAATAAGCTTATGAGGATTGCCAACTAGGACTAAGGTAGTTTTCGTTCAAAAACCAAAATCAAAACTCCTTGATTAAAAGTACAAGGATAAAACCCGAATCAACAAAGTTAATACCATCAGGTTCATGTACAATTTGTTACAGGACTTATAAAGACTAACATATTTTAGATGACTTGACATATAGGGGGTGTTTGATTAAATTATTTTTTTTATTAAAGATATTTAAATTTTAGGTGGAAACTCAAAATTTTTTTTAAAAAAATAAGAGGATAAATTTAAAAAAAAAAATCTAAAATTTAAAAAAATAAATAGATAAATCTTAAATTTTTTTATATTTAAAATTATAATTTATTCCTTCACCTCAAATCAAACACTGTCTATGAGAATAAAAAATAGCAAAAACAAAATGTACGGGGTCAAAACTCATTATTAACCTAGGGAGCTAGGGGGGACATAACCCTTAATTTAATATTTTAATGGCCTGAACCTGAAGATGAAGTATTTTCCTGTGGAGGAGTCAGAGTGAATGGCATTCTAGACGTTGATAGCCAACAATCCTCTAGGTCTTGAGCCTGAGGGCAAATAAATTATGGTTTTGTTGACTAGTATTAGTTTTGATTAATTTTTTAGAATAATTTTTATGATTCATAAAATAAATATGGGAAAAGAGTTTTATCTCGATTTACAGAAGATAGATTCTGAAACCATGTTTCGGGTGTTTCCCAAACACTTATACAGTTTAGGAACTCTAAAATCATTATTTTAGGAGTTTTGTTTTCATAAATCGAAATACAATTTTTATCATATATATTTACCTCATAAATCATAAAAACTATTTTTTAAGAGCTAATCCAAACACACAATAATTATGAAAGAAAGAAAAAAGTTAATGTTCGTTTAAAATAACTTATTTTTTACATATAATTTCTTATAATTTGTGATTTACGATATATAAAATAAATATATAAGAGAAATTTTATCTCGACTTACATAATAAATACTTATTTTTCAAAAATAAACTATTTCAAACATACGTTTATTCACAATTCACAGTGTTTCAAGGAGTACTGTATTTGATAACGTATAGAGCCATTTTGAGGGATTTACACAAGTGAATTTTTGACCCAACGTTTTATCAAATATTATCATCACGTCACATCTTGTTTCGTAGCTTTATCCCATAGAGCACATTGAAAATATGCACGGTTAGTTGGCAGTCTATAAAAAAATCCAAAAGTGACGCTATAAAGTGGGACGCTTTTGAAGGGGATGTGTTTGTCATCCACCACCTCAAACAAGGTTCCCTCTCCGTCGCCATCATATATATATATATATATATCTCATTCGGATGCATGTTTGCCCATCTTTTTTTTTTTTTTTAAGTATCTTATTATGGAGTATTCTGACCCTTGAAGTATGTTTACACGTTTTTAAATGCTTTTCTAAAGTTTGTGATACCCTGTACTTAGAAAAAAAACTATTTCAACAGTAAAAATCTCCTTTAACACATTTTTTTATTGTTCTTCTTATAGGCGATCACAAGCCCCGCAGAAAGGGAAAAGTTATTCTATTTATTGGCTCCGTACGGGCTTACAGTATTTTTAATTCTAATTATTCTCACGTCTCAAGCTTCTGAGAAGGACCGCAACGCCCCGTTTTATTTTATTTTTTTACATGTGTATTTAGATTAATTTTTAAAAAATAGTTTTTATTATTTATAAAATAAAATATTAAAAAAAATTTATCTCAACTTACTTATGAAAAATGATTTTTAAAACTGTAGTTTCAATGTTACCAAATACTCAATACATCAATTCCAATAGTCGGCTCTTCATTTAATTTAATTATTTAATGATTATGAGTACATATAGAACATTGGGATCACTGATGATTTAATCTAAGTGGCTCACAGTCTTCGCATAGTGGACGAAATGTCTTAGAATCATTTTTTCATTTTTAATTGTCTCCATAAGCTAGAAAACACATAGATCGGGGGGGGGGGGGGGACAAATTTTCTACCCTGTTTAAGAATTATTTAAAGTTTATTTTCGTCATTTAATACCACGTTATTTTATATTTTAACTAACACCATTTAATACTGTCCATTTCAAGTGGATATTATTGAAATAAGTAATCATATTATAAAATTTGAAGCAGGGGATATATCCATGGGACAAAAACAAAATTTAAATCAAAACAGGTGACTGGAGAGAGTAAAACATATACCTTTTCAAACAGTGGCAATTCATGTGGATATCATTATCAAAAACAAGGCCAACCAGTTAAAAGCATATGCAAGCTGGCTTCACATCACCTTCATTTAATGAAGTTTGTGATATTTTTGCAGCACTCGATTACCAAAAGTAATGTTATTAGTAGTAGTTCTCCAACGTTACTGATACGGATAAAGCGAAACAAAAAATCACTGGCAAAAGAAAAATCATTTTCAATCCGCGTCGTATATTGATGACCATGAGTAGTGAAATCCAGTCAATATTATTGTGAAACCCTGCTAGTTAACTACTGTCTACCAGAGTATTGATTGGTTAGTTGTAGTAATTAATTAAATTAAATTGGATGAATCTTGAGCAAGTCAGGGTAAACCAACAGCTTCTACTTCTAGAACTCTGGTTTTTCAAAATTCTTTCTCCAAGTTTGTCTATATTAGGTTGAACCGTAGGGTCCATCAAGATTCGAACAATTAAGTTCCAGATTCTACATTATCCTTTGCATACCTTCAAATCTTCAGCTATCTAGCGTAGCCATAATAAACCAAACACACTTTTCTTACATTTTTAGGAACCAACCATGCCAGTAATTATCGATCCACGCAATATTCATATATACACACACACACACACGATATCCAACAACATTATTGCTATCCTCCCTCTGATTTTATCTATAAAGTCATGTTTGGGAGAGCTTAATTTGAGAAAATAAGCCCAATTTACGCAAGCCGAGAAAAAACTCCTCTCACATACTTACCTCGTATACCGTGAATCACGAATTATAAGCACTTATTGTCCAAAAATAAGCTCTTCCAAACGAGCACTAAGTAACTTTTTCTCTCAATCCATTTTATAAACAATTTTCATTTTTTATCTGAAGATGTAAGTTTTTTTCTTCTTCCTATTTTACCTTTATTAAATACACATTCTCTCTCATATACTCTTTTAATAAATAGGAGTATGTATGGGGAAAAAACACGACATTTTGTACACACTTTTTGCTTTTAACTATTATTTCATTTTACGTAATTAAAAAGAAAGTTATTTATAAATAGGATCGGACGGATGATTTTTTAACGAGATTAATGCTGAGAAAAAATTGATAATGTTATAAAAGTATATGTGGTAAGAGAGAAGATTGATAGAATTCAAAGAAAAGATTATAGAATTTCTAGAGAGAAGTTAGAGAGAAGTTCTCATTCAGTTCAATTGAAACAATCGATTACAGCCCTTTATATAGAGGCAGAAATCTAACCCTGGTTGTATTACCATGGTTATATGTAAATGACCATAGTTACTTTATATTGTCTTTATATCCTTGTCTTCTTTTGCTGTCTTTATATCCTTGTCTTCTTTTGCTTTTGCTTTGTGTCAAGTCATCTTTATGTCAAGTTGACTGGAAGAGTAATATGAGTCAATGGACATCCACATATTTAATATTCATAACACTCCCCCTTGGATGTCCATTATGAATGTGCCTCATTAAAAACTTTAACTAGGAAAAACCCAGTGGGATAAAAACCTAGCCAAAGAAAAGAGTACATCATTCATTGATACACCATCGAGTGCTGCCTCATTAAAAACCTTTCTAGGAAAACCCAGTGGGACAAAACCTAGATAAGGGAAAAAGAGTACAGCGTGTATCGACTCCCCCTCTTGATAATATCAGTTGAAATCTTTGAATCTCCGAAGACCAATATCATGAACAAGTTTTTCAAAGATTGTACCTGGGAGTGACTTGGTGAATAAATCTGCTAGATTTTCACTTGAACTGATTTGCTGGATATCTATTTCACCATCCTTTTGAAGGTCGCGAGTGAAGAAGAATTTTGGTGAAATATGCTTCGTTCTATCGCCCTTGATATAGCCTTCTTTAAGTTGAGCGATACATGCAGCATTATCCTCATAGAGGATTGTTGGGATCATTTTACCAGAAGATAAATGACAAGTTGTACGTATATGATGTATTACTGACCTCAACCACATACATTCTCGACTTGCTTCATGTATTGCTAGAATTTCTGCATAATTAGATGATGTAGCTGATATAGTATGTTTCATAGATCGCCATGAAATAGCTGCACCTCCACATGTAAATAGATAGCCCGTTTGTGATTTACCATTATGTGGATCAGACAAAAATCCGGCATCTGCATACCCAACCAGTTCATGTTTGGATACATTTGAGTAGTATAACCCCATGTCTGTTGTACCTCTGAGATAACGAAAAATGTGCTTTATTCCATTCCAATGCCTTCGTGTTGGTGAAGAACTGTATTTTGCTAGTAAATTAACAGCAAATGATATATCAGGACGTGTGTGATTAGCAAGATACATTAGTGCTCAAATAGCACTAAGATATGGTACTTCTGGACCAAGTAGTTCTTCATTACCTTCTTCACTGATTTCTCGGGGTCGGAATGGGTCTTTATCCACCTTCAAAGATCTTACAATCATTGGGGTACATAATGGATGAGATTTATCCATGTAAAATCGCTCTAGGACCTTTCTTTGTATAAGTTTCTTGATATACAAAGATCCCTTTCTTGAAGTACTCGATCTGTAATCCAAGACAAAATTTTATTCTTCCCAAGTCCTTCATTTCAAATTCTTTATTCAAACAATTAATTGCCTTTTGAAGCTCTTCAGGAGTTCCAATGATGTTGATATCATCAGCATAAACAGCAATTATAGCAAACTCATTATTAGATCTTTTCATAAAGATGCATGGGCATATCGGATCATTTTTGTATCCTTCTTTCAACAAATATTCATTAAGGCGATTATACCACATGCGCCCTGATTGCTTCAGGCCATACAGGGACTTATTTAACTTAACTGAGTATTGTTCTCGAGAATTTGAATTGGATGCTTCTGGCATCTTAAGTCCTTCAGGGACTTTCATATAAATATCACTATCAAGTGATCCATATAAATAAGCAGTCACAACATCCATTAGATGTAAATCAAGTCCTGCATCTACCGCTAGACTGATTAAATAACGAAAAGTAGTCGCATCCACTACTGGTGAATACGTTTCTTCAAAATCAATGCCAGGTCTTTGCGTAAAACCTTGGGCTACTAGACGTGCCTTATATCTAGTTATTTTGCCCTTTTCATTTCTTTTTCGTACAAAAACCCATTTGCATCCAACTGGTTTTACATCTTCAGGTGTAAGGACTACAGGTCCAAATACTTTTCGCTTTGCCAATGATTTTAATTCTGCATTAATGGCATCTTTCCATAGGGGCCAGTCTTTTCTTTGTTGGCTCTCACTAATGGATTTTGGCTCATGATCTTCATTATCATTCATTACATCATATGCTATATGATAAGCAAAGATGTTATCAACGTTGATTTCATTTCTATCCCATCGGATTCCATTCATAACATAATTTATTGAGATCTCATTATTTTCACATATATCAGGTACCTGGGTCTCTTCTGGGACTACAACATTCTCTTCTGGAGATAATATCTCTTCAGGAGATGGCTCTTCTGGAGCTACTAATGTTTCTTCATTATCCTCGACTTGACCATCTATATTCTTTGCTCCTTTTCTTTTTCGAGGATTTTTATCTTTGGAACCGATGGGTCTGCCACGCTTCAGGCGTGCTTTATATTCATTCATAGCAGGTTGTCCTTCAGGGACATCAATTTTAATAGGAGCATTAGCAGCTGGGATATGTGACTTTGTCACTTTCTTTGGGTCAGTAAATGCTTCTGGCATTTGATTAGCTAAATTCTGTAAATGAATTATCTTTTGAACTTCAAGTTCACATTGTTTTGTACGAGGATCAAAATGAGCCAATGATAATTCATTCCAACTAATTTCATTACCCAGCTGCTTGTTTTCTCCCCCTAATGTTGGGAAAAATGATTCATCAAAATGACAATCGGCAAATCGTGCCGTAAATAAATCTCCTGTAGATGATTCTAAATATTTTATAATTGATGGAGATTCATACCCAACATATATTCCCATCTTTCTTTGTGGGCCCATCTTAGTGCGTTGTGGTAGTGCTACAGGCACATATACCGCACACCCGAAAGTTCTTATGTGGGAAATATTAGGTTCCTGACCAAAAACCATTTGTAAGGGGGAAACCTTTAAATAACTTGTTGGCCTAATGCGAATTAACATTGCTGCATGCAAAATGGCATGGCCCCAAGCAGAAATTGGTAGATTAGATTTCATAAGTAAAGGTCTTGCAATTAATTGCAACCTTTTAACCAATGATTCTGCAAGTCCATTTTGCGTGTGAACATAAGCTACAGGATGTTCAACATCAATTCCAAGGGACATACAATATTCATTAAAAGCTTGTGATGTAAATTCACCAGCATTATCAAGACGTATTTTCTTGATAGGATAATCAGGGTAATGTGCTCTTAATCTGATCAATTGAGCAAGTAATCTCGCAAACGCCAGGTTGCGAGAAGATAATAAGCAAACATGCGACCATTTAGTTGATGCATCAATTAAAACCATATAGTACCTAAATGGTCCGCATGGTGGGTGTATTGGCCCACAAATATCTCCCTGTATCCGTTCTAGAAATGTGAGAGACTCACTTTCTACTTTGCTTGGTGAGGGGCGAATAATTAATTTTCCCTTGGAACATGCAGCACATGAGAAATCATGGGATTGTGGTATTTGTTTACACTTCAGGGTATGTCCACATGAATTCTCAATTATTTGTCGCATCATTATTGAACTGGGATGGCCTAACCGGTCATGCCAAACATTAAATTCATTAGTAAACTTCTGGTTTACATTATAAAACTGCTGGTTTATATTAGCAAACTTCTGGTCTGCATTATTGAACTTCTGGTTCACAATAGTATGTGTTTCAATTGTGCTTATACATGTGTAATACAAACCAGAAGAAAAAATAGGAAAACTTTCTAATATGCATTTTCTACCAGCAACTATATTTGTAATGACAAGATATTCCTTATTATCTTTAGTTGTTGTTTCTAAATGATATCCATTTCTGCGGATATCTTTGAAACTCAATAAGTTTCTTTTAGACTTGATAGAATAAAATGCATTATCAATGCATAATTTTGTTCCTTCAGGTAACAAAATATTAGCTCTTCCGGAGCCTTCAATTAAATTTATACTACCAGATATAGTCTGAACATTGGCTTCTCGTATTACCAAGGAAGAAAAATATTTATCATGTTTGAGTATGGTGTGGGTTGTTGCACTATCAACGAGACATAAATCTTCAGGATTTATGCCAATAGGATTCATTCTTCATAAAAACATAATTAAAATTAATATATATGATAGAAACAACTTTAAATAAAATATAACAGTTAAAATTATATTAAGAAATCTGTAACATCCAAATAGTTATTATCTATATCACCATACTCAGAATTCTCGCCCTTTTTGGTTCTTATAAGTCTTTTCCCACTTCTGGTAGGAAATTTGAGCCTCCATGATATCGACCACGACTACGCCCACGGCTGTAGCCACGCCCACGTCCACGTCCATGTCCACGTCCACGGCCACAATAAAATTCATTAGTTACTACATTCACTTCAGGGAATGGAGTTGAGCCTGTTGGACGGGATTCATGATTTTTCAATAAAAGCTCATTATTTTGCTCAGCCATAAGGAGACAAGAAATTAACTCAGCATATTTCTTGAAACCTTTTTCACAATATTGCTGCTGCAGGAGCAAATTGGATGCATAAAATGTGGAGAACGACTTTTCTAACATATCATCATCAGTAACATTTTATCCACATAATTTCAATTTAGAAGTAATTCTAAACATAGCTGAGTTATATTCGTTTATAGATTTAAAATCTTGCAAGCGCAAATGCATCCACTCAAAATGAGCTTTTGGAAGAATGATCATCTTCTGGTGATCATACCTCTCTTTCAAATTGTTCCAAAGGACAAGTGGGTCCATTACTGTCAAATATTTGAGTGACAACCAAGATAAATAATTTTTTTCCCAGTAATATCAAGAGCCACAATTTCAAGTTTTTCCAGGTTTACCATTGTTCAAACTAATTAAAGAAATAAATAAAAATAATATAAAATGTAAATATGCAATATAATAACTTTAAATTCATAAAGACAATAAATAATTCATAAGGCAAGATAAGAAAATTAAAACATGTATGGCTTCAGGCCATTTAATCTCATGACTTCAGGTCATGTATGGCTTCGGGCCATTTAATCTCAAGATGAGGAATTAACTATTATCTTCAGGATAAAAGTTGTACATGACTTCTGGCCGTACAATAAGATAAAAGATAAAAATATATATAGCTTCTGGCCATATAATAAGATGAAAAATGTATATAGCTTCTGGCTATATAATAAGATGAAAAATGTATATAGCTTCTGGCTATATAATAAGAATGGATATGGCTTTTGGCCATATTATAAGAAATTAAAACATTATGACTTCTGGTCATAATTTCAAGAATCAGATGTGTATATGGCTTCTGGCCATAATAACAATAATAATAATAATAATAATAATAATATAAAAGAACTTGTATATAAAACAATAACGATCTCCAATCTTAACCATGGAACCCGATGTTATATAACAATCGGTAAAAGTATCTCTCTAATTCCATATAGTGGCTCAGATTATCCCAGATCTATAAATAAAACAAGATATATATAATCATTAAAGAAACCATAAGAAGATCATACCTTCTATTAGAGCTTCGTGCTGATAACGTGTTATAAAAGTATATGTGGTAAGAGAGAAGATTGATAGAATTCAAAGAAAAGATTATAGAATTTCTAGAGAGAAGTTAGAGAGAAGTTCTCATTCAGTTCAATTGAAACAATCGATTACAGCCCTTTATATAGAGGCAGAAATCTAACCCTGGTTGTATTACCATGGTTATATGTAAATGACCATAGTTACTTTATATTGTCTTTATATCCTTGTCTTCTTTTGCTGTCTTTATATCCTTGTCTTCTTTTGCTTTTGCTTTGTGTCAAGTCATCTTTATGTCAAGTTGACTGGAAGAGTAATATGAGTCAATGGACATCCACATATTTAATATTCATAACAGATAAATCATTCTCTATGTTTGTCTAGTTATCGGTTAGCCGACCTTAGGTCCAATGAACTTGAAAGTCCATATTGAAGCCGAAATCGGTCATATTTCTAATCACTGTCCGAACAAGCCAGCACCATTTTTTCCCAAACATAAACCAAGTGAAACGTAGTTGCTTTTTCATTTATGGTCAAACTCTACTAGATAACTGCCACTCTTACCTATAAACAGAAGTATATTTATTAGAACCTTTGATATTATACTTTCGCTATGTTTGCAAGTTTGCGATCCTGCCAGCTATAATACCACCAAAGCTATCATTGAATTCTAAAAACCAGTTTACTAAAGCGTGTCCTTCTACTTGCCAGCCTTTTTTATTTTATTTTTTTGGTTATTTTTCTTCTCTTAAAAGTTAAAACAAGCCTGATGAACTGATCACTCCCAACGGTGCAATTTGTTCAGTCTTTAATAAGAAGGACCTAGGAAAAAAAAATTAAAAATTCAATATAATTATTACTAATATGCAATACAAAATTTACAACAAGTCTCGTTATTCACAAGCACTTATGCACTAGTAGTTTATAGTGACCTACGAGTTATTTCTCAAATCTCAGATTTTATACCGCGTATAGAGAAATGTTTCTAGTTCATATCGGTTTTGGATTCTCTCATAATCTTGTCTTATTTTTTTTTTAGAATTCTATATCCACCCTCATATTAAAAAAATAGATGATTCAGATTTCATATGTTATAACGTTATTATTTTAAACATAAATAAATAAATTCAAACTGTAAAAATATGATCTACACAATTTATAACTACAATACAAATAAAATATTAAATTATAAAATACTATAATAATAATTTTAGAAAATATTAAATCTGAATCATTCATTTTTTGATCTGATGGCAGAAATGAGATTCTGAGAAGAAAATGAGAAAAATGATTATAAGAGTATTCTCTACTATAGGGAAATTACGATGAGAATATGACATTATGATAACTGTGTGTGTTTGTAATTCCTAACATGTAAAAAAATGATTTTCCCCTCTCTAAATTAAATGGGTTGGAAATGATTGCAGAAATTATATAAAATAAAAAATTACCTCCTCAACACTTGAGTTAAAAGTATGGGATAAAATTAATAAAAGGAAAAAAAAAAACTATGGTATGAAATAAAAAAAAAAATTAGGTAGAATTACTTCTAAGTCCTAAAGAAAGAAGATATTATTAGAAAGGTTCATGATTACAACCCTCAAAATATATATTCATAACTTGTTATGTGTGTGTTTTACAACCTTGAGAGACCTTTCTGAGGAATGATTCTCCCTAAGAAACTATGTATTTATTGGTTGACAGATAGTATTTTATATGTGCTGGGGTGATCGATGATTTGAACGAAGCCGAACCTCAAAAGTTCCAGCTGTAAGTAATCCACAGGAACAGTGAAAAGCCTGGGACAACTGGCTAAATTGAATGTTTGATTTAAATAAGAATAAAGATGAGTAATACTGCGTGATTAAACGAAGGAAATTATAATTTATACGAGGTTCTTGTTTGGTTATTTAAATCCAGGGTCTCTCTAGAGGGACTTCACGAGACAAACCGACCAATTTTCCAGCCGCGGAAACAGAGACCAGACGAATCCACTTGATAACCAGATTTCATAGATATATATTATAAAACACTATTTTTGCTCCAAAAACCAAATAGACTATTGTTTGCGTGTGCGCGCCTTGATGCATATGACTAATTATTTATATGTATAGAAAGAGTGCCCGGTTTCTACTGTTAATTGTCATTATAATAGGAGGGGAAACAAAATAATTAAATGAAAAGACAGATTCATGCTCAGCATCATCAGATCGATTATGAGTTCACGCGGAGACATGTCTTCCTTAACGACCATCGCATTGGATACGATTAACATAAATACGAGGTGAACACTAAATCTTAATATCTCGCAGGGCAATGTTGATGTGTGGCGCTATATATTTGGTTTGAACAAGGAAGAAGTAGTGAGGTGAAACTGCGAATAAACTAGAATTGAAAGAAAAAAAAACATTTTACCAATAAACTGAAAATTCATATATTCACAGCAAAAGCGTAATTCCGATATATCCCAGAGACCAGGGTCACTATTATTAGTTCATCGAGTGTCAATGGAATCCTGGGTTTTCAGAAAAAGTGGAAGAAACATAGTCTCTGACTTCCCTCGCTATCACACCCCTCATCACATCCCAGAACCCCGCCGGCGCATTCTCCGAACTCGGCTGGCGCTCAGCCACCATCGCCATGTTAGCTCCAGGCGGCGCCAGAGTCAGAGCGGTCAAGGGGTCGTTTTCCATTTCGAGTCCCATGCAGGGCTGCGCAGATCCCGGAGAACTAAGAGCCCTCTCGTGGGCGGCAGCAGCAGCAGCAGCTCCACCGTCCGCAGCCGCCGCACGCTGCTCCCTCACCGTCCTCTTGAGCGTGGAATTCCAGTGGTTCTTGACGGCATTATCGGTCCGACCCGGGAGGAGGCGGGCGATGGTGGCCCATCTGTTACCGTACCGAGCATGAGCGGCAATGATGGTGTCGTCCTCTTGTTGGGAAAAGGGACGGTGCTCCACGGTGGGGCTCAGCTGGTTACACCATCTGAGGCGGCATGACTTGCCGGACCTTCCCTTAATGTAGCGGCTAATCAAGGACCAGTTTCGGGGCCCGTATCGTTCAACGAGTCGAGTAAGAATGCGGTCTTCTTCTGCGCTCCAGGGGCCTTTGATTCTGTCGGGGTTGTTCGTATGGGGGTTGCTGGAAAAGGAAGAGCCAGAAGTGGAAGAGTCAGAGGAAGAACTGGAAGAGGAACATCTATTGGCGATTGGTTCCATTGAGAGTGGGACACAAGGGCAGTGTTATAGTGTTTAATTAGGAATTGAAATGAGTTTGGGAGAGGGTACTAGTAGTAAAGGCAAAGGGAATAAGGTTGGGATGGGAGTATATATAAGAGATTGGTGCATGCACGAGTGGAAGGGAGGAGGGTAAAGGTCAGGGGCAGAAGGAGGATACTTCCACGAAACAGGCTTGTGTATAGTGGGTGGGTGTATGCCTTCTTATATACTATTACGTACTACTATATACTATTTGCCTAATTGTCTCTTGTATTTTGCTTTCATAATACTATATGGTTGGTGCTTCACTGCTAGTTCTGCGAAATCAAACAGACAAACAAACACCCTCCTCCCTCTTTTCTACTCATTTCTTTTTTTCACCATTTTTGTCCTTTTCGCTATTTCATTTCTCTTCTCCCTCTTTATGTCCTGCTAGGCAAGCCCTCACTTGTCACTTCCCACTTCCCACTATATTCATCTTCCTATTATCTTTTTAAATAGTAATTTTACTTTTTTAATGCAGTTCAATCAAATTTTATGAACATTATAAAAATAATAGATTTAGGCGGCGATGAATACATTGTCACGCACATTAACTATGTAGAGTTGATTAAGATAGGGACAACTTGAATAAATCAAAAACATATTACAAAATAGATCTTATATTACCAACACAGAATTAATCCAACGGAGTAAAACACCACTAAATTCCTATAGATCCCAAGTTCGAGTTTTAGAATAAACACTTATATTGGAAGGGGTAATCAAAAATCCTGAGCCGGATACTAGCTAATAATATTAAAAAAGGGTGAATCTTATATTAAGGATGAGAGGTAACATAACAATATATATACATATATGAGGGCTACACACATATGAACGACCATCTAAGTTTTCGTTTGTTGTATATATGCAGAAATTTATAGAGACGTATATGCATGGTTTTATGTAGAATTTATCATCAAGTAGCTGTTGACGTTATACTTGTTAGCTTTGTGTGGTGGGAGGGGTAATGAATAAGGGGGGAGGGAGTTGTTGTTGTGCCTAAAAAGAAGGGTTATGGAAGAATAATAAAGAAAAAGGAAGGATGGAAGTGGGGACGAAGGAGTGGCAGAAATGTTGACTAGTGTGAGGAAGGAGGATACAGCTGGAGTGAGGCTTCAAATTCAGAGGGAGAAGGAAACAGACAGTTGAGAGAGTCGCAGAGGAGTGATTTGTTGTTAAAATAAGGAGAGGCAGCAGGCGTTGTCTGACTTCAACAGCCCCTTTCTCCACGTAGGATGGGCCCACCTCCAGCCTGGCCGAATCTCACGTGATTCATTCTGTTTTCTGCCCCTTTGACTTTCCCCCCTCGCTTCGTTCTCCTCTCCCTTTTAATAAACATGGGTGTATCCTCTGTTTTACCTATTTTTCACTCCTCTGTGTTCATTTTATGATTTCATTAACCACAGCACCAACTATATCCTCACTTCTTACGTTGTTCTCTCATTCTTTTTCCCACACTTTGAAGACGCCATATGTCATACCAATCACATGCAAAATAAACAAACAAGGATCTATAATAAAAAAGAGGTGTAGTGATCTGGGTTTACTGCCCTGCATTTAAAACAGAAAAAAGAAGAAAGAGGGTGGGGTGAGAATGAGGGAGGGCCATGTAGATTAATTAAAGGATATTTGGAGCGTAGTGAGGGTGAAGCAGTTGGGTGGTTGATGGAGGACCAAGCAGCTGGCTCCAAATCCTAACCCACCGACTCTTCTCTCCTCTTCCTTCTTATTCCTACCATAATACCACCATCCAAACGGATTTCATGTTTTTCTCACAGCCAACCCGAACAATAATCGTTCATGTTGTGCTGTGTGTTGTGGGGCCCCTCCTTCAGGTATATACAGTCATGATTTCGTCCAAGAGCTTGGAATATGAATGAACCATCTGGATCATGTTTCGCCATTACCTGGGCCCCACCCGTGCCCCCTTCCAACCCCTTTGTCGCCCCCCCGCGGGGCCCGCGCCCCATTCAATCTCTACTCTCTCGTTTTCTTATTTTAAACCCCTCCTGCTGCTTCCTCTTCCTCCACATTTTTCATTCATTCCACTGTCGAGCATTAAATGTAAACATTTTTTTAGTGGGGTATGAGGCATCCAACCCCATTAATTCTTTATTTAACTCTTACATTTAGGATATGAGAAAATATAAAATTTGAAATGCATTCAAATAGTACTTGCTTGGGCCAAAATGTGGGCAAGGACCCAATCGTCCCAATAAAGGAAAGATGGACGGGTTCTTACTTCTCAATATATCTAAAATCTAATTTTGAATTTCCCATGTCTCCGTTTAAAAAAAATTGTAGGTTGTCATGACCCCAGGCCCCAAGGATTTATGGGCCCATATTCTTAAGCCCGAACCAGGTTAAAACAACTCATTCCAAAGAAAAAGTGGGTCAGCTGGGTGGAGTCGGGAAAAACGGGCTGTCAGACTATTCAAACACGCTGCAATACTATTATTATCTGATGGGGCCCCTTGCTTTCTTCCTACAGGAAGATTCGACTAGCGAGGAAATACACTTACTGAGGATGTCATCTCACCAGAAAAAATAAATGCGTACGTAAAGCTTCTCTGATCTTAAGGTTTCACCAACTCACCAAGCTTGAAAGCTCAAGGCAGCGTGACCACTTATAGAAAGCTTGAAAGCTTCTCTGCCATGCGCTTAACGGAATACGTCGATCGTCGTCAATTGAAGTACCAGGGCCCTGTCTTTATGATTTTATGAAAGCGGTGAATAGTAAATTCTCCTGATCCATAGTTATTGACTACTGTTCACGTAATTACCAAACCCACACGCTCCTTTGATCCCCTTCAGAAAAAACGCCTGTTACAATCTTTCTGGCTCATCTCCAAATCATTAAACCGAAATTTGGTTAAAAAAGGACAGGAACTGGCAATAGGATCCGCGAAATCATGTAGGTTGAGAACTAGTTTTTTCCAGCTTACAGTTTTTTCTGGGAATTGAGTCATGCACATTAAAACACAATGAACAAAGAGAATAGCACCCACTTTTGAAGACCGGAGAAACTGATTCCTTTAATAAATATCATACTACATTAATTACCGCCTTCAAGAAGACATTAAGGAAGGGACATGTTTACATGAATTGTAGTCCTAATTATTGAACTAATAACCTAATGAGCTCTAACAAAGAAAATGCTAAACTCAGGGCCTTGAGCACCGTCTGGGTTGATCATGTACAAAGTTTCAGAATCCTTGGAACCTACCACCCTCTGAAACCTCGCCCTCATATACGTCAATTCCCCATCTGGACTTTCCTTCTCCGACGACGGACTCGGAATAACCCCGGCACCCATCGACACCCCTCTTAAATGCTGCATCACATACATCTCATCCTCACTCAACTGCTTCCTCCTTATCGAATAGCCCACTTTTCTTCCATTGCAATACACCGCCCACACAAACTCCTCCATCAGCTTCTTCTTATGCGTCTTCGTCTCACTCTCCAGCGCAATCCTCAATATGTCCGACGCCATTTCTTTGTTCAGAGCACTCGTGTACATTGGCAGCTCTACAAGGAAAAATGGCATGCAGTGAGGATCTTCTTGTATCGCCAGGCTTACCCGCCCTTTTCGGTGTCCAAAGATTGTGCCTGATGTTGCATTGTCCTTGATCATAGGCTTACGGGGTCTTCCCAGAAGTGCCACCATTTTGCAGCCAGATGTCAGCATAGGGAAGAGCTTGAACATCTTTAACAGGCCGCCGGTGGAGAACTTGCCGCCGCCGCCGCGTCGTTTCTCCCCGGACCTGTGATGGCTGTGGTGGAGCAGAGATTCTATCACTGGGTTTTCCATGGGGTAGCGGGGACTGGATTGAACAGATGACATTGTAATTATGGCATGTCATAGATACCAAAACTTCAAAAAAGAAAACAGAGCTGGTTGTGGTCTCAAGGCTCACAGAGTAGAGGGATACATATAGGGTTATAGAGATCACTTAATCGGGGTTGTGTCTCGGAATCTAATCTAGTGGGGAAGTATAAGAGGGCCTTTCAAATTACTTTAAGCGAAGAAAAAGAGACGTGATTAAAGTTTGACGTGACCAAGTTTCTGAAATAGATAGGAGCTAGAATGTGATAAGGTAAGGGGAGGCTGGACCACGAGGTGTGAATCACTGAATTGAGATTGTGGGGACGTTGAGTGAGAAAATTAATCAAAATCTTCTCAGAAAAAGGTGAGAGAGAGAATCAGAAAAGGATTATAGTTGGTTGAGTAGGCATGTGGCTCAGCATCACTTGCTTTTATTTCTGCTTTTGGAAAACCCATATCACTGATAATTATTGAGATGCAGCTCATCCTTCCCCCCCTAACGTTTATGCGCTGTGAACATGGGAAATCAATTGTGGTTCTAAGTGACTCTCACTTTCCATTGTCCCCTTTAGTTATACCTTTTTAATGTGTCAGACCATAGGTCATTCTCAATGAAGGTTGTGTTAGGCCCTAGAATTTGTCAAGGCCTCCAGTTGTACCAAGCACCCACTAATCCTACCCTTTTTCACTGTTACTCTTTGTCCTGTTATTTCAATTTCAATTTCAAACTCGTACTTCTTTGTCATCTACCCTATAATTCTTCTACAAAAACAGAGATTTTTTTACTTATGATAGAGTTCGAGATCCATCCTATCACGTAGCTTCTTCAACACCGTTTTGGATAACACGCATGCTTCCCAGTAATCTCCAAAGCCAATCTGGTAATTAGGGGGCCACCGCTAGTGGGGACCTTTCATGCGACTTGTGAAAAAGTTAAGGAGCAGTGTCGGCATCCCCATGGTACCATGTTAGGAAAATAAAAACTGCCAGCCTATGTTACATAGCAATAGCACTCTGATTTCTACAGCTCTGCTTTTCCTGCCACTCGTGTGCTTCTGTTCCAAAACTTCTAGTTGCATTATCTTTCTTGAGCTAGCTAGCATGTTTATTTATCACACTTTTTTTTTTATAAAAAAATCACTGCTTGGTCAGGATCAAATTAAAACGTTGAGGTGTTGAAAGGTTGAAATGTTTGGTAGGGGGTGAGGGGCCTCAAGCAGTGGCTTTTTCTGGTTTTTGGTTTCTGATGACTGAAACATCAAGTTAGGCTGAACTTTGACAGCATGTAAGATTGGAATCAATGAATGTTCCTAAGATCAATTACTTTCAAATCCAAATCCTTTTGTCTTTGCTTTTTCAATTATTGGTGTGGTGATTGGATCAATGATTTTGCCCCGCCTTTATTAGCTGTTCAATGTGACAGATTCAACTGCCTGAGGCTTGTTTAGAAAGATATATTTGATCTAAAACCTCTATCTGAAGAAAGCATGAAACTTGTATCTTAGCTGATTAAGATTTGACATACTTTGCTTCATACACAATCAAAACTCGTCACCCCATAATGAATAAAAAGAACTTATACTTTATAAAAAAGCTTGATGTGTCGTACTTGCTAACTTATCCGTGGGGTTACATCATCTGAAGCTCTTAAAGAGAGAGAAAAAAATAAAGCTAAAAATCATAGTGAAACTTCTGTTTGGTTTGGAAGTTAAACAGTAAGAAGGGCAGATTCTGAAAATGATGATGCCGCCTAAGTGTGTGTTCGCCTACCCTCAGAACTGTGGTTTCAGAAGCAATTTTCCGCAAATCGAGATAAAACTCCTCTCACATACTTACCTCGTAAACTATAAAAACTATTCTCCAAAAGCTAATCCGAACATACACTAAAAATCGGATATGGGTCATTAAAACAGTGATCCATTTTACTTTTAAAACCAAAAGTATGGTGAATGGAACGTGGATCATGTACATGGCACCTAGAAAAAGGTTTGAAGCAGAGAGGCCGAATCCCACCCCAGTGGTCTCATGGAAGAATTTGTTGGCTAAATCTTGCAAAACACCGTGTAATTCGAAATCCGAGTCACGTCTAAGGACGTTGTCCTTAAGAGCTATTTCGCGGCCACCGGCTGACTGGAAACGGCACTCTCTAGGATAAAACGGACTCTTCTTGTAGTCACAGGGCAAACAGAACAGCAAAATATACCCAGCCAACAAGTAGATAGAGAGAATGATAAGAGAAGGAAGAGGGAGCTCGAAGATGTCAGAGCTGGGATGTCTAAACCTTCTGTCAAGCCCTCCTTATATAGGCATGACCTTAGAGACATTGGGCAAGATTTAATCCACATAAAGGCCATTAAACCATCGGTTACACAGCAATGAATCCACATGATGAGGCAATTCCTGAACGTTGAAGAGCCATGTGAGTTTAGCAATTCAAAATGTACGTTTGGCAATCTAAAATTTGATTCATGGCCTTCAGTAGCCGAAATATCGGGGTTTCAAAATTCAAATGCCTCAAAACTGGGTTTTTCCGGTTAGCCATTTTCACAAAAAGAAAATTTGATTCATGGCCTTCTATAACTAAAATACTGGGGTTTCAAAATTTAGATGCCTCAAAATTGGGTTTTTCTGGTTAGCCATTTTCACAAAAATAAATTGTAGATTTTCCCAAAAAACATTTGATAAAAAAGTACCAAGTCAGCATTTAATTTAAGCGCAAGGGGGGAAATCGCCGGATTTCCATTATATTTACCTCTTGGTGGCCCTTTGTTGTACGCGTGAACCCACTCTTCCTCTTAGCTCATTTACTAACCCAACTTTATAAGGTATAATATATACACTAGCATTCTCTCTTTCTCAAATAATGTGAGACTTATTCCATTTGACATACCTACATGTAGCTTATATCTCCAACAGAATTCTCTTTCGACTTTTCTCCTTTAGTTACCAGATAATTTTATTTATTGAATTAAAGCCTTTTTGTTTTTGTTTCTGATTGGCTCCAGAATCGCCAGGGTTATGCATATCTTTTGTTCTGCTTCAAAGAGCAGTTGGGTTTTCTAAAACGCTATATCTAATCTCAATGCATTTGTAAATCGATCTGCATATTTTCTCCATGCTTCGTACTAATATGTCTTGTGCTTTAATTCTGCATCTGGTTCAGATCACACAACCTTGTTACCTTTGAAATGAATAACATGTTGAGTTAAACAGTGAATATAGATAGAGTAATTAAACGAGCTATAGTTGGATACTTATACAGTCAGTGACTTGCGTGATACCGACTTTGGTGTAAGCCGATGTCCGGTAGCTTTCTATTCCAAGAGAGTGGACAACAATTTTTTCACCAGTCTCACATGATTTTTCCCCGGAATATATTGTGGATTTTAACCTTTCAGAAAGCGCATGGTCTTTTAGAGTGTCAATAATTCAAAAAAAAAAAAAAGATGCTGGATATCAACCAATAAAAAAAATTATATAAATAAATAATTATATTTGAGCGTCTTTCACCTAGTAGGCTAAGAGTATGAATCCCAACAGGACCTATTTAAATCTGGGCCCCAATCATGTCATTCGGCCCTCTCTTATTTTTTCTTGGCCTGTTTTGTTTTTTTGGTCTGTTATCTGTTTTGTTTGCCACCTTGCAGAAAAAAATGGAGACACTGGAAAAGCCTTCCTTTGCTCAGCTGCATTCTTTAATTTCAGTGGATGACTACATTAGCCGCAGGCAGAATCCTTCCTTGGTATGCTTCTTCGCGTTCTACATTCCTAAATCGCAGCAAATTACACCGTTTCAGCACAAGACTTGTCGCCTTTGTTGGCACCGTAACGCAGTCGCAGCATCAGAGCTGCAAGGCAATGGCTAACGTACCAACACCACACAACAAGGATGCTACTGCACAGGCAGCTCAGAAAGAACTAATCACTGCTCCCTATGGCTCCTGGAAGTCTCCTCTCACCGCCGATGTTGTCTCCGGTGCATCCAAGAGACTCGGTGGCACCGCCGTTGACGGTCATGGTCGCCTCATTTGGCTGGAATCCCGCCCCACCGAATCCGGGTATGAGTGTTATATGTTGCTCTGTTTCTTTATCACTTGCTCAAATAAACATCGCTGGCCTAACTTTGTTATCTTTTGCAATTTAGAGTTATGGAAATAAATTGATTCAGTGATTGCGTTTCAGGAGGGCGGTCCTTGTTCGAGAGCCGGAAAAAGCAGAAGATGAGCCCACCGATATCACGCCTAAAGAGTTCGGAGTGCGAACAATTGCTCAGGAGTATGGAGGTGGTGCCTTCAGTGTTTCGGGAGATATTCTTATTTTTGCAAATTACAAGGATCAGAGACTGTACACGCAATCTATAACTTCTCAAGGTGAGCATCGTCGTCCCCAATTCTTGAAGGCCAAGTTATACCTTTTTATCTTTTAAAAAACTTCCAAACGGATTTTATTAGCAGGGCAATTGTGTCGTGTTTTTTTACTTTTTTTGAGTAGTTTTGACCTGTTGGTCAGACTCATGTTTGTTTCAATCATGTATTCCATTTCATTTCTATTAACTTTTTGTTCGGCTTATAATCGGCTTGGTCAGACTTTCATGTAACGTAATTTATACTGAAATTTTTTGGTTCGCCCCTTCCAGATGTTCCTCCCATCCCTCTCACACCAGATTATGGGGGACCAGTAGTCAGCTATGCTGATGGAGTATTAGATGCACGCTTTAACCGTTATGTCTGTGTGCGAGAAGGTAAGTTGAGAATAACTTAAGCCTTTGTCTCATACTGCTTATTTTAGAACGTTCCCACAACATCTACACCTATTAAATCACTCATTTGCTTGGTGATATATCTTTTTGGTAGATCGTCGGGAGAGCAATATAAATTCAACCACAACAATTGTATCAATAGCTCTTGGCAACAAGGATGTTCAAGGTAGTAAATTCCATGATATCCAAGTCTGACCTCTAAACTGTGTAAAATTGATTGAATACTGTGAATAGGTTTTCAGTTGCTTTCTGATGTTTCCGTTCATTATCTGATCACGATTTTGTTGTGATATTCAGAACCAGAAGTATTAGTTAGCGGAAGTGACTTCTATGCTTTTCCACGTTTTGATCCAAAAGCAGAACGAATAGCATGGATTCAGTGGAATCACCCTAACATGCCCTGGGATAAATCGGAACTATGGGTTGGTTATATTTCTGAAAATGGGTGAGCAGGAATTATATCTTAGTTGGAAGAGTTCATTTGTTTACCGAGTTGGTTCTTCTGTTGAACTGATGATTAAACATACTTTCATTACATACTTCTATTTCATTATGTGCTTTGGTTATTATATTCCCTGTTTTGAAAGGAATAGCTGATATTTTTACAGCCATTCGACTGTTTTGTGAACTCTACAATCAAACACAAACCTAAAATTTTGTTGATTACATTAAAACGAATTTTGCATTGGATATATTTTGTACTAGTCAGCCTAAAAAGTACTCCTCTGGTCCTATGTATGTTGCACTTCCAACATTTTTCACACATACCAAGGAAAACCTTAAATCTCATTAACTCCGCTATAAAATCAACAACTTTCCAACTCTACCCCCATTTAATTTACATGATACTAAATGAAAACAAAGTCAACACAATAATAAATGAAGGGTTAAATTGTACATTCACCTCAAAACTTTAATGAGTTGCCTTATAAATAGGACTACAAAAAAGAGTTTCTCTCTCCGCCTTATATATAGGACCAGAGGATTAATCACACAAGGGCTAGCATTTTGAAACTCAAGCGAACAAAAAGATTTCAAAATAAAAGATTCCGCTTCACTTAGTATGTGTTTAGAAGGCTCTTGAATCTAATGAGTTTTCTCTGAAAGGCTTTTCTTTTGCTCATTGTGCCATTCCTTTTGCTTCTTTTTTTTATTGGAATTGTCGTCTTCAAATTCTGTTTGACAGCCTTTTCAAATTCTTTATCACAGTTGGTGACAGTTTTCTATTCTATGCTTGTCATGTTTCAATTTGAAGGTTAATCATATTAAGATTCCATGCAGAGAGATCTATGAGCGCAGCTGCATTGCTGGTGCTGATCAATCGCTTGTGGAGTCAGCAACTGAACCCAAGTGGTCCCCTGATGGTATAGAAATTTGCCCCATTAACATAAGTAATTAAGTTTGTAATTATGTTGGCTACCCACGCACACTCTTGATGCATAACTGCATATCAATGTTTTTAGAGATGTGTGCTGCTCTCAATGGATGTTATGAATTTATGCATACTGTTACTGTGTTCTTAAGATTTTTGTTGACTCCAACTAGAAAATTTGCGATGATCTTAGCCTTCTAATTTTTAAGTCAAACAATTATTTAATAATTGTAATTATGCAGGGGAGCTATTTTTCATTACTGATAGGGGAAATGGCTTTTGGAATCTCCATAAATGGGTAAATTTCTTTATCTTATTATTTCTGCAACATTAACTATAAATATTAGCTTCCATTATGTTTCTCTTTTCAACAGTTTTGGATGTACATTAAAATTGTGATTTTAGTACTTGTACAGAAATAAAATGGTAAATTGAAAAGTATTATTCTTTTAGGCTTTTAACATAAAATTTTTAAAGCCAACCTTGTGTGCTTCCACTTACCGGCTATATTTATTGGTTTTGACCAAGTAGAGTTTCTAATAGGTTTAATTTATTCCTCTTGACAATCATGGTCAGTTTGAAATCTGCTAAATTAACATTTTATACATTATATTATTGATTACTTACGTGCTATGTTGTTCCCGTTACTGAGTTTGAGTACCTAATTGTTAAACAATACAGCTACAAATGCTCGCTGTTGATAATTTGCTTTTCCAAGTATAATAATCTGTTTCGTTTCTGCTTTTCTTAAACACCACATTGATTAGACAATTGTGGCAAAAATCGTTGTTGTATTAACATATTCTCTGGTTGGACATACAATAATCATTAATGAATTTACTGATTCATTCTGTTTTGGTTGTGTTTTAATTGGCCACAGATTGAATCTGAGAATAAGGTGGTGCCTGTTTATTCTTTGGATGCTGAGTTTTCAAGGCCATTATGGGTTTTTGGTACAAATTCTTATGAATTTATTCAGAGTGATAAACAGAGAAATTTAATTGCTTGCAGTTACAGGTGATTTCTAGATTGCTACTTTCTTGCCATTTTCTTTTCATCTTCCGGTTTTATAGTTGGTTGGCAAATGTTATCAATTATAGCTCATCTAAGGTTTTTGGTTGTGTATATAGGCGACAGGGGAGGTCATATCTTGGAATTATTGATGGTGTGGAAAGCTCAAAAATTACTGTGCTTCATATCCCTTTCACAGATATTGATAACATTGTAATTTTTTAAATTTTTTCTTCGTTTTTTTGCTTCTTTTGGTTTGTCTAAAAGTTTTTAAGGTGGTAACCCAAAAATAATATGACACGTCATTGCAGACTTCAGGAAAAGATGGCCTATATGTAGAGGGAGCATCTGCAGTTCATCCATCATCGGTGGCCAAGGTGCTGCCCCCTTGCTCTCCTTTTCAATGTCTGAGTTATCTCAATGCCCCTTATACATCTTGCTTTTCAGGTAGCTTTGGATGATCAGAAGTCAAAAGTTGTCAACTTCAATATAGTCTGGTCCTCCTCACCAGACAGTTTAAATTATAGTTCATACTTCAGCAAGCCAGAGTTGATTGAATTCCCCACTGAAGTTCCTGGTCAAAATGCCTATGCCTACTTTTATCCACCCTGCAATCCTATTTATCAAGCCAGCCAAGGGGAAAAGCCTCCTTTGTTATTGAAGAGCCATGGTATTTACTCTTAGTCCTGTATCAGGATTAATCTTCAATTTCATATTCTCATTTATCACTGACATGTTATAGAGGCCAGAAGAGAACATTTCTTCATGAACCAGAGATCATGTGTAGTTTCATTTCACGTGATTACTTAAAGAGGATATGATATCCTCACTGATTTAATTGTAAAACTATGAATAATTATGTGCATTATGAGGTTCATGAGTGTATTGTAAAGGGAAGTAGTAGTAGTGATGCATCACCTTTTTTTTTTTTTGGATATTGTTAAATATGTGGTAGCTTTGGTTTATTGCACATTCTCCTTTATTTTTCCCTCTAGTCAGTACTAACAGTTTTGCAGACTTTGAGCAGATAGTGTTTTTTTTTTTTTTTGGTTTCTCTTTACAATTACACCATAAATCTTCTCAGTGGATGGTGTACCAGTATTGATGTCATTTTATGATTATTGTATGCCAAGTTTTATTTAAATTTAAGGAATACAAACAATATGAACTCTCTGATAAATTAATGGACTGAAGGGATATCATATATGCCTAGAAACTTATTACAATTTGAATGTGATATATATAGAGCTGGTGAAGTTTTGTAAGTGAATCAAATTCAAGTGAAAAATATTAGATTACCTGATCATCATGCTTATTGCGCTTTTCCACTGTTAGAGAACCTGCCAGGTGAGGTTCGTATAGTATTTTGGCTGAGTACATAAGCTATAGTTATATTCATGATTTTTCATGGAATATTTTAGGAGGACCTACTGCTGAAACACACGGTGTTTTAAATCTTAACATTCAGTACTGGACCAGTCGAGGCTGGGCATTTGCAGATGTTAATTATGGTGGAAGCACTGGTTTGTTTCCCTCCTTGGCTACAAAATTATATTCTTGACATGTTTGAGGCGCACGGTTTTTACAAGCCTTGTTGCTTTTGGCTTTTTTCCCTGATTGAGTTCGTATTACATATGACCCTTTGAATGTCTTATGGAATATGTGTTTGGTCTGATAAGAATGTCATTTGGAAGGTTATGGCAGAGAATATCGAGATAGACTTTTGGGTCGCTGGGGAATAGTTGACGTTGATGACTGTTGCAACTGTGCTAAGTATTTGGTAAGCATGTTGTGCATTCAGGTCTTGCCTAGGTTCTGCTATATGGATTTTCTGGACGAGTAGTCTTATCAGTGATTTCTTATCCAGGTGGAGAGTGAAAAGGTAGATGGGGACCGACTTTGTATTACTGGGGGCTCTGCTGGTGGGTATACCACCTTAGCTGCTCTTGCTTTTAAAGACACATTTAAGGCTGGGGCTTCTTTGTATGGTGTAAGTTCTGTAAATAAGCTTATTTGTTTTAACTAATGATTTGTCTCTAATTTATTTTTTAAATATGGAAAACTAGCACATGCTATAGGTTTATGACTTGTCAGCGATTAACATTAGTTTGATGTCGAACAAGTTGTTGTGTTTTGTCATTAGATAAGAAGGAATTCAACAACATTGGATAATAACGATAAAAGAAGTTCTTCATATTCTTAATCTTATATGTTGGGCGGGCCTATTACTCTAATTCGGAGTTAGCTTTCTGAGGAATGATTTTGCTGAAACTTGTGATTGAGAATGCCATAATAGCATAGTTAGCTTGCAAATTAGTGGTGGTATATCTATCTATCTTACAATTTTCCTGTAGTATTAAGTGAATGTTTTTGTTTCCCTTTTCCATGGTTGTCTTGGTGTATAATAAATAAAATAAAACCCTACTCTTGAAAACAAAATTAGGAAAGGAAAATTTACAATGAATACAAGTAGACTTCATTGCAACTTTGGAATTTTTTGTTGCTTTATATGTGCGCGCGCGTGTAAATTGGTTATGATTTAACAAAGTACTAGTCTTATTGTACTAAGGGATTAATGTCAATTAATCTCTGAAACAGGTGGCCGATCTGAAAATGTTGAGTGCAGAGACCCATAAATTTGAATCATATTACATCGATAATCTTGTTGGTAAGTTTTAACAATACCATCTTAAGGTACCAATCTGTGTTTCTTCTTACATATTTAGCGTTCAGTTAATCGCTTAAATGATTGCAGGAGATGAAAAGCAACTCTTTGAGAGATCCCCAATCAACCATGTAGAAAAATTTTCTTGTCCCATAATTTTATTTCAAGGATTGGAGGACAAGGTTAGCAACAACACGATTATTATTTCCTCCCTATCAATGTCTAGAGATTAAGGTCGGCGCATTCGTGAATTTTATTCAATGACAATGAAAAATCTATATTCTACATGTCGCAGGTGGTGCCCCCAGATCAAGCTCGGAAAATTTACCAGGCGTTGAAGGAAAAGGGAGTGCCTGTGGCTCTTGTTGAGTATGAAGGAGAACAACACGGTTTCCGAAAGGTAAATGCTGATTTACTTATTAATTGTCTAATTATGTGGGAAACAATAGCTGTGTATGCATATAACAATGGGATGAATGCAGGCTGAAAACATAAAGTTTACACTTGAACAACAAATGGTGTTCTTTGCACGGTTGATTGGACACTTCGAGGTTGCCGATGCTATTACACCTATTAAAATTGATAACTTTGACCAATAATGGGTCTCCAAAAGGTGAAGGAGCATGCTGGCTTTCCTGAGTACTCTTTTATAGAAACAAGTCTTGTATTGGATTTTATTGTTGGGAGATGTCATACTTTGCTGAAGGTATCCATCAGTGTTTGTTGCTATGATGATGAACAATTTTTGTCGCTGCTGAAGGTTCGGAGTCAAGATTTTGTTAATCATACAGATGAAACTAGTGTAATAAATATGATATACTGTATACTTCTAAAGCTCTGACGTGGATGACTCCTACAAATGAATCGATTCGTATTCACGGAATTTATGGCCAAAAGAAAAAACTATTACTTACAAAATTACGTAAAGTAAAATTGCATGGACTGTATAGTATAGTGTATACATGGGCGAATGGAAAGCGGCCCATGGGCATGTCCCATTGAAAATGGGCAATTGCAGAAAGGCTGAGCCTCACCCTATTGATATCTCAAAAGAATTCTCGTCCGTCTCTTTTTTTTTTTTTTTTGGGGGGGGGGGGGTGGTGTTTAAAATCTTTAGCTTGGGTTGCAAGATAATCGGCTCCAGAAATTGCCAGAGTTATTCACATCTTTGGATCTGCTTCAAAGGGCAATTGGGTTTCCTAAAGGAAGGAAGGAATAAAAATGAGTTTTTTTTTTTTTTTTTTTTTTTGCTTAAAGGGCTGTTTGGCATAAGGGGAGGAGGGAAAGAGAGGGAAAATAAAAATTTTATAAGTTTAATTTAAAGAAATTGAAAAAATGGGTTTATAAAAATTTAATAAAGATAAAATGTAACATTAAAAAGTATGAAAAATTAATTAAAAATTATAAGCCCCGTTTCTCTAATTTTTTTTAATTCAACTTATAAAAATTTTCCTTCCCCTCCCCTCTAAACCCCTTGCATCAAACAAACCCTACATTTAACATGGCAATGACACACTAGTTCTCTCTCACTCTCTCCCCACTTGTCAAATTCTTTCGCAAGTTCATAATATAAAACCTAATTGACTAACTTGAGTAGATTTAAGAGAGTTAAGTTATTTAATATATACTACCTCTAGTCCTAAATATAAAACCCAATTAACATTTTTAGGGAGAGTAAGAAAGCTAATTAAATTACTTTAAATTATTTATATTTATTTTTTCTCCAAAATAATTTGTCTAATTTATAAATTGATATATAATTTAATTAGACACAACATATGACATGATTAAGTAATTTATTTAACTTCTTTAATCTTTCCAAAAAAATCAACTGAGTTTTATATTTTGGATAAGAGATTATATGTTTTTACTAAAACGCCTTAATCAATTTCCTTAATTATCTTTCTCTCTCCTTACTTGATTATTATTGATACTTGATAGAGCATCAATTTGATTAATTTGAGAAAAATTAATAAATATACAAAATATATCTTACATTTTAAAACTAAGATCAATTTCTCAATTAAATCCTACGTTATAATTTGGAGAAGCACTATGACTTTAACCGCGGGAAGAACAAAATGCGAGTTTTAACGTAGTTGGCGTACCTTCGGCCAAAAAAAAAAAAAACAAAACATAGTCAGCAGACCTTCCTTTTTTTTTTTTTTTTTGTACAAATAGTTAGCATACCGTGCTGTTAAGAAAGCAAGAAGAAGCAGAAATGCAAAAAAAAAAAAAAACAAGGATCAGGCCTATTTCCTTCTGGGCCTTAAATCAAGTCATTGAGACTCCATGCGTTTTTAATTTTTTTCTTTTATTTTTTCAGCCAAGTAAGGTCAACACTGAACAGTGAAACTCAACAGATCATCTCTCTTGAAAGTTAAAAGGCTGCCGCTGGTGTACTTCTGCTAGTTCAGTTTCCTTAATCGCAACAAATTCCATCATTTCAGAACAAGAGTTGTCGCCTTTGTCTGCACCATAACTCAGTCGTAGCTCGAAGTTGCGAGGCAATGGCTACCATACCAACCTCTGCGCACAGCAAGAATGCGGCTCAAGAAGAACCAATCACTGCTCCCTATGGCTCCTGGAAGTCTCCTCTCACCGCCAATGTCGTCTCCGGTGCCTCCAAGAAGCTCTGTGGCATGGCCGTTGACGGCCACGGCCGCCTCATTTGGCTGGAATCGCGCCCAACTGAGTCCGGGTACAATATTGTTATATGCTTTCTGTTTCTGGATCATCATTTGTTAATGTAAATCTCGCAGATCTAAGTGCGTTATCTTTTGCAATGTAAAGTTGTAAAAATAAATGGTTTCGAATCTCGATGATTGTGTTTCAGGAGGGTTGTCCTGGTTCGAGAGGCGGAAAAAGCTGGAGATGAGCCGATCGATATAACTCCTAAAGAGTTCCTAGTGAGAACATTGGCTCAGGAGTATGGTGGTGGGGATTTCACTGTTTCGGGAGATATTGTTATTTTCGCAAATTACTCTGATCAGAGACTCTACTCGCAATCTTTAAGCTCTCTCGGTGAGCATCATCTTCCTCATCCTTCAAACTCAAGTTATATTTTCATTTTTCTTCCTTTCTTTTCTTTTCGTTTCTTTCGTTTTTTTTTTTTTTTGTTCAAATAAAGATTTCATCATCAGGGCATTTTTTGCCGCTTTTGACCTGTTGCGAAGTCTTAAATATGTTGGTGTCTGCACCCTTTTCATTTGACACCAATATTTCAATCCGAGGTAAAAAACTTTAAAATTTTAATAAAATGCCTTCACTCCTTAATAATCATAATTATTACTAGGAAAAATAGGAGAAAAGTCCCTATTGTACACATGGAGTGCTAATATTTTGATTTAGGTGATTCTCACCCATAAAAATATTGTAAGGAGTAAATGTAAGTCTTTACCATACATTTTTTCAATATTTCATGTTAATCAATCCCTTACAATTGAGCCTGTGTGAATGCACTAAAAGTTTTTTTTTTTTTTTTTTTTTGCGAGAGTTATTTTTAATTGGGCTCTACAATGCTTTAGTAATTTATAAGACTTACATTACTTACAAAGTTTTCATATATTAACGTCAAATTTTGAAATTTTAGTGTGAAATTCTTACATCCATATGTATTTATTGTTATTTTTTTATGTAAAATGTTGGAAATTCAATTACAATTTTTTCACATATCAATATCCAATTTTTGGAGTCGTTAGTATGAAATGACAAAAGCTTTGAAAAATTTGATGTTCTCCCACAATTTATTTAAACTAAAGTATATTTTCAGTCTTTTAAGTTTTATATGAGGTATATATTTGGCCCTTTAACTTTATAAAGCATGTTTTTAGTCCCATAATTCTAACATCGTTAATGTTAGTAACAAAAAATGCTGACGCGGTAAACTCAAGTGAAGACAAATAGCATTTAATTATACAAATTTTATATTTTTTCAATTTACCCATATTTTAAATTTAAGCTTAATTGCATTTAATTACACAGTCACCATTTAAGTTTGTTCAATCATCATTTGAGTTTGCATTTTCCGTTAGTAAAATTAACGGTCTAGAATTATAGGACTAAAAGTATATTTTTTAAAGTTATGGGACCAAAAATATACCTCATATAAATTTAAAGGGAAAAAAATGCTTTAGCCATTTATTTATAGTTGTATAATAAATTGTGATTGATTTTTCAAAATTTAACATGAAAAAATTGATAATTTATAATTGTAGATATTACTTCCTAGGTAAAAAGACAGAAAAATGCCATCAAAGTTGGTAAAAGATAAATAAGTACGCTGGATTATAATGATTTCAAAGGGACTGATTTGAATTTTAAAATATTGCAAAATTTGAGAAATTACCTAACTACCCTTAACTTTTTTAAATAAAAAATCCTCAACTCTTGCTTGTCGCTAGAGCTCTAATATTTTTTTTTTTGAATTAAAGTCATCAATATAAATATTTAAGTTGTTAATAGCGATACTAAAATAGTAAACGGTGGTCTAATATATTTTTTTTAGATTTTTCAGACAAAATTTGTTAATATAGATACTTAAGTTGTTAATAGCGATATACAACTTTAGTATCGCTATTAACAACTTTTGCCTGATAAATTCAAAAAAATAAAAAAAACCGCTGGAGCTCCTATGAAAATTATTAAGAAATATTCAACAAATATCCCATTTATAGCTTTAATATCGCTATTAATAACTCAAGTATCAATATTGATGACTTTTCCTTGAGAAATTCAAAAAAAAAAAAAAATTAGATCGCCAGAGGTCTGATGAAACTCATGAAAGTTATTAGGAAATACTCAATAAATACCTCGTTTATAAATTTAGTATTATTATTAACAACTCAAGTATTAATATTTTTTTTTTTTTTGCCAACACACTCAAGTATCAATATTAATGATTTGTGCATAAGAAAATAAATAAATAAATAAATAAATAAATAAATATATATATATATATATATTAGGCCGCCGTTATAACTTTAGTATCGCTATTAACAACTCAAGTATCAATATTGACGACTTTTCCTTAAGAAATTCAAAAAAAATTTTAGACCACTAGAGGTTCGATGAAAGTTATTAGGAAATATTCAACAAATACCTCATTTACAACTTTAGTATTGTTATTAACAACTCAAGTATCAATATTGATGACTTTTACATGAGAAATATATATATATATATATATATATATATATATATATATTAAACCACCATTATAACTTTAGTATCGCTATTAACAACTTAAGTATTTATATTGACAACTTTTGCCTGAAAAATTCAAAATCCGATAGCCAATCACTGGCTAGGACATCGAAGCTCTGGTAACGGTCGCCGCCACCAGTCACCGGAGCTTGAGCTCTGGTGGTCAGCAAGGGGTTGGTGATTTTTATATTTAAAAAAATTAAAGGTAGTTAGACAATTTTTCAAATTTTATAACATTTTAAAATTTCAAATCAGTCCTTTGAAATTAGTAAAATTCAACATACTTATTTATGTTGTACTAATTTTAATGATATTTTTTGTCATTTTCCTTTCTTCCTGTATCTAGGACCTATTTCATAATTTAACATGAAAACTCAAATGTTGAAATTTGTTTATCCAAATAAAAATGAAATTAATGTATTGATGTCAAAGTCTGATTGACTCATTCCCCTTTTCATTGGCAGATGTCCCTCCCATCCCTCTTACTCCAGATTATCGGGGACCCGAATTCAGCTATGCCGATGGAGTATTTGATGCCCGCTTTAACCGTTACGTCTGTGTTCGAGAAGGTACGCTGAGAATGAATTTAAATCAGCAGAAAAACCTTTAGAGCCGTTTGGTTTAACTCCATTATATGCCTGGAATGGTAATCACGATTGCATTACTAAAAAAGGAGTGTTTGGTTGCTCTTTAGCATAGTAATAGGATTTACTATGATAATGATGATTACTAAAAAATTAGTAATCCTCATTTATACCTCCCTATGGAATCCTTATTGCCATCCCATTACATGTTAAAAAAATTTAATTTATCCTTTAGTTTCTTGTTTTTTATGTTTTTGTTTTATTTATCTCATTTCACTTGCCCCATCACGTCACAACTGCCACCGACACTACATCCTCCTCCTCCACCACTATCACCTCCACCCCTACCTCCTCCACCGCCGTCACCTACACCCCCTACCATTACCACTATTTCCTCCTCCTTCATTACTGCAGCCGCCACTCCCACCCCCACAGTTGCCATCGTCGTCACTACCTCCTCCTTCAACCCCTACCACCACCACTATCTCCTTCAACGTTGCCACTGCTGCAGCCACCCATTCACTGCCGCCGCCGCCGCCGCCACCACCTCCTCTTCCTCCACTGCCTCAGCCACCAGCCCTTCTCCTCCGTCGCCGCCATCATCCGCCCATTGCCACTGCCATTGTTGGAGCCACCTGTCCACTGCCGCCTCCGCCACTGGCCACCGCCGCCGCCGCCGCCTCCTCCTCCTCCATCCCCGCCGCCGCCAGCTTTGAACTATTTTTTCTATAAAGATTATATTAAGGGTGAAATAAATTTTGTGTAATATATTAATTTTAAATAATTGTTAAAATATTAACTCATTGCATCTTACTTAAAAATCAAATCAAACATCATCCTTGTAATTACCATTACATCACGTTACGGGTGTAATAGGATCAAACCAAACTGCCCTTACTCTCTACTGCTATTGAATGTTCCCACAACATATACACCTATTGATTAAATCACTCTTTTATTCGGTGATAAATATTCTTGGTAGATCGTCGGGAGAGCAATATAAATACAACCACAGCAATTGTATCAATATCTCTCGGCAAGGATGTTCAAGGTAGTAAATTCCATTTTACTTCTAAGCCTAACTCTATAAATTCCATTTCTGGTTGCTTTTTGATGTGTTTCCATTCATTATCTGATCAAGTTTTTGTTTCATGTGCATAACTTTGTTGTGACATTTAGAGCCAGAAGTGTTAGTTAGCGGAAGTGACTTCTATGCTTTCCCACGTCTTGATCCAAAAACAAATCGAATAGCATGGATTCAGTGGAATCACCCCAACATGCCATGGGATAGATCAGAACTCTGGGTTGGTTATATATCTGAAAATGGGTGAGCAGGATTTTATATACTAGTTGGAAGAATTCAGTTTGTTTACCATGTTGGTTCACTTATTGAACTGATGACGAAACATACTTTCACTGTGCAGAGGGATCCACAAGAGCAGGCGCATTGCTGGTGGTGATCCTTCGCTTGTGGAGTCTGTAACTGAACCCAAGTGGTCCCCTGATGGTATCCAAACTTGCCTTGTTAAAATAAGTAATTAAGCATGTAATTATTTTGGCCACTCACACTTTTGGGGCATAACTACATATCATTGTTTTTAGAGAACTAGAAAATTTGCTTTGATCTAAGCCTTCTAATTTTTAAGTCTTTTTTTTTTTAAAAAAATAATTTTGATTGTGCAGGGGAGCTCTTTTTCATTACCGATAGAGAAAATGGCTTTTGGAATCTTCATAAATGGGTGAGTTACTAAATTTCTTTTTCCTATTACTTTTACAGGACATTAAATATTGGCTTCCATTACCTTATTCTTTTCAACATTGATAAACACCCATTTATTACCTGAAGATTAATTTTATCTTGTTAAGAGTGTAATGATATTAGTATTCCCCCCCCCCCCCTCCGAGGTTGATAATGGTAGATTAAAATTGTGACCTACCTACTGTACGAAAATAGAACAGAACATCGAAATGTATTGTGTTTTCACGTAAAATTTGGAGAGCCAATCTTGTGTGCTTCCAATTACCAACTATTTTTATTGGTTTTGACCAAGAAGAGTTTCTAATTGGTTTTTTTTTCTTCCTTTTAAAAATCTTACAGGTTTGAAATCTGCCAAATTAATCTCATACGATATCTTGTCAATTGTTTCTATGATATGTTGTTCCTGTTACGTGGTTTGAGTACCAAGTTGTTTACCAATATAATGCTACCTGTTAATACTTTAGTCACCCAAGTATGATCATCTATTTCATATTTTATTATCTTATAGTGCGAATAGACAATTGTGGCAAAAGTTGATTTGCATGAACATGTTCTCTTGTTGGACATGCAAGTGCAGCAACCGTTAAGGAATTTATTGATTCTTTCTGTTTTTGGTTTTCTTTTTATTGGCCACAGATTGAGTCCGAGAATAAGGTTATGCCTGTTTATCCTTTGAATGCTGAGTTTACAAGGCCATCATGGGTTTTTGGCTTGAATTCTTATGAATTTATTCAGAGTGATAAACAGAAAACCTTGATTGCTTGCAGTTACAGGTGATTTCTAGATCGTCACTTGCTTGCCATTGTTTTTTCACCATTCCTTTTATAGTTGGTTTGCAAATGTCATCAACTACAGTTGATTTAAGGTTTTTGGTGTGTATATAGGCAAAAGGGGAGGTCATATCTTGGAATTATTGATGATGTGGAAAGCTCAACAATCATAGTGCTTGATATCCCTTTCACGGATATTGATAACATTGTAATTTTTAAAGTTGTTTCTGTATTTTTCTCCTTCGTTTTGGTTTATCTAAAAACTGTTAAGGTGGTAACCCAATAACACTTTGAGACCTACAATCATGCCAATGCAGACTTCTACAAAAAATGGCCTATATGTAGAGGGAGCATCTGCAGTTCATCCATCATCAGTGGCCAAGGTGCTGCCCCCTTGCCCTCCTTTTCAATGTCTGAGTTATTTCAATGCCTCTTATACCCACTTGCTTTTCAGGTAGCTTTGGATGATCAGAAGTCAAAAGTTGTTGACTTCAATATCGTGTGGTCCTCCTCACTGGATAGTTTAAAGTATAGTTCATACTTCAGTAAGCCAGAGTTAATCGAGTTCCCCACTGAAGTTCCTGGTCAAAATGCCTATGCCTATTTTTATCCACCACACAATCCTACTTATCAAGCCAGCCAAGGGGAGAAGCCTCCCTTGTTATTAAATAGCCATGGTATTTTCTCTTAGTCCTGTATCAAGAGTAATCTTATTCAATATCTTATTATTCTAATTTATCATTTACATATCATACAGGCTAGACACTAGAGAGGGTGTTTCCTCGGGAACCAGAAGTCATTTGTGGTTTCATATCATGTGCTTACTAAGAATAGATATGATATCCTCCCTGATTTAGCAGTAAAACCATCATAAACTGTGTCACCAAAAACAAAATCATAAATTGTGTGTATTATGAAGTTCACGAGTGTATTATAAAGGGAAGTAGTAGTGCTTCACAATTTGTATTTTCATTTGGTATTGATATTGTTAAATACATGTATGTAGGTTTGGTTTATTGATGCTCTTTTATTTTTCCCTCTAGTTAGTGCCACTGTCAGTGAACATGCCAAGTGAGGTTCCTAAAACATTTTGACTGAGTACATCAGCCATATAAATGCAAGATATTTTATTGATTATTTTAGGAGGACCAACAGACGAAGCACGTGCAGTTTTAAATCTGGGCATTCAGTACTTCACCAGTCGAGGTTGGGCATATGCAGATGTTAATTATGGTGGAAGCACTGGTTTGTTTCATTCATTAACTACAAAATTATGTTCTTAGTTCTTAAATACATTATCTTTTGGATTATTTTCTCCGTGTTCAAAGCTGATAGTTTTTCACATTTGTTTTTTTTTTAATTGAATTCCATTACAAATGACCTATTGAATGTTTTTTGGAATTTGAGTTTGATCTGATGAAATCATTATTTGGTAGGTTATGGGAGAGAGTACCGAGAAAGACTTTTAGGATCCTGGGGCATAGTGGACGTCGATGACTGTTGTAGCTGTGCTAAGTATTTGGTAATTACTTTGTGCATTTAGCTCTTGCCTTGATTCTGTTGGATGAAGAGTTCTGATCTCATTGATTTGTTCTGCAGGTGGACAGTGGCAAGGTTGATACGGAACGATTGTGTATCACTGGGTGCTCTGCTGGTGGATATACCACCTTAGCTACTCTTGCTTTTAAAGACACATTTAAGGCTGGATCTTCTTTGTTTGGTGTAAGTGCTGTGAATAAGTTTATATATTCTGGCTAATGATTTCAGTCTTCTAATTTATTTTTTAATTAAAGGGTATTTTTGCTCGTAAACTATTCTCTCTGGCGCGCTTGGTATTCTAAATTATCAAGTTGTGTAATGTCATCCTTGAAATATTAAAAGGGTGCAATGTTGCACTTTCATTGAACATCCAATATTTTGACCAGGAAAATTATGGAAAAGGCCCCAAAAAATTATAAATAAGTATTCTATAAGAAAATTAATACCAATTAAGCCCTAAAAAATACAAATAAATGCTAAGAGTCTAATGTTATTTTTTTACCAATGATACGTTACTTTTTTTTTGTGGGGGGGGGGGGGGGCTATGGTGCCGGGTGCAGATTCGAGAATACTTCATAGTATATTTGCTTCTTAGCCCTATTTATATAAATTGGTTATAATTTCCATAGTAGTATTGTTCTTATTGTAATATGGGATGAATGCCAATTGGTCTCTGAAACAGATAGGTGATCTGAACTTGTTGCAAGCAGAGGCTCCTAAATTTGAATCCCATTACAATGATAGTCTTGTTGGTAAGTTAACAATATCGTCTTTGAGGTATATAAGTCAATTTTTTTGGGCGTATTTAGCGTAAAGGCAATCCCTTAACTGATTGCAGGAGGTGATAAGGAATGCTTTGAAAGATCCCCAATCAACCATGTTGACAAATTTTCTTGCCCCGTAATTTTATTTCATGGTTTGGAGGATAAGGTGAGCAATAATGCAATTATTATTTACTCCCTTCAATATCTAAAGATTAAGGTTTGGCATATTCATAAATTTGCCATAAATATTCAACAACAATGGAAATTATATTCTATTTCTACCTCCACCAATGTTACTTAGTCGGTTCTAAATCCAAGTAAACAAGGAAGGTCACGTTAGGCTCTCAGGCCTCAAGTAAAACTTTGTTAGATCCTTTGGAAGCATTTAGTAGAAAGCATATTGTGCTTGTTGCAGGTCGTGGCTCCAGATCAAGCTCGGAAAATTTACGAGGCAGTGAAAGGAAAGGGTGTGCCTGTGGCCCTTGTTGAGTATGAAGGAGAACAACACGGTTTCCGAAAGGTAAATATGCTGATTTACTTATTGATTATCTATTTATGTGGGAAACAATAGCTATGTAATAAGTATATAACATTGGGGGATGAATGCAGGCTGAAAACATAAAGTTTACACTCGAACAACAAATGGTTTTCTTTGCACGGTTGATCGGACACTTCGAGATTTCCGATGACATCACACCTATTAAAATTGATAACTTTGATCCCTAATGGGTCTCCTAAAGGTGATGATGCTTGCTGGCTGGGTTTACTTGATGAATTTTAGGTCAGGTAATTGAATGGGAGGTGTCATACTCTGCTGATCACTGTTGGTGGCTATGTGAGGATGAGAAATTCTTTTTTTTTTTTTTTTTCATTTGAAGGTTTGGACTTTGGAGTCAAAATTTTGTCAATCATACAGATGAAATTAGTGTAATAAATATGATATGCCGTACTGCATGCTCCTAAAGCTTTAACGGTGACGACGCCTGCAAACAAATCAATTTATATATACGGAATTTATGGCAGGAAAAAAAAACTCGTATTTACAAAATTAGAAAAAGCAAAATTGTATTTGCGGTAGTGTATACATGGTGAACGGAAAAGCGGCTCATGGGAGTCATGGGCATGGCCCATTGAAAATGGCTAGTGGCCGCAAGGCTGAGCCCCACCCGAGTTTTCTCTAAAAGACAATTTTTGCCAAAAAAAAAAAAAAAAACAATCTTGTCCCTTCTCTTTTAGGGCTTGTTTGGTCTGAGGGAAGGGGAGGAAAAATGGGCGGAGGGAAAATTTTTTTGAGTTGAATTTAAAAAAATTAGAGAAGTGGGATTAAAAATTTTCAATTAATTTTTCTTACTCTTTTATCTTATATATTCTCTTTATTAAAATTTTATTACCCCACTTCTTCAATCTTTTAAAATTCAACTCATAAAAATTTTCCCTCCCCTCCCTTCCCCTCCAAATCCCTCACACCAAACAGACCCTTAAGAAAATCTATAGCAAACTAGCACGGTGTTGGATCCAATGAAAGAGGCTAATCCCTCATAATATGGTGAATTAAAGTTTGAATTCTTGTTGGAAAGAGTGTTTATATTTAGTGCCGGACAGTGCTTCGAACAGAATCGCCTCCAATAAAAGGATATTTGTATTTAGGTAAAAAAAGCAAAGAGAGATTACAGACACAGAGTATTGAAGGTGATGAAGATTTCCAATACGAGGATCATATATTGGTGCCCAAGATTACAACATAATATTGCAGCAGTTGAACATAACTATAACTTCCGAAGAAGTCCAATGGGCCCCCCACTTCATGGGTCCAATGACTTGTAAATACTCAATAGAGAGAGTGAGCATACAAGTAAAGCTTGTCCTACAATGGTATGACAGTAAAAAAAATGAATAAGATGAATAATCCTAAAGATGCTAAAAGAAGAATATACCAAGTATTATCAGATTATGTCAATCATAAATGTAATTATTGTGCCAACTGAGAAAGGAGAGAATAAGATTATGAAGAACCTTTGGTACATATGAATAACCTATGGTAATTGCCAATTGTTATGGAAGTATATACCAACGAAGAAGAAGACAAGCAGATAGGGTAAGGTGGGAGAAAAAGAAAAAAGTAGAAAGCAAAAAAGAAGAACAAGACAAGGAGATAAGATAAGGTGGAAGAAAAGGTAAGAAGACAAGAAGAAGGATGAGACAACTATACAATAATATAAAGAAGACAAAAAGAAGAACAGGATAACTATGTAATAATAATGTAATTCATAATAATATATTTAGAATTAGGAATACTCAGCTCTATATAAAACCATACAAACTCTCTTAAAAGGTATGATATTCCTTACATTTAAGCCCTTTATTTTCTAATTGGCTCTAAAATTGCCAAGAGGTATGCATGGCTTTTATGTGTTTCAGAGGGCAATTGGGTTTTCTAAACATTAAACACTTGTTATCATCTTGATTCTAGATTTCATATTGTTAGATAATATTGCTTTATGATTTATTATTCATTATGAATTATTTCCTTTGTAATTCTGTGCTATGGTCCTTAGCTAGAACACGTGTAATGCTGAGATTGTATATAGTGTAATATTCCCTAGCATATACTATTAGGGTAAGGACCACATGTATTCTTTGATGACTATATAAAGCAATGAGGGCTGAGCATTGATTATTGCCTCCCTTTACACTATCTTTTCATCCAAATTCCTTCTCGGTATCAGAGCAGAGAAAAGAATGTCTTCGTCGTCTTCCTCTGCTACATCTGTGCTGTCGTCACCCGCCGTCAAAGCTTATGGACTATTTAATTCATCCAGTCAAACCACTAATATTAAACTTGACCGTGGAAACTTTCTTGTGTGGGAGTCAGTTGTTCTTCCACTGATTGAAGGCAATTGCCTTGAGTCTCATGTCGATGGCACAAGAGTCGCACCACCTCGCTTTCTTCCTGGAGGAGCTGGAAACATTAATCCTGAGTACTTGGAGTGGAACTCAGTAGATAAAATGTTGATCGGATGGTTGCGAAATATTATGTCTCAGGAGGTCGCTGCACAACTTCTTCACTGTAAAACGGTGAAGGAACTCTGGAATGGGGCCAAAGATTTAACATCTGCATCAAACAAGGCACGTGTAATGGTTTATAAGTCGGATCTGCATAATATCAGGAAAAACAGTATGAAAATGGAGGAATATCTTGGAAAAATGAAGACTCTGTTTGATCAACTTGCACTTGCAGGAGCTCCGATCACCACTGAAGAATTAATAATGCACACCTTAAACGGGCTTGATGCAGACTATAACGCCATCGTTGTTAAGCTTATCGATCAAGTGAATCTTTCTTGGATTGAAGCACAGGCTTCACTCTTGTCCTTTGAGAGCAGATTAGAGCAGCTCAACAACTTTTCGTCCCTTAGTATTCAGCCATATGCAAATTTGGCTCATCGATATTTTTCTGACTCTCATAACTCTGAGCCACAACGTGGTACATGGAGAGGATCAAGAGGTGGACATCGTGGTCGAAGAGGCAGAGGACGTCGAGAATATTATGGTGGAAACAATGATGGTCGGCCATACTGTGATCTTTACGAAAAATATGGTCATGTTGTTCAAAATTGCTTTCGTCGGTTTGATCGAAGTTTTAAGCCCCCTTCCTTTGGATCTAGTCGTGATTTTGATAATTACAGTCCTCAAGCTATGTATGCTGGTCCTGAAATAGTGGTTGATCCTTCTTGGTACATGGATAGTGGTGCTAACTATCATGTTACTCCTCGTGCAGATTTTTTGGATCAGGTGACTTCGGTTGGTAAGTTTTTTTTATTCACTTGTACTGGAGAAAAAGCTAAAATCCATGGTATTGGCTCTAAGACATTACCCAAGTCTTGTTTACAACTTAAAAATGTTCTTGTTGTGCCCTCAGCAACTAAAAATCTGCTTAGTGTTATAAGCTTGTTGAAGATAATTGTGTAGACATTCATTTCACTAACGAGAAATGTGTTGTGAAGGACAAACTGACAGGGCAAATAATGATGCAAGGGAAAGCAAGTCAAGGGATGTACCCCATGGGAAATGAACAACGTTCAAAGCAAGCTGCTAATGTCTCTGTTGCTGCAAATGTCTTAACTGCTGCTGCATCAATGCCATTAAATAATACAGATGTTTTTCTTCAATGGCATTGTAAACTAGGACACCCTAGTAGTCGAGTGTTGAAGTAAGTCTTGAAAAGTTGTAATGGTAAACTTGAAATTAATGAGAATTTTGTTTGTGAGGCATGTCAATTGGGCAAATCTAAATTCTTACCTTACTCAGCTTCTATGTCTCATGCTAAGTTACCATTAGAGTTAATCCACATGGATATTTGGGGACCTTCACCAGTACAGTCCCCTAGAGGTCACAAATTTTATATTAATTTCATTGATGACTTTAGTCAATATACCTGGATCTTTCCCTTGCGTCATAAGAGTGAAGCAGTGCATGCATTTAATGTGTTTAGGACACAAGTGGAAAATCAATTTAGTGCTAAAATCAAAATGATTCAGTGTGATAATGGTACAGAGTTCAAACCATTTGTTGTATTAGCTCAAGAAAGTGGGATTATTATGAGATACACATGTCCTTACACTTCACCCCAAAACGGTAGAGCTGAACGTAAGCATCGACATATTGTAGAAGTTGGATTAACTCTGTTGGCTCAAGCAAGAATGCGCTTGGTCTATTGGGTTGATGCATTTCAAACGGTAGTTTTTCTCATCAACAGATTACCCACACCGGTGCTCAACGATTCTACACCTCTGTTTTTATTGTTCAAAACAAAACCTAATTACATGGAATTTCAGCCGTTTGGGTGTGCGTGCTATCCTTGTCTGAAGCCATACAATGCACATAAATTTGATTTTCATAGTCAAAAGTGTGTATTCTTAGGACTAGCTTCCCAACATAAGGGATATAAATGCTTAAGTCCCACTAGTAGAATTTATATATCAAGACATGTTGTCTTCGATGCTGCAGTCTATCCATTTGCTTCAGGCTTTCTAAATCGACGTAGCAGTGGTGTGTCTAATACAAAGAATGCTCTGTCTATTCCTTTAGTTATTGATATACCTTCCTCTGTTACAGGTCAAACATTTGAATCCAATGAAAGAATGAATTCTTCTTATGAGAATTCTGCAGTATCTCACTCTAAAGATCAGTCGCAAGTTCAGCGCATTACAGAACAAGAGTCGCTTCAGTCCAATAATGAAAGCCCAGCTTCTGCTACCAGGCCTGTTTCAGTTGAGCTTACCGAGCCCATTTCACCGACACAAGTAAATAAACACCTAATGGTCACTAGGTCCAAAGCAGGAATAATTAAACCTAAATATCCATTTATGGGACTTCTTAAATCAGAAGACCCGACTTCACTTTTCACTATTGCTGAGCCGAGAAATGTGAATGAAGCTCTGGCGTCGTCTTACTGGAAGCAAGCAATGAAAGATGAGTTCGATGCTCTTATAAGAAATAGTACCTGGGTTCTTGTTCCAAGAAATCAAGCACAAACTATTGTCGATTGTAGATGGGTGTTCAAGAATAAGTTTAGAGTTGATGGGTCTCTTCTCAAACCTAAAGCATGGCTCGTAGCTAAAGGCTTTCAACAATCCCCAGGAATCGATTATGGTGAAACGTTTAGCCCGGTAATTAAGCCTACTACAATTCGAGTTATTCTTTCTGTTGCAACTACTTTTAATTGGGAAGTAAGACAACTCGATGTGAATAACGCCTTTCTTAATGGCTACTTACAAGAAAATGTGTTTATGGAGCAACCAGAAGGTTTTCGCGATTCTAGTCATCCTAATTTTGTTTGTAAATTGATAAAAGCAATTTATGGATTGAAACAAGCTCCCAGAGCTTGGTTTGATCAACTTCGAATGACTTTGCTTCAATGGGGTTTTCAAAACGCAAGAAGTGATGTTTCTCTATTTTATCTCAGGACTGACAAACTTAAGGTATTTATCCTAATCTATGTTGATGATATCTTAGTCACTGGGAATTGTTCTAGATACTTGCACAAGTTTATTCAGAAATTGAATTCTCTGTTCTCATTAAAGGACTTGGGTCCGGTTTATTACTTCCTTGGGTTAGAGATTTATCGTGATAACTCTCGCTTTTATCTAAATCAAGGCAAGTATGTTTTAGATCTCTTGCGGAAGTTTAATATGTTAGATTGTGCTCCAGTTTCTACTCCTATGGTAGCAGATCGTCACTTTTCTGCTCAAGATGGAGAACTGATGAAAGACCATTATTGTTTTCGAAGAGCCATTGGTTCTTTGCAATATTTAACCACTACTCGTCCAGACATTACTTATTCTATAAACAAGTTGAGTCAATTTCTGTCCAAACCAACGGATGTTCATTATCAAGGGGTGAAGAGAATACTTCGGTATCTCAAAGGAACATATCACTATATATTGCTTGTAAGTCCATTTCACACATTACAATTAACTGCTTTTACTGATGCTGACTGGGCTGTTGATTTGGATGATAGAAAATCAGTAGAAGGATGTTGTGTTTATCTGGGAAATACTTTAATCTCTTGGGCTTCTAGGAAACAAAAGGTAGTCTCAAGGTCAAGTGCTGAATCAGAGTATAGAGCTCTCTGAGACAGGGCTGCAAAAATCAAATGGTTATATTCTTTACTGTTTGAAATTGGACTTATGTTAAAAGAACTTTCAATTATTTGGTGTGATAATATTAGTGCCAAGGCACTTGCTGCCAATCCATTACACCATGCACGGAGTAAACACATTGAGATAGACATACACTTTATTCGTGATCTTGTGCTAAATGGATTTCTTGACATTCAATATGTTCCATCCTCTCATCAAGTTGCAGACTGCCTCACAAAGGCCTTGTCATATCCTAAATTCTCGTATTTCAGAAACAAACTCGGGCTGTCAATCACACCCTCTCGTTTGAGGGGGGATGTTAGATAATATTGCTTTATGATTTATTTTTCATTATGAATTATTTCCTTTGTAATTTTGTGCTGTGGTCCTTAGCTAGAACACTTGTAATGCTGAGATTGTATATAGTGTAATATTCCCTAGCATATACTATTAGGATAAGGACCACATGTATTCTTTGATGACAATATAAAGCAATGAGGGTTGAGCATTGATTATTGCCTCCCTTTACACTATCTTTTTATCCAAATTCCTTCTCATATGCATCACAATAATTTTTCTTAACAAATAAATTAAAAGAAATTAAATTGGGACCCTCCAAATTGGTCCAGGGTGCTCATCGCTGGTTCTGTCATTTCAGCAAAGTAAGGTCAACGGATCATTTCTCCTTTTCAATATCCGGGTTGCTCAAGGAATTTCCCAAAGCTGCTGTTATGCCTCTAATAGTTTTGTTTCCTTAATCGCAACAAACTCCATCATTTCAGAACAAGACTTGTCGCCTTTCTCTGTACCACAACTCGATTCGTAGCATCAAAGCTGCGAGGCAATGGCTCACACACCAACCTCTGCACACAACAAGAATGCTGCAGCTCAAGAAGAACCAGTCATTGCTCCCTATGGCTCCTGGAAGTCTCCTCTCACCGCCGATATCGTCTCCGGTGCCACCAAGAGGCTTGGCGGCATCGCCTTTGACGGTCAAGGCCGCCTCATTTGGCTGGAGTGGCGGCCCACAGAGGCCGGGTACAAGATTGTTATATGTTAACTGTTCTGTTTCTTGATCATCATTTTTGTTGATGTGAATCTCGCAAATCTATGTTCTCCATCTTTTGCAATGTAAAGTTGCTCAAAATGAATGGATTGGATGATTGTGTTTCAGGAGGGGGGTGCTTGTTCGAGAGGCGGAAAAAGCAGGAGATGAACCGATCGATATCACGCCCAAAGAGTTCGGTGTGAGAACGGTGGCTCAGGAGTATGGTGGTGGGCACTTCACTGTTTTGGGAGATACTGTTATTTTCGCAAATTACTCTGATCAGAGACTCTACCAGCAATCTATAAGCTCTCTCGGTGAGCATCTTCCTTCCCCATTCTTCAAACTCAAGTTATTTTTGTTTAAAAAAAAAAAAGGATTTTATCACGAGGGCATTTCACATTTGTGTCAGCTTTGAATTTTCGAGTACTTTTCGCCTGCTGCTAAGTCTTGTCTCTTAGAGGATTTTTGTTCGGCTCCTGGTCCATCCTAATTATAAGATAAAGTTGATTTTTTTAGAGAAATTAAGAAAATTAATTAAATTACTTTAAAGTATTTATATTTTTATTTTTTCTCCAAACTAATTAATTTAACTAAAAAAATAATATATAAACTAAAGATACTAAAATTATAAACACTCTAAAATAATTTAATTGACTTCTTTAATTTCTCCAAAAAAAAATCAACTATGTTTTGTAATTAGAACCGGAAGGAGTAATCAATAATTGACACCAATCCCATCCAAAAAAATAATTGACACCAATATTTCGATTTCATTTCAGTGTCCTTGATAATCATATAATTAATTTGAAAATTAATTATAAATTATAAATTATTATGTAATCAGTAACGAATCGTGAGAAATGAGTGTTAAATGTTTATCACAAAGTTGAAAATTTAGCTACAAGTTTTTAATACCAAAGTTATGTGGTTCGGTCCTGGCAGATGTCTCCCCCATCCCTCTTACTCCAGATTATGGGGGGTCTGTAATCAGCTATGCCGATGGAGTATTTGACGCACGCTTTAACCGTTATGTCTGTGTACGAGAAGGTACGCTATGAATGAATTTAAATGAGCAGAAAAAGCCTTTGTTTCTACTGCTTTAGAGTGTTCCCTTAACATATACACCTATTCATTAAATCACTCATTTATTTGATGATAAATATTCTTGGTAGATCGTCGAGAGAGCAGTATAAATGCAACCACAACAATTGTATCAATAGCTCTCGGCAGCAAGGATGTCCAAGGTAGTAAATTCCATCTTATGTGTGAGTCTGAACTCTAATTTCTGAGGGTTAATTGATTACCTCAAATAAGAATTTCATTATGATGTCCATAAATTTTCCGGTTGCTTTTTGATGTTTCCATTCTTATCTGATCAAGTTTTTGTTGCATGTGCCTACCTTTGTTGTCATATTCAGAACCAGAAGTATTCGTTAGTGGAAGTGACTTCTATGCTTTCCCACGTTTTGATCCAAAAGCAAATCGAATGGCATGGATTCAGTGGAATCACCCTAACATGCCATGGGATAGATCAGAACTCTGGGTTGGTTATATATCTGAAAATGGGTGAGCAGGAATTTGTATGTTAGTTGGTTGAATTCAGTTTGTTTGATGTTGGTTCACTTATTCAACTGATGATGAAACATACTTTAACTGTGTGCTTCCATTTTATGACGTGCTTGATTATTATATAACATGTTTTAAATAGAATTGCTGACATTTTTACCGGTATTTGATTGTCTCGTGAACCCTAAAACAAAACACTTAAGCCTAAACTTATGTTGAAATTTACATAATGTATTGCTACCTTCTTGCATAATCTTGGGAAAGAGAAAAGTGATTGCTTAATCTCCAAACCTCCACAACTATGCTATCACAAGCGGGATTTATGCAAATATGAAAAAAGGTTCGGAACTGTTAAGTTGAAACTGGTTTTGCAAATCTATTCATGTTCAAATTGTCTTGTTTAATGTTTAATTTAAAAAACGATCACATTTAAAACAATCTATGCAGTGTTGTCTCTTTTCTGATGCTATTTTCTGATTTTTGTTGAACATGGACATGTCTTTTGTGATGCAAGTGCTCGTAGTTTATGGGTTGGTGTATATTGGTAAATCGTTTATGAAATTTCAAAATGCAGTAGAAAGATTGAAGGGAGAGAAATAAGGAAACTTCTAAATGTAATAAAAAATGATCACATTAAAGCCAATTTTGTGTAGGGTCTGTTTTGTTCCAGTTGACTTAAAAACTTATCACATGAGAACCAGAAGTTTGAAACTTGAGGAAACAAAAAGATTTGAAAACTGACTCTACTTCACCTAGTTGTGTTTAGCAAGCTCTTCAATCAAATGAGTTTGATCTTGGGTTTTTATTTGCTCATTGCTCTAGTCTTTTCATCTTCTTTTGTTTTGGGATTGTAGTTTTAAAATTCCGTACCTTGGTTGGAGACAGTTATCTATTCTATGCAAGTCATGTTTGGATTAGAATCTTAATCATCTTAAAATTCCATGCAGAGAAATCCACAAGAGCAGCCGCATTGCTGGTGGTGATCCTTCGCTTGTGGAGTCTGTAACTGAACCCAAGTGGTCCCCTGATGGTACACAAACTTGCCTTATTATAAAATATGTTCATAACCGCATGTCACTGTTTTTAGAGATGTGTGTTGCCCTTATGTTATTGTTTTCTATAATTTTGATTGTGCAGGGGAGCTTTTTTTCATTACTGATAGAGAAAATGGCTTTTGGAATCTTCATAAATGGGTAAGTTACTAAGTTTCTTTGTCCTATTACTTGAATACTTTTACAGTACATTAAATATTGTCTTGCACTAACTTTCCTCTTTTCAACGTTGATAAACACCCATTTATCACTTCAAGATTAATTTTATTTCCTTAAGAAGGTAATGATATTAGTTTTTTTTTTGTCATTCTTCTCTCTTCCTGAGGTTGATAATGGTAGATTAAAATTGTGGCCTTACTACTTACAAAAATAGAATAGAACATTGAAAAGTATCATGTTTTCAGCATAAAATTTGGAAAGCCAATCTTTTGTGCTTCCCAATCACCAACTGTTTTTATTGGTTTCAACCAAGAAGAGTTTCTAATTTGTTTGTTATCTTGTCAATTATCATGATATGTTGTTCCTGTTACTAGGTTTGAATACCAAGTTGTTGACCCATGCATCTATAATGCCCCTTGTTGATATTTTAGTCTTCCAAGTATGATCATCTATTTCATTTCTGATTATGTTATAGTGAATAGACTATGTGGCAAAAGTTGATGTGCATGAACATATTCTCTGGTTAGACATACAACAATTGTTAATGAATTTACTGATTCTTTCTGTTTCTGGTTTTCTTTTTATTGGCCACAGATTGAGTCTGAGAACAAGGTCACGCCTGTTTATTCTTTGAATGCTGAGTTTACAAGGCCATTATGGGTTTATGGTGTGAATTCTTATGAATTTATTCAGAGTGATAAACGGAAAAGCTTGATTGCTTGCAGTTACAGGTGATTTCTAGATTCTCACTTGCTTGCCATTGTTTTTTTTTTTTTTTTTCATTTTGGTTTTATATATTTGGTTTGTCAATGTCATCAATCATAGTTCATCAATTTAATGTTTTTGATTGTGCATATAGGCAAAAGGGGAGGTCATATCTTGGAATAATTGATGATGTGGAAAGCTCAACAATCATATTGCTTGATATCCCTTTCACAGATATGGATAACATTGTAATTATTAAAATTGTTTCTGTTTTTCTCCTTTTTGGTTTTTCTAAAAATTGTTTAGGTGGTAACCCAATAATACTTAAGAGACATTCAATCATGCCAATGCAGACTTCTACGAAAGATTGTCTATATGTAGAGGGAGCATCCGCAGTTCATCCATCATCAGTGGCCAAGGTACTGTCCCCTTGCCTTTTCAATATCAGAGTTAGTTCAATGCCCCTTATATTCTTGCTTTTCAGGTGGCTTTGGATGATCAGAAGTCAAAAGTTGTTGACTTCAATATTGTCTGGTCCTCCTCGCCGGATAGTATAAAGTATAGTTCATACTTCAGTAAGCCAGAGTTAATCGAGTTCCCCACAGAAGTTCCTGGTCAAAATGCCTATGCCTATTTTTATCCACCATACAATCCTACTTATCAAGCCAGCCAAGGGGAAAAGCCTCTCTTGTTATTAAACAGCCATGGTATTTTCTCTTAATCCCGTATCATTCAAGTGAGAAATAATAGATTATATGATTATCATGCTTATTGCACTTTGCCACTGTTAGAGAACCTGCCAAATGAGGTTACTAATAACATTTTGACTGAGTACATCAACCATGTTCATATGCATGATATGTATAGAATATTTTAGGAGGACCAACAGAAGAAGCACGTGGAGTTTTAGATCTGAGCATTCAGTACTTAACCAGTCGAGGTTGGGCATATGCAGATGTTAATTATGGTGGAAGCACTGGTTTGTTTCCTTCATTGGCTACAAAATTATATTCTTAATTCTTAAATGCATTATCTTTGGCATTTTCTCCATGTTCAAAGCTGATAGTTTCTTACAAGCCCTTTCGTTTTTGGCTTTTTTTCCAGATTGAGTTTGTATTACAAATGACCTGTTGAATGTTTCATGGAATTTGAGTTTGGTCTGATAAAATCAACATTTGGCAGGTTATGGGAGAGAGTACCGAGAAAGACTCTTAAAACGCTGGGGCATAGTGGACGTCAATGACTGTTGTAGCTGTGCCAAGTATTTGGTAACTATTTTTTGCATTTAGCTCTTGCCTTGACTCTAGTCGATGGATATGCTGGTAGAGTTCCCATATCAATGATTTGTTATGCAGGTGGACAGTGGGAAGGTTGATGGGGAACGATTGTGTATTACTGGGGGCTCTGCTGGTGGGTATACCACCTTAGCCACTCTTGTTTTTAAGGACACATTTAAGGCTGGATCTTCTTTGTTTGGTGTAAGTGCTGTAAATAAGTTTATTTGTTTTAGCTAATAATTTCAGTCTTCTAATTTACAGTATTTTTTAAGAAATGGAGTAATAGCTCGTGATCTTGGTTTCTAAATTGTCAATAATTAACATTATTTTGACGTTGAGTGAGCCTTTAGTTTTTGTCATTAATTATGAATTGAAGGATATCAATAAGATTATAATATAATGGAGAAAGTAAGTTCTTCACGTTCTTAATCTTTATATGCTGGGCAGCCCTGGTACTCTAATTCAGAGTAAGCTCTCTGAGGAATGATTTTGGTGCAATGAGTGGCCAACTCATGATAGGGCAAAAGTAGCATAAGTTTGTAAAGTAGCACTGTGGCAGGAGTATATTTATCTTATAATTTTCCTGCACTACTAAGTGAATGTATTTGTTTATTTCCCCTTTCCATGATTACTTACATGTTTAAGAAAGTAAAGCCTTGCTCTTGTAAACAAAGTGAGGAAAGGAAAATTTACAATGAATGCATGCGCTGATCCATTAGTAAATTTCGTTTCTCTCATTTTGTTCTCCTAAAAAGACATTTGGGTTCAGACAGACATATTTGCATGTTTGCTTACATGGTTGGAGTAGACTTCATTGAAACCTTGAAAATTCTCTTCTTGTGTGTGTGTGTGTGTGTGTGTGTGTGTGTATTTATATGATTTGATTATAATTTAGCTCAGTATTATTTTTATGGAATTAATGCCAACTGGTCTTTGAAACAGGTAGCTGATCTGAACTTGTTGAAAGCAGAGACTCATAAATTTGAATCCCATTACATTGATAATCTGGTTGGTGAGTTAACAATATATGTTAAGCAGTCAAGGTAACAGTCTTTTTTTTTTCTTGGGGACGTATTTAGTATTAAAGCAATCCCTTAACTGATTACAGGAGGTGAGAAGGAATGCTTTGAAAGATCCCCAATCAACCATGTTGACAATTTTTCTTGTCCCATAATTTTGTTTCAAGGTTCGGACGATAAGGTGAGCAACAATGCAATTATTATTTCCTCCCTTCCAATTTCTGAAGATTAAGGTTGGCATATCCATAAATTTGCTTTGAATATTCATGAATAGCATTGAAAATTATATTCCCACCCCGCCTATGTTTCATAGCCGGTTCCAGATATGAGCAAAAGATGAAGGTTATGTGAGGCTCTCAACATATTGTGCTTGTTGTAGGTTGTGCCGCCGGATCAAGCTCAGAAAATTCACCAGGCAGTGAAGGAAAAGGGTGTGCCTGTAGCCCTTGTTATGTATCAAGGAGAAGAACATGGCTTCCGAAAGGTAAATGCTGATTTACTTAATTAATTGTCTGTTTAAGTTTGGAAACAATAGCTATGTATGTAATTACCAATGGAGGATGAATGCAGGCTGAAAATATAAAGTTCACACTTGAACAACAAATGGTGTTCTTTGCACGATTGATCGGACACTTCAAGGTTGCCGATGACATTACACCTATTAAAATTGATAACTTTGACCCCTAATTGGTCTTCAAAAGCTGAAGGTGCATTCTGGCTGGGTTTCCTGATGACATTTTCAAAAAGAAAAACAAGTCGTGTGTTGAACTGTATTATGTACTTTTAGTCAAAATTTGTGTCAATCATAAAGATGAAATTAGTGCAATGCATATGATATACTGTATGCTTCTAAGACACCCGCTTGGGGACAACGCCGGCAGATGAATCAATTTGCATTTTCGAAAATAAAGAAAGAAGGAATGGTGTTGTGTGTGTTGTTGTAATTAAAGGGCTGGCTTCTGAGTTCTGAATAGATTAGCTGGTGTCCCCACAACTAATTAAGAGTTAGCGTCAAAGATGACATATTTGGTAATGACTGGTATAAGGTTAAGGGACCTACGAATCTAAGGTTGAATATATCCTTGCACCTCTCTGCATCTAGATGTTGACTTTGTCAACCATTCTCTTTCTTAATAGCCTCCACCACCTTTTGATTGCAATGTCAGTAATGCCCCCGTAGTGTGATAATCTTTCTCAATGTTAGTTTATATGTTTGCTTATCCCAGTACTTCGCTAATATTTTTTCAGGAAAAATCATGTTTTATATCTGGCATGAAGAAAAATCAGATTATAATATTCAACGGTTTGCAAACAAAGTTATGTCTGTCCTGTGGCGTGCCATACCTTCTCGCTAGACTTGGAAACATCAAACAAGCATATATGAAGTGTAAAATTAAATTGGAACTATTCAAATATACTATTTTATTAAAAAATATTATTAAATTAAGAAAATTATCAGAGTAATATAGAACTATAGCATAGAGAGGAATAAAGAAAATTCAAAAACTTTGAAGTGCATGTTTGTTTATACTAAATTTTTTTTATAAGCTGCACAGTCATTATATTCTTTACAAAATGTTCAAACTTATAACCTCATGTTTAAAAAGGTTTTAATAGCCCGTTTGGTTCGATTACATGAGAGAGGATTATATGTAATCCTGATGTAATAGAGTGATTACAGCGTTTGGTTACACTTATGTAATGTAAACATGATTACATTTTGTAATCGTGATTACATCATTTGATGTAATCAGGATTACACTGCTATGACTGATGAATGAGGATGCAGACATCCTGTAATCAAGTGAAAATGACACTATTGCCATCATAATTTTTTAAATTGACCAAAGTGCCCACCCGTAAATACTGTTAAATATTAAATAATTTTATTTATCACCAGTAAATATTAAAAAGTAATTAATAATATAGAAACTTAAGAAATATTCCCCATTAAAAATTAAAAAATTATATTCCACCTTTAAAAAATATTAAAACATATCATTAAATAATATTTCCATCATTAAATATTAAAAAAATTAACATGAACCCAACCTATACACTGAATAATATTTTCATCATTAAATATTAAAAAATTACAATGAACCCAATGTGTATATTACACATAATTAAAAAATTATCATGGACTCAATGTGTACATTATTATATATGTAGACAGGGGTAATTTTGTCCCTTGCTATATTATTTCCATGTATTTCTCATTTTCAATGTAATCCAACCAAACATTATGTATATATATCATCTTTCTCTAATGACAAACCAAACAAATTATGTAATCATCATTACATTACATTTCATTCTATTACATTACATTCTATTACATTACCTTCAATTCCATGAACCAAACGGACACTTAATGACATAGTTCAGATAAAAAAAAATGCAACGTACTTGATATTATTTAGGTTACAACCCCGACTACGTCAAAACCATTAAAACGATGGCTATTTTTCAACTTAAAATGATCTGCTGTACTGATATTAAAGTCTTTTCTTAGTGAATGCAAATACAACTAATATTAGTTTAGTTTTTATATATGTTGTTCTCCACTTTCTTTCTTTCTTCGTTTTTTTACTCCAACTCTCCACCTACCACCGGACATCCCAATGTTTATTACTTTCTTGGGTTGTTAGGATATAATCTTAAATCTTCAACCGATTATGTAGTTTTTGATCCAATATATTAATCTTTGCGGATGAGTTGTCTGCCAAACTCAGTTCACATGGTAATGTCCACCTTAATCGGCGGGAAAAATTACAAAAAGTGGGCCCCCCTGAACTGCCAAAAGAACGTGCAATGTTTTTTCCCCCACAAGAACGTGCCATGATAGGCTCCGGTCATCTACGATAGTATGGCGTAACTAATGATACACCAAACTACACTGTCAATAAAATTATACTCCCATTAATTTTAAATATCAGATAAAGTTGATTTTTTTTTAGAGATTAAAGAAGCTAATTAAATTATTTTATATTTTTTATATTTTTATATTTTTTTTCAAACTAATTAATTTGACTAATAAACTGATATATAATTTAAGAATACATAACATATGATATGATTAAGTAATTTATTTAGCTTCCTTAATCTCTCCCAAAAAAATGAACTTTGTCTTATAATTAGAATCAGGGATAATACACAATAATAGAGGTTGGTTCAGTTAATCTGAAGTTAACTTGTAACTCATAAAAACATGAGTTCAAGTTTTACTGTAGATTTTAATACATTGTGTTCTCAAAATTTATGTTTTTTTAAAAATTTTCCTATTAACATATTAAAATCAATTTTAAGTTTTCAAAATAAATATTTAAAGGATATTAGCAAAATCAACAAAAATTTTTTTATAATTAATTAATTAAACTAATTTTTTAACATTTATAAATTAATTATGGATCTGCCTTATTTTAAAAAAAAAAACTCAACTGAGCCTAAATGTTACAGTATGAGTTTGAATTATTTCTTCATTTATGTATAATTACACTTGAAATGACAAAGGTTCTGTGGAAAGAACATCAAAACACTACCTAAGGAATTTAGTTATGAACTATTTAAGGAGAACATGTCGCTTCTTTTTGAAATAAAAGAATACAACTTTTTTTACATTAACAAAAAAAAAAAAAAAAAGCAAGAAAGAAATTGGAGAAAATGTTTTGGAGATTTTCGTCATCATCTTGTGGATGATCCAAATCCAGTGAGGGCGCCCAAAATCCCCTGTTTGTAAGGCAAGAAAGTTTTCTTCTTCAAATCCTGCGTTTCAGCCTTCTTCATGGCATAATGCAATTCATGAGCCGATTTTGCTCCTCTTCGTTTCGATCCATGTGCTGTCACTGGGCTATCTCCGGATCTAAGGCTAGAAGTCTTAGCTTCTTCAGGTCTTTTGTACGCAACAGAGTATTTCCGTAATGGGTCCTTGTTTGATGCTCGCCCTTCCGATGCACTACGGAACAACAATAAGTCCCTCAATCTCCATTTTCTTGAACTCTTGGAATTGCCAGATGAGGATGTAAGTAAACTGGAATTCGACGGCGACGTCGTCGTTTCTTTCGAACTTCGCTGTTGTTGTGGTAGGGATCGTTCTACCTCCCATGCATACTCCGAATTTCTGTAAGGAGAGTGAGATCGCGTGGGTCTACGACCCGAATTCGAGGAAGATAAAGATGGAGTTCTGTCTCTTCCTCTTCGCTCCTGCTTTTCCTTCTTTTTAGGTGACAAAGCGTCGCTAATCGCCTTCATTGGCGATCTAGATTGGCGAGGAGATAAAAGCGGGCTTTTAGCAGATGCCAATTCGTCAGCTCTAGATCGGGATGGAGGCTTAAGAGCCTTAATTTTGCCGCCATCAAACAGATCTTCAGCGGAAAGTGACGGTTTCTCCGATTCCCGGCTAACATCAAACGCGAAACTATAATCGCCATTATCGCCGCCGTCGTCATGTTTGGGTGTGGCGGAAAAATACTCAAATTCAGAAACAAACTCAGCGAATCTGGAGGGACTGGCGGGAGCACTCAGGCAGTAATCACCAAAACGCTTGGGCGAAGAAGGAGCGCTCAGGTAAGGCGAAGTAGCACTGCCTCCATTAAAATCGAAATCAAAATCCCTAACGGGACTGGAAACTAGCACCTCCATAGCTTTCAAGTTCAATCTCTGGATAGCTGAATTTGGTAGAAGATGTAGGTGTGGTAGTTGTGAGTATTTATATAGAAACGGGGGAGAGAAATAAAGACAGTTGTGTGGGGAAGAAGGAAGAAGGAAGAAGGAGATAACAGGTTGTTTTGTTGACCATTGAATTGAATTGTTTAGATTTGGCATTACTCAGGAAGCCGCCTTTTCATACTCTTCCACTTACTATTATATCGTTATGGCCTTCTCAGCCTCTCACAGTTTCACTCGTGCGTGCTTTCATCATTTTTCGTTGCACAAATTATTTCTCAGGTGCATCTCTTTGAACTGTTTCGGCGGCTTTGGTTGGTGTATTGTTTTGTTGGGCATGTTGCTATCTTCATTAATTAACCTACTTTAAATTCATAATTTATTGAAGAAACGTTGTTATTATCCTATATTCCTCTTCACTTTTCCGCAAACGTTACCATGTGATATAATAACATTACTATTATTCTTATGATTTTTTTTTTTACACCAGAGTTTATGATAAGGACATTATTTTGAATTTCAAATGAATTATTATACATGCATGTTTGATCTTAACATTTTCATTATTCTCAATAACAATTTTTTAAAGAAGTTCTAGAAATGCTGTCATTCATTCAGGATAATATTTGTTATTATTTGATTATAAGGACGTAACTAAAATTTCTAGGAGCATTGTCACAGGAAAATATTTTGATTATTTCATATGTAATTATATATAATTGAATATTTATAAATAATTCTGTCAATGTTAGATTTCGTTTGCTCCCTCCGGTCCTAATTATAAGATAGAGTTAATTTTTTTTTTGAGAAATTAAGAAAGCTAATTAAATTATTTTAGAATGTTTATATTTTTATTTTTTTTCTTCAAACTAATTAGTTTGATTAATAAATTAATATATAATCTAATGATACATAATATATTATATGATTAAGTAAATTATTTAGTTTCCTTAATCTTTCTAAAAAAAATCAACTTTACCATAAATTTATGACCGGAGGTAATAAAATTTGACTTATAAATGAGGTAATGTGTTGAAAAAGTATGCTGCTGTTTCTAGATGATTTTATGGCCAAAAAATATAAGGTTTCTAGATGATTTTGATGTAAAGGTATTAATTAGTAAATGTACAAGTATTTTGCGTAAGAACGACAATGCCTTCACCTCCACGCTGTGCGATTACATATACTATCCGTTCAGATTGAGAGCGTTTAACCAGACAACACACACACACACATGCATTAATCTAGAAGCCACCACCTTCCACACTTAAGCACGACTTTTCAATTTAAAAAAACCCCAAGACAACTATGACTCGTTGCTTGTTTATGAATATTACTTTAATATATATTCATTATAGGATTTGGATAAATCTGGGAATATATTTTATTTACGATATACTCCTCGTAGAGTTGTCTGAAATATGAAGTTGTCACTTTCCTCTTATTAAACAATGTTGACCCACCTGAATTGGGCATGCGTCAATTTTAAATTGGCCTCAACATTAATTAGCTTGATCTTTCATCCCATTTATCAAGTCCAAGCCCAGCTTTAGAAATGAGTTAAAACTTCACAATATGATGAACCAAAATTTAAATCAGATGTGTCAATGTTGATATCAAATAGTATTTTATTTTAATCATAAAAGCTATATATATATATATATATATACTCCCTTTGGTAATTTTTTTGAAAAATTTAAGGAGGTTAAAAAAGTTACTTAATCATATCATATGTTATGTATCTTTAGATTATATATTAATTTATTAGTTAAACTGATTAATTTAAAGAAAAAAAATATAAATATAAATACTCTAAAGTAATTTAATTAGCTTCATTAATTTTTTTTAAAAAATTAATTTTATCTTATAATTAGGATTGGAGGGAGTATCTCACTAATTATTAAGCACTGGTTGTTTTATTTTTCTAAATTTAAACTCGAATCAAACAGGCCTACAGCCTACTGGTGATAAAATCATATATTAATTAAGATTAAGATGTTCGTGTTATCTAACAAGCAACAGTTCTTTCTTTTTTGTCCGGGACCGTTTGCATGAACTAAATAGTTGTAATCTTTCGTCGTTGATTTTTTTCTTTAAATAAAAAGATTAAGCGAACACGTGGTGAATGGCTCCATCCTCGCTGGACCTGGTCAAAGAAAGGGTTACGCTATTGCTGCCTGAAAGAAAAGAAGGAATAAAAAAGAAAAAGGATTGTAGAATTGGATTGAGTCGTTGCTTACAGTGAGGAAAATAATTAATTTCTCGCACGTAGAATGATAATATAATAATACTGTAATCCTACCCATTCCCAAAACAAGAACAAAAAGAATGATGATATAAAAATGGGTACAGATTGATATTGGGAGAGAACAGCCAGGCAAATAATCCAGCCCATGACATTGACACGGTCTGGTCTTCCTAATGGACTTATTATTAATTAAAACTACCATATAGAATATACAACGTCGGCCTTTGATGTTACCATTAAATTCCATTAATCATCAAAGGGTTTGAGTCATACCCTCATAAAAAAAAGTACTCCCTCATCATGTCCCAATTATAAGATAAAGTTGAATTTTTTAGAGAAATTAAGGAATTCAATTAAATTACTTTAGAGTATTTATATTTTTAGTATTCTTAGATTATATATTAGTTTATTAGTCAAATTAATTAGTTTTAATAAAAAAATATAAATATAAATACTCTAAAGTAATTTAATTAGCTTCCTTAATTTCTCTAAAAAAGTCAAATTTGCCTTATAATTAGGACTGGAGGGAGTATAACTTAGATTGCGAATCAAGGTGTCCACATTGAATATCTGATAATCCTTTAAATAGAATTGCCTCAAATAGGAGGATACCTGTACATAGCCAAAAAAAAAAAAGTATACTCAAATTCTAATTAACTAGATATTGTTATGTACTACTTTCAGTCTTTAATATAAGATCTTGATCCTAGTTGAAGGTAGTATAATTTCTTTTTTGGGTACAGAAGTTGGTATAATTTTTTATTACAAGTATAACTACCTCAGGCAAACTAACTATTAGTCAAATAGGTTATTCCTTCCATAAGAAGGCCCAATTGGTTTGGATCGATTAAAACTTGTTGGGTTTTCAACATGTCCATCTGTCAGAGCAAATACTGAGACCTCTCTGCCCACTTCGGCCCTTACTCTAACTTTTTTTTTTTTTTTTGGTACAAATGAGGGCAAAGCCCTTAAATAGTAACTAAGAAACTAATGGGGACATGATCCCAATCTCTCTGCCTGAAGCATTGTCCGCAGACGGCTCGGACAAGTGTCCATAATGTAGGAATTAAACACGCCTTCCTTTGCCAGAGCATCAGCAATTCTGTTTAATTTTCGTGGGGCATATTCGAAACGCACCTCCCATGGATATTGTAACATCTTTCGAATCTGCACATATAGTAGACTGCCTGCTATAATTTGACTTCTCTATTGTAGCATCTCAATTACCTGCTTCGCGTCAGACTCCACTATGACTTTCCGAAATCCCATCTGCCATGCAAACTTCATGCCTTTATAGATTGCCCACTGTTCAGCCTCAAAGGCACTACAGATTCCTATTGTATGAATGAAGCCAGCAATCCAACTTCCTTCGTTATTCTTTAGCACTCCACCACATCCTGCCTTCCCCTGATTGGGGTGAACTGATCCATCTACATTAGCCTTAACCCAATTACCTGGTGGAGCCTGCCAAGAGGTATTGAGAGATGGTGGAGGGATTAAGGTTAATGCGTTCTTATGCTGGTTATGTGCATGTATAAAATTCTTTATGCTGGACAGAATAACAGGTAGCGGTTCGGGGGCCCTTACTCTACTTATTTGTCTTTATTTAAGCACATTCCTATACGTAGATCCTAATTTGTAGTGTAAACTAATTTTTCGACACTGTAAACTAGGACTAGATTTAAAACTGTAGGTAGTAGTATATATTTGACGATTGAATATAATGGGACCTCTTATAATTTTGGCAAAATAAAGTTTAAATTCTTGTTGATAGATGTGTTCATATTTAATGTTTGATAATGTCTTAAACATGATTGCTCCAAACAGAAATATTCATGTTTACCAACAAAAAAAGGTACTCTCTTCAGTCCTTAATATAAGACCAATTTACTCAATTTGATTAAATTAATGAAGTTAATCAAGTTGATTATTATGACATTTTTTCTAAAACACTCTAATCATATTTCTTAATTCCCCCTATCTCTTTCTTACTTGATTATTGTTGAGGGAATATCAATAGAAGATAAATTAGGAAAATAATGGCAAATAAGAGAGATGAGTATTACATTTAGAATCAAGATCAACTCTTTAATTAGGTCATACATTAAGGTCTGAAGGGAGTAGTATATATTAACGTTTAGCTCTTTAAATCTAGTACGTGCACAGTACAGGAGCCATTAAAGACACATTATTGTGGTTTTAACTTTTGTTTGTTATGACCTCAAACCAGTCCATGTGCATTTTACACCACATTGAATACAATGTAAGTGTTGCTCAGTGCTACCAATGAGACAAAACTAGAGCCGTCCAACCCAATTAAATGCATAAACATGGAAGTTCAGAACAATGCATCCATCTTGAAATGAAGAATATAGAAGCTCAAACTATTTGTTTTGCTGTGTATAGTTTACATTAAGTTCCATTTTTAGTCTATTAAGATTCGACTGGGTTGCTTTACTAATTCTATCGAGCACATGCTTCATGTATGCCAGTTATTAATTTGGAAACAAATGAAAAATGACGATTAGGGGAAAAGCTGTTGAATTTAGTTTGCAATTGCAAGTTGGGACGAGTTGAAAGTTGGGGTGAATTATAGGAACTGTCAACAACCAAAAGGATAAAAATAGTATGAATTTATTATAGGGAGGAAATTTGCCCGCATTTAGGAAAAGTCTGAGTAGAAGCTGCAGTTACTTAATGTTCTCATTACTCCAATTTAATTACAAAGAATACAAGGGATAAAGTTGGAGAATAGTATTGAACCTGTTTCCTGCAAAGAAAGCTTGGGACCATATATACGAATAAGGAAGGGCCAGCGAAAAGGTTGGTGAACAAAATAATGGAGCTGCAATTGCCGAACTATCGATCAAAAAGGGGACTTTTTTTTGGGAGACTCGAGAAAGAGAACCACGCTGCCATTAGATGGACCACGAGAGTGACAGGGCCTCTCTCTCTCTCTCTCTGTGCTAATGACTAGAGAATTTCTTTAGGCTATTGCTTTCATTGTTGCCCTATTTATAGAACCCCAGCACCATTATTTCCTTTTTCTCTCATCTTTTAATACGTGCTGTAAATGCAACCTTTGATCACACTGACAGCTTAATGACCCGTCCATGTTTATTTAAATGCGGATTCTTTGAAAACAGACTGCGAAAAAAGATATAATGAGTATATAAATGTAATGTAGATTTCAATAGGATCATTCTGTCATTCTATAAACACTTAAATATGCATGGAATCCAATTCGTAGTTATTTGTGTATTTGTTTCATACCAGACCTTCATAATCACTCTAGTTTGCTTTTCTATGTAGTTAGGGATCTTATTATTCATAGAGCAGAGAGTATTCAGAATCTCAGGTAAATCTGGTGCTCATGGTTTTGCTTAAATGCTTTGATGTTGACCTAGAGGTTCTAAGTTTGATTACTGGTAGGACGAAAATGATGAGTTCAAGCCATCAGATAATATCTGTTGACCACTGAGACGTTCACACGGAGGTCTTGACTCAACAAAATATGAGAGACTGTATGGAGAATTAAGCTCACTAATGGTAAGACAAATGGCTATCTGTATTCTTTATATGCAACATCTACAAATAAGACCATATACAGAAAACAGCAAAATCATTTACATAGAAGGTATCTAAAAGTGAAGTCATATGGTATGATTTGTACAAATTGAGGGAGGGGCTGGGTTTTTCTTCTCTCAATGAACTTGATGGTTTCTTTCCCAAGTTCACTTGGTAATTGCAGGCAGATCCAATCCAGCAATGATTCCAAGTCTTTTGCAAAATCCAGCAAATACCAATCAAGAAGTTTTGGGATAGCAATCTTGGACGTTGAAATATAAATTGCAGCCTGCAAGTACTCTCTTTTTGCAACTTCCAGCTGGTTCTCAACCTGTGACGCCGTATAAATTCTCACCTTCATTCAACGAAACTTATGTATCAACACAAAGACATAGACAAATGAATATTATATATATAGCAGAAGCCTCATTGACATTGGGTTACTTAAAAGTTCAAACTAATTTAGAAAGGTATAGTTTGCATAAACTTACTGCAGGTGAGGACCAAGTTCCACAGGAGAGTGCAAATGTCACTAGAGGTTCTGACAATTCCAGCCCAAATAGGCTTCTTGCTGTCATTTCATGATTCTTTGCTCCCTTCAGAAACGTCTGCATGGAATTTAGCAGCAAGAAGATTGGTAAATGACTATTCCTGTTTATGGATAAGCAGAATTTGAAATGAACAGGACTTACAAATTTCCATTGGTAAGGAAGTCTCAGGATGAAATGTTCGATAGTGTTTGCACTTAGCAAGTGTCCACCCACATTTATTGTTGCCTAAATAACAAGAAAATATCACAGAAATTTGTTATCCTAAATGGAGAATATATGAATTACATTGGCATTCTAACCAGAAAAAAATAGTAGTCCACACCTTCCGCATCAGTGAAACAACCATTTCAGGACTCTCAGGAATGCCATTCTCTATGAAGGCCTGAAGAAAATTAGAATTTTCAATACCTTCCTTCATAATTGATTAAGGAAATAGGAGGGAAAAGCATAGCATTGTGATAAACTTTTACTGTAAATGAACAGAAGAATAATCAAAAAGTGGTGAGTAAAAGAAACTTTTAGATTCTGAAAATGCGAAGTGTTACGCTAATGGACAACTGACGTACGTTCATCATATAGGAATTATAGATGTTGATCCAGAATGCAAGTTTCTCCTGGTGGTTGAGGTTTTCTAACTTGACAGCGGCAAGTTTCCTGAAAAGAATTCTGCAAGTTTTGCCAAATCAGAACATTATGCCTTCCAAATGAGGCAAATAACAACTGTCATTAAAAGGGGGGAAAGGAAAATCAATTAGCAACCCAATTTAGATAGCATATAACATACTTTAATCTACACAACAAAATCAAAGAATTCGCGGTTCGTTTTGGATTGAAAGATGTGGCTTCAATTGTACGTAGTTGATTGTATGGACCAATATCCTGCTTCTCAAATCCCAAACAGGTAACATAAGGATCCCATCCTTCAATGTGGTTGTGAGATTTCAGAGCCAATAACGATGGCATGTCATCTGCAGGACCTGGATTCTTTACCGAACTCATTCTCGTGAGGATGGTTGATAAGCACTTCAAAATATTTTCAGAAATAATATTAGGGCTGTCATCTTCCAGTGCTTGTTCATGTGGACTAGGATTCCCTACCTCTGCAATTGATTTGTTTTTCACCTTTAATTCTTGCTGCAAATGATGAAAGCTCAAATTCATTGGCATAACAAAATCCCCTCGCACCAACTCTGATTACACAGATGAGAATTAGTTGCATACCAGTCTCTTAGGATGACTCCGGAACTTCTGCCCAGATTTATTGTCAGTTGAAAGTTTCTTGATTGGAATTTTAGTTCTTTGGTTGTTACATGAAAAATGCTTGCTTCTCTTGAAAGAATTAGTGCAGGATTCATTCTCCTTTCCTTGCCGATTCTCTGGCATGATAATCAACAGGCACAAACCATAAAGATTCCACTCTTGCACAAACTACTCTTAAGAAATGAACGCTCTAAATTGATACAGATTAAGCTGAATCAGCAATCATAACAAAAAATGCTCACCGAGTGATGTTGTGGTAAGCCCAGCTTTAGATGTTTCTGGGTTATTCATTGTATGGGAAGAAGTCTTCGATTTGACCTGTCTCGGGCTTTCAACTGAATTTGCTTTGTTTACATTAGCGGAAAGCTCCATTCTTCTCTTGGAAGATGACAAGTAAACAGCTTCCTGGTACAAGTCCTGCCTGGATTGTACTACCTGCTCTTCAAGCCTAACAATTTCCTCTTCCAGAACTGCTACTTCAGCCAGAAGTGCTAGTATCTGCAAATATTGAAATTCAGCAGTCGGATGGCTGAACTAATACAACCTCTCTCCTCAAAATCTTGAAAATCTATCTTGGATTGTTTAATCTGCTCTTTAAATCACCTTTTACCTTCTAACAAATGATTGCTGTAATGCTTCTGTTATATCCTCTTAAAATATACAAATTGTTTATTTCCGAATTTGAGTTTTTTTTTAAGGAAAGAAACAAACAGTACAAAGGGAGATATGTTGACTAACGCAGGGGGGGAGATACGGAGGAAGACGAGGCAGAGCTCCCAAAGGTCTGTTAAAAGCCCTCTCCAATGCTCTGTGGATGTTTTCTTCATGTCTAAGCTTCTTTTTCAGCTCAAGAATCTGAAATGCGGAGTCTACAACTCAGTTTTGGATAAGACATCAGAAAACGAAACCCATTAAAGAGATTAGAAAGAAAGAATGTCAATACATCTTGTTGCAATGCCGATATTCTATCTTTACCACCGTCGACTTTATTAGCAGTGCCTTTCCGCAAGATTCCCTGCATTTCTGCCTTTTCATTCAAGGCTAAAGAGGTCAGAATCCAGCTATGCTAATAAATAACAATGGCAAAGATGAAATCCTAGAAGCTGAAGTACGTGTCTAATGTCGAATTGAAAAACAGGGAAGAGCAACGGAAAGAGGGAAGTTTGGAAGCTTGATATTGGAAGACCAATTATGTACTGCGAAAAACCAGGAGAAGGGAGAAAGCAACAATAGCATCGGTTTTTTCCCCCTTTTTAATGCATTCATCTCTCCATTCGAAATAAGTATATATGGTGTTTTCAACAAAATAACGCTTACTTATGAGAATTCCTGGAATCTCTCAGCAAAGTGGCTTCCCAGAAGCAGAAACCATGTTTACTGATTATAACTATTGGGCGGCGAAGATTATTTAATAATCATTAATTTCGTTCACAGTACAAACCGTTTTTCAAAAAACGCATACGGCATAAATCTGTGCACACTGTTTTGACTAGTACGAAAAAGAGTGGCAAGTTTTATTACTTTTCCAATTGCCACCGGAGCTTTCATAGGGTACAGCCTAGTCCTGGCTTTGGTGTTCATCTTTTCCAGCTCTACTAAATCTGCAACCACCGAATTGTAAACTTGAAAAACAAATCGCATATACAGCATCCATTTCTCAGAACACAAAATCATCGAAACGCTAACGAATAGTAGGGACAAAGATCGAACCTCTAACTTCAAAATTATCAGTTGGTCAGTGCAGTGATCCAGCAGGAAACACGAACTCGAACGCCATCGATATATGCAAGCAAGCCTCAGCGAATGCGATGTAAAATAGAAATGTAAAGACTACAAATGGTGGATGCCAAGAAGAACAGGTGAAGGAATTGAAATCAAAAGCAAGGGAGAGAGGAAAGACGATGAAAATGAGGAGGAGGAGAGTAAGTTGCCGCGCTAGCTGCGGGTGCGAAGAATATATTTATATAATAGAGGTAGGAGGTGAGAGAGATAAGGGCGGGGTGGTTCAGTGACAGTTACTATAATTTGATTCGCTAGAAAAGGTTCTTCACTTTATTTTATGGTTTGAGAGACTTTAATCAAAGATTTGAGAGGTAAATTGAGTGATTTTACTTGGGAGAAAGACAAATCACCTGCGAATATGGACACTCTGGTGGAAGGCTCCGCCATTCATCACGTCCTTTTCATTCACTTCTGAGTTTTTTTTTTTTTTTAACTTAATCCAACCACTCCCCAGTCCTTCATCCTGTTTTGCTTTTTTTGGTTTTGTTTCTTATCCTTTTAATAATAATACTAATAGTTGTATTAGCTCTTATAATCTAAATTATGATTTTCAAATTTTCATGTGAAATTATGATATTTTGCTATCCCTGGTTGATAAAATACGTACGTGTATTTGTAAATTATCTAAACTTGACCTAATAGATATAATCAACTTGATTCAAGTTTTGTTCAAAAAAATAATATAATCATAGTTTAAAACATAAGTCATTTAATCAATACAAAGTTAGTCTAACAGTATAAGGTTATTCTAAATTTCTCTAGGTCTTGAATTTATCTTCCAAAAAAGATACTTATGTTGAACGGAATAGTCACAAACTTCAAATCGAATTTCAGTATACTAAGCTTATATTTTAGGTGGGAGGAGTATATGTTATTATAGGCATGAAATCGCTGTTGAAAGGGTAAGGAGATGACAGTTGTGTTTGGAAACACTTATTTTTAGATAATAAGTCCTTATTATGTAAGCTGAGATAAAACTCCTCTCACATACTTACATCGTATACTGTAAATCACGATTTATAAACACTTATTACCTAAAAATAAATTATTCCAAACGAGCTAGACGATGATGTACACATGATGCGAGCTTAAAACTTAAAAGTTAAAAACCTTAAACCTTTTTTATATTGAAATATGAAAAACATATGCTGCCTCTCGTCACGTCCTCTTGGCAGCCACGTGACAGTGACTCCAAATCACAAATGACGTTTCCTCCATTTTTGGTTAATTGTTTCTCTAAAAGAAAAGCAGATTAGGTGCTCATGATTGTGATTTATTTACTGTTTCCAGCTAATCTCCCGTCACATTCCTCAAACGCTACAAGTTATTCCATCTCCATTAAAAACCCTTGAAAGCTCCCTTTTCATTATTCAATGTCAACTTTGTATTTTTGGCTGTGCAACTTTATTTTATTCCCATAAGCTTGCTAGTTTAATCATAAGCTTTTAACCATTAACCAAGTACATATTACTACTGCAGTTAATTAATTGTTCACGGTTGGCCCCAAAAAATTAATTGTTCATGGAATAACATAATGTTTTGTAACTATCCTTTTTTGTTTTTATAAGAGGCAAATGTGTGATTGTTACATCTTCACTCTGATTCATGCTTAGCTTGCCCTTGAAAAAAAAAAAAAAATCCATATGACATGTATCACTCATACGTGGCTCATAAGCTGAATTGAAATCTCAGAACGAACTCAATTTACACCAACCTTCACCTAAAAGAATCGGATTTATTTTAAAAAACAAACAAACAGAGGATATGTAGGGAAGGTGAGAGTAATGCATTCCAACGTTGAGAATTAAGCTTGCTAGGGTAACTCCTATATCCCAGTTAGCTTAACCAAAAGCCAACATTAGAGGATCCCAACTACTTCATATTACTCCTTCTAGTCCTAATTATAAAACAGAGTTGATATTTTTAGAGAAATTAAGGAAGCTAATTAAATTACTTTAAAATATTTGTATTTATATTTTTTTCTTCAAATTAATTAGTTTGACTAATAAATTAATATATAATCTAATGATATATAACATATGATATGATTAAGTGCCCATTTGGATTAGCGGTGGAGAAGTGACTTTTTTTACCACCTGACTTTTGGAAAAGTAAGGTAGGAAAAAAAGTGAAAATGTAAATGTGATTTGTGTTTCAATTAACGGTGGCAGAAGTGACTTTTTTTTTCTAACATTGAATCTGTTTGGATTAGAGTTTGAAAATCTCGTTTAGATGCAAAATGACTGAAAAATGCATGAATAATATATATATATATATATTATCTGTATATATTGTGATAACTGAAGTGAAAAATTAAATTAAAATTAAAATTTGATAAAATACAATAAGTCAGATTAATGCATTTTTTGGGACATTATTACATGATGAAGCACTAATTTGAGGATTAGAGAAAATGACAGAAAAGTACCCCAAAATTTATGAAAATTACCTGTGAATGAAGAAAAGGGATCGGATAAATCACAGAAAATGACCCAAATGTTTCATAAATTACAGTTAACCCTACAAATATTTCAAAAATTTTCAAATTAATCCCTCCTTAAAAACTTTTAAAATTTACAAAGAAGTCCTTGGTCAAATCTAATTTGACCAAACCGTCTTCTTGACTCGAACACTCGAACCAGTGAAACGGAGCAGCGAAACAAAGCATCGCTCGGACATGCAACAGCGGAAGATCTTCGAGCAGGATCAACCACCACCCACTGGTGAACCACCCTTGCCGGCGATCTGGACGGTGCTATGACCTACGACGGCGATGCTTAGAGACGGAGTCCTCGACGGAGATCTGGACAGAAGCTCATATTCGAACAAAATCACAGCTCAGAGATGGCATTTTGCATGCGTGAATGTCGAACAAAACCAACAAGTTTGGTGAGCCAAAAAATGAATGTCTCCAACGGTCTAGTTGCAAAGTTGCGCAGTGGGGAAAAAAGCTGTGTGGTGGGGCTTCAAAAAAAAGCTACGGTAGAGGGAGAAGCGCAGTGATTTTTGAAGCTTTGCCAAACGGATCAAATTGGGCCACTATGCTTTTTTTTGGCTAAACGTGTGGTGGGGGCTGCCCACCGCTTTGCCAAACATACCCAAAATAACTTATTTAGCTTCCTTAATTTCTCAAAAAACAAATCAACTTTGTCTTATAATTAGGACCGGAGGTAGTATAAGACATATTTGCTTAAGTTAATTAGATTAAGAAAGTTAGTTAATATCATATATATTTTATAAAACGTCATAGTCATCTTCATTAATTCCTTATCCTCTTTGATTATTGTTGAAGAAGCATTAATATGGGAAAATTGTAAAAAAATTGATAAATATAAAAATTATATCTTATATTTAGAATCAAGATTAACTTTCTGAATATATGATATATTAAGGAGAGGGGGAATAATAATAATGACACGCACATATATCTATTGCCAGCTGTGCGTGTTTGATTCAAATTGAACACTTTGGAGATCATGTACTCCGAAACTTCTCTCTCTCACTCTCTCGTACTTTGTTTCCCAATTAAAAATACAATATCTTCGTCGTTCATCAGAATTCGAAGTGATTAAGGCACGTATTTAGAATAGGATTCGTTGGGTCGGATCTTTTGTTGCTGGTTACAAAGCGGAAGAAAACAGAGGAACAAACAAATCATTACTGTTTGACCCGTTATATATTACATTACTTGTATGAAGGGGGAGAATTAAATTATATTATATGACGATTGTAACAGGAACAGAGAGAGTTTGTTTGTTTTCTGCCTCAGCCAGCACTCTGCGGATTCTTCCCTTGTTGTCACTTGGAATATCAACCTCAGTACTATGTCAAACGGACAGGGCATAGTTTGGAAAATTAATTGGTTAAAACCTTACCAAATAAAATACATATTTCTAGTTTAGTACTTATTTTACCAACACAATTCCAAGTTTATTTTGTACGCCAAGCCAAACTTGTCAGTTTATTTATTGTATCAAAATCTTCAATTTTAAAATAAGCCAAACTTACTGACTAAAAACATAAAATGAGTAACGTAATTTATAAAGACACACACATTGTTGCTGCTGGTATACGCAACAAATGTCGTGGTTCCTGCATCTTCTATTTCTCCTGACAAGAACTTGGCAACTAACAGTAACAGTACGCTCTAGCTCCAGCTCCAGGAAGATCTCGTTCAAGATTATTATTTGCTATAAGAAGCAACACGGTGCCGTATTGGGTACGTCGAAAACTTGGTTTTATTGTATGTTGGGAAATAGCCTGATCCTAAGCCCAAAGTATTTGGGTCCTCATATAAATAATATAAAAGTTTGGGTCTACATATGTGATATTCCCTAATTACTATGAGTGATATTATTTACCCCTAGAATATAATTTTGTAGGAGATATTGTTTCACCGATACATTATGTCTCTCTATCAAAAGGATATGTTGTTGTATCTTTGATGAAAAAATATGTTAGTATAGAGGAAGGAGTACATAGAACATTATAAATCGGCGTAAAGGGTTTAATTATGAATCACTTGAATAATAAATATTTTGACACACCGATTCCTTATTTTCTCTATTATATCTCTCTCTTCTTCTTCCTGTTGGTGGTATATTTGTTGTGCGTCATAATTGTTAGAAATTGTACCCTAATGGCCAATTATTGTATTTTGAACATTGTTATTCACTGAATTTTTTGATTTTATTATCATATTATTTGCATGTTCACTGTAATAACTATCCTTGGATAAATCATAATGGTTGTCCTAAATGTCCGTGGTCGGTCATCTATGCAAGAGGAAAGATGAAATAAGATCAGTATGACTTTGAAGAGGTATAGAGATACGAATCAAAGTCCTAGGCACTTATAAGAGTACAAGATGTTAGACCGACCCACTATGAGAAAGTTGCATAGATCAAGTCATAAGCTTGTCTCATGTATAACCACGTCACTATACCCTTTTGACCTAAGATTATCATGGATTCTTATATGAGAGTCGCTTAGCATGACCCAGTCAAAAGTCACCTTTGACCGGATGAAGATAAAGGCTATGTTGAGGCTTGGTGTTTTTCATGCATATGAATGTGAATGGTCAAAATGGAATTTGTCTCTCACATTAGTAGAGAGATATTATTGGGCCCCTCGATGAGTGAGTTTGAGAAATGTATGGTCATACTACGATAGAAAAGAGTTTCCATTTCTATAGTCAGACTACTCAATGATCAAGAAAGTAATGGTCAAGAATAGGAGGATGACATTCTCCATGCCTCATGCTTGACCAAATAATCATGTGACAAAAGGGACGTGATATGGTTGTATGACAGGTTGCATCGGTTTATCGATTCTCATATAAATTGGGTAGTCGTAATGTCTTGCTAGAGGTCACTTACGACTTGTGAGTTAGTATAGTCATTAGCCTACTGCCAACTTCATATGGGCTTACAGGGTCACACATAAAAATAGCTCAACACGAGCTATAATATCCAGATTCATTGAATCTAAGATATGTCTAGATTTAATGAATGTAATGGTTAATCTAAGATGGACGAATATATATATATATATATTTGAAAAGTAAATTAATAATATTATATATACATATATGTATTTTTAAAATACACACACATACATGTGTATGATATGATAATATTATTATATTGTATTGGTTTTAAATTTAATTTTACTTGATAAATTAAATTTAATAACTAACATGATAAAGTTATAATATCTTGGATTTAATTTATAAAGATAAATTAAATATATTTTCATTGGCTCTTTATGTATATTAAATAAATAGATTAAATTAAAACTATTGGACAGATTTAATTAAATCATATTTATTTAATTTGTTTATCAAAAGACAATTAAGTGTTAATTGATATGGTATGGATTTCAAAATTAATTAAGATTAATTTTAAAAATCCAATATCCATCGTAAAATAGAAAGCCCTAACCAGTTATTTAATGGGATGAGCTAAGGTTTTCTACGTGTGATGAAAGATAGATAGAGAGCCGTGAGAAAAGAAAACTCTAGAGAGGGATGTTGGTGGTGATAACAGGTTGTTTGTGTCTGATTCCTATCTATGTGGATACCGGCAGAGAGAGCTAATTCGAGTTGTTAACTCCTTGAGATTGAAAAGAAAGACTAAATACATAAGATAGGTACGTTTTTTTACTACTCAATTTAAATGTTGTTGACAGAACTGCAGTAGGGGTTGGAAAACTTTTAGATTTTAATTTTCTGCTATGCCTAAAAATCCCAACAATAATTACTTCAGAAACTATGATTCTATTTGTGTGGGTATTAGAGATTAGCGATCGCACTCTAGTTAGTTACGCTCAATATTCTTATAATGTCTAATGCCTAATGATCGTGTTAGCTGTTCCAAGAAGTTCTCTCTTTTAAGTCGTTGACCTGGAAAAACTGATAAAGAGAGACTTGCTTTTTTATACTTGGGATCAATGACGTACACTTAATGGCTTTATGCATGTTTTTTTTACTCTCTTCTTTACACCTCCACAAAAGAGGGTTTGGTTTATACGAACTCTAAATCTGTCCACCCTTCTGCTAGAATTCATGTGATCCATTTGGTCATGCTCATGGATTAAACGAACATCGAATCATTGTATGCGTATTAGGTTCTATTAGTTTCGTCATAAAAACATCACCAGGGAAGAAGGTAAACGACAAAGGATGTAGTGGGGGGACAACAAGGGAGGTAATAATTGAACCTTGCACTTCTGATTATGTGACAATTTCACGAAGAGCACAGAGAAAATCTACTTTAGTTGAGCTGGAAAGCAGAGCCAGAATATTTAGGAGTGTTTTCATAAAAAGCAGAATCTTACCAATCAGACCCACAAATGTCACACAGAGGTATCTAGTGGTATAATGGCAATTATATCACACCAATTCATTCATAATATGCAAAGGAAATGCATCTGAAACATTGAAGGATTGAAGGAATTCACAGAAAGTGAACAGGTTATTATTGTAGATGTTGAGAGCAAAATGTTCAGTTGTTCATCCTTGCCTGCAGGAAACGATTTCTCACTTGGTTAGAGGGATTTCATATATATATATATGCCCCACTATGAATGTAATCTCTGTACAAAAGGCATGCCATTCGCAGAAACACCACGTGTTCTAGATAATGTGAACCACAAGAAGCTTCTTTATTGGTGTGGGGGCCAGTTTGACATGGAGGATCATGCATCCAAAATCATTGTCCCACTCGGATCCAAGCCTGTCTATCACAACTTTTGCTTCTTTTTTTTTGCTTTTCTATAACTCTGCTTTATTGTTGTGACCGTACAAATAAACAGCACAAGCTTCAACAGGACGCATTTCAGTTTTACTACTAGACATCATCTAATGATTTCGCACTCATGGGGGGGGGGGGTACCACGTTGGATGTCCGTAACCAAATGCGCCCACCGACTAATCTGGCCATTATCTACAATTAATTTTAGTCACATGGTGGGGATTAGAGTTTAGGCTATAGTAAGAAGTTTTTGTTTTGGTAGCAGTGGCCACTGGCCAGTGAATGGCGATGGTTCGAAAAGATTCAGAAAATTAGCTTTAATATTGACTTCATTATATAAAGGTACTACCTCCAGTCCTAAATATAGGATAAAGTTTATAGTGCAAACCGGAGGGAGTATTATATTTTGATTGGAAGCTGGTGAATGAGGCATGTCCATGGGTTTCTGAAGTGTTGCTTGAGACAAAGGGAAAAGAAATAATGGGACTTTCATGGCTGCAGGCACTGGTAAAAGGTTAAAAGATGATATATGATAGAAACCAGATCCTTTTGTTTTGTTACTTTTCTGAATTGGGGCAGCGACAAACTTTATGGTGTGCCCTCCCTTGTTCCTACTAAAATCGTGAATAATTCAGTGTTGCCAACAGCGAATCTGTTTCGCTGCAGGGCCGATATTTGTGTGGGCAACAATAATTAGGAGGAGCAGAATTGTTGCGGCCATTTCTGAAAAGTATTAGTTAAGGGAACGGCCAGTTGGTCTCCCAAGCCACCAAGCTTAAAGAAAGAACTTTACATTGTAATCAAAATGCGAAGACCTTTTGATTGTATTGCTTTCTAGCATTTAATGAATTCCATTTTATAGTCAAAAAAAAAAAATACGAAGACCTTTTGGTACGACGTAAAGTGGAGGTCGCCATATTCTAATGGAAGAGAACTATAAAGAAGGGGAGGGACCAGCGGAAGTCCAGATCTGGCGACGGTTAAGAAAACAAGATAACCGATCAATTTAAAACTAAATCCCCAGAATATGGCGTCCCAAATGAAGCCGACGGGGGTACATCTGACCCAAAAAAGGAATTAATATTATTACATTACAATGCTTTTAATACTCAAATTTAAAATTAGTATCAGGGTTCCGGAACCCGGACCGGCCCGGGAACCAGTGCCTAAACCGGTTTGGTCCGGTGACCAAACTGGTTCACCTTTTTTTTTTAAAAAAAAAAACAATTTTTTAATATTTTTCTTTAGAATTTCATATTAATTGATCTAAAATATACAATTTCTCACCGGTTTAGTCCTAGTTTAGCTCCGGTTTAGCCCCGGTCTGACCCACTGAACCTTAATCTATTACCCTGACCGGTTCAATACCCGGTCCGAATTTTAATACCTTGGTTAGTATATAATTCACAAGTTATAAATAATACACGGTGCATTTTTAAATTTTATACTACATCTAAAATATTTAAATATAAAATTTAAAAATAGTATAACTTTTTCCTGCGTTTCCTATAGCTATACGTTATAAAAAAAGTAGATCCTTTCCCCACTTTTAGTCAAGATCCTTGACGCCTTCAACTAAATTCTATAAAAAACGTAATTTAAGATTTTATGCTGTCCAAATATCTTATCCTTTATCTCCTTATCTATTCATTCTAGTGACTGAAGTTTTGTCTGCTATGATTACCAAGAATCAAATGTCTAAAAATCTCCAAGGGATTAAATTGAGCAACTCCTATCCTGAGATTTCTCATTGCTTCTTTGCGGATGATGCCCTATTTTTTATGAATGCTAATGAGAATTGTACAAACCTGGCAAATATTTTGAATCAATATGTGTTGTATCTGGTCAGTCTGCTAATTTGGATAAATCCAACATCTTCTTTTCGGCAAATACACCGGAGATAATTAAATCCAGGACGAGTGGCATCTTAGGCATCCAGGCTATGCAAGATCCAGGTAAATATCTGGGTATCCCGAGTGTATGGGGCAAAACAAAGCACCAGGCTCTATCTTATATCAGAGAGCGAATAAGAAATAAAATTCAGGGATGGACAAAATCCACTTTATCCTTTGCAGGGCGGGTAGTTATGATCAAATCAATTATCAATGACATCCCAATTTATCCCATGAATTGCTTCAAGTTTACAATCAAAGCATGCAAAGAATTAAATAGCTTAATAGCTAATTTCTGGTGGGAGGGCAATGCGGCTGGACATAAGCTTCACTGGAAGTCTTGGGATTCTCTCACTGAGGCCAAGTGTGCAGGAGGTATGGGATTTAGAGATTTCACTATTGCTAATGATGCTTTACTAGCTAAAACAGCCTGGCGCCTTCTTAATAACCCAGATGACTTGTGGGTTCGAGTTTTGAAGAGCATTTACTTTCCACAAGGGGAGTTTATGGATGTTGAAAAAGAATACAAAGCATCTTGGTGCTGGTCTAGTATCATTGATGGTAGAGATTTTCTCAAGAAAGATTTACTGTGGGATCTAGGTGATGGCTCCTCCATCCGCATTTGGGAAGATAGATGGGTACCAGATGTTCAATTTCCTGAGAAACCTGTTAATAATTATGATGATATTCTTCAGTAAGGGCGAGTGTGTGATCTCATTATACACGGTAGCTGGAACTTGTCTCCCATACGACACTTAATCTCTGATGATCTTGCACATGCAATTATCCAAATTCCGATCCCCTTGAATGGTTTGAAAGATAAGATCATTTGGACCCCAGCGAGCAATGGTAATTATTCAGTCAAGTTGGGGTATAGAAATGCAAAGGCTAGACGTTACATTATACATAAACCTAGCTCCTCTACTAATATGTCGCCAGCTAACTGGAGAAGTATATGGAAGCTGAACATTGTACCGCGTGTCCAACATTTTGTTTGGAGGATTTTGAACCAGGTTGTAGCCACTAATGATGCTCTATTCCGACGTAAGAGGGCATCTTCTAAATTATGCCCAATATGCGACAGAGAGGAGGAAACAGTTGAACATCTTTTCTTTCACTGTCCTTGGACAAGGTGTGTCTGGTTTGGTTGCCATTTAGGTGTTAAAACTGATGTGATTCAAGTCAGGAACTTCACTTCTTGGTGGCTATGCATTACAGATGTGGGATCAAATTTTGCTTCATCTGACATAACTCTTATTTGCTGGATCCTTTGGTTTATATGGAAGCAAAGGAATGAAAAGGTGTTTAATCTGCGAGAACCTAGTCCACAGTTTGTTATTGAATGGGCTATGCGATCTAATCTGGAATTATGTGCTTTGAATGATGTAACTGATATGAATGAGTCTATTTTTATAACTGACCCCGATAGTGTACATTGGTGCTTTCCTCCCCCAGGAATTCTCAAAATCAATTGTGATGGCGCTTACTCATCAGCAATGGGCACTGCAGCTATTGGAATTATCTGCCGAAATGAGTATGGAGACTTCGTTTGGGGTTTTGCTGAAAAGATTAAATCCTTGTCGGCGTTCATGACTGAGGCCTTAGCTTTAAAAAGAGCATTAATGTTAGCGGTGGATTTGGGTCACGACAAAATTTTGTTTGAAACGGACAGTCAACTTCTGAAATCAAGTGTTGAAAGCCAACAGCCGGATCTGTATGACTAGAAATGCCGGAGTATCATTCAAGACATTATCAACCTTCTTGCTTCTCGAGTCGGGTTCTCTCTTACTTTTACTCCTCGTAGGGGTAATTTTGCAGCTGACCATACTGCAGCTGAAGCTTTTAAGGGAGTGTGCCCTATGGGGTGAGTGTCACAACCATCACTCTCTTTGTCTTCTATACTGACTTTGGATGCTCAGAAGGCGGGTCGTCATTTTGATGCTACTGCTTCTCCATGAACCAGATCAGCCTTTGGCCTATTTTTCTGGGTTTTATGCTATTTTGTTGTGTTGTTTACCTTGTTACTTTCCTTCTGTTATTTGTGTGATTGGCTTTCTGTATTGTATTAGATATGCTTTTGCAATATTAATAGAAGTAACCTTTTGAACAAAAAAAAAAAAAAAATAGCTTAGCTGCACAAACGCAAATGCCTTGCACCAGGTACCATTACCAAGATATACATTTGAACATGGATCAGGTAGAGTGATAATGATCAACAGCAATCTGTGCCATACATCAAGTAAATGTTGGCTTTAATAATGGAAGACAATTCTAGAGTTACAGATAGTCAGCAACGGTACTTACATCATAGAATTATTCTTTACGACAGGATCTTATGATAGCCTCTGTCAGTGACCTCAAAAACACATCACTGAGAAGAGGAAGTAGATCCAGCCTCCATATGTCGCATCAAAAGCAGTAGGACTCATCACGGGTTGCAATGCAGAGGGCAGGCACAAATATTACCTCAACGAATCATCATGTGATCCCAATGCATCAAGAATGCTGTCTACCCAGCTGTCAAAAGGAAGAAGGTTTATCAAAAACAAATAAAAAAGATTATCTGAGACACACAGCAATCTAAACTTAGATCTGTAATTTACCCTTCAATGCCTGGCTGTGATGGGTGGTACACTTTTTCAAACCCTAATCTTTTAGCCATTGCAGCAGTAGTCTCACCGATGCATGCAACAGATCCAGTCCAATCTGATTCTGAAATAAGATTCTTCCAGGCACTGTTACAGCAGAATTCATGAATTGGGTAAATACTAAATACCATAGAGCTTCCTAAGAAGCTCAATCAAACCTATTTCTACAGTCCAAATAAGATGACAAAGCACATTTTCTTAATTTTTATTTAGTATCAGAATTCATTAAGATACATGACCAGAGAAGGGTGTTAGGAGACACGTCATCAAGTAAATTAATTTTTATGATTTATTTGAATTTAGTTCTGTTATGTATTTGCTCAGTCAAATTTGGAGTCAGTTTAGAAATAAAACAATGAGAAATAAAAGTTCAGTTTTCTCCATTTTGGAGATTCTCGCAAGTGTTTGGCCATTAAAGTAGTCAAAGAGTGAGATTCTAGCTCTATTTTCTCTCAATAGATTTATCCTTCTTTCTAATTAGCTAAGTGTGCAATTACCAAAGGGCCAAAACTGCATCTCATTTTATAATTATGATTACTTCTATGTAGGTTAGAACTCAATCATAACCTTCTACAAATTTAAAAGAAAATTTAAGGCAAAGAAAGAAGCAAGAGATCAAAACAAGATTAGAAACTCGCCGAATTGCAGATGGTGAAGCTACTGCAACAACAGGTATATCAAGTGCCTGCTTTAAGATTCCTAGATCAACGTGCTGAACTGGTACCTGCCATACATGCAAGTACCAAGGAGCTAATGCGTAAATACATAGATCATTAGTCAATGTTAGCGTAACCGTAGATTATGATCAACTCTGAGGAAAACCATTTGCAATCTAAATTTTTCAGGAATGACAAGAAAACATCTAGTAGATAAATAAACATGAGGGAGATGGGGTAGGAAACGGCCATGACATTACACAATTGTAACATTTTCCTACGAATTACAATGATCAATAGATCGCCAGAAAATTTCCACCCACTTAGCCATGAAGTTGTTTACTAGGACTTCAAGATCAGTAAAAGTAAAACTACTATATTTATCATCAATCCAGTCATCTAATCACGAGACACAACATCAGAATATGAAATACCTCAATACCTGCAAGGAAAAAGTTAGGTGTTGAATTATGTTTTCTCAATAAGGAATGGGGGTTTTGAGCAAAAAAAAAATAAGGAATGGGGGAATCAAGGGAAAATAACTTACCGTTGTGTATGTATTCAACCTTGTAACCTCAAATCCACGGTTAGAAAGTCCTTCCTCTGGTAATAAATATCAGATAATTAATATACCATTGTCTCCTACAATTATAACTACTAAACAAAAAAATAATTTTAAAATGGCAGCACTATATGAAATAAATAAATTGCAATCAAAATTATTAACTTACCGATCTCATTGCTAGCTTTTGCAGAAGCAGGATACAACACAGTGCATTTGTTTCCATTCTTTGGAAGCTCTGTAGCCAAAACCTTCCCTGTTGCTGAAAGTTATCAGAAACACAATGAGTATCACTTCCAGATCATTAAGGTTCAAATGCCAGCTATGCAAAAGAAAGATTCTTTCTCTTCAAAACAACACTGATAGGAAAAAAAACAGGATCGTTCACAAATCAAACTGCAGATTACGTAGACTCACTTTCCCGCTCTGTCCAATGTAATGCACATGCACTTACACCTATGCACAGAATACCATCGTAAAGCATAGTTCCACTCTCCCCAATCTACAAATTCATGATCTTTAACTGCTCAAGAAGGTAACATTCTCCATATCTATCTTGGAATTCATTGTCATGGTATGTTTTTAATTGAATGGTTTAAATACTTTTACGAGTCAGACAGAAGCAAAATTGGGAATAATACAGTGCGAATGCAAAATTTTAACTCAGCCTATGGTTAAGTACATGTCCAGATACCTTTTGAAGGTGAAAAGGCAACATCAAGTGACTGCTTGGGTGACAATGAGGCTTCCTTGAAAACACTTGCAGTACCAGCTCCAACAACGCCTATTTTGACATGGGGGGCCCCAGCAGCTCTAAAGACCACAAATAAGACTAAGACAATTCATTAAGAAGAAAAACTCTCCTCAAAATTAAAAATTGAACAAAAGGGTGAATTTATTATAATGAATCAACCAAGTCAACTGTCTATAAAGCATATAAATGAGACTCGATAAAAGGTATACAGTTGCATCTTCGACAACTAATGAATCATAATCAATAGATATTGAAGATCATAGGCAACTAGATCAATTGTTACATAATAACTTGAAATGGCTTTTAAGTATGTCACATATCACATATGATATCGAAAGTAAAGCCAATAAATACACCCTTTTTTTTGAAGGGGGGGGGGGTGAGGTATTAAAACTTGCAGTAGAAAAATGAGGAAAGGTATAAAATCCCAAGAGAGGATCAATGATAAAAAGTGCAGTAAATGGGGCAAATGTAAAGAACCGTTTCATGTATAAATAGTAACAGTCTTAAGTTAGCAACCCCGAACCTCACCTCCACGCCTCTAGGAAAACTGAACCTGCTTCAGGGGATGTGATGACAATCCAATCAAATGAATTATCTGCCATTATTGAGGAAAATGGCAAGAAATGTATCAGTGTAAGGTGATAACGCACATTACTGAATGCATAACTCATGGATGAGTTGGCTGGCATACCCCTATGATAAAACATATGACAATGACACTTTTACGTTTATAACATCATTATACAATCATAAATGCCAAATGCCCCACGCTTTTTAGATTCTACGTAGTAGATAGATACCATATAAAAGCAGGAATCCCCCACCCATTGACTAATGAAGTGAGCTAGAAGCATAAATGCAGAACTCAATGCCAATGAACGAAAATACAGAGCCACATGTTTGAATTAGATCAGCTACAACCCACACAAATAACTTTTACATGCTAAGGATCAGGATAAGTTTGTCTTTGATGGAACAATTGATATACATGCAGTCATTGAGGTGATGGCACACAATGTAAATGATGAAGTCCACAATGAAACTCACCACTTAATACAGAAGAAAGTCTATCCAGGTCAGGTCCCAAAGTGTGCTCAATGAGTGGAAACTCCAAACAACTGATTTTATGTTTATTCTGCACTCAACATCAAACTACCCTTTTAGTTTCATTTAACTTGAAAATCTTCTAAGTGGCCGCTTTACATTTTTAGTTATCATTTTAATTCCCCTTAATGTTATTATGGACATGTTCTGGGCCAAAGAATCAACTGATCACCTAAGTGCATAAACTATGTTTACCAAAATTTTCGACAAAAATATAATAAGAAAACAATTTATGGAACATCAATTTGGATCATCTGTTACCTAACATACTAATCACAGAAAAACACAATCACCTTAATGGTTCTATATAAAAGATTTACAACCTAAGAATTGATGCATTACCACTTCAGATATGCATTCAGGAATGATCCTAAAAATGTTAAGCAAAGATCAAATACAGATTAATTCTTTTATTGGCTTCTAACTTTCTGTTCTCGGGGGGAAATTTAAAAACGGAACAAACACAAACTCATAAATAAATTAATCGCCTGAGACAAACAAATAACACGCTCAAGTTAATACACGATATTGGTTAGGCTTCATTTGTGCTCGAAAGAGGGCCTATTAAGCACAGTAGCCTACTTTCACTTAGTTATCCTCCCAAGCTTTTAAAGTTAACTCCTATCTGATGAAAGGGAATATCAAGTATTTAGAAAACTCATAGGACTCGAGTATCATATAAGAAGCTGAACAAGCACAAACTTCGAGGTTCAACCAGAAAGATTTTGCTAGTGACTTAAAACCAAGGCTGCACTCATCAGCATTGTGGCAAACTGTTGTTATTTGCACTTCGAAAATAAGCTTCTCAACGTAAACAATATTGAAAAAAAGAAATTATCAGAAGTACTTTCTAATATTTTTAGGAATCTACATCATTGTCCAGATATTTTGTCCTTATAATATATACATCCAACTTTCACTACAACGTGCTTAAAGTTCTAGCAAGTTGCAATAATTATTTGGAATGCCAGCAAAGAAGCCGTACGAATTTAGAAAGATAAGATAAGGAAAATGATCAAGTGCACCATTCTTTTCCAACTTTAATCAAACATCTTAATGACAGAATGGTAGTCAGTTGCCATTTCCATTTCCAAAAAAAAAAAAGCGAATATATTCTGGATAAGCGAAAGAGTAAACAGTGAAGAACAATGCCGGATGAAAGGAGAAGCAAGAACAATAATGAGGAACGCTACGGGGACACCCTAAAATCAAACGCACTACGGCAATCTAGAGGAACTAAATTGTTCATCAAACAGCGAAAAAGGTAGTGGTTCATGGAGAAGTAAGGGATGACAGAGAAGAAAGTACCAGAGCACTGATAAGCTTGCCATTCTTGCCACGCTCTCTGGTGACCACAACCTTCGGGTTCAAATTCGAGGTCGGCGGCGGCAGCGATTCCGTCGCAGGAATAGAAGTATGACTGAATATTGGAGGACAAACCAAGATTCGCCGGGGAAACAGAAGACGAGAAGTTGCGGACGCAGACGAGAAAGGAGATAGAGAAACTGAAGCCATTGAAACGTGTTAGGCACAGATTGTTGTTTAGATGCAGGATGCCAGCTGTTATCTGATCAAGGCGCGGGGCCTCATAATTAATTCCTAAATTTGGCATAAATATCTTGTCGAAACGTTGAAAATAATGATGAGATTGGGGCACTAAAATGAGGCGCCAAGCCAATGGAATGAAACCACGTGTTTGGCACGTTTGGGAGATGCCCGCTTGCGCCGACACGGGACATCACGGTGTCACCAGGGACCAGCAATCAGCCATAGAGCGTGATAATTAACGGCGTATATCTAAAGAGAAGGAAAGCCATAGAGCGTGATAATTAACGGCGTATATCTAAAGTGAAGGAAAACAACCTTTTGTTAATTGTTGGTATTAAAATCATGATTAGTTCCTTTCGCTTTGATAATTTTGCGTCCTGATTTCCCTACCCAACCCTAAGCTGCTGTGCACCCCTGGTCCCAACACTTGACAGCTCATCCTCCGTGATCCTGCAGCCAAGAAATGCTAGAGTGTGCCTGTACTAGCACTCCATCTGTTCAGTATATAACATTTTTTCTTTTCTAATAAGTTTGTCTCTTTTTTTTTGGATCAAAATAAGTCTGTCTCTTTCATAAAGTCATTCTTCTGTTTATCTCATAAATAAATGCATTTTTATATATTTCATCCTCAATTACCCTCATATCGTTTATTCTTTCTATATTCTCTTTTTCATTATTACACTCTTCCTCATTCATAGATAAATAGTAGCATTTTTAGAAAATAATTTATATTTCTTACATATTTATTATTTTTAATTAATTTTAACTGCTTCTTAGAATCTCGTAATTCGGTTGAAATGCCCTTATACTCCCTCCAGTCTTTTTCATAAGCAAATTTTCTCTTGATTGCGCAAAAGAAACTATCAGTTAAGATTAGTTAAAAATAATATATGTGTCAAAAATGTCATATTTCTTCTAAATATGCTCCTATTTATGAAAAAAAAAATAGGAGAGAGAATGGGTAATAAATGATTAAATGAAAGAGAATTGCTGGTGAATGGGAGATAATTAATATAAAGATATGTATTTAATAAAGGTAAAAAATGAAAAAATAATTTAAATTTTGAGACACAAGAAAAAAAAAATTTGTTTACTTAACCTAAAAGAAAGAAAGTTACTTGTAAAGAAAAACGAATGGAGCATATATGGAAGGGGGGGTATTGTATAATTAAGTGGTTAATATAATATTTGTCTCATATTTGTATATCTCTTGTCTTGTTCCAAATTTCTCGAAATATCGTATCTATAATTTTTATAATTTATTCTCCCGCCTACATCCATGAAATTAAAATTTTATATTTTTGCATGTTCTACTACTTTAGGGTGAATATTTTATACGGGTAGAGTGGTAGATGGGACTTTTATTTAATTGTAAATAGAAGAATGGATAGTGTAATTTTACTTCAGATATGCTCCCACATGTCTTCACTCTCCGATTCTCTAATACTCGTCACAGTCATTTCCTCCTCATCTTAGTTGCTCACATTATTAGTTGTTTTCTTTATCACGCCTTGGAATCTGTCAGTCCGGCCAGTTCGGATCTGTCGGTGAGAGAGAGGCTATGAAGGCCATGCTTGATTTGCTTCCATTATCACTTTCATGGATTTGAGGAGCTTCAACCCATTGCTTCTCTGTATTCTACTGCCTTGTTATTGGGTGTTTCTCTCTGCAACTTGTTGATTGATCGAAGTTGGAGTTCTAGTTTATTTGTTACTTCAAGGAGCATTTTGTCGGATCTCAAGCAGGATGCAGGTACGAAGTATAAACTCTTTGTTTCAACTTTATGGAAGTGATTTTACGGCTTTGAAGAAAAATGCGTGGAAAGGGTTGTGTTGACCTGTAGAAAAGTGTTTGAGAAAAGCCTCTTTTTTTTTTTTTTTTTTTTTTTTTTTTTTTTGCGCTTCCTAAGAAAGAAAGCACCTTCTCTTTGTATTTTATTTCAGTTATGGAGATTTATTTTAAAAACTCACTATATAGTTTCTTTTCTTTTTTTTCTGTCGTTAACTCGCTGGATTTTTTTTTTTTTTGAAAAAGTATATTTCATGAACATGCGTATTTATTACTGCTTTCAACACCCCTTCCAAGTTTTTCATTTTTCGTCTGCCCTTTTTCTATAAAATTTATTAATTTTTAATTTAGTATTTAAAACATTCATTTAAATATTGATTAGATAGGACGTGGGAGTGGAAGAGAAGCAAGGTAATCAAATCATGAGGGTAGATTAACAATTTTAATTTTTAATTAATAGACATTCTAAATAATAACAACGTGCTTCAGAATCGTTAATAACTTTATCATGTTAAAGGTAAAATTAAAATGTAGGTTTTATAAATAGAGAAACTACTGTTGGCAGGAGATTGATGTTTTTCACTCTTAAAATTAAATTAACTCCCATGACATCTTTCATATGAAATTGTATCTATACGAAGCCGCTGTACAAGTTCACATGAGACTATCTTAAACTTAGGATGTGTTTGGTCTAAGGGGAGGGGATGTGAGGGGTAGAAGGAAAGCCAAAATTTTGGCTTTAATTCCCTCCCCTTCCTTTAAACAAAATAAAGAATCATCTCCTCTCCCCTATACTCTAACAGATTAAATAAGGTAGCATATTCTCTTCTCTCCTCCCCTCAAATCAAACATATCTTAAGTGTCAGTTTGGTTAAACCAAACACATCCTAAATGTCTGTTTGGTTTGAAAGGATGGATTTTTATTCTCCTCTTTTTGTTTGACAACATAAAAATTTAAGAAAATGAGGGAAATTTTTTTGAAATTTTCCATCCCCTCTCCTTATAACCGTCCCTCAAAAAACGAGGGGATTTATAGGGGAGGAGTAATATTTTAGCATTGTGTTACTATTATGCCTAGAAAATTTTTTAATATTCCTATTATACCCTTCTAACTTTCTTTCGCATCCCCATCCTAATTTTAATATTTTGGTATGGTATAACTATTATATCTATGAAAGTTATAATTATTCAATTTAATAATTATAAAATTATAATTTATATAATTATTAAACATTCTACAAAATTTAAAAAAATGATTTAAATAAAATAAGGATAAAGTTGTCCATATGAAAATATTTTACCTCCCCCCCTCCCCTTCATCAACAAAATAAGGTAACATTAAAATTACTCCCCTCTCCTCCTATTTCATCAATTCAAATAATATAATTTTAAAATCTCTCTCCTCTATTAAACCAAACAGACCCTAAAAGAGGGACCTTTACACTTGGATAGTGACATAGAATTTTTGTTGAACTTTTAGTAAACTCTTTTTTTTTCCAACGAACTCTTGGCAAAATATGTGATTGTAATCAACATCTGTACTTTAACGTGTCACATGAGGGTAGTTTAAGGGCAAGGATGAGAACGAGATAAAATGCGAAAAGATTCAAAGACAATCCCCACGCTCAACACAACATTGAAAAAAAAAATGAATTATGATTATTTTACTGGAGAAAGACACGAAAATCTCCCAAATCTGCAAATGGTCAAGTCACTGTAAGATTAACAAGGGCAAGTGTGAGATTAATTTTGGGAAAACCTCATCATCAAAACAAAAGTTGGATTACTCAAATTTTAAATTGGGATACTAAATTGGATTAAATGTCTTAAAAAAATTTCAAAATTTAATAATTTTACCTTACTACTCCTCATTTGATCCCATCTCCCAATCACTAACAGTCAGAGGTGGGAAAACGGGCCAACCCGACGAACTCAGCCCAATTTCTTGGCACTACTACCAATGATGATTTGTTATTAAAAAAATTATTTTTTGGTTAAGAATGAAGATGATAGCAATATGTTTATGAAACCAGGCATCGCAGATTGTGTCGGTGCTTGGACGAGGAATACTCTATTTGGTCCTAATTATAAGATAAAGTTGATTTTTTTAGAGAAATTAAAGAAGCCAGTTAAATTACTTTAGAATATTTATATTTATATTTTTTTTCTTCAAACTAATTAATTTAGCTAATAAATTAATATATAATCTAAGAATATATAAGATATAATATAATTAAAAAACCTATTTAGTTTCTTTAATCTCTATAAAAAAATTAACTTTATTTTATATTTCAGACCGAAGGTAGTATTATATATCTAATTAGATGAGCTCAGGAATTTTCTACGAATTATTTTCAACTATCTCTGCTATACACCTATTTTTCCGTGTCCCAGTTTCTTTAATGGAGCACATCTCTATAGGCTTTAATAACATGTTGTGTTCTCAATGCTTATAGAGGAAGTGGCGTAAAACGATAGTTCAGGAGATGTTATGCAAAACTTGAATAACAGCGAAGATAATTCTGCATAAGGGGAGAAGAACGGCTGCAAATCAAACCTTCAAATTCAAATTAAATTATACGTTACATTTCAGCTGCATGATTTAGGATAAATACTATCATCACTCTTGATCCAACATGAATTTTTTTTAAAAAAAAAAACAATCTTTAAATGAGGATTTTAAGGTAAAATTATCAGATTCTAAAATCCCTTTTTAGGATATCTAACTTGATTTAAGAGTTATTAAATTTAATGACCCAATTTAAAATTTGGATATTTCAACTATCTTTTAAAAGAATTTTTCTATTAATTATTGCACCAAAATTATCTAAATAATCTTAATTTAAATAAGTAAAATTTCAATTTAATAAGAAACAAATTTAACTTATTATCAAGCGATAGCAATAGTTAAGATAATGACAGCTAATTTTAATGAAAATTCTTGCTTAATATAAACAACACTTTTTTTTTTGCCGGAATATAAACAACATTGACAATTTAACAAGTAACAATTTTAAATAGAAATAATTTATTTCGATATTTTAAGATTCATGTATCTGGTGATCCTTATTTGCTTTTCTCCCTTATTTTACGTTGTCAAGTAATTATTCTGCATATTAATTTATAGTTGTTAAAAAAAAAAAAAGGCGAGAGAGGCTCGGCTTTCTTGACCACATTAGACGAATGAGAAGCGTTCTCACTTCACAGAGGCGGCATCGTCGTTATCATGCTAACAATAACAAATTCCTACCAGAAATTGCCTATAGTGGAAATGTAAACGAAGGAATTAAAATGTTTTTACTTAAGATAGCATCTTTCTTAGATTCCACGCTGCGCTTAAAGTAGAGATTAGACTCTAGAGATCTCATTTTCAATCAAACTGTTGGTTCTTAGAAGGCGCCTATATAAAGTAACGCTATTTATATTTAAACCAAATATAGACATGAAATATAAAAGTTATAATAAGTTTTATAATTTATAATACACAGATAAACATATCCATTAATATTATTATTACTAGATACAAATGTAAATTTATCAACCCTTAGGGTGTGTTTGGTTTGAGGGGAGGGGAGGGGGTTGTGTTACCTTATTTGATTTTTTAGAGGGATGGAAAGGAGATCTTTTATAATGAAAGCCAAAAACAAAGGGAGGAAAAGGAATGAAAGTCAAAATTTTGGCTGCTTCCATTTTACTCAAAAATTCAAATCAAATGAGAGAATGAAGACCTCTCCCCTCAAACCAAACACACCCTTAGTTAAATATAGACACGATTGTGTATATAGTATATGACCATATTCCTCATGAGTTATTTATGAATGAATTTTATCGAAGATAAATTGTTTTTCCATAAAAATACCATAAATAGCCGCCCTCTTGAAATGTTTGTACTAACAAAAGATTAATCCAATAAATATTCATCTACAGGCCAATGGGAGTAGATTTTCTCATAATTCTCTCTCTCTGTTTTTTTTTAGAACCCCATCTCCATCCTTAGATCAAAAAGTAGATGGTTCAGATTTAATATTTTCTAAAACTATTACTCTCTCTAGTCCTAAATATAAGGCATAGTTGATTTTTTTAGAGAGATTACGGAAGCTAAATAAATTATTTAATCATATCATATGTTGTGTATCCTTAGATTATATATCAATTTATTAGTCAAACTAATTATTTTAGAGGAAAAAATAGAAAAAAAATACTCTAAATTAATTTAATTAGCTCTCTTAATCTCTCCAAAAAAATACACTTTATCTTATATTTAGAATTAGAGAGAGTAGTATAGTGTCTTATCAATTAGCTTTTTTAGTAATTTTTTTTGTATTTCAATTATAAATGATGTACATAAGATTTTAATAGCTTAAATTTATTTATTTATGTTGATAATAATAGTTTTATGAAATATTAGATTTAGACTATCTATTATTTTAATCTAATAGTTAAAATGGGATTCTAAAAAAGAAAAAAGAGATTTTAAGGGAACCCAAACTCATTCTTCCGATATCTCCTGCATTCTGAATAATGATTTCTATATGCCTCCTACTCACATGGGCACTATTGGAGGCTGAGACTGTCCTTTTGTGCTATATAAAAGGCCAAAAAACAACTTTAATAAATATGATATTTTATGACTTAACTATTAAACACCTTTTTAAATTTAAATTCGAGGTACTAAATATCAGATAACCATATAAATATGTTAATTCATTTTCATAAATACATAACAATAATTATATTTCATTTTTTTCCTGATGATAACAATTACTATATTTATTATAATTAGACAAAAGTCAGATTGATCTAAAAAAACAAAAATCACACAAGTTTATTTTTCATATATTGTAAAACGGTATTATGTGGTATTCGAAAGATGAGATCATTATTGTCAGAGAATAGTTATTTTATAAATACTACTACTACGACTAACATTTATGCGGGTAGAGTGTTTGGCATGTGTCATCCAGTTGCTGCCTGTGATATACTGATATCCTGTCGGGAGTGCGTTATTGGGGGGCATCAGCGTCAACACTTGACACAAGTGGGGTACTACTTTTAAATTCCCCAGGTACAAGACATACTTCTAGTCTAGGTCTGGATATTTCGGGCAAAGGCCCGACTCAATCTTCAGGCAGCAATAATTGCACGGACATTCATCCCACCCCAAAAAAATAAATTTAAATAAAAAAAACTGCACATTCAAGCGCTGATTTGGATACTTATAAAGCAATAATCTTGTTCTTTTTTGTTTTGGGTCTGAAGCATAATCTCATTCATATAACGCAAATAATGAATGAAATGTATATTTAAGTTAGGATTCGAAGAACATGTTCATATAAGTCAAATTATATTGGAAAAACAGTTTTTATCGTTAATTCAAACAAACAAGAGACGAGAAAACCATTTAAAGGTGAATTAGGCGTGTTCTTAAAGAATTTAACTAGTAAGAAGAACTTCAATAGATAATAGGTAATGTCACCCCAGCTAGTATGAAAACCGGGTTGAGTTAGACTTAAGAGTCACGGCCTAATTCAAATCTTTTGCCCATGCAGAGCTACAAACACAAATGGTTCGTGAAGAGAGGGGCCTAAGGTTGCATCACATCTGAATTTCTTTTGGCTAAACCTACACTCATTTTTGGTGAATGCATATGCAGAGTGAAACAGGATAATAACCGAAAAGTTTTAAAGGCAGATATCGAAGCATACTTAGAAGACAATTATTCCAATGACCAAGTTCAAGTTACTCGTTACTCCTATATGTCTAAACAAATGATCAATTGAATCCCTAGCATGCTACCTCAGGTTGTCAAAATTCAACTCCACTCCACAATTAGGAGGGATTCTTGAGAGATCTCAACAGATCAAGCAAGCTACAAGGGAGTTCCCTCATGGACGCGTGAATCTGTTGTGTAAGCTAACTTCGGCATTCCATTCAGCTTACTTGTTGTTGGTGGCCTCCATATATGGGGTAAGACCCATAAGCAGCAGCATATATTCTTGGGTCATGGGGTGGTGGCAGAGCATATCCATAACCATCATAAACAGGACCTCCATAATACGGCCCGCTCCAGTGGTTGCCAAAGTCCCCTCTAAACTGCTAGGAAACATTGCAAATAAGTATTTAATGCATGCATCCAAAACTCTGACAAAAAGCTCGTATGAACCTTGAGATGAGACACAACATAATACGGCCCTCAAGGAATGTTTTGTTAAGTTTTTAAAATCACATGAGTTAGGCTATATTTCAAAACTTATTAGGCCATAATTCATTAGAATATACGACCCATTAAAATATGTATGTTAGATGTATATACAAAAAACTTCAGTGGTTTAAAAAATTCAGAAAATGCTCCTTTAAAAAAGTCAAACAAAGGAGCTGCAAGCAGCTGAGGACAGATTGAACTCTCAAACTTTATGTGACACGCAATAATGTGGTATTCCTATGTGGATTAACTATTGAATGAAACAAACTCCTTTAGATTGACAGGGGTGATACAATGACAATGAGAATGGATGGAGGCATGCTTAAGAGAGATAGACAGGGAGGGAAAGCAGCATACCTGCTTATTTGCCGGATTGCGGCCCCAAGAAAGACGAACTGTTTGCTTGCCAATCACTGTCCCATTCAGCTTCTGCAATGCCTCTTCAGCATTATTCCTGTAGAAATGTTCAGAATGGCATTGTATTGTAATCGCACCGTCAAAGATATTTAGGAAGATGTTATCCGTGAATCTTCAAATAACACCAGGCTACCTGTTTGCAAATTGTACAAATCCGCATCCCTTTCCAACAGGTATCTTGACAGAGACTATCTCACCATAATGGGAGAATGGCTGCCTAAGATCGTCATCTGTTACACTAGGGTCAAGTCCTCCAACAAATATCTACAATGTATAACAGGTTAGCCATAGAAGATTAGTGACAATTGGCTCAAATCCAAATCTAATAAAACAGCCAAGAGCTCACTGTTGTGTTTGTTGAGTCTGCTTCAGATTGGTTGGATGTTCCATTTGACGCGTGGCCTCCTATATCAAAGAACACTCATTCAATACCCCATTCGCAGAGAGACCCAAATTTTTGAAAAGGAATGCCATTAAAAAAAATAGATAGATGAGTTGAAAGACGTGATTCATTACTGATGACGTCAGTAAAATGATTTTTAATCAGATAAATTTCATTATTGGAAGCTTGAGTACTTCTCACAATATTAGAAGAAGCATTTTACTAATCAGACAGACTTTCATATATTCATATACTCTTAATAAAACTCAGAAAGGCATAATAGTTTAATTTTGTCATTTCAAGTAATTCATTCATCCATGAAAACGTGGCAATATCCCTTTGTAAATTTAAAACATGGGTGAAGCCATAAGACAGATACTTACATGAGTGAGGAAAATGCAAGTCTTAAAGTACATCAGTCACAATATGAACCAGAGAAAAAAAGAAAGGAGGGTGAAACATATCTTGAAGCATATTCTTTGGGTGGAACATTTAGTATCATTATTTTTCTGTTAATAACTAAAAATTCAGATTTCAGTAGCAAGGAGAGTGATTCAATACCTTGTTGGTAGCCAGATGATTTCCTAGGGGTTGCAGCACCAATACGCATTGGTCTGCTAGAACAATACGTACCATTCATTTCAATCATAGCCTGAGACCTCTCATTATCATCTCCAAACCTGACGAAGCCATAACCCTTTGAACGACCAGTATTGGCATCAAAAACAACTTTTGCAGCTTTAACAGAAGGATATTTACTAGCAAAAGTTTCGTGCAACATGCTATCTGTAACATCTGCAGCTAAATCTCCTACAAAAATAGAAAGGTCAGGAACATTATCCGAACGCTTGTCTCCTGTGCTAAATGCTGCCCAGTTCAGGCGAAAAGGTTGATCCGTATTGGGCATCAAAATGGAACCATAATTCTGTAAAACATTTTCTGCCGTGGCATGGGAATAAAATTCCACAAATCCATAACCCTCTGATAGGCCAGTCTGCTTGTTGCGAATAACCTTAATGGAGGAAATCTGCAAATACGTATGATAGAGAGAATCAGTTGTTGGTTAATTGTTCATTGATAAGGATATATCTAAATTGATTTAAAAAGCACAGGAACCATTTCCTGTCATAAAAAACCAAGTTTCAAAGTCATGTTATTTTCCCAGCAAACTGGATGGTATAGAAATAGCACAGGTGTCACTCTGAAAATTCAAATTAGCGACCTGCGAAAGTTGTACCTGTCCCTTCATCACTCAGGGCCAAGTCAATGGGGCATTCCCCTCTACTTCCTTCATTACTGCTAAAAGATTCATTCTTTGAATGATCCAGAAGGAAAAAACTCGTCATGACTAAGAATTCAAAGATGTACACTCAAAACACAACACAAAGTGCTTGCATCTATAGTCTTTTAATTAACATGAGGCAAATGCTGCCATGCAAAAGTAGTGTTCACATTTACAGTCAGTTATACTGATAAGGAAAGATTAAAGTTGGCGTCTAGAATTTCATTCATATCAACTCCTCAATCTTTCTTTCCTTGCATATATATCTTATTAAGCATATCCTATGATCTCTTCAATCTTTCGATTCCTACCATAAAAGAATGAATTTCCAATTTTAAATCAGCACATCCTATAACCTCTCAACAGTTATTTAAGTCCCGGCTCCTCCCGTGGCCTATTTTACTAGAGAAGAGAGAACTCACAGGTCCCCTAAACATCAAGTTTAGACCTTTTAATTAATACTACAATAAAAACATCCAAATAACTTAAAGAACAATTTTTTTACTTCCCTCGTTAACATTAAATATGGTCATTGAAACTTTGATCACGAAACTACATTTTTTCTAGACTGTCCCTCTACCTCCAATGTCATTGAGATTCAGAATCATAACCTAGATCAAACATGACAACGGATTGTACATTACGACATAGAAACACCAAACCAACCGTCAAAATCGTGTATTTCCGAATCAGGATGTTCCTGAGCTTCTGATACAGAAGCTGTATCCAAGTTTTCATAAACAAAGAATATATTACTAGTGTGTTGTATTATAAAATATAAAGAATAATGAAAATAAGACCTCTCCCGTGGATGCGAAGCAGCGATGCAGATAATTCTCATCCATCCAATGATGTAAATCGCCGACCCAGATCGTTTTGTTATCGCCGGCGGATCCCTGATGCTGATGCTGTTGAGGGTGAGTTACATGCGGTAACTGCTGGTACTGATGGTAAGGCATATAGGGCTGAGGTGGCGGCGGCCCATAATGCTGGGGTGGCAACATGTGATGCTGCATTACCATCGCCGCCACAGGGTATTGTATCGGCATCCACTGCTGTGGCAGCGCCAGTGGCTGTATTGGCGACGGCGCCTGCGTTGGCGCTTGCTGTTGCCGCTGATTCTGCTCCGATGGCTGTTGTTGTTGTTGGGAATCAGAACCGTTTGATGGCATCTCAATTACCAGTTTAGTGCTTCCCTATTTCTAATGTATGCTTATATCGTGGATTCAAATATTAAAGGCCAAGAATGAATAAGAGCGAACTTGTTTCTTGGAGAGAGAGAGAGCTTGAATCTGGATTTTAGAGAGAGCGAGAGTGAACGAGAAGAGATCGCGGCGAGGGTCTGAGCCTGGCAGGATGATTTATGTAAGGATGACGGATTCATGGGTTGCCTTCGTAAACGCGGTTGTTGCTTAGACCGTTGGATTACGTGGAGGAGCTCGATCTTAGCCGTTGGATCTTTTAAAGAGGGATATACATTTTTGTATTTTTTTGGCCATCAAGGGATATGCATAACACTGTTATGCTTCGCTTATGTTCTCCCCCGGATCCGCCGCCAGCTTGCGTTGGCTTCATCCCCAGACTCCCAGTGGATATTATTTTGGGATATTATTTTGGGAAAAATATATTCACGGATCGAGAAAAAAAATAAAAAATAATCTCTTAAAATCGAATTTAAATCCTATGAGATTTTTTTACAATAAATTTCAATTTTCCTAATAAGTTTATAGGCATGTTATTGATAAGTTTAAGGGTGCGTAATTAACAAGTTTAGGAGTTTCTATTGATAAGTTCAATGGTGCCTATTAGCCAGTCCGTGAGTGTTTATTGATAAGTTTATGATTGGAATTTATTGTAAAAAAATCTTATGGGACTTTTTGGCAACTTTGAGATTTCAAAGGACCCTTCTTTTTATTTTTTTCTATTGTCTAGGATCTAAATTCAATTTTTCCTATTTTTTCTTTTTTCTTTTTGAAAAAACAATTGTCTTCAGAGTCACATGACATCTTATAATTTTAGTATTTTTATTTTTCTGAAGTCATGATCAAATTGTCAATGGGCATTTTAGTCACAAAATTTGGACCGAGGCGTATTATTTATCAGTTATGGGTGATATAATCTTTTAATAAATCTTATTGTTATTTAAATTTAAATCTGAATATGTATATATATATATATATATGGATATGTAGATTTGGGTGTATAAATATTACATTATTATTGCAATCACAATAAATTATAATTAATAAAGGATTATATTTACATCAAGTTTTTTTATATCAATTTTATTAAGTTCTTTAATTATGTGTGGTTATATTATATTGCTTATTTTTAAATTATTGGATAAGGAATGTGAAATTTTCCGTAAATAAATTGTGGCGTGAAATGTCAGTCCAAAAAAAGAAAAATAGTGGTGTGAAATTGACGGGATGTGAAATTGATGGGATGTGAAATTCATATATCTATCAGCTTTAAAATGCACGCGCTGTGCGAATCTATGGCAATAGCCAGTCCAGCCAGATTTATTTTTTATTTTTACGATTTCAATATTTGAAGAAATTAATGCCATCAAATGGATACGTGGTTACATTTTAAATATTCTTCGGACCGTATTTAGGTTATCAGATGCTTGCTGCTTTAAAAGGTCTGCATTTTAGTATAACTTATAATTCTAAAGCTAATCTATGCACGTGATAGCATATGGCAAAGCCTGTATAACCAAGAAGGAAGTATAAATGTATAATTTGTATAGTATAAAAAATCGGACAGGACCGGCCGGTTCGACCGGTTGAATCGGGAACCGGTCCCTGGTCTGGTCCGGTTTGATCAGTAATCAGTTAAAACCGGTTGGACCAATCAGAACCAATAAAACTGGTGGTCCAACCGGTTGACCCGATTTCTTTCTTTCTTTCTTTCTTTTTTTAATTTTTCAAATTTTTATTTTATGTTTTTTGAGGGCAAAATGGAAAGTTGAAGACTAAAATGAAGAGAAAAATAGATAAAGAAAGAACAGATCTAAAAAAATGAAGAAAATAATGAAAAAAAATTATTTAAAAAGATATAATAATTATAGGAAATGAGATATCTTTGCATAATTATAGGTATTATAACTAATGCTAATAGATTTTAAACATTTTTTTTTTCTAAAAATCTTTATTTTTATCTATAGAAGTTTAAAAATATATTAATATATATTATCACTAATAAATTATAATATTTTAATATGACCGGTTCAACTACCGATTAGACCCCGGTTGACCCATTAACCCTTGAACCTGTGCTGTGACCAGTTCATTGCCCGGTCCGGTTTTTCATTCCTTTTTTGACAAATAAATGTGTGTATCCTCTCTCTCTCTCTCTCTCTCTCTCTCTCTCTCTCTCTCTCTCTCTCTCTCTCTCTCTCTCTCTCTCTCTCTTTTGAATTACAAAGACAAGACTCATGTCTTGAAGTTTAGCCAATCATGACCACATATCAGCACAGAAAACACCAAAAAACTTATCAAAGTTAGCCTGAATCAACTAACAACTGCTGCAAGCAGCAAGTTGGTGGTATTTGTATAATCAGTAGCTCATTGCTTGCCTCATGTGCTTCCTTGGCAAGAATATCAACGCACACCAGCGTCTCTCTATAGTCATGTATCAGTTCCACCTCTCCACCTCCAAACAGTAGGTTCCTAACTTCCATAATCTCCTGCATCCAGGGATGGTTTGATCCAAATTCGTGTATCAGCAGCTGAATTGCTTCAACTGAATTAGAATAAATTTTAATCTTCCTTAAGCCCAAGTTTCTACATGCTTGTAAGCCTGCTTTTATGGCATAGATCTCAGCCATTGTTTAGTAGCAGTACCCCAACTTCTGTTGAAAGCCCCCTATCCATACTCCTTCTGAATCACGAATAATGCCTCCACATGCAGCTTGGTTGTTTTCTCTGACATACCTATCAACATCCACCCTGAGAAACCCCATTGGTGGAGGTAGCCATGAAGACTCGCTTCTTTCCTGAACCTTATATACCTGGTGCTTGAATCTACCTTGTTCAACTCCTTCCAAGAGGTGATTATGAAGCCTCTGTATGATACTTTCTAGCTGCTCTCCTTCTCTTTCAAAGACTTTTCTGCATCTATTCTTTCAAGTGAGCCAACAAAGGGAGTTGAATACTTTCATCCAGGGCCATTTTGTAAACCTCCGTGTAGTTGACTTATTTCTAATGTTCCATTCGAGCCATACCTGCAGATTACCACTAAAGAAAATATTATAATATATAGGGTCAATTACATAATACCACAATCTATTTGCAGTCTCACAGTCTCTCAATGTGTGAATAATAAATTCCTCACTATTACACTCAAATGGACACTCTTTAGTCTCACTTATGCCACGCTTTTCTCTGAGCGTATTTGTAGGTAATCTCTCATGAAAAATTTGCCACATAAATAGCTTTGCTCTCTTTGGAGTCGGCTACCGCCAAATTTGCTACCAGAAAGGTTCCCCTTGCACCTCACTTAGTTTAATAATCATATTGTAGGCAGAGCGAACACTGAAGTTCCCATCTGGTGCCTTCCTCCAACAACAAATGTCATCTCCCTCTTGGAACAGGGGTTTAACCATCCTAATCTTCTCCACTACCCAACTTGGTAAGAATAGACTCCATTTGGATAAATTCCAGTCACCATTTGATAAGACAAAATCTCTTACATTCTCCTCAGGGTCAGGAAACTTGGCCACTATTTACATACCACATCAATGGGGAATCCAGAAGTGACCATAGTTCCCACCATGCACTCTTGCTTCTTCCACTTCTTAGCTTACTCCCCACCCCCTTCCGAAAGTCATTCCATACTGATGAGATCGCCCTCCATACTGTTGATTGGTTCCCTCTCTTCTCAATTCTTGGGAACTTCTCATTACCACAACCGTATTTACTCTTCAAGCATAGGACCTATAGAGCATTTGGTTTGGTGATCATTCCCCAACAGAGCTTCATAACAAATGCTTCGTTTTGAGCTACCAAGTCTTTTATCCCTAGACCTCCGTTCGCTTTCCCAAGTTTAATTTTATCCTAGGCAATAAGATGCATCTTCCTTCCATTCTCACCTTGGTCCTAGAAAAAATCTCTGCTTACCTGTTCAATCTCTTGAAGTACTCCTTTAGTGATTGAGATGGATTGCATTTGATAGTACGACAATGTTGATAACATAGATTTGATAAGGACAATCTTGCCCGCCTTGCTAAGCAGGTTGCCCTTCCAGCCTACCAGCCTTTTCCTCACCTTGGCTAGCAACGGGGCAAAGGTCATTTTTACCATTCTTTTATATAGTAATGGCGCATCCAAGTGCCTCCCCAAGTCAGGAGTAATCCCAATCCCCAGGATCTGACTAAATTCTTGTGACCTGTTGAACTGAACATGCATATCCTCTCTTTAAGTTGTCCAAATAAAACACAATGTGTTATTTTATAATTAGTGTGCAGTGTAGTTAAGTAAGGAAACGAATCTTGACAATCATTTGAATAGTATGATCAGTATAAAATTTAGTGCTTGTTTGGATAGTGGTGGAAAATGAGTTTTTTTTTTTTTTTTTTTACATATGGGCTTTTAGAAAAGTCAGATAGTAGATGTGATTTGTGTTTGGATTAACGGTGACAGAAATGACTTTTTTTCTAACCTTAAACCTATTTGGATTAGTGTTTGAAAAGCCCGTTTAGATAAACAATGACTGAAAGGGGTATGAATCTTATTGAATACAACACACACACATATTAGTTGTATATATTGTGATAATAGAAGTAAAAAAATATTTAAAAAATTTTGATGATATATAGTGCAATGAATTCAACAATATATCTTGATTTCTGTTTCTCTCAACTTATTACCATTACGCATGGGAGAGGTTTCGCTATGTCCGTGATAGCAATGGGAATGATTATGAAAAAAGGAAAAAAATGAAGTCAATGCAGGAAACTACCCCGCGATTTATTGCTCGTTTGAAATAGCTTATTTTTTAATAATAAGTGTTTATAAATCGTGATTTACGATATACGAGGTAAGTATGTGAGAGGAGTTTTATCCCGGCTTGCGTAATAAGGACTTATTATCTAAAAATAAGCCCAACCAAACATACACAATGATATTGAATCATAATTATTAGCACCTGCTATTTCGAAGCCAGAGGGGGGAGAAGACAAAAGTCAGAAGTTGGTGTTTTGAGCTCTTACTGGAAGCTACGGTGTGGATAAAAGCCCAATGCTCCTCACCGCATTCCCAAATAGTCATCATCAGTCCACTGAGCTTTTTGGGGATCAAACGCGCAATTCCCCCTCCTCACCGTATTTCCAAACAGACCTTTAATTAGAAATGCATGAATTTGTTTGATTATTAGTGCTATTCGTTTACTATTAATTGTAATTGAATATTCATAAGATGTTTATAATTAGTTTTTAAATATTAGAAATAAACAAGCAAGAATCATTCAAGATTTAGTTAATTTATAATTAGTATGCAGTACTAATTAGCTGGGGAAACAAATTCTGAATAATCACTTGAGTAATATGACCAGTATAAAATTTAATTAGAAATGCATAAATGATAAGTTTATTTGATTATAAGTCCGGTTTGTTTACTATTTTTTGAAGATTTATAAGATGTCAATCTCTTGGCATACTGATTTTTTAATATTAATATAAACAGACAAGTCAGTCGTGTCAAACTTTATTTCATCGTTGACTAATTTTAGGAGTGTCTCCTGTTTTAATTGATAAAGAGAGTGAACGGTGGTGATTGGTGAGTGAACATACTCTTTTGCTGCTATTTATAAGGAAGATAGGATAAATTGTTTGGTCATATCTATTGGTACAGGGAAATAAATTTTTTCATATGGGCAAATTGAGAATACCCCTATTTATTATTATATTAACTTTATTATCATGAATTATGTAATAGAGAAAAAAATCTAATTAAATACTGCTGAAATATTAAAATCTAAATTCAAATCTACACTTTTAATAATTTCTTAATTGAACCAATAGGCTTTATTAATAATTTGTGGATGTTATTATAAGAATAAATACCTTTATATACATAACTTTTTTTTCCCCAGTAAATATGTGATTGTTCCAGACAATATATGACGTAACTTTTTTGTTGAGATGTCGACCAATGATACATGTGATTTTGTGATTAGTTATCTTCTATGCTCCAAAGAAATTTAAAATATTGTTTCGTAATGTCTTCTGGTTATATAATATTGATTTACCATTTAACATGCAGAAATAGAAACTTAATTCCTTCTTAAAACAGGAAAGGCTGCGATTATGTACACTCCTAGGTAAATCGACACTGAGTTTTTGTTTTTTCCAGATCTATGTTATTGCATTGAGAAAAGGGTTAAGATGTTAAAATAATCTTCAACTTTTATTAAAAGTATAATAGTAACTATAAATTTTTTTAGAGTAAAAATAAACCGTTAAACCCAACTAACTTCCATTTATTATAATGAGAAAGTTATCTTTTGGGCTTTAAAGTTTTGATTTACTTATAACTTAGTTTCTGAATTTTGATTCACTTACAACTCAATCCTTGATGTTTATGAGTCATCATATGTGGCAAACAAATGTTGAAATACTATTAAGAATTACTTATGTGGATTTTACATAAATTAAAAAATAAAAGACAGATGCCCTATTCTCACCAACTCACATCCCCTTCTACCTTTGCTTTCTAAAATCCTCGCCAGGTATCTACGGCATCCATGACAGATTCTTCTAAAGCATTGGAGGGTAGCGAATGACTTAAATTGGAGATAATGTTGAAGCACTTATGATGCTTTCAATCTGACAAGATACATAAGAATGCAAGAAAAAGCCATTGTGAAAAAAGGGGTTTAATTTTTGAATGTTAAATGATGAGCCGCGCTTGGAAGAGGATGGGGATAGAAAACATTGGAGCACACACATTTTACAACATATTTGGCACACAATCTCTCCTCTCAATAACAAATGGAACTACAAATCATTTACATAACGTTCATAATTTTGGAGGCCCTTTAATATAAAAAAAATCAATCTCAACATATGCTTGAAAGGAGCTATTGAAGGATTTGTCATGCACGCTGTGGATGTTTAGTGAGATTTCTTAAAAACAAAGGTAGAGGAGGATTCGAGTCAGTGGGTATGGGGATGCTGCTTTTTTTTTTAATTTATATAAAATCCACCTAAGAAATTTTTAACAGTAGTTTTAACATTTTATTGCCCCGTAGGAAGACTCGGAAACATGAGGGACTGAATTATGCCAGGTCAAATTTTAGGGACTAAGTTATAAGTAGGGATGGAAATAGGCCAGGCCCTTAACAGGGGCTTACGGCCTAGCCTACATAAAGCCTAACCTAGCCTATTTAATAAATAGGTCAGGCTCAGGCTCAGGCATATTGTTAGGCCTATTTAGATAAACAGGCCAGGCCTATTTTCATCAAGCCTAACCTATAGGCCTACAGGCCTGGCCTATTTAGCTTTTTTTAATATATAATATTACATAAGTATATATAATATAATCTAAATAATTTTATAAATTATTTATAAATTTACTAACTTAACCTTAATTCTAAATTTCACATCCCGTTGTCATTACACTCAACCATTACTTTCACATAAATCATTTACTCTTGCCTTTCTTCTCTTCGATCGCTCGAGATGACAACACTAACTCACTTACTCTCCCCCAATTTGTGCCCTCCACTGTGAAGGCTTATATATAAATTTATAGGCATAGGCTTTAAAGGTTATTTAAAAGCCTAAATTATTTAAGTAGGCCTTTAAACAGGCTTTGGGCCTTGTTAGGCCTTTTGAAGGCCCAGACTCAGGCTTTGAATCTCTGTTGCAGGCCCAGGCCTATTTAGGTAAAGCCTAGCCTAGCCTAGCCTATTTCCACCCCTAGTTATAAGTGAGACAGAACTTTAAAGATCAAAAGATTAATTTTTCCTATTATAATAGATGAAAGTTAGTTAGGTTTAATAGTTTTACACCAATTTTAAAAATTTATGGTTATTGTTACTTAAAAAAATAATTCACGGTTACTGTTGTATTTTTAAAAAAATATGAAGGTTATTTTAACATCTAACTCTTGAATGAAGTATTTACGTCTCACGTCAATTGTTGAGTTCCTTCGTGTTGCTTTAATTTTCTCACATGTGGTTAATATCATTCTAATTTGAACCTCAAATTTCGGTCAAAAAAAAAAATTTGAACCTCAAATAAGGGAACAATCCTTTGACCGCTTTTAAGAAGTTGATGGTAGAACGGCAGAATTAATGGGATTGCTTGGATCTCCAATCCTATCGAATCCTACTATGTCGATATAATGATATCCTTATTAAATTATTATTTTTTATGAGACTTATTAATTTTTCAACATATAGTCTGGAGTTCAATAAAAATTGGATTATTTATAGGTTTTTAATTACGGAGGGACATTATGATTTTTAACAGTATTCAAAAAACCCTAATTAGGTCTCATGACCTAATTAATAATTTGTTAAAACTGTAAGCTCAAATTTAAATTTTGATATTTCAGTTAGATTTAATTTGGACTTTTCCTATAATGTATTATCTATTAAATATGAATAAAGTTAAAAGATTATTTAATTTTAAAGTAGAGTTAATAAAATCTACGTTTGTTTTATTTATATGAAACATGCTGGAAGTACTACACTACTACCATACAAATAGAATTATTAGAGGAGTGAGTTGAAATAGTTGATATATGCGAGTATTTTTATTATTAAAAGGATTGGGCAGCGAAGATTTATGTCTTGATATAATAGAAGGAAACTGGTTGCTTTAGTTTTTAAATTAATTGCACGTTGCGGGATTAGTACTCATCAATAAACACTGCATAGAATTCTAGTTAAGAAAATGGCAGTCGGCAGAGTACAGTTGTTGGCCGATGTTTAAATCCACGCAGCATTTAATTTGTCTCTCATGATTTGATAATTAAACTTGTCGTCATATTTACAATTACACCTAATCATGCGTCGGATAGCTTCAAATTTTACACATCCCTCCCTAAGATAGAGTAATTATTAATACAAATACCGTTTAAAGAAAATTTAGTTATTTATAGACATACACATTCACGATCCTATAATTGGACTTGATAATTATCTTTCTATTTTGGGCATCCTGCGAAATACCCGCATCCACAAAAAAAGATGCACGTCTCATCTCGATGGTTACGTAACTACTTCTATTTCTGTCATTTCTTCCAAAGAAAACTGTTATATTGACTCCCTTGGATGACCGTTAAACTAACGAGTTTAAACAAATCAGCGTGATAGAGATCTGAATTCGAATTGTGAACTTAAATCCTTAACTCACAGGGTTTATCTTTATTAATAGGTAATTAATTAATTAAAATAAAATAAATGACAACAATATGGGTTAAACATTTTTCAAATCTTAATTAGTTTATAATAAATCTATTGAAATTCATAATTTATCATACACAACAATAAAATTTCTACAAAGTTACTAAACATGGTTAAATCTCTAAGAAAAACTAGCATGAGTTTATAAACAAATTGATAAGATTTTATAAGTTAAAAAAAAAATACAAAAACGATAAATCCAACATGTGAACTCGCTGAGTCAATCGGGTAGCTTGGAAGATTATTTAAACGTAATGGCCTAAAAGTTTCATCCAGCGCTCGTGTTGATTATCTTTTCAGGGCATGTTGATTTTATCTCCACACAACGTAGTTGATTTATTTTGTTTTCATATTATAACCATGTGCAAGGCACACGTGCAGTAGAAGAATAGTGGATGTTTTAATACTATTTTGTTCTATTTATAAATCTTTTTTTTAATGAAATTAAGAAAAATCATAAACATTATTAACTCTACCGTAAAATTTAACTACTTATCAACTCTACTCTATTTAAGTACACAATACATTTGATGAGAATAAAGTCTATGCATTAATAAATAAATGGTAAAATTATGCACAAATATAAAAATTTTAATGACGTAGCTTATAAATATGATAAAAAAATATACTCTCTCCCTACTTTATAAATAGGATTAAAGAAGTATATGTTATAGGATTTATAATGGTTATTTATATATATTTAATTTATATAGCTATCATAACGGAAAAATTCATGTTCGGATCAAGTTAGAAAATTCTATACCAAATCCTGAAAAAGTCGAAATAGTGACAGGTTAAAATATGTGTGATTTCCCTTTTTATCCAATAATAAGTTGGGATTTACATAATGTAATTTTTGTTAGCAAGATAGTATTATTAGGATATTTCCCCATTTTCGATGGGGAATGATGGTCAGCTAATTACCGTATGATCTTTATCTAATTATTGGCCATTCACAATAAATATTTTTTAGAATTAAATCTTATGGCATTGTTTTTTATACCTTGATTAAATTTAATAAGAAGGGAAATGCAACCAATAGATTTTTTTATAATTAATTAAAAAATAAAATAATTGCGTTTCTTCACTTAAAAAATCAAACAAAATATTTTTTACTACTCATGAAAATTAATTTGAATTGTTTGCTAATATCTAATTTTTTTAAAATATGAAAAACTGCGGGTACTTAACTATCATCTTATAACGTCAAGGTTTTAATTTAGGAAGATATACTAAGATCTAAGTCAAAGAATTGCATGATTTATTATTATATTGCTCAGGAAAATATAAAATTATAAGTTTCAAAGGACAAAATTTACCTCCAATTACTTAGGACCAGTTCATCCAGTTTTTGAATAAACAAGTGACACCTGAATCCTTTGACAAGTCAGCATAAATGGTGTTAAGATTATCTTCGTTCACTTTGGCTCCCCTGGGTATAAGGGATCTTCAGCATCAGCAATGGCCTTCTGTGGGAGCAGAAATTATGTGTATGTTTGTTTTAGCGATTCGATTGCTTATAAGTAGCTTTTCAATAGTGATTTAAGGTATATGAAGTAAGTATGTGAGAGGAGTTGTGTATCGATTTACGTAAAAAATAACTTATAAGCAATCGTAACGCCCAAACAAACATGCCCATTATCAATTACATCATCAAATCGAATGGGATGACAACCATCAACAGATTTGTCCCTCTTAGCCTTTCCACCTCTCACATCACTAAAGAGATAACTTGTCTCTCCTCTTAATTAGAGGGTTGCCTCTGCGATTTTTTGTCTGTTACTTTTGGTTGGTACCTCAAGACTGTATTTGGAAATTTGAGTTTCTTAGAGTCAAGTCTCTCCCTTAAAAGATTGTCGTTTATTGTACATTTTATTTTAAACTGTGCATTAGGTTGGAGTAGAAATGGAAGAGAAGGGCCACCAATCCATTTGACGAAGAAAGACCTGGGTGTTGCGCCTCCCAAGAAATCGTCCAAGGAACACCATCGATGAAGATGCCGAACGATAAACTGATCCTTCCTGAAAAAGCCCAACGAAGATGGATAGGAACGTCTAAAGTTGACGCTGCAGATCCTTCACGGCAAATGGGGTATCTAGTTCTGCCCTATAGCCAAGGGGGCAAAAACCGTAAGAGGAGATAATGTCAACGGCGTTTATGTTGACGTGTCAAAGAATCCAGGTGTCACTTGATTATTCAAAAACTGGATGAACTGGTTCTAAGCAAGTGGAGGTAAGTTTTGTCCAGTTTCAACTTTGTTAATGAGCATCCCAAAATATAAGCTTATATCAAAATATTTATTGCGTTTTTTTGAATTTTTTGCTAAATGTTGGAATATACTAACCCATCTTTATTGGATATTAGAACTCAAACCCGATTGAAGAGGGGATATCATTGGAGATACATGGGTTTATAAAGAGAAATATCTCTTTATGTTTTAATAGTTATGTCTATTATCATAAATACGACGTACACTATATGTATATATATGATTATACGTACACTATATATATGACGTGGGATTTATGACATGGGATTGAAGGAGTACAGAAGTAAAAAATAACACACACAATCCTCTCTCCAAAAGGTTTTCTCAATAAAATTCTCCTCTCTTCCTCTCTTTGATGCATTTGCTGTGTATCGTAATCGAAGTCCTCATCAGTGCTTTGGTTTTATGTGGATACTTCAGCGAGTCAATCAGATTCCAAGTACGCCTAAAATTCTTACATAGTATTAAAGCCAGGTATTCTAGAAGCTTTTATTATTTGAATATGTTCATGATTTCTTCTATGTGAGTCTCTTTGCCGTATCTATTTTTGACATCCAGTGTATATCTCTTATATCATGCTTCCGCATCAATATTTGAAAATTTTCTGATGGCCGCATGCGTACTAAGATAATAAGCAAATTCTTAATATCCTTAGGCATATATTTTCCCCCTGTAGCCTATATATATATATATATATATAATTATTGTCTCCGTCGTTTTCTGAGATTCATATTTTTTCCCCGTTGCTGAGTTACGTGCCAGTTAATGGGTCTGGCTTAATTCATGAAATATGCTTCTAAGTTTTATCATTTTGAAAAGAAAAAAAATACTTTGAATTATTGGCATTTTGCAAAGAGTGTGAGGATATAAGGAGAGAAAAATCTAACAAAATAATGCATGTGGCTCTAATAAATTTAATTGAGCGACTTAAAATAAAGTTCCGCCACAGTAAGCCATCCACTTAACCCCTCAGGATATATATGCAGAGATCCACCGTGAAGAACCCTCGCGGGCATTGTGGCAGATCTCGGTAGCTCAAAGTTCCGAAGATGAAGATGACTCAGAAAATCCAGGCTTTTATCCATTTCTCTGATTTACACAGTTTCTTGTTTGAGAATTTTTGCTCCAGCTTTTGCAATTATCTTCTAGGCCTTTCCACGTCATTTTCATGAGCTGCCTCTAATTTTAGTTCTTTTTATTAACGAGAGTAAAACTCAGCAGCTACAAATATAATTTTGTCTGTCCATAGCGACAACCGGCTACTAGCCCACGCGACAGTACCTCCATTCCCTCTGGATTAGATGGCATGGAGTCCTTTGAAAATGATAGAAGAAGACTGAAGTGAACCCTTACTGAAGTCATTATATCTACCAAATGAAATAAGCTAAGTCCTGTGTGGCAAAAGTAGTAGTAAATTATATATAATTTACTGTAGATTGGAACCAAATGGTAGTAAATTCTTTATTTCATCTATATCATCACAAGAAACTCGTCGGTAGCAAGCTAAGTCTTTAATCCAGTGATGTTTCCATGAAACAAACATATTATACTACAGATAGTCCCAAAGCACAATCATGGAAGTAAGCTATAACAACACATATATGAAACAACACATATTGCCCACATGAGGAGGCAGATACAGAATTCAACATTATACTACAGATAGTCTGAAAGCACAATTGTGGAAATAAGTTACATATAATAACGTATTGTGCTTGTCAAGAGACTTGACTAGAGAATCAAATATGAAACAACAGCCAATATTGCCCAGATGATGAGGAAGACATAGATCGGCGGCGGGTCATCACGAGAGATGAGGAATGATACTAATATCGCACATGCTAGACTGCCGGAGACCACGTCTCGGGTACGGCCATAGATACATTTACTTGCATGAAAAGTCAAGGCCCTTACAGAGTTTTCCTTCAACGGTGATGGATTTGGGAAGCATAGCTCCACAATGAAAGTTAACCCTTTGATAATATTAGAAAAGCCCTCATGACGTGGAACGGACCTACTCAAGCATCAAATTTGTTAATGAAAATGGACATCAAGACACCTCTTCATATATATAGAGTAACAAGCACCATGTTCCTCTGAAATTCTCTTAATTAGAAAATTGTCGACAATAGAGAAAGAAATTCCTGTCTCATATATAGACTGTTTAGCAATATATTGAATCTTGTTCATAGGTCTGTTTCAGCCATGTGACACTTGAACATATTGAATGAAAGAAGCTAATACTAGGGACATTTTGTGGGCAAATGGATATTAGGAAAATATGAAAGCATTTAGCCAAGAGAATCTGGAGGAAGCCGAAGGATGTAAAGAGATGCCGAGTGACCAGAGTTGAGGGTGATGCAGAAGAAGGAATATGTAGGTAAAAATATGATCACATGGTCTGGCGGTATATGGACATGTCCAGCCCAATATAATTACAATGGAAGCATATTAAGATACCGAATTGAATTGACCTTTCTACAACGGATAAGAATTGAATCTGACCAATTATGTCATCTTCAACGTGGAATTTTACTTCCAAGCCTTCTTCAAACCATTATTTTAATTTATTAGAGGCGTAAAAGACGTAAATATTGATGCTGGTAACCAATGCCATTTTCAAGTAGCACACAGCCAAAATCTGAGGGAGATTTTACTTATGACATACATGTTTATAGACGAGTTAAGCGATATTTAATTTTAATCTTGTATTTATTTATTTTTACATATGGTTTGTATGATAAAATAATATATTGGTGAAAAACAATAAACATAAATAAGTATAAAATAATTTATTTAACTCCCCTCATTTCTCAAAAAAGTCAACTACGTCTTATTCTATTAAGGATATGAGAAAGTATCAAATTATTTATTTCCAACAAACATGTAATTAATCTCATAGTTTCCTTCTCCATTCATTTACTTATACTGCAACATCAACTGAGACCCGGATTCCAAATATGTAATTACATTAAATTGATGTGAATTAATCCTGTTGTAATATATTAATCAAGAAAAAATAGGAATTGATCGAAAGAATTCAATTCAACCCATTTATTCTTGATTAAAAATTACCTTAATATATTCAACACATCTGAGCAAAGCTCTGCACAAAATCTCTCAATCATCCCACCCTCCACCAATACACTGACCAAATCTTATGGAAGCCACACATAATTGTTCTTGTTTCAGTTTTTTTTATTAATAATAATATATAATAGATACACAAATGTTTTTTTTTTTTTTGCCAATCAAAACTGGGCTTGTCTCCGAAGATAATATTGAAACGTTGACATGATTATATGCATTTTGCTTAAGCATTACGTATCATTTTAATCTCACAAAAAAGAGAAAGGTGGTTGCAAATTACTCGATGATGAGAGTTCTGGAGGGTTAATGCAACCATGGAAAAGGGTAATCTGACATTATATTATGAGTGATCAGTAGTGCTCTATAGAAAAAGTCGCACAGCCGAAATTGCTGACTGGAATAGAGAAGAAAATGGACGATATAGATGCTTCCAAATGAGAACGCACCTTATTGTGAAGTTTTGTTCAAAAGTCAGTCTTTGTTCAAGAACTCAACTACTAGAGAGGATTTAAGTAAAAGAAGCGAGAGACATATTGTAAAGGTGACACCTTAGCTTACATATAGAACAAGGTCATTATTTGATTTCATCCATGTGATTCTATGCCATATTTTTTATCTTAAAGAAATATGTGAATCTTATGCAACTGTAATTAATGTCCATCTATTTCTAATAATAATGGTGACTCACTCCTGTATTCTATTGAGTAACACTTTTTTTTTATAAAAAGACAAAAGGTCACAAAATAATTAAATTTTTACAAATTAAAGTACCAAAGCCTAATGAACAAACAAAATTAGAGAAACATCATTTTCATGTTACGAACAGCTTGTTTATAAAACTCATTTGTCAGTTATGAATAGCTTAGTTTTGAGAAAATAAAGTAACTGGTTTCACTTATCTTATAATATGTTTTTAAATTTATAATTTTTTATCCACCTTGCACTTAATATGATGCTCGCTCGTTAAATGTAACTTCTAAGAAAAAAGCTACCATTTTTAACAAACTTATCATTTAGTAATAGGTAAAGCAAATATATTAACTAGCCAACATTTTTACAAAAAATTATCTTTATTAAGCTTTCCACAACACATATATTTCTAATAATCTTGAGAAAATCCCATATGAAGTCACCTGAACTAATTAAATTTATAATTAGATTGGTTAATTCAACAAATCCCTAATTAAGTCATAAACCCAATTTTAAAATTTTGGAATGTGAGTAAGATGACTTTTACTAATAAGCAGCGGCATCATATGATTGAATGCGAAATATAATTCCAGCCCTCAAAAATCCCATGTGGGAGTGGGTATATAATTTTCTTTTCGTTTTTTTTGACTCAAAGAGTGCTCATGTATACATAATGGTTAAGTGAGAATTTGGTACTAAAGAGAAGGGTTTTGAAAATGAGAGCTGGACTTCAATGGAAGTATATAGAATGGCTGATTTCAAATTCGGCCATTGAAATTCATATGGAAAGTGAGATTTGTCAATTGTTATTCTTGGGTGCTTTGTGATTTTAATTTCTACGCAAAAAGAAAAGAATAGAAAGTTTTATGTATAGAGTCGTGATAATTCCCATTTTTATTCATAGATATAGATGCATCATGTGGATCAGTGGATCCACATAGACAAGCATGCTTCTTTCATAGGTTGGATGATAATAAGGAAGAAGGCGGAGCGTGTAAAGAGGAAGAAGATTGGTAACAGCAGGAGCGGAGATTAGTAATATATGATGAACTTGGATTCTCTCCCACACATACAGAAGCAGATTTGAAGACAAAAGTAGACAACTGAGGAATATTAAGATAGAAAGAAAAAGGGACATAAATAACATCATGAGTAGCAGTAGTAACAGAGATTAATAGAGGAGGAAGGCAAGGATGCAAACCTGAGGGCTCTGATGAGAGTAGCGAGTGAAGGCATCCTGAGATTGCTCTGCTTTGGGCGGAATTGGGGACTATGAGAAAGTTCGGAACCTGGGAGTTTCAAAAGAGAGGTTGTTGGAACTTTGGACAAATCATTTGAGTGGCTTAATTTTAATTAATGGGGGCTTCAAGTATTGCATGGTATGCATCTATTATGAACGGGACTTATTTCGATGGTGACGTAATTTCTGTTGTCTTCTGTGAGGGTGTCTTGTGACGAATCAGTATTTGGGAAAAGTGAGTCAATTCACATTACTGTGCAATGCTTTTACTTATGACGTACATGTTGATAGCCGAGTTAACCAATTTTTTAATATATATATATATATATTTCAATTATTTGTATTATATATATGAGATTGAAGGGAGTAAATAGCTAGAGAAATAAATAATTTAGATTTTTCACGATCTATTTATTCTCGACAAAATTCATATAACATCGTCCCACCCATTGAGGCAGGCTTAATTAAGAAATAAAACACATACATATAAACACATAAACCATACACACACACGCACACACAAATAGACAGTGTGAAATGGAGGGATGATTTGGTGCATAAAAATATGATCCTATGGTGTGGCGGACATGTCCAGAGAGGCAAAAATTTGTTAGGTAATCAAGCGCCCGAGCGACGGAAGCATATTGGGCATCAAGCAACAGAATTGAATTTAAAAAATTTAATCATAAACTTTTAAAATGATATTTTAAATGCTAAAGCTCATTATTTTAAAAGCATATTAGTTCATGCCAAGAAAGAATGAAGAATACATAATGAAGAAGGGTCAAGATGGAACAGAAATTGAACTTAATTAAGCTCTGAAGGACTTCACAATAATTTCTCAATTTATGGAACTTATTCACAAATAATTTTTTTAGTTGAGACCCATTTATAATTTGTTTTTTTAAAAATGATCTTTTCGTATCTTTTCACAAATCGGAGCATTTAATCATTTAAGCTAAAAATAAAATAATAGTTAATTACTAACCCACACTGGATGGAGCATAACTTTTCATGCTGGCATATGATTTTTAACTCGAAGTTAGGTAATAATTAAGTGCATGTTTCGATTAGAGGTAGAATTTGTTTGTTTAATGTGATTTACGGTATACGAGGTAAGTATGTAAGAGGAGTTTTGTTTCGACCTGCAGTATTTTTATAATGCTAACTCAAACAGGTTCTAAATCTGTAATACCTAACCCTACTTAGATGGAGAGAAAATGAGGAAGGAAAGAAAACATGAGAGAAAAATGAGGAGAGAAATCGACTTTCCAAAGAGAAGGATAAATACAAAGGCAGAGACACATCTGGGTGTAGGTTTTAACAGGGCTACTTGATTGATGTGATTTTTCCCATTTTCTTCTTCTCGATGCCCCCCTTTTTTATTTTATAAATGTTAATTGAAGTTTTTTTAATAGCTCCTTTCCTTATCTTTTTCATAAATTATTTTATTAAATTCTCACTTGGTCATTAATTCTATATTGATCTAAAAAACTGGTCAAAAGAATATATTGGTCTAAAAAGTATTTAAATAATCTTCTATAATATATAAGTAAATATTTTTTGTGATGACTTAATTTAAATATCCTTATTTATTCTTACTTAGCCACATTAATTTTTTCTTAAAATCATGGCTTGAGATTAAATCCTCAAAATTTAATCTCATATTCTCACAGCAAATAGAGAGTTTGCGTATACTCCTAAAATTGAAGCATTGGGAGAATAAGTGTATGTTTGGATTAGCTTTTTTTAATAGTTTTTACTACTTACGAGATAAATGTGTGAAAGAAATTTTATCTCGGGTTGTGCAAATCTAAATTTAGATATTTACCAAACTTAGTCTGATTATGATGTAGTAGGTACAAATATGATCACATTGTCCGGCGGTATAGGGACGTGCCACAACGGATAAAAATTGAATTTTTGCCAATTATGTCATTTTCAACGTGGAATTTTACTTCCAAGCCTTCCGCAAACCATTATTTTAATTTTTTAGAGGCGTAAATGACCTAAATATTGATGCTGGTAACCTATACCTTTTTCAAGTAGCACACAGCCACATGTTTATAGACGAGTTAAGCAATATTTAATTGTAATCTTGTATTTGTTTATTTGTACATATGGTTTGTATGATAAAATAATATATCGGTGTAAAACAATAAATATAGATAATTATAAAATAATTTATTTAACTCCCTTCATTTCTCAAAAAAGTCAACTAAGTCTTATTATATTAAGGATATGAGAAAGTATCAAATTATTTATTTCCAACAAACATGTAATTAATCTCATAGTTTCCTTCTCCATTCATTTACTTATACTGCAACATCAACTGAGACCCGGATTCCAAATACGTAATTACATTAAATTGATGTGAATCAATCCTGTTGTAATATATTAATCAAGAAAAAATAGGAATTCTATTTTTGGTAATAATATATTACCAAAAATGCATGTGGCTCTAATAAATTTAATTGAGCGACTTAAAATAAAGTTCCGCCACAGTAAGCCATCCACTTAACCCCTCAGGATATATATGCAGAGATCCACCGTGAAGAACCCTCGCGGGCATTGTGGCAGATCTCGGTAGCTCAAAGTTCCGAAGATGAAGATGACTCAGAAAATCCAGGCTTTTATCCATTTCTCTGATTTACACAGTTTCTTGTTTGAGAATTTTTGCTCCAGCTTTTGCAATTATCTTCTAGGCCTTTCCACGTCATTTTCATGAGCTGCCTCTAATTTTAGTTCTGTTTACTTATACTGCAACATCAACTGAGACCCGGATTCCAAATATGTAATTACATTAAATTGATGTGAATTAATCCTGTCGTAATATATTAATCAAGAAAAAATAGGGATTCTATTGAGTAACACTTTTTTTTTGTATAAAAAGACAAAAGGACACAAAATAATTAAATTTTTACAAAAGTCTTTTGTGAAGTCTTTTTCAAAAGTCTTTAATTTTGTTCAAGAACTGAACTACTGGAGAGGATTTAAGTAAAAGAAGCAAGAGACATATTGTAAAAGTGACACCTTAGCTTACATATAGAACAAGGTCCTTATTTGTTTTCATCCATGTGATTCTATGCCATATTTTTTATCTTAAAAATAAATATTTGAATCTTATGCAAATGTAATTAATGTCCATCTATTTCTAATAATAATGGTGACTCATTCCTGTATTCTATTGAGTAACACTTTTTTTTATATAAAAAGACAAAAGGTCACAAAATAATTAAATTTTTACAAAGTACCAAAGCTTAATGAACAAACAAAATTAGAGAAACATCATTTGCATGTTACGAACAGCTTGTTTAAAAAACTCATTTGCCAGTTATGAGTAGCTTAGTTTTGAGAAAATAAAGTAACTGGTTTCACTTATCTTATAATATGTTTTTAAATTTATAATTTTTTATCCACCTTGCACTTAATATGATGCTAGCTCATTAAATGTAACTTCTAAGAAAAAAGCTACCATTTTTAACAAACTTATCATCTAGTAATAGTTAAAGCAAATATATTGACTAGCCAACATTTTTACAAAGAATTATCTTTATTAAGCTTTCCACAACACATATATTTCTAATAATCTTGAGAAAATCCCATATGAAGTCACCTGAACTAATTAAATTTAAAATTAGATTGGTTAATTCAAAAAATCTCTAATTAAATCATAAACTCAATTTTAAAATTTTGGAATGTGAGTAAGATGACTTTTACTAATAAGCAGCGGCATCATATGATTGAATGCGATATTCCAGCCCTAAAAAATCCCATGTGGGAGTGGGTATATAATTTTCTTTTCGTTTTTTTCTGATTCAAAGAGGGCTCATGTATATTCAACAATCCAATTGTGTTCTATTTCTATTTGGGTCTCGAACGTCTTCCTCAGATTCAGTGACAGCGATAAAGCGTATCTTAGCAGGAAACAATATGTATTTGCTTATGTGCGCAGTGGGGGACCGAGGTGTGTGTTAGGAGCGTCAGGTTCAGAGAGGCCAGTAAAATATTCGAGTCCACGCTCTATGCTCAGCTTTTATGTGCTCATTATATGCTATTCCTCAGAACGCACAGTTTAGTTTAGTGGATAAAGCTCAACCATTGGATATATAAAGTCTTGGATAATGAGAAGCTGACACATGGGGCATTTTTCCCTGATGCAATTTCCAGCGAAAGCAGCATCAAAAGGAAAAAACCAGATGACATGAATAACAGGGGAGGCGCTAATTGAGCAGTAAAAATAAAATCTGTGGCTCATAAACTCTCCTTTGAACATATTATTGCTATTTTGGGTTCATTTAGACTTGGGAAGAGAAGGACTTTTGCTTTTTCTGTAAAGAGAAGGTTTTCTTGGAGTAAAGAGATTGTCATCGACTATGCAAAAGCGATTATGAAAATAGAGTTGATTAATACAAGTGGTAAGTGAAGGGGTAAAAAACAAATTAGAGATCCTTTCCTATTTTTGTCAAAATGGTTTTTTGGCTGTTATAAAACCTTTTTAATTTAATTGTTATATTTCGTTTTGCCTTCCAAAAGAAGATAGGATTTTTTTAGTTTTGCTTTATGAATACGGGTGGTGCTTGAATGTTGTGATTGATTAGTAAACTCAAAATAGTATTGAACTATCATGGTAATCTATTTTGCTGCTTGATTCCATTTTTTTTTTTAATTTGCATGTGTTCCTTGTTCTTTTATATGAATAATTTTCATTTTTGGTCTTATTTAATTGGGCCAATTGTTTGTTTGAAGATTCTGAATTGATTGCCTGAGAATCTCATTTCAGATTTTATTAATTGTTTAATTCAATAAAATCCATCTCTTGATGTATTTTTGAAAAAAAAAAAATTTACTTTATCTTAAAATCATATTATATAGGGATTTCGTACCATCTTTCCCTCTTTAATGCTCAAAGTCTTTGCAATTGGAATTTTATTACTTGTTTCATTTAATTCCTTCCATCTATTATATTTTTTTTTTGTGCTGTTATACAAAAATTATGATTTTTTTAAGATATAGTTATTTTATTGTGTATAGGTGAATCATAATAGATGATGATCAATTGAAACCAAAAATAGGAAAGGAGTTTGGAAATTTAGAAGAAGCATGGATGTTCCGGAATGACTATGCTAGAAGAACTGGATTTGGAGCTAGGAAGCATAATGGTACAAAGAGCAAAAGAAATGGTGAAATTATAACATATAGGTATGTATGTTGCCTGAGCAATACATTCTCAAGCGATGGATTAGGGAGGCAAGGAGTGGTGTTGTGCATGACACTATAGGAAATGAAAGACAAATGGATCCTAAACTTGAAATCACTCGAAGATATAGAGAATTAGTACATAAATTGGTAAGATTGGCAAGAAAAGCTGGTAAGAGTTGTGAAGGATTTGAGCATCTTCAGGGGTTAATCAATGAAGCAGAAAATAATATTCCTGATGGTAATAAAGATGATATTGTTGAGCCAAGTGTAGCACCGACCATGAAATTACAAAATATGCTTGAAGGTTTTAAAAGGAGAGAAGGAAGAAAAAGAAAGCAACGCTACAAAGGTTGGAGGGAAAAAAATTTAAGCAAGCCCAGAGAAATTGCTCCAGAGGAACAGGTATTAAGTTTTAATTTCATTTATACTTATATGAAAAATAAAAGCTTTTATTAATCGTGTATTTGTCTTGTGTAGGGTGTTCAAGAGGCTTCGCTATCTAATAAGAGAAGAAAAGTGAACACAAAGAAGGATGCACAAACACAACATGCTCATCCAATAGAACATGAACAAACTCAATATGCTTTCTCATCATCTACATCTCAACCGTTGTCATTTACAAGCTTGTTAATTGTATGAATTGATAAATTTGTCACTACTAATATTTCATATAGCTATGATATCCTCAAGTCATATTCATTGATATTTGCAAGTGTAGGCGACAGAAGAAAGTGACTTCCTATCACTTGAAGCAATATATCTCAACACAAGCAATTCTCAAGGTATTGAAAACAAAGATAAAAAGAGACATTGTCAAAAAATTATGACATTTTATTCATTTCAATATTGTCATTTACAAATATTACATTACATATACACGGTACAACTCTCTCAAATTAAAAGATACAATTCTCACATATTACATCTTTTGGTTCATACAGGAAACTAAAACATACATTAGACTCTTTTGGTAGCTATTTTTGGACTAAAATAGACATTGGACTCTTTTGGTGCTTATTTTTTTTGGATGTACCAACTTTGCACAGCTTGTTACACATCTCTTTTGGAGCTTGGGAGTGTGTAATACCCCAAATTCTGAGACTTGAGGCTAGAGAATAAGCTTGAGATTAGTGAATTGCTAAGCCCTGGTTTAGCAAGATTCCAAATGTGGATTAATGGATAATGACTCCAAAAGTGGATGTGGTTAGTGATAAATAAACCCTTTTGGAGAATATGAAGTGGATTGTAGTCGCTTGTGTTATGAGTAGTGCCAAAACCCTGTATTTAAGCTCAATTGTGGATTAACATCTAAATTGATTTAAAATAGAGGGAGGACGCATATTATGGCTAAATGGAATGATGCGAAGTGTTGTTTGTGATTTAATGAGAAATTGAGAATTGCCACAATCAGGGGCAAAACAGAAAAGTTACCGAATAATTGATCGGTTACCGAAGAGGAAATTCAGTGGTAACTTAAAGATCGATGATTAGGATTGATTTGTGTAATAGATCAAAGGGTGGAATTCCATGTGTGTGAGTTTATGTGAGTTCATTGGAGATGGAACAAGATCATGACATATGACACTTTTTGGACCCTTGGATCAAGTCAAATATTCAAAGCTTGCTTTTTCCTCTTCCCTCTCTCTATTAGGTCGGTTGTTATGCTTGTGAGGGGCCAAAAATCTGATTCTATTCTTCATCTTCATCTCTCTCTCTTCTCATACTCCATTTTCGCCAAGCAAGGAAGGAAAGAGAAAGGAGAAAGCTCTTGGTAAGTGCTCTATGTGGTCCTCTATTGCTAAAACACCCTTCTATAATATTGTTCATAGTGATGAGAGCTTTATCTCTATGGTTTTAGATTCTTGATTGGAGATGTTTGAGAGCTTGAGCAAAAGTGGAAAGATGGAGAATCAAGAAATTGATTTGGGAAAGGGGAAGAGGTAAGTATTTGAAGCATTTTGACCTAAGTCTTGTGATCATTGGTCAAGCTTTGTGAATTTTGAATTTTTCCCTGATTTTCATGAAATTTTGGATTGGAAAAATTGGTTTGTGTATTGTGGTAAAAATGGTGTCATATTGTGTTTTGGTATCATTGGAATTGGTTTGGCATTGGAAATGGAAAAGTTGCAATGTTAGAGTTTGAAATGTGAAATTGTGTGACATGTTGAGATTGCTGTAAAACATGTTAATATAATGTGAATTTGGTTGTTTTGGTGTTTCCAATGGATTCCTTGTGAAAATTTGTGTGGGAATGAAGTTTGGTATGAAATTGGGATCATTGAAAGCAAATATGCCAAAACTGGAAATGTTGCCATTGAAAGTTTATTTTGGGCAGTCAGTTTGTGTGAACGTTTTGAATGACCAAATGGTCTCTAAAAATTCTGAAACTTTTCAGCCTTTAAGTTCACATCTTAAGCTTCAAAATGGATATATAATTTGTGTTATTTCGTTTTGTAAACTGGGATTTATGTTTGCCCAAAGTTTGAGGTCAAAACTGGACGTAATTCTGGAGCAGTGTGGATATGTGTGTAATTTTGTATTTTTTTGGTGATTTCCAGTAATGACCCATATTTTTCCTATGAATAGGACTTAAATAGCTTTCATTTGGCTTTGGGATCACCTCATTTTAATTTTTCTAGAATTAATTATGAATTTTCAAAGTTGCCTTGGCTGCAGCAGAAAATCTTGGCTGCAGCGCAAAAGTTTCTGTGCACGTTTTGGCCGCAACCAGAAATTCTTGGCCGCAGCCAAAAACCTTCTGTGCGTGTTTTGGCTGCAGCCAACCCCCATTTTCAATATTTTGTGATTTTGAAAGGTGATTTCCAACCTAGTACGTCCCAATCCTTTAAGCTTTCGTTGAGCTTATTATAGCTACCTAAATTGTGTGAATGATAACCAACCTTAAGTAATATGGAAGTAAGGATTTGGAATTTAGATTGACCATATGTCCTTAATTTGGTTATAGGGTTAGATATTCGCTCTGATCGTGAGCAGCCAGAGCTGGAGCTTACGTGGAAAGAGTGTAGGGAACATATATCTTCTGCATGTATTTGATATTTGTGTTAGTGTGTTGGTGCATGCCTTTGCTTTGCATTATTATGTGTTATTTGAAGCTATGTTTCAATTAATGCTATGGCCATCAGTATGTTGTTTGAAGCATTGAGCTTACAAATTGTCATTGTGTTAGCATGAGTTATGTGATGCAAGCATGTCATGCATTAAATATTCATTGTACGTGCATATTGATATTGTTTTCCTACTGAGATTCTCTAGAATCTCACCCTCCCCTACCAACATTTTAGACAGGGTAGGTGGATCGAGGATGGAGCAAGAAGTCAAGGGCGGCTAGGGCTCCCGTTAGAGTTTGGTTTTGATAGTTGGTTATCATAATTGGATATGAGTTGTATATATTGTGGAATGAGTTATTGGATTTTTGTATATATATTGGTGTTGGATTGTGTAGTCCCCATTTGAGTAATTGTAATGGGCCAATGTGCCCTTTGAAACTCATTAGCGAAGATATAAACCCGAGATTGCCGGGATGATTATGTTGTGCACTTTGATATTTGTATAAATGTGATTTATCTTCGCATAGTAATTGTATTCGAAATTTGAATATGAGACCAGGTTGATTAGATTTTGAAAGGCATTTGTGGAAACCTTATCATGAAGATGGGATTTTAAAATAGTTTTGTTTATTATTGGTTTCTATTTCACTTTAATTGCGTATTCCGAATATTAATTACGGAGGGGGTTACAGAGTGCACAGAAGAATTTTTTTGGAAGGATGGCAATTGCTCTTTTGCATAGGATAGCATCTCCACCTGCAATTAATGTTAAGCAGATTAATTTCCATCCTTATCAATATATCTCAAGTTTTTTCAAGTTACAACAACAATGTACAATGTATATGTTATACTATGCAACTTCTTACAATGTCCAATGCAAGTACATATAACATTGTTTGTTAAGCTTTCAGCAAGGAAGTTTGATAGCTTACCAAATGATGCTATTTTAAACTTTTAGCAATGTGTAAAGTTTGATAGTTTCAATCAGTATGTAGGAATTCACTCTTCCATCACTTTTCAGTTTTAAGGTAGATGCCATGTTTACTTAATAAGCTGTCACATTGCATCCTCCAATGTCAAAATAATGTTCACTCAAAAGGTTTTTCAAGTTCTTAGCATTTATTGAATCGAACCAAAGTAGAGTTAACAAATGATGTTCACTAATAAGCAAATGACATATATCTATGTCATTATCATGACTCATTGCTTTCTGTAGATGTCCAATTTCTTCATCCAGAGGGCACATAATGTATGATAAAGTAATAATGGGAGAGATAGATTAAGTGCACTTGACTAGAAAACAATCAGAATCACAAGTAACAATGTCATTGACGCTTATTGCAACCTAGAGTAAAGAGCATGGTCAAAAGATAAGCATCTAACTAACATTTTTTTGATAGTGGGAAAAAAAAAACAGAATCCAGTTGCCAACCAAATCAATCCCAATGGTGTCATGAATTCCAGTTTCAAAAGCCAGCATCACTTTAGTACCCACACCATTAGTGCTAGCAACAAGATATGAATCACCTGTCCCAAAGAAGTTGGTTAGTCTTATTTTATCGAAACCCATTAGTAGGATTAATCCGTGGCTGAAAGTGAAATTGAGAGAAATAACAAATGCAATCTGATAAATTGAGAGAAAGCTAAAAGTGTAAGAATAGAGTCGAACAAGATGAACAATAGCCACTGTAGCTTGTTGCTCTAAAGCATCAGAATATCAGCAATATATCAGCTGTGCGTAATTTATAAGCTAGAATATAAACACTACTTTATATAAATTTACTTTTATTCTTTTAACATTTTTTGATAAAATTTAAATTATGGAAGGTATACATAATCTTTAGAACAACTTTGACCATCGTTAAGGTAATCTGAACAAACAAAAATCTAAGGAAAAACACACGTACACAAAAGCAGGTTTGGACAAAAAATCTTCGGAAAAAAACGAAAACACACAAAGGAAGCAGATTTGAAGTATAAATTTGTCAAAAGAAAACACAAGAAGCATATTTAAAGCATACTTGAAGCAAAAATCTGCATTAAGAAAAAGAAGAAACAGAACGAATTGAAGCTCAAAAGAGAAGGTGGAAAACCTGGACAGTGAAGATCCCAGAGGAGCAGAAACGCCAAGTGCAAGAACCAAGAGAGAGGCGCGTTTAGCGATTGTTCGAGAAATCTGGAGTGTGATAGGAGAGGTTGATACTGTCTAAAAAATCTGGAGAGCGATGGCAATTGCTTATGCACTTTTGGGGAATTTGCATAACCATTTGGGATTCCTGTTTTCAAAGAAATGAATGGTCCGATTATATTAAAATCGATGGTTATGATTTCTTTCTTTTATCGAAATTGTGCGTTTTGAAGAATAGCATATAATGAGCACATAAAAGCTGAGCATAGAATGTGGACTCAAAATATTCTTTGGTCAAACCAGAGGCCGGGCAAATCATCAATATGTGGAACATGATGCAAACAAAGACTCGTTTGTTCTATTTTCATTGGCAAAAGTTGTACACTTTTCGTATTAAAAAGAAAAATAATAAATAACATACTCTCTTAAATTTATCAAAAATTACACAAGTAATTTTAACAAAAAAATTTATTTTGTTTTTGTTGAAACATTATAACGGTTTGAATATTTGTCTTTTACTTATATGTCAACACCGTATCCTTGCCACTTAAACTAGTCTGAGTGTGTGTTTAGGTAAGTCCCAAATCGTGGTTTTAAAAGCCATTTTTTCCGTAAATCGAGATAAAACTTTTCTCACATACTTACTTCGTAAATCGTAAAAGCTATTCTCTAAAAACTAATCCAAACACACACTAAGATAGCTTATTTTTATTTATTTTAAAATCATGAAAAATCTATTTTATTACAAAGAATAAATTATATAGACCATTTCTAAATATTTTATTAAATTTTTATAGCCATCCCTCAATTTCAAAGGAAAATATTTCCTGAAGGTAAAAATATAATTGAAAGAAAAAAATGTAGAATTCACTTCTAGCTAATCAAAAGATATAAATCAAGATAAGAGTTCAATAATCAATAATTAACGTATAACAATTATGCAATTTGGAAGGTAAATATTATCAATTCCATGGGTGCATGGAATACTCCTGGTCCCTCAAAAAAAAGTTGTATTTATTATATTTATTGTCTTTTTCACTTACCCTCCTTGTGGACAACGGTATGGTTGAAAAAAATGTATATTTAAGACACTCAACTAATTTTAACTTTTATTTTTTCCGATAAATGGTTATAATCAAAATAATTGCCTCTACATCATCATTGGCCCAAAGCGAAGGCCCAAAACCATTGTGCCAGTCTAACGGTCTGGAAATGGATATATGGCTCCAAGATAGCGCGCGACCTTACTGACGCGGTAGGAAGCCGCAAAATTTCATACATTGACGCTAACCGTTGATGTTAAATGGTTTAATTTTAATGAATAAATTGTTTCGATCTTGGTCCTGGTCGCGATTCAAAAAAGAATATGCCATTGTTATGTTCATCCCTTACAATCTGAGATGCCAAATAGGCAAGTTTTTTCTTATGCCCCCACATTCACGCTTTTCCATTTCTTTCATGATCTCGTCTCTCAGAGTGGTTTGCGTGAATGCTGTTTGATTCGAGAATTTTCTCGTTGACGGTGTTTTCCGTGCCCTTTTATATCGTCCCCATCATCGTCATGTACAGGATTCTGGTGCTGGTTCTTGAAGCGAACTTGTTTCAATACTCTCTTAACACTATCAGATTAATCTGATCTTGAAATCGGAATGGGCTCTGATAAGCAGTCTGCTGGATTTATTGACACACTTAAAATGGAGAGTGTTAGGACTATTCTAACCCGCACATATCCTTACCCGCACGAGCATTCCCGCCACGCTCTCATTGCCGTTGCCGTGTGTTGTCTTTTCTTCATTTCATCTGATAACATCCATACTCTTGTAGAGAAATTAGATAACAATGTTAAATGGTGGTCTATGTATGCTTGTCTGTTTGGCTTCTTTTATTTCTTTTCATCACCATTTATAGGGAAGACTATCCAGCCAAGCTATTCAAATTTCAGTCGATGGTGAGTTTTTTCCCATTTCTTTGAGTAGTTATTATTTTGCTTTGTACCTTCTCTGATAGAGATCACTATAATGCTTACATGTTATTATATTTACAGGAAGCAAATAACAGGATTAATAATCATTTGGTATATGCTTTGCAGGTACGTAGGCTGGATCTTAGTGGCAGCCGTGTATCATCTTCCTAGCTTTCAGTCAATGGGGGTTGACATGAGGATGAATCTCTCGTTGTTTCTGACAATTTATGTCTCTTCTATTTTATTTCTTGTCGTCTTCCACATTTTATTCCTTGGCCTCTGGTACATTGGTCTTGTCTCACGTGTGGCTGGAAAAAGACCAGAGATCTTGACCATTTTACAGAACTGCGCGGTAAGTCTGGAGGATCCCCCGGCCCTTTTAAATCTTCGTAACCTCCAATATTGTTCTGATGACTTGTTTGGTAACAGGTGATTAGTGTGGCATGCTGTGTATTTTATAGTCACTGTGGCAATCGCGCCATCTTGAGAGAAAGACAACTTGATCCAAGAAATTCTACATGGTTTTCTTTTGTGAGTCGGGAAGAGAGAAACGCTTGGCTCGTAAATTTTCATAGGATGAATGAGTTGAAGGATCGGGTCTGCTCTTCTTGGTTTGCACCAGTTGGATCAGCAAATGACTACCCTCTTTTGTCCAAGTGGGTTATTTATGGCGAGGTACTTAATAATACTGTGAAACTTGCAGAACCTGCTATTCTATGACATGCATGTAAGTCAATACTGGTTTGTCCTACCTTATGCGATCATATTCTTTTGTTGTTTTAGTTAGCTTGCAATGACTCATGCCATGGCTCATCGGATGAGATATCTCCCATTTACTCACTTTGGGCTACATTTATTGGACTTTACATTGCAAATTATGTAGTTGCAAGGTCAACGGGGTAAGTAGTTGTATCTAGTTCATTGTATAATGTGCTAAATTTGGTTGATTGCCCGCAAAAGGCAGTATGGATATAGTTTTTTATGGTCTCAATTGCATTTATTTCTTGAATTTCTTACTTGAGAAAGATGATGATGATGATTATTCTTATTCTTATTCTTATTCTTATTATTATTATTATTATTATTAATTTCTGCATACCTCTCCCCGCTTAACTAGTTTTTCAACTGATGTTTTGCTTGCATGTATAAATGTTGTCTCTGATGCCCTGCTATTGTTGCTGAAGATCCTAAATCTCAATAATAAGAATAAAGACTAAACAAGTAAACAAATGTGGTGATTTTTTTCTTCTTTTATCTACAAAAATGCCATCCAGATAAATAAAGAATAATGAAATAGTGGATCATCTAACTTATGAAAAAATAGTAGATTGTCTATTGGTGTAGTTGATGTTATATTGTTAGCTTTCCTATAAGTAAAGTCATTATATTTCTTTATAAGAACTAGGTGAGTCATTTTAACGGGCGGTGCTATAATTTCATATCACATGATATAAGTATATTTTACAGTTTCGTTTCACATTTATGCTGTATGTCTGAAAAATCAACAGGTGGGATCTTTCTCATCATGTGCCAGTTAAAGAATATGAAAAGTTGAAAAAGAAAGAAATGAAGCCGGACTTTTTGGATATGGTTCCTTGGTATTCTGGGTATGTATTCAGAACTTGTTCTTTCTAATTTATTTTTAATAAACGAATTAGTTGCTTACGTGCTCTCCCCTTTAAACTATGCAGAACATCAGCTGATTTATTCAAAACTGTATTTGACCTTCTGGTATCAGTAGCCGTCTTTGTTGGTCGTTTTGACATGCGTATGATGCAGGTACTTTTTTTGCGTGCATCATCATAATAGTGAGAATATCTCATTTTTTTATAGCTTAAGGCTAATATTTAAGTATAATTTATGTTCTAATATTATGAGGTTTAATAATTGTGTCATAGGAGCATTTGGGCATCACTGCTGTGGCTTGTGATTAGTTACCAATTCCTGCTTTGGACGTAATGTTAACAAATACTATTTTTTTTTAATGCAGATTGTACTTACACGCGCACACACCAGAAATCTGAATGATTACAACAAAAACAACAAAAGAAAAAACCTCAAAAGCTCACCGATTTCCCCTAATTAAAGGTGGTGGATGATCGTAGATAACTAGATATGACAAAAGCTATCTAACTCAAAAGCCCACTTAGCCATAGCCAATGACATTGTTTCAAGACTTTTGTCTTCTTTAAGAATAAAACAGAGGTTCAAAGCCTGAAAGGTCGATATGTGCGCTTCAAGAACATTAGAAATAGAAAGCAATTCTGATTTCCAAATATGAAATTGTCATGTTTGTAAATTGGTGGTTTCCAGATTCAGATTTAGTATTTCCTTGCATAGTTCGTTATATTCTATAGGGATTAAGCTGAGTTGTAACTCCATCAAAGTTCAATTATATCTTATTTCTTTCATAGTCAACTTCGTCTACGTAATCATTAAGAGTGTTGTAACGACATGCTTGTTGAGTCTTGTCTTCATGGTTGATGATATGTTATTCTCACATTTGAACATTTTGCTTTGCGTTCATATAAACTTAGTCTTGTCATGGGAATTCCTTTTCATTTGTATGTTTGCTTGGATGTGACAAATCTTATTTTTATCAACAGGCAGCAATGAGCAGGGTTGATAATGGAGATCAACAAGGTGATCTTCTTTACGATCATTTCGGTGAGAAGGATGATTTTTGGTTTGACTTTGTGGCCGATACTGGTGACGGTGGGAACTCATCTTTTGCTGTTGCACGGCTACTTGCTCAGCCCTTCATTTGTACAAGGAAAGGTGATTCTGTGCAAACCTTGCCACGTGGAGATTTGCTACTTATTGGAGGTGATCTTGCGTAAGTTGGTGCAATTAATTTGTTATGTGAATAATGACTAGATGATCAATTGTTCCCCACTTACCCTTTAAGGTTCCTGGCAATAGCAAGTTGACACCATATGATGTGACGGTGCTTCATTAGGAAATATTCTGTCCGAGTTTGAATTTTGATCATTGGAGGTCTAAATTCAAGCAATGAAGCCATAGTCTTTATTCCTTACGTTTTTCTTGAACATTATTGTAGATGTTGATAAAGCGCCATATTATATTCTCTTTACTTGATTTTCTTGGACATAATTTCTGGTGGGGTAATCAGAATGGACCATTCTTGCACCTCATCCTTAGCGTGTGATGGTGTCTAAATTCAATACAGATCATTGGTGACATTTTAAGTTTCTAATGGCTTTTTCTTGAATAGAATGTATCGTCCTGGATTCCTGGTGGGAGAGTACTTAGATTTTGAATGTTGCACTGATTTTGATTGTCCATTTCCATGATTTAAGGCTTCAGATTCTATGCCCTATATATATATCTGAACTTTTTATAGTCAGTTGACCACATCTTTATTTTGTTTAATGATTGTTTCCCATTCTGTTTTAGATATCCTAACCCGTCAGCATTCACATATGAAAGGCGTCTCTTCATTCCTTTTGAGTATGCTCTCCAACCTCCTCCATGGTATAAACCAGAGCAGATAGCTGTAAACAAGCCAGAGGTTCCTTTTGGGAATACACTGAAGCAGTACAATGGACCTCAGTGTTTTGTAATTCCTGGAAATCATGGTTTGTGTAGACTTCGACTTTAGCAACTCCGAATTGTCTCTTTTAATGTAACTCGTGCAATAAATCATATTTTCCCGCCGAAATTCCCCTTTTCTATGTTTCCTTTCATAGATCCTAAAATATGTTTCCATATTTAATGCCAATATAATGTGGTGATCTTCATGGATTAACAGATTGGTTTGATGGACTTCATACCTTTATGAGATATATATGTCATAAAAATTGGTTAGGTGGGTGGTTCATGCCTCAGAAGAAGAGTTATTTTGCTTTGCTACTTCCTAAAAGATGGTGGATTTTAGGGCTGGATCTAGCACTCCATGGTGATATTGATGCATACCAATTCAAATTCTTTTCAGAGCTTATAACGGAGAAGGTATCCTTCATGTTCTCTTTATTATTTTGTTATGTTGATGGAATATCATGAACGTTTCACGGCAAATAATTTCTTCAAGAAGTGGTATTTGTTCTCACAAACGGTCAATCTGTTAGAAGTACTGATATTACGAAAAAGGATACATATCTGTATTAGATGCGCATTTGATACATAAGCACATTGTACTCTAGCATATGTATCACTGACCTTTTCTTTGCAATACATTTTGAAATAGTTCAAAATGCATTATTTGTCATGCAATGCTAAAAAATGACTCAAGCTTACAGGGAATTTTAGAGGCATGAAAAGAGATGAAGATTGACGTTAAATTTGAATTGAAAACCTCTAATTTCAATTCACTTTATGGTTATTTTGTTGTTGTTACAATTCTTTTATTTTAATTTAAAATATTTATTTAGAACTTAATTTTCTTATATTGCACTCTTTTCCATTAGTTAATTTGTTACACACACACTCACAGCCATCTCCCATTCTCCCCCATATGATACACTTTTCGGTTAACTCTTCTCACATTGAAAGTAAAATTATGAAATAATAGATAATTGTATTAGATGATTACCTCTCCCCCCATTATCATTATTGTTATAGGAAAACTTCCATGATATAGTCCTAAATCCTGTTTATAACAAATCAAATGGTGAGTTTCATGTGATGCATGAAATTTCACATGGAAAGCCACACTATTCACAACCTAGAATTATGCAATTTGTTAAAAGTTCTAATAATATGTAGATAATGAAATACATCAAAAGTGAAATGTGTGAAAAAGGTGTGCTATTAACGTTGCCTAATTAACTAGAGTGCCTTCCTCCCTCGCTCTGGACCCAATTTTTTTGTTTATTCTTTTGGATAATAGGGCAATGTACGGCTATCCCATCCTCCAAGGAATTCTATTACTCTTAATATGCATTGTCTTGCAACATCTACTTCGCTAATGAAGTTTGCTATATTCATCACTAACTCCATTATTCATGTCCTCTTTAGTCACCCTTCCCACATGTTCCTTTTTTTCCCTCCAGCTATGAGTGATCATGTCTCTGAATCTTCGTTTTCATTTATTCTTTTGGATAATAGGGCAATGTACGGCTATCCTATCCTCCAAGGAATTCAATTACTGTTAATATACATTGTCTTGCAACATCTAGTTCGCTAATTAATTTCATTTTGCTATATTCATTGCTAACTTCATTATTCTTGTCCTCCTTAGTCACCCTCCCCACATGTCCCTTTTTTCCCTCCAGTTATGAGTGATCATGTCTCTGAATCTTCGCCCTGTGATACAGTTCACTTTTTGTCCATTAGAGAGTCGACAATACTCCCCCTTTACAAAATGTTAATGAACACAATTCTGGGATGTTTATTTTTGTTTTTTTCCTGTGAAGCCCCCCGGTATATGTTTTGCACCTCTTTATTTGCTAAGCATACGCCCTAATATTATCATGTTTAATTAAGGTTCAAGAGAATGACTCTGTGATCATCATGACGCACGAACCCAGTTGGCTTGTTAATTGGTACTGGAATGTTGTTTCTGGGAAGAATGTTTCACACCTAATTTCTGATTATTTAAGAGGAAGATGCAAACTTAGAATGGCTGGGGACTTGCATCATTACATGCGTCATTCTTGTGTAAAATCAGATGGGCCAGTCCATGTTCAACACCTACTCATAAATGGCTGTGGCGGGGCCTTTCTACATCCAACCCATGTCTTCGGTAAATTCAAAGAACATGATGGGGTTTCCTATGAATGCAAAGCTGCATATCCTTCCTTTGAAGATTCAAGCAGGGTAAGTGGGACGTTAACAGTTGCTCTTAATGACGTCTGTCACCATTCTAGCACATGATGATATAACATATTTGGTCTGCTGCAGGTTGCTTTAGGAAATATACTAAAATTTCGTAAGAAGAACTGGCAATTTGATGTTATTGGTGGAGTTATATATTTTGTCCTTGTGTTTTCAATGTTTCCACAAGTGAGTTCTTCCATTTCTTTGTTAGCTATTTTGAGATCGCTCTAAATTGAAATTAAGGCTTTTAAGCCATTTCTGTCTCGTTCTTTTGTCTTCGATCTTGTAGAATAAGCAAAAGTTAGCATATTGCTGATCTGACAAGGTGAATAGGTCATATTATATGTCATTAAGTTGTGACTGTTTTCTCTGCCTTGATTGATAGTGTCACCTCAATCGCATCCTGCAAGATGATTCATTTTCTAGTCAACTGAGGAGTTTCTTTAGTACTGTGGGGAATGGATTTTTATACATCTTGGAGCACTCTTGTGTATCACTGGTGGGAGCGATAATGTTGCTAACTGCAGCATACTCTTTTGTTCCACCCAAAATGTCATGGAAGAAACGAGCAATTATTGGAGTTCTTCATGTTACTGCTCACCTAACTGCGGCTCTAATTCTTATGTTACTGATGGAACTTTGTGTCGAAACCTGTATCAGACATAAATTACTGGCGACTTCTGGTAAGGTTTCTGTTTTAGTTGGGTACAATTTGCTTTCATCGAATCTTTCTCACTTAAAAATATGATGTAATTTGTGCCTTTGATTTATTTATGTTTCCTCCACATTTCGTGAGGCTTTAGATAGTTAAATTTTTCGGGGGTATGATGCTAATTTGCTTCCGTATCATTCAGGTTATCACACTTTATATCAGTGGTATCAATCAATGGAAAGTGAGCACTTTCCAGATCCAACTGGCCTTCGATCTCGTATAGAACAATGGACATTTGGACTTTATCCAGCATGTATTAAGTATTTAATGTCTGCCTTTGATGTTCCAGAAGTAAGCAAAATTCTCTGGGTTCCCTGTATCTCTGATTGTTATGACCCTGATTTTTTTTTTTTGGGTACAGTTATGACCCTGATTTTATTAGATTAATCATGGTGAGTATTTTCTCAGGTCATGGCTGTCACACGAAACCATATTTGCAAGAACGGAATGGAGTCACTTTCTCGGGGAGGTGCTGTGATATATTATGCCTCTGTCTTCCTGTACTTTTGGGTCTTATCAACCCCAGTCGTTTCCTTTGTGTTTGGAAGCTATTTGTACTTTTGCATCAACTGGCTTCACATCCACTTTGATGAAGCTTTCTCATCCCTGCGAATTGCCAATTACAAGGCATTCACAAGATTTCATATTAATTCCGATGGCGACATTGAAGTTTTCACTCTTGCAGTTGATAAGGTAAAAAATCATAATTTTCCTTGAACTGCTGTTTTATATAAGGTGGAACTTTGAGTCGGGTGTCTATTGGGGCAGTCAACGCCGTCATTCATAGTAGTTTCCGTTATAATTTTATAAGAAAACGATTAGCATATGCCTTGTTTCTTAGATAGAAGCTTCTATATTGCTTGCTCTCAATATACTCTTTATGCCTCTTGGCTAAAAAGGCGAATTTGTGAATGAAATAATTGCACAAGACTGCTATCAGATGGGGTACAAGACTACTATTAAGTGAGATCTGAAAAGGATAGATGTGTGCAATTTTACCCCATAAACCGGTGAGGCGGTTTCCAGGCTGTTTAGGTCTCTGAAATCCCTGAATAGCCTTGCAATCTAAACTAGAGCCACTGTTCTAAACTTGAGAAATGAGTAGGTCATGACTAGTAAGCAATACAACTTGAGTGTTGTTGTTCTAAACTGCTGGTTGTGTACAATTACAATTTCTTGTGCTCCCCAGTTTGCTTATAGCTGGTATCACCCGGGCCATCTAATTTAAGCTTCTAGACCACAATGATATGATGACCTGCTCTGAATTCTGTTAAATTAATATCGATGATCATTTTTGAGCTTTTTGCGGGAATTGGATTTGCAGGTTCCAAAGGATTGGAAACTAGACCCTGATTGGGTTAGAGAACCAATAGATGCAGAGCAATTGAGCTATTTGAGAAGGTATCCCAGCAAATGGAGGGCAGCTACTGCCCAGCTGGACCCTGTGCAGACTGTTAAAATTATTGACCATTTCGTTATTGAGAAAACGGATAAGAATAATAGGGGGACGCGAACAGAATCGCCGGCTAATGGGCCTCCTCAGTGATCTTGTTCTCTGTAGTCTGGGATGAATTCAAACCCTTTTTTTAAATGCAATGTATTGTAAATAATCGATTCCATTCTTCAGCAAGCTCGTGTAGCAGCATTTACCCACAATACAAAACGAAAAATAACACAACAGCAGGTTATACAAGTCACTGGTTACTAACAATTCTTGAGGATTAATTAGTTCGTATAAACAGTAGTAATTTATCAAAGCGATTTTACAGAGAATAATAGTAATTTATCAAAGTGCATTAATAAATCTAATCACCTGCAACATTTACTTGAAAAAATGATAACTCATTCCCATGTGTTAAAAATGGTCGAGTGGGTAGAAGATATTTTAAGAGTTGAGATGCAACAACTGTATAACACAGTATTACTTATACTCGAATTTTTTTCATTTTTTCCTTTTTTATTCTGAAGTATTGAAAATGATTTTACACCAAATATTCTATCTCAAAATTAAGAATACATTTTCTTGGACCACATCAATCGTCATTTTATCGGGGCAAGAAAAGGAAGGGCAACATTTGCCCCCTCTTGATTCATCTTGGTTCCACTAGTTAATAAAAGGAGAAAAAAGGGGGAGCTTTCGAATCTTACCATTAAGTCACTGCTGTTAATTCAAGCATCAGATAACTACTTATAAGATGATCAGACGAACAATCTGCCCCAAAAACCGGAATGACTTCGTTGCTTCTTTTAAGCATCTGTTTTTTTCATCTCGAGTCCAATGCTGCATTAACCAGAATCAGGCAGGATAAAGAATAAGAAAGATAGATCATGGAAACATTGATGATTGATGCCAAAGCCAAATGAACAGTATTCCTAAATATTGACCTCGCTAAGCATATTGAGCTTCCCCCGCACCCCTTCCAGTAATTCTGATACATCTCCTTCCCACCTGTAGAACTCCAGCTCCTTCCCTTCCAGGAGCTTTCCAGAAACCTAAAAGCAACACAGTGACAAAGAATATATGGTAACAAAAATCCTTGATGAACATATGGTGCCTCCATGATCAAAATCTCCCAAAAGAAAAGGAAAAGATACATTCTTAGTTGACTTCAGGGTCTTCGGACCAACTAATAAAATTGGAATAATCAAATAAACATTGATTTGTATATGATAGCATCATGTGTATATCTGTGAAAAAGGACGTCTAGGGAATGCTTCTGTTGCGACATCTTTTGATTAAATAAGAAAACGTTCAATTATCCTTTGCATAAAACATATAAGCTGCGAGAAGGTCTGGCATAGAGTCAGTAAAAGACCACCTACAAAATCTCATAGATTCACAACAATGACATAAATTTGCAAACTAAACTTTACAAATGATCACATAGAAAAGAATCCGGGAGGAGTCTTATCCATACCTTTCTTGCTATCACTTGACCACCTGCTATATGTGAAAAATATATATTATACAAATGGCAGAGAAATAATGGAGCACTATTCTCAGCAAGTTCCTCCAGATATTTGGCATAAGAAAGTCCTGGAGTGCTGGGATCGGGAATCATAAATCCTTGTTGGCTAAACCATTCCAGATCTTTTGAAAGGCTTTCCGATCGTTCCAGCCCATTCTTCCTGAAATAGGCATCTGAAATCCATAAAAAACGGATTTCCCTGAGGTTTAGACGTCTAAGAAAATGATTGACGAGCCAATTATTCAATCACAGCATATTTGCAAGGCATCATTATCGAGTACCCTAGAGTCGTAAACCTAACCGGCAATCCATCAATCTTACTAAAGCGGCAAGGAAAGATACTTTAGGTAATTATAATTTTTACGTCACCACTTAAACTTTACCTTCACTTTCGTATTTGGTCTCTAAACTAATACTCAATAATGTGCCACCATTTAGCATCGAATCCTTGTGCAAAGCTTGCCAGAAATCATGTTAATATAAGATTTCAGCTCATTTAAAATCACACTGTCTGCAATATACTATGATAAATGGTCACTAATACTTTTTTGATAAACGTCGCAAAACGAAGTTGTTATCGAGTTTCCAATTAAAGAACGCTCTAGTAGGTTGATTAGATCAGTGGAGGCCAGAGCAGCGAAGTTGTTGCATTGCGTATGAAAATCTCAGCAAGTAACGGACAAATCATATGGCCAATATCAAAAGTTGGGAGTCAGGAACAAGTAACTTACAAGAAACGTCTCTGGATTCATCCACGATGCGTTCGACGGTGGTGAAAATGAGCTTGCTATCAACCAGGTACTTGAGGAATCCCTCCATACCAGGCTGCCATGTTTCATATTCACTACCATTATCTTCTCTATTTGACATCTCTAAGCTGTTGCTATTGTCAACACCGTCGGTGCTATTCTCGTTCTCAGAGAATTTCTTGCCATTAATGTTACGAAGTCTCATGGCGACGAACCTCATTTCTTCAGTGATTCCCGTGCTCTCTCCAGGGTGAAGCTTTCTATACCTCTTTCGCTTCTTAAGAACCAGAGGAGCATTATTCACCGACATCGGTGGAGACGACGAAGTAACAGCCGTGGAAGCGGTTGAATCAGAGCAGATAATTGAGCTCTGAAAGTTCCTCATCTTCGTAGTTGAAACTGTGGACGCCTTCAATTGCACAGAGTTAGGTGATGAAAACGGCAGCCGCAGAAGAGGCTCTGGCGATAGTTTCGCCGCTAACCACATCGCTGCGGAAATTGCCTGCTCTGCGTCCTGCTGTCTCAAGCTCGATTAGGCTAGTGCTTAACGATAGCAACCTAACCAAGTTATTCATCTTGCTTTTTATCCTTTTCTACTCTATATATGCATTTTCATCTTGCTTTTTTTTTTTTTTAATGACAAATTTATTCGACGTTTTGATTTTTTTACTACCTCCGGTCTTAAATACTCTCTTCGATCTTAATTATAAAATAAAACTAATTTTTTAAATAAATTAAAGAAGTTAATTAAATTATTTTAGAGTATTTATATTTTTATTTTTTTTATAACTAATTAGTTTAACTAATCAATTAATATATAATCTAATGATATATATCATATAATATATTTAAATAACTTATTTAGCTTTCTTAATCTCTCCCAAAAAATCAATTTTATCTTATATTTAGGACTGGAGGTAGTATAAGATAAAGTTGGTTTTTTTAAAGAGTTAAAAGAAACTAATTAAATTACTTTAGAATATTTTTATTTTTATTTTTTTCTCAAAACTAATTAGTTTGACTAATAAACTAATATATAATCGAATGATATATAACATATACTATGATTAAGTAACTTATTTAGCTTCCTTAATTTCTTAAAAAAAAGTCAAATTTGTCTTATATTTAGGATCGGAGAGAGTATAAGATAAAGTTGACTTTTTTTTGAAGAAATTAAGGAAGTTAAATAAGTTACTTAATCATAGTATATATTATATATCATTCGATTATATATTAGTTTATTAGTCAAACTAATTATTTTGGAGAAAAAAATAAAAATATAAATACTCTAAAGTAATTTAATTAATTTCCTTAATTTATCCAAAAAAATCAACTTTATCTTATAATTAGGATCGGATGAAGTATTTGATTTTTTTTTTGTTTGAACATGTCAGATTGTCAATTATACTTTGTTACTCCAGCATCTTTTCTTTTTGCCAATAAAGCATGTTTGGATCAGCTTATTCTTGAGAAATAAGTGTTTTTCACACAAATTGAAACAAAACTCCTCTCACATACTTAACTCGTATATGATAAATCATGATTTAAAAATATTTATAAGTCAAAAATAAATTATCCTAAACACACATACACACTAACATCTATTAGTAATGAACCGAGTTATCCATAATTTGTACTTGTGTTTAAAACATAACTGCATTTTTTTAGCCTGTTACCATTGTCAAAATGCTCGAATTTAACTTATCTAGATGCTAACTATATAAAATAATCTCCGCCTGAAAGTTAAAAACCAATTTAAATCAACTTTTTTGATATGAAGCTTGAATAAACATTTTTATGATATAAATCAACTTTTTTATAACATAAAAATCATTGGACCCATACTAGCTAGAATATGCTTTCATGTCTATTTGTTTTAACTTTTCAAAAATGTTTTTATGGCATTTAAAATAAGTATATATTAAAAAAATTTGTCTCCAACCAGACATACCTTCAAAGAATAGTAATGTTTTTATTCACAAGATGTTTTTTCCCACAGGCTTAAATTTCAAAATAAAACGCATAATTGATCATTTATTATAACAATACAATTTTAATATAAACTTTATAATCTATATTCGATAGTCCATACCTAGACTATTCCCCTGCAAATACTTGAGCTGAAAATCACCATTTCACCCTCTGCATTGAATGAAAATAAGGAAACAGGACTTGTACAGTGATTATTATTTAAATTTGATATATGCATTAATGGATTGACTGATGACAATGATCACAACAAATTCCCGGCTTCCTGAAACTTACAGAACAAGAACAAAAAAGAAGGCAGGTACAAAGAACGTAAAATACCTATGGTCACTGCTTAGTCGTTCATTGATTTTGTTTTCCTGTTGTATGTACAGAGTCAAGGATTCACAACCCCAAGGGCTAGCAGCAAGCTCGCCTAAAAGTAGAATATACAGGAAAGTGGAATCTCCAAATAAAAGACGAGTAAAGAATGGGAAATAATAAAATATACAAGTCTGGCAAGCCCAAATCTAATAGAAGACTTGCACGAAAGAAGCTGAGCTCCAGTTCCCAGAATTACGATAAGGCGCATGTTTGATGCCATGCACAAATAAGCTATCAAGTCAGTAATCCTCGAACTTGTACAAGTACGAACTCTATCAGAAACGTCTCAGGTATAGTTAGCTTTTAATTTCCGTAAGAACTCTAATGTCTCTTTGTAAGAAGGGTCAATGCGGCTCACTGGTTTGCAGGAATTTACATGATCAGTTGACTCCAAAACCTGCTTCAAAATTCCAAGATAAATAAACGAAAAAACTCTTAAAAAGGAAAAACGGTGCAGTCAAAGGCTCAAAGCCAAGGCCTAAATAGTACTTCACAAATGGCTTGTTTTTTTTTTTTTGGCGGGACTGATAATATTCAAGCATTACTAAGATGAATGTCAAAAGCCACCCAGCCAATAATGAACAAAAGGAGGCAATTCCAGCCGTCTTTCAAGCAGGCTCAGAATGAGTTTAAGGGCCTGTTTGGTTGGAGGGGAAGGGATGGGAGGGGATGAAAAATGAGTCCCTCTCCTTATTTGGTATGAAAAATTGGAGGAGAGAGGCCCCAAATCCCTCTCATCCCCTCCCTTTGAACCAAACAAGCTTAGGATTACCTAAGCAAAATAGATATATGCTCTAGGCATGAAGCTAGGGTGACAATGTCGTAAATGCTGGCACTCTACTTTTCGTAAAGGTTAAGGTACAAATCTACCTATGAAATGTTTGCAAATGTGCACCTAACACCATCAATTTTTTTTTGTGCAAAAATACATATAAAAATTCTAAAATGGTGCAGAAATGTCATGGCTATATATGACTTAACGCTCTGTCACTTTTTTACACAATCAGTGTGGGCCACACACAAAAATTAATGAATATTAATGGTTGTAACATTTTTGCACCATTTTAAAACCTTCATACACATTTTTACACAAAAAAAAACTTTATGCTGCCAGGTGTACATCTGCAAATACTCTATAGGTATATCTGCACCTTAACCCAAAAAGATAAAAAAAATTAAGAGGAACTTGTGTAATTATCCCCCCCCCCCCCCCCCTCATTCTAGTCAATGGAGTTATGATTTCACAATATACTCACCACTAGTTCACCAAATCCAGGATATGCTGATTCAATAGGGACAATTTCCACTCGAAAGGCCCATCCACCATAACCTTCAACTATTGGAGTTACTTTGGTCTGCAAAACAGTCATTAGCTATTCCTATTCACAAATAAACCCAGGCAGAATAACTAATTTAAAAAAGGGTTAAGGGGCAATTTTGGCCCGGAAATGTCAAAAGGAGCAATTTTGCCCTAAGTGTTATCCTAGTTCATTTTAACCGTTAGTTGACCAAATACCATATATCATCCATGTCATTTTTGTTAAGATGCAAATTTACCCCAGAAGTCCATACGTCATGTACTTCTTTTTTACAAAGTTAGATTTAAAACTTCTGAGCAAATTTGCACTTTAACAAAAATGATGTGGACAACATGTGAATTGTTAGCTCAGCATATTTGGTTAACTAACGATCAAAATTAACTGGGATAACGGCCAGGGCAACACTTCCGGGCCAAAATTGCCCCTTAACCCTTTAAAAAACACTAAATCATTGTCTACCTCACAAAAGCTGAGTACATCAAGCTTCCCTTTCTTATGAAGGTGACGAATATAATCATTGAGCTCTATCAATCTTGAAGATCCACTTCTTAGCTCTCCTACCTATGAAATATTAATAATAAAATGCTGAGAAAATCTTTAAAATACAGCAACTGTCAGAAATAGAAATAAACTTTAAAATCAACATTTGATGCTAAATATGTGCTGGAAACTTCATACTAACCGACGGAGCAGGACGGAGTACAATCCCCATTCGCCAAGGTACATCTGCAAGTTTGCTACCAAAATGTGGGCAGCTATAGAACACCTAAACCCAAATTAAAACATCAAGAATAAAGAAAATGCAAGAAGATTTTTAAAAAAATTATTGTGAACACGAGAAGAAAGCATACATGCAATTGAGGAGACAGGACTTACAATTCCAATGGTATTATTCACAAGGTGATCAAATTTTCCCTCCATCGCCTTATACAGAATTTGCTTCACAACCAGGCCCCCCATACTGCAAACAACAAAAAACTGTATACCTTAAATCATGAAACGTACAGCCAATGAAATTGGAATTTGGAAAATAAAGAAAATACATAGATTAATGAATAGGCTATAACATTACGTTGAACAGTGCATCACATGAGATTTCAATATTCGTAATCTGAAAAAAATATTATATATATATATAAGTGATTTCTTATTGATTCTTATTAATATAGAATACGGTATTAAACTAAATAATAGATAAATCTATGAACCATAAATGAGGTGACTATTTTATAAAAAGAGAAAAGGACAAAAATTATAACATAGTATGAATATAAAGAGTCTCCATTTATATAATTTTTTTTTTAAATTCTTGAAACTTTGACAATTAAATTCTATCAATAAATTAAGATTCTAATAACAGTTTGTAAAATAGTTATTTTAACTTCTTTTTTTACCTTTTCTCTACTTATCTATTGTAGACAACTTCAACATTTTCAACTCCTCGTCTACGAAGTAATTGCTTGATTTAGTTCTTGTCATTTTCTCTCCATTGTTGCAGACATAATCTCTTTATTTAACAGCCTCAAAAAAGATTTGTGAAAACCACTTTGCTTCCTTCAAATATAATATTTCACTTTGGCTTCTATCCTTAATTAATCTTATTGTGTTGGTCCATGAGTCAATAATCCCCTCCCCAAAAAATGCTCAAAATAAGAGATCAAAGCCGAGAAAGAATATTGAGAATGCTCCTCATGCACTATCTTTTACAGTGCTACTTGTTCATCATGGTTAAAGACAAAGACATGTTTGACAGTTATCCTGTGAAGCATGAATCACTCTTAACAGTCAAAAGATACCTCCAAAAAAATTACAACAATGAGTATACAGAAAGCTAGCAAGGAATGGATGCACGTCATGTAACGATACTAACCTGTGAGTCACAAAAATAACAGGTCGATCTCCAATCCCTGCAGCAACAAGCTTCTCCAATAACATGGAACTAACTTCCTGAATATTTACAGAAGGCATCAAACCAAAATGTAAATTGAGAGGAAAGAGATAAGATCAATTTGAACAAATCTGATGTAAGCGAGGTAGAAAAAGCCAGGCAACCATAACTATGCAGCAGGGAAGGACTGAGATGGAAACTAGCTCAGAAATTATAACCCCAACAATCAGGTTCAAAGTTCAAACTTACTAAAGTCAGATTACAGTATGAAAATACCACACCCTTGAACCCTAAGGATCGTCAAGTAACCAGATCACTGGAGTGATGACCAAACATTGAAGCCCACGTGTTCATTTGAAGCAAAAGTATTTGCCATGGCTCTGAGCTTCCATAGAAGCTAAGGTTCATTCACCTAGATCCATGGAAACTAAATTGGTCGCAGATAACCGTCAAAGAACCGTGTATCAGGTTTTCCTAGAATTTTTACTAATGAAATAAGAACATCATGGAATTATTGTACATTTAAAAATTATATAAATCACCATGCACAAAATCTATCCCAACTTTTTTAATCTGAAATCCTTAAAAAAGTAGTAGGACTTCAGTCTCCTGAAAAAGGAACTATTGCAGCAATTGCAAATTGGTGTAAGATAATGCAATTCCCAAATTGCAATAGCATTAGGAATGAAAATTTTTCTGCAACCCCCAATCAAGGCTCAAAACATGCTGCTTTAGCAGTGCATGACTTCATAATAAGCTTCTTTTCCTTAGTCAATTAATATAAAACAATGCATGAACACATGGGAAAAGTTCTAACCTGAAGAGGCAGGCTAGCTCCAGACCACTGTGTGAGATTAGTCTACATAAAACCATAAAATATTAATTTGACAGTTAGATCTGACCCTACAAAAGCTACTAGATCTATCAAGATTTTATTTATTTATTTTTTTAAATGCAAGATTGATGGGACAAGCATTTTATAAACTTATAACAGCAAACCTTGTATTTGAGAGTAAACAAACGGGCATCAGGAAAATCATTAGAAAGCCATTCACCAGGCCAGAAGGTTCCAAGCTTTCCTGTCTCCTGGTCAATCTTCTCAACCAAGCTAGATTTAGTTGGGGACTTGTCTTCAGCTAGTCGCCAAGTCTTGTAAGGCCCACCACGAAGGCCATGGACAAAAACAACATCTAAAGGAGGAATCTTTTCATCTGAGATTCTGTTATCAGAGTAATTAGTATCATTCATGGGTTTTGTATTGTCCTCATCATCATCAGTGGCCACAGATATGTCTTTTAGTCTTACATCCTCTTGATCCATTTCCCTAGGACACTTCCAGTGGGGAAGATGAGGATTTACCAAGAATATCGAGTCATCATAACGAGGACATAACCTCTTACTGGTTTGTACACCAGTGTCAGAATGGCTTCCACTTCCAGACTTCTTATCATAAAACTGGTCATTGCAAAATATATTTAGAAGTGTTGCCCGGGCATAACTTTGAATTTTAAGATCACTGCATCCTGAAATCCTCCCATTAGCACAATTATCAAGCCATTTACACCAAGTTTCATCTTTTATGATGTCATTTTGGACTCTGGGAAGGAGTGAAAGGATGTTTAACAATCTACATGCATGCCTACGGATATGAGCCGTAGGTGGAACTCGGACATGCGATGATTCATTTGCATTTGATGGTACAGGTGGCTCCCCATCAACATTTGAAATCTGTTCCCGTCCCTCATGGGCTCTAGATGCATCATATGCTTCAATAGCAGCCAATTTCTCATAATCATCACCCAGCAAAAAGCGCCTCAGCAAACACAAAATCCCCAAATCAACAATTTTGTCTTGACATAGAGAGTCTTCGGCACAAACTTCAGTCAGGGCTTTTATTCCTTTTAGCATTGCAGAGGCAGAATCTGCAGCATCTAGTTTAGGTAGATTATCTTTCTTTAAGTTTTTTAATGGTCCCACAAAAGGTTCCAAAGAAAGAAAATCTGCCAGTGGAAAAGGTTCCTCAGAATCAAAAGCAGTTCCCATTTGCTTAACTGCTAGATAAACAGCAGCACTAGCTAATTGATTTGCAACTTGTGCAGCAGAAGAAATGCTTGAATTATTAATTGAAGTCTGCCAATTATCATAGGTAAAATTACATTAAACTTTTGAATGAAGTTGCAGCGGCACATAATGTGAAATGTCATCTTCACCTCAACTTATCAGATAAAAGAAAGAGGAACAAAAACATGCACATACCAATGAAAAATAATGCTCCCTCCGTTCCTTTTTATAAGATAGGATTTGTTGAATAGGAATTTTCCTTTTTATAAGATAGGATTTGGGGATGTATGAACATTTAATGCATTTTTTTTTATTTTTACCCTCAATTAATTATATGTCCCTCCCATCACTTTTTCACACTCATTCTCTCTCATTACTTTTTTCACTCATCCTCTCTCCCACCCACCTTTTCTATAAACAAGGGTGTTTTTAGAAAACAAGTTGCATTTTTTACATATTTATTATCTTTAACCAATTTAACCAACTTTTTGATCTACGTAATTCGGTATTTTGGTTATTTGTATCTTATAACAAGGAAAGGAGGGAGTATCAAACCTAAGCAAATTAGATATAAGAAAAAGGAACAAAAATGGATCTATACCTTCACTTTATTATTTTTAGTTTGACTGGCTCCTTTATCATTTGTGTTCTTGGTGGAACTCAGGACTTCAGTTAGCAGCATGGTTAACCATCCTTGAGAAACGGCAGACATTGTTGGTCCATGGTCTTCAAGGATCCGAGATAGAATCTTTATGGCTGAAGATCGTAAAGCATCAGAAGAAAATTTTCCAAAAACCCAGGAAAGGAGAATGCCTGACCATTTCTGACTCTCTTCAAGAGATAAATGGAGCTCTTTGGTGCACAGTAGTTCCAATACTTTTGAGACTGCCTCTTGCACCTGGTTATGCTTTGTGGCCTGCTTGGAAATGTCTCTCATCAAATTAAGGCCCTTCTCCATCACTATCTTCTGTGCCCTAGAACTTCTCTCAACAGATAACACAAAGGCAGATAAGGCAACCTTAGCCAGGGAAAAGTCTTCATGCTCACATGCCTGAGAAATAGTAGAAAGAAGACTGGAACTCCAATCAGAAACATTATCATTCAAAAGGATATTGCGATCTTCTAACAACAACCGAACCGCCAAACTCGCATGCCATTTCACAGATCTCTCAGGTGCTGCCAAAGCAGACATGATAGCGTCACCATCTTGATCAAGCTCTTGTATAGAACATCTATTAACCTCTGATGCCAATGCCCAATTTGCCAATGCCCATGTAGCGAAAGGAACAGCCACATGTTCACAGAGTAAATCATCCCAGAGACCAGGAACAACAGCAGAAACCGTATTTGCTTGTGCTAATGAATTGTCATGCTTATTTTCTGACATGATAGTTTTAGGAGTATGAAGCATTGGTGGTGCTGCATGACTCGAATCAGAATTATCCAATTTCATTAACATGCTGGTCCTTGAAAGCCCTAAAGCCACAGTACCATCAAGTATCTTGATCCCAATCCCTTTACTTCCTATCCCGCCATCTTTGTCATCTTCACTTTCACGTGGTTCATCCAAATGCAAACCACCTTCCTGAATAACTTGCAGGGCAACTGCAATATCTCTCAGTTCAGCATTTCCCGGCAATTGTGGCTTAAAAGAAACCTCTTCTGCGTTGTCACAACTGGAAGTGACTATATCCATAATGGCAGCCACAAGCAGGCTCCTACCTTTTAAAGAATCAGAAATATCAAATGAACTTCGTCTTGAATGCTGCAGCAGTAAAAAAATTTATTGATGTTGCTAACGTAAAAACTAGAATAGAAATTATAACAATGCCGCAAGTGGCCTTGGCATTAATATAATAAATTTAACGTATCCAAATAAAAATACATAAAACAAAGTTTGAATGCATAAAACGGCAGCATTGTTATGACATATCAGAAATATTTTACATACAAATAGGACCTAATCATTGAGGGCATGTGAACAAAAAATTCAAAACTATTTCTTACACAAACTATAATAAAACCGTGACACCAGTTGATTATTTTCTTTGAGATTAGAGGACTGTGTAGACTTCACAATGCTAATTCCTTTCCATGTTTATGTCTAGATGCAGGAACAGCCAAGGCAAGTCTTTGGTACCCCATAAGTCAGGTGATTACCAATAAATTCAATACAGAAATTACTAACTCTGCAAACAATAAATTTTGGCTTCAATGATGAGATTTTGTTTAGACAATACCGTTTCACCATCGTTTGGTATGCATTTTCTAGACTTAGTTTTTAATGCTAGGCTTTTGCGAGGGAGAAAGAGAAGTTAGAATGTTTGGTGCAAAATAAGGAACCAAAAGAATATCTAAGGAACATAAATCATATAGTTCAATAAATAATCACTACAGTCAATGGTAACTCTAGACTTTCACGGTTTAGAGACAAGATGATGCACATCGCAATAAGCTCAAGTGACCCGCTTTGGCATCAACTAAATTGATTGTTCAGTTTGCCAATGCAAATCCTAAACTACGAGTTCAAGCATGGTATCATGAAGATTACAATTTAAAGAGGTCGGCTAACTAGAAAGAAATACCTTCTTAGATCGCCGGGGCTGACAAGAAAAAATAAACCTGAGAAGATTTGGAATGGCATGAGGCCGCCCAAGCACATCAGCTGATACGTTAGGGTCGGCAATCAAGTAAGCAAGCGCTCTCGCTGACTCCACTTGAGTGCCACCCCCATCTTTGGCAACAGCCACCGACTCAAGTAACCAATCTACCACGACACCGCCTCCAGCCCCGACGATAGCAGCCCTGCGGTCCGAATTTGCGGCTGCAATGTCAGCAAGAAACGCCGCAACTCGAATCTCGAAACCGGAGCGAACCTCATGGTTGGCCGAAGACAAAACCGACTTCAAAGAATGCCAGAGGACCGAGGCGGCCACACCAGTTTGTTTGAAATGACGGAAAGCCTTCTGGTAGGAGTCGCGGGACTTGTTTATCACTTGTTCAACTTTAGCATGCAGGTTATCAGAGGCTTCCTCGTCGGATTGGCTTTGACGACGCTGATCCGATAAGAGAAAAGCTACGTAGGCCAGGAGAGCGGAGACGACAGTAGCAGAAGCAACGAAAACAGAACTGCGAGAGAAAGATGAGGTAGGGAGAGAGGAGAGAGGACCAGAAAGATGGTGATGTACTTGTTGCGGGACTATCTGAGCATTTTCTCCATTGTCAGGCGGTTTGACAGGTTTCCACGATGAAGAAATATAGCGAGGATGAAGCAAGCGATGATTGATTCTGGAAGTCAAACAGAATCGATACATTGTTTTGTTTCGGCAAGTATTATTGTCATTTCTCCGTGGGGATTAGCAGAATGCTTTTGCTGATAATCAAGCTTAAAACAGAAGCGAGAAGAAATTTCGGTCTTCCACAGTCTCAGCCTCAGGGTTATTTTTTCTCTCAGAAATGGCGGGCAGGCGCGACCGAAGCCGCTGTATCACGAAACATGAAAATAAAGAGGCTGTGCACGGAAGTCAAGAAATGGAATTGTCTGGCAGGAATATGCCAGGTTTCTTGGGCTACATTCCAATTTAGGTGGTCAACCTTTGAACAGTATTGGGCCGGATTTAAAAGCTGGAAAATAAAAAACAAACCCGGCCCAATAGAAGAAACAAAGCCTTAAAACAAGTAGCACTGGTGTTTATAAATTCTCTGTTCCTTTCCAAGGCGAGCTCAGTTAGAGTTGAAGTATCGTCGAGGAAATCTTGCCAGAAAAGAAACTAGAAACTATCTTCCAGATTTGAGGGGAAAGTGAGAGATATCGGGAATGGAGAGGCTACAGAGGATGTTTGCTGGTGCAGGAGGCGCACTGGGGCACCCACCACCTGATTCGCCGACGCTTGATTCATCTGAGCAGGTTTATATTTCCTCGCTGGCCCTCCTCAAAATGCTCAAACACGGTTAGTTTTGTTTGCGTGCGTTTACGTCTTTTCAATCTCTCGACTGTATCCTAACTTGGATGAATTTGAGGAAATTGTTTTGAGCAGGGATAGATTTACATTTATGGAGTGATTAGGGTTCTCAGACTCCCCCTCCCCCTTTTTTACGTATGTAACGGATTTGAAATCCTTGCCGGAAATATCGTAGAGTACTGGTTGTGTTTGCGGTTTACCTTTTGTCTGATAAACTTGATGTGACTTGTAGGAAGAGCCGGTGTTCCCATGGAAGTTATGGGGTTGATGCTGGGGGAGTTTGTGGATGAGTATACCGTCCGCGTGGTAGATGTCTTTGCGATGCCGCAAAGTGGTACTGGTGTTAGTGTTGAAGCCGTCGATCATGTTTTTCAGACAAACATGCTTGATATGCTGAAACAGACTGGAAGGTAATTTCATTTTCCTTTTATTTGCTTCTTATCGTCGCTGAAATATGAATTTTTCTTTCTTAATCGTTTGACTCGAAATTTCCTTCCGCTTGAATTCCTTATGTTGATTACCTTAGATTTCGGGTAACTTCTTATTAATGCTTCTATCCGTGTTCCTTTAGGTCAGACTCTTGTTTTCCTTGCCAACAATTTTCAGTATAGAATAGTAGATTACAGGATTCAAAATCCCTACTCGTTGGCATACAAGCACCTTAATTTTATGTATTTAATTTATAAACCCTTCTTATGGGCCATTTAATGATAATCTTGTCATTTAGTCGACAAATAAGGTTCCTTTTATAATCTTTAACATAGAATCGTAAGGATTACTGAGTATAAAATCTCTTGTTATAGTCGATGAGGAGTATAAAATCTCTTATTATAGTTGATGAGGATGGTTGATTCGATCCTCTTAGGTTATGGAATGAAATAGCATTTTTGAAAATTTTTCTTTCCTGAAGTTTATAACTTGTTTATAACTAATTTTTTAAAATATGAAAAAATGTATATTTATGGTTTGTAACTGCCCAAGAGTTAAGATCATAGAAGGTAAGCTGTTTATGTTGTTGCTGCATTTTCAATTGTGTTTCGAATAATCACTTTTAGCCAAAAGAAAAATCTTTTAAATGCGAAACAATTATCAGAAAAACTTCCTTATCTGAAGCATTTAAGTTTACAACCACACGTGTGCTACTACTCCTTGCCTTGCTGCACCTGCAACTCAGATTTAACCTCTTCTGCTACTGAATTCTTCAGAAAGGAAGGAAAAAGGAAACCCCTCCTCAGCTGTGCTCAAGGTGGGGCCTGTTCCTGATACTTACGTCTCCCCTTCCTCTTTTCTTGCGTTCCTCCCATTCATTTTTCTTCTAACTAACTTATTCAGTTCCCCCTTCTGTTATCATGCAGCTAGGTCACCCGTCACCCTACTGCTCATTTTCTATAATAGCCCAATTATGCTTTTGATAATAGAATTTCATAGTTGGTGGCCTATCATGTTGCTCTGTTGATTACATGGATTTGATAAATCTTTGTCTTGGTTTTTCAGGCCAGAGATGGTTGTGGGGTGGTATCATTCACATCCTGGTTTTGGTTGTTGGCTTTCTGGAGTGGACATTAATACACAACAGGTTACATCTTGTTTTTATCCAGTACTTCTTTTTGTTGTATGCCTTTGTGATATTGCTTGGGCCCTGAACCAGAAAGGGGAACAATGATGTCGAACTTTTGCATTGTATTGATGCATAAATTGATTATATTCTTTATATAATACAGAGTTTTGAGGCTTTAAATCAACGTGCTGTGGCTGTGGTGGTGGATCCTATTCAGAGTGTTAAAGGCAAGGTTGTAATTGATGCATTTCGGCTGATTAATCCACAAACTATGATGTTGGGTCAGGAACCAAGGCAGACAACATCTAACCTAGGGCATCTGAATAAACCATCTATTCAAGTGAGTGTACAGCTAATATCTTTCAGAAGTGAAACTTCTGCCCAATTTCTTTGCCTTTCTTCCCCTGATTTTGATATCTTTTTTTATTTTTCCCTTTTAGGCTCTTATCCATGGTTTGAACCGACACTATTACTCCATAGCCATTAATTATAGAAAGAATGAGCTTGAAGAGAAGATGTTACTAAACCTTCACAAGAAGAAATGGACTGATGGTTTGACACTGAGGCGTTTTGATGCACATTCCAAAACTAACGAACAGACTGTTCAGGTAAGTCAAGTTTTTGTAACATGAAATGAAAATAGATGTACCTTATTATTATTTTTTAAAATCTCTTCGCCCCACTTTGTTCCTTTCAGCCATATAATATGAGATAAGGTCATGCATTATTTGGCCAAATGCGTGCAAAGGTGTTCCTTGACGAGACATTCGTGAAATTTTATTTTGCAATGGTAGCGTTTTAATTATGATGGAAGTAGTGTTAAAGGCCTAAAGCACTCTGCGGGATCAATTATTTTACTCTTGGATAATGGGTGGCCTATCAATCATTTAAGTGATTCATGTTATTGACACAAATGATGCCCTCAATTGATTGCATATCATTGATCTCTCTATATCAGGAGATGCTGAGTTTAGCCGCCAAGTACAACAAGGCCGTGCAGGAGGAAGATGAGTTGCCACCGGAGAAGCTTGCAATTGCTAACGTGGGAAGGCAAGATGCCAAAAAACATCTTGAAGAGCATGTTTCCAATTTGATGTCTTCAAACATAGTTCAGACTTTGGGAATGATGCTTGACACAGTTGTGTTTTAGAGTCTGTCACCTCAGCATTTCCTAATTTCATTTCTGGCGCTTAATGTATTCAAAGAGCACTTTCATCTTTACGCTTAAAGAAATGAGCACCTTGTTTGTGAGCAGAAACTCTGTTGCATGTTGTGCGGGGATATTGATGTTTTAGATATTTATAATATATTATTTGTTCCGTTGTTCCTTTTTTTCCTTCTCCTTCTTGATTGATTATTGTTGAAAGAATATTAATATGGGTAAATTAGAAAAAGATTGATAAATATGAAGACTATATCTTATAATTAAGATTAAAATTAACTCTTTAAATATGTCGCATTAAGGATAAGAGGGATTATTATTTTTTAAAGTGACCTCAAGGGCTTAAAGCTCGAAAGAAATAGGAGACACCGAAACTTGCATGACTACTCTATTGTGTACCAGCACAGTAATTCCAATGTTTGTGTAGGAGAGTCTCAAGCTTTGGCGTTTGAATGCGGTGCGGTCAATGTGATCACATCCACGTCCTTATGAAAGGAGAGCTCCAACGTGTTGGCAGCCTATCTGCATGTTTGTTGGCATCCCTGTAAATGTGAATCAATTCTATTCTGGTGTCCGTTCGTGTCTTTCCAAACTCTTTTTTTTTCGTTTTTTGGTAACATACGGGGCATAGCCCAGAACACTATGTAACTATTCCCCGAGGGAAACCAACACCATCACTATCCTATACTCAACACTTCTCTTGGGGGTGATTTCCAAATCATCCTCTGCATTGCCATTCCCCTGTTCATTGTTGCATTAACAAATAGGCGTTCTCATTCAAAGCATCAACCACCAACTTGGGCATCACGCTCTACGATTATTTTCCTAAATCCTATTTCCCAGCTTATTTCTAATCCTTCCTGAATAGCTTCGACTTCTGCTTCTATGGGTTCACATGAATGGAGTAAAGCTTTTCTGTCTGTTTCCACCGTTCCGAGCTCTTTCCGGCAACTTGGTTCTACCTGGACATCTCTCTGCACCCCTTTTCTAGTCCCATCATCACTCGCTGTTATCGCCAAGTTCTGAGTTTGATCTCTGTTTTTATTATTTTTTTCAACAAAATCGAAAATAATTTTTTGTTCACATTTTCATTCCTTCTCATTTATACTGAACGTTTTACATTTTGCATCTTAATTCTTCATCTACCTTCGGGATTGACTCGCTCTCACACGGACATCTCTTCTCCTCTCGTCTCGTTCTAGTGGTTCTACGAGTTACATCGGAATTTATTTCTTATATATGAAGCAGAAACTGTGGTTAACTTTAACTTCAGCAAAAAGCTAAATAACTTCAGACATCTTTTGTACTCTGCTGCTTTTTACGCCACAGCCATGAATCAGAAGGGGACTTGGGCAGGGGTGGTAGTAACACAGCTTTCCGGCAGAGACCAAATGGCCATCCCTCGCAATGACAAAGTTCCAGAATAATGGAGCGCTTCCAATACCCAGAGAAATCAAGTTCGTTGAAGCTTGCACATGGCGAGAAGTTTGTCCTCACAGAATAAAACTGTTCTCCGCTCACAACACTCGAGCGACATGAGAAACAACTTTTGACCGACAAAAACTCTTCCTTTTCATCATCTTCGACGTTTTCGCCCTCAGGTGGCGCCCCCATCTGAGTGATAAACAGTTCTCTTGTCTCAGGAGAGTAAACCCACGAAAAACCGTCTCTCGTGACGCTTGGTTTGTGCTTCTGTCTCTCCATCGCTCGGCTTTTAACCGCAGAAACCACCACCTAAAAAACCACGGAGAAAAAAGTATAATCATAGAATTCACATCAGGAAGAAATTTCCAAGCCAAAGAGTAAGAATTTATCAGAGCGTACTTCCTGTTCCTCATCAAAATCGCTGTTTGGGAGCTCTTCATCGAGGCTTGCAGTTGAAAGCCTTCCACGGAAGGTACGGCAATGGGAAAATGCTTCCTTCAGTGTTGCTGCAAGACATTTGTAGCCCTTAGGAGTAGTTTGGTTTGGAGGATCTTCATGGTAGAACACGGCCATGGTTCAAAACTTCAAATTTTGCTGATCAATTTGACAGAACATGATAATATATACGGTAACTATTAATGCCTGTATATTCACGCATATGCTGATGTTTTAATTGACCTGCTTTTTTGATGTGGCCTCACAGCGCGCTGGTATAGTGATATCACTAACACTTCCCGTCCTTTAAGGTAAAGACAAGTCAAAAGGCGCAAGACATTTCAACTAATAGCAATAAATTTCAATTGGGATTTTATTGCTTTATTTGACTGCCTTGATGGTGCTTGTATCCGTGTGCAAATCGTGGAACTTATCCTGAGACACGCTTTAAGCTAAAGTCTTGGGTTCGAAAGACATACCACCCAACTGATACTGTCCTTTCATTAATTTTCTTAAATTGGTTGTCTTCAATTGAAGCTAATACTGAAAAACAACAGCGTCGGCAAAATCTCTTATCGCATCTTGTAGATGTGGACTTGCATGATTTCGGGGAATTATGTCAAGTTACCCAAATAAAAATGGAACCCCACAGTCTGGCTCAAGACAAGACGGAAACTTTTCCAGAATGGTCCAAGTGTAATGCCTATCCCAAAATCTATTCTTGCGCGTCTCACTTTGAAGCTCCTCAGTTTAATTGTAGGAAAGCTCCAACTGCATCGGAATTTAATATTTTATAGACAAGGTTAAGGCTGCGGTTAATATCACAATCATTTCATTATCATAAAGGAGTAGTGAACAGTAATAAATTCTTTTTAACTGATCAAATAAGGCGCTTCCAAGGGCAGAAACTGATAACTAGATAATAATTTATCTTAATATCAGCACAGGTGCTTGCAACGTTTCACTACAAACTTGAGAGGACCAATTGCGTGCTCAATTGCATATGACAAACAAATTGACGTACAAAGTATTAACAGTTTAATGAACGAGATCCTTTGGTTACAGTGTAGATTCTGTTCTCATGAACCATCTAGCTAATTCCACTACTCAAGATTCAGAAAGATAGGTGTGCTTCCCCACTTTAGTTCCTGAAATTGCTATACTGTTATGCTTTGTGATGAAATTGCCAGAGCCACTTGAGAGGAAAAGAAAAATACCCTTAAAACCCATTTCTGAGACCATAATCTTGAAATGAATTTTCAACAATGAACTGAGGATCTGGACTAAATCTGAAAATTTTCAACAATGAACCTAAGTGCTCTAACCCTCGCAAGTTGTATACAAGTCAAGTCCTCCAATGGAAATGAAGAGCTCTAATAATCTTGCAATTGCTATTTATTCCAACAGATGAACTTTTTGGAAATAACTCACTGGAGGCATGCTTCTGACTATAGGGTAGATTTTGAGGATGAAAAACACAAATATGCCATGGAAACAGAAACTTCAATGCATCAGTTGGCAGATCTTTGAAGTTGCTGAGATGTGAGAGAAATCAAAGACTGTAGCTTCGCGACGGCCGAGGGCTTGTCAGGTGGGCATTTCGAAAGAGAAATGTTCAAAGAGTGAAGTGCCTCATCAAGTTTTCCGGCAGCCAAGGCAGAACACCCTGCTTTGTAAGCTTCGTCTGCCTCACGAGCATCATATTGAGCCATCAAAAAAGCACCAGACCTCTGGTTCAGGGCAGAGGAAGAGGAAGATTCGAATAGAGATGTGGCACGAGCATGTTCAAGATTGGAAATAGCCGAATCGATCTCCGCCATCAGAGCCTCAGGTGTCGCCGCGATTATCATCTTCACGCCGTCGTAGACACTCCAATGGGGCCTGCCTTCTCCGGAACCCATGTGACGTGCTGGGAATGTGAAATTGAAGCCTCAAGTTCAAAACAATCCGATCGATCGATATAACTAAAGAGTTATACTGCAGATCCCCTGCCCAATCAAGACTTCCAAACTCTGCTTACAATTCTTGTCAAATTCTCATGGAGGGCTTACCTAGCCGTGGACGATAAAATGGCCCCAAATTACTATTTAAGATATCGGTCGGAGTATGAAGCTGGAGAAGATGAAGAAACGAGACATTCGAAATAGAAATTAACGATTATTGTTTAAATCTTGGAAGACCCGAGACAATCATAACGCGTCCGCTTAAAGCCGTGAATTTGAAGTCGCAGGGATGAAGTGAATCAACTTCAGGATACTGGCCTTACGGATCACAACATACAGGGACACGTATGGTCCTTCACAAGCTCCACCACGTAATGCAAGAACCTACCAGTAAAACTTTCTTCACAGAACGTCAGAACCATCAGTTTCTACACAGGTTCAGGATTCAGGTCCCTATTCTTGTTTCTATTTAAAAATAAAAATAAATTCTCGCTTATGAATGTTGCAGGATCTTGGCATGTTATCTTTATTTTTTCGCGAGAAAAAAAACTGATATTTTCAGTGCTTCGTAAATAATAGAGTGGAGATATCGATTTGAAATATAATATGGTTCCAATTTTTTTTTTTTTTTCCTATTTTGTATGGTACTTTCCGAAAGGGATTTTTCACCCATGCTCCCATAATCGTCCTTGTTAGTGAGTAATTTTTTGCTTTTAATATAAGAACAACTTAACTAATTTAGATAAATTAAGAAAGCTTGATAAATTATTCAATTACCATAAGTATAATTTAATTACACTAAATACCCTGTATAACATTTTTTTCCACATATCCACCTAGTGTCCCAAGCCAACCTCTTGTCATGGGAAACTCTACAGGCCAAGACTAATCTAAATTTGCGGCATGACAAGATCATTTCTTCAAGTGACGCCCTATCAGCTAACACTGCTACGATCCCAAGTCTCGAACTTGAGAGCCTTAGTTAAAGCTAGAATCATAACTATTAAAACCGAACACCAGTCCATTCGATCATGAAATTGACGAACCAATCACCTAACCAATCCGACCAGTTCAATGTTTATTCATAATTTCATAACTTCAAAAATTCATATATAATTCTATATATTTTCAAAAATTATAAATTAAGATTTTATGAAAAGCTTGAGATGTCTACTTTCTAATCCAAAAAGCATCACGCAAAAATATTATCATTTAATTCTTAAAAATTATTAAATTCCAAAACTATCATAAAAAAAATTATCGTTCAAATTCACTTCCTCACCAGTCTGATCTCAGATTAGTTCCTGTTTAACTCTGACTTGACCCAATGACTTACTATCTAAACCAGTTTAGTGGTCGGTCTGGATTTAATAACTTTAATAAAAAGGTTGGCAAAACCGTAGCTTTATATTCATCCTTCAACTACGCTTCGGAGATGCAGATGACCATAAGTCTGGTTGCTATAACAAACCGGGTTATATAATTCTTAGTTATGATGGATAATGTAAAAGAGAGAACATAATTCACGGGAAAAATATGATTCATTTTCATGCCGGGTTAAGAGTAGTACACTGAAACAAATGAAAAACCCAAAAGGTGAAGTTCACTAAACATGCACACTCACTGTTGTAGTGCACTGAGCTTAGGTAGTGTATAGGGTGTATATTTCATCCTAACAAGTTCCCCATCAAGATATCATCAGCAGGGGTCTAAATCCCAAAAGACATGAGTAGTGTTATCAGATAGTTCGCAACAGAACAACTTTCTTATCTGTCAAGTCGCACCTTGCCTCAGTAGCAACTGGCCTTGGGGGAATATCCGTGCTCTGAAGAGGTGTGCCTATCAAAAATCGTGCCTAACCCTAAATGTCCATCAATTTCTTAATGATTCCCCCACCCTCCAAACCCCCAAAAAATAGTAACAGTGGAAGGGACAGAAAGGATCTATCCTATTTCATTTCCTTAACAAATAACGTGATGAAGAATAGACGTGTGATTGCAGGCATGCATGATAAAGACTTTGCGCGATAGCTTCCTGTGCCAGTAGTCTACAAAGTGACTCCGGTTTATCATAATACCTTCAGTGTTGATTGATCAGCTCATGCCCCAACCACTCCAGAGGCCCATGGAACAATCACTGGTGCAGATGGGTGGGAATTTCGGTATGATTCAGGATACTTGTCCTTAAAATTATGTCGTGGCCTCTCAGCCTGGCATCAGATCATCAGGAAGACTATATTAGCCAGAGGGAAAACTAGAGGAAACAATATCAGGAAGAATAAGTAGGCCAAACCAAAAGTTATATTTGTAGAGTCCAAGAATATTTACTCAGATAGAATAAAATTATCAGGGCATTGCGAGTAGAGAAGAGGATCATCAGGTAGAACTCACATATTTCAACCAGCACTCTTGATGTTTGTGCTGATAGATATCTGGAGAATGACAACCAAACTCAGATGGGCAATAAACCCAAATATTACATTTCCGTTCACCTTCTTTGGCATTTTTTGCTTGGTCCAAGCAAGCCTGACAGCAATCAGCCGCACTATCTTTGTGATGGGTAAGACCCCATCTTACTGCCACGCCATCATAATCTGTGTGAAGTTCAGCATGGCACTCTGGAGGCATCGGCCTGCCAGGAAGAATTTCCTCCTCTGAAAAGAATGCATATTCAGTAAATGAAAAGAATAAATTTCTGCGTCAAAAAATATAGGCACACTTCTAGCACCCAGATCTAGGATTAGCATGCATGTTTCCCCATCCATGTAAACCAATCTAGTGCTGAACTTTCCACAGAACATATTACAGCTGAACTTTCCTGTATCAGACAGGGTACCAGGGAGATACCACATTAAGATCGGAAAAATACACTGTAAGGAGAATCTTATATTACCAAAATCTACTTCACCGTCAGGTTTATCATCATGCTCTTCATTAGCAACTTCAATAGGTATCCAGAGGCCAATTTCTTCCGAAAGCACAGGCCAATCAGACTCCAGAGCTCTAGCTAGCATCCCTAGAAAGTTGAAACAGTTACTGGTAATACAAAAAGACATGTTAAGGATTCAAAAGTGTCAAACAAACAACTTAACTGTTAGTCTTGGGGCCTCTAATGTCCCTAAACTGTCGCAGACAAGCTAGGAAAACAAACTATCCATGGTCATACCTGCCTCTTCATGAGCAATGGTTGAGTTAGAAGACGATCTCACAAGAGCCAACTTAGCTTCTTTCAGTTTTTCCTCACGCCAACTTTCAACTGCTTCTGTAATGTTTAAAAGTAATATCACCAAAAGGGGAGAGAGAGAGAAAATATCAATGTAAAAAATGCATAAGCAAGAATCCAGTAAATTCTAGCAACTTAATATTTATATGACATAACTCAATTTAGTATCCAAAATTCTAAGTTAAAATAGCTATTAATAATTCACACAAAAAGTTGGATTAGAAAGCCCAGCTCTCCAGAAACTGAACATTTTCTAATGCCAGAAACATTTCATTGGCCACGTCAACAAATGGCTGACTGCTCTACAAAGAATAACCAAACAAGCAGACTAAAAGCAGATCATGCTGTGGAGAATTCAAAGCAGCATTCTTGAGTATCCTGTGGCAAAGGACAAACCTCACCATCCACTCTACTCTCTCCAGGTTTCGCCTCTCAAATGTAGCAACTCAACCTATATCTCACCTGCCAACTAAAAAAGAAAACAACTGCGATGTAGAACTGTTGGCTGAAGTGACCCAACCATATCCAATTACAATAAGCCATGTCCTGGCCATATCAAAGCAATTTTTTCCAAAGAAAAACTTGCAGAATGAGCTATACCATGTGCATATCCACGTTTGATTAAATCCTCAATACTATCACTACAGCCAGAATGAAGCATCCAGGTTCCCATGATAACTACTTATTAATCTCTACACATTTGGAAAAAAACTATCATTTGAAAAGGAAAATGTAAGAAAGTTATTGCCCAAGTGGAGGCCAAAATCATTTGCAATCAGGCTTATTTGTATAGTTTTCAAGCCATGTTAATCCATGATAAAATGGGAGAACTCTTCATGCCACCACTAACGAACTTATGTCTTAGTTTCAATCCACAAACCCATTTAAGATCGTGGATAGGGCACCAGAGGACCTCAAATCTCTCAGATACAGGTAAAATGTGAAAGCTTTCATCCAGGAAAAGACCCTACCTTGTATGTGATACTGCAATATGAACAGTAAGCACCTTAAATCCAGCTAAATGAGATATAAAAAATGGGTTTCAATCTAAATCAAAAGCCACCCCCCCCCCCCCAAAAAAAACAAAGGGAAAAAAGGACTGAACACTAAATTTCAAGCAAATCAAAGAATCTCTGCTCAAGTTCAAATTATAATGAAGAAAGAAAGGCTGCTAATGTAACTTACTAGAGCATTTTCTCACTAAGCAAAACCTAACAGCAAAGGTTTTTCCTTATTTTAGTTTGACCTGACACTACGCAAAGCCACAACGAAGTCCTCTAAAAGTTGACATAGCTAGGTTAATTAATTTGCATCTAATAAACAAGCTAGCAAAGAAGAAAACTATTAACATGTCCATGCAGTAGTAATGCGGTCTGCTTGAATCCTCTTCTTCCCACACAACCAACCAACCCTGCTCCTTCCAAAAGAAAATTGTTTGCCATGAAGTGTCTAATCTTCTTTTTTTTTTTTTTTTGTGAAAATGAAGTGTCTGATCTTTGCAATGTCGACAATCTCAGTACAAAGACAATTCACCAAAAGTGGGCATTAATTCTAGCACCAGTTCAAAGTACCAAATTCTACCAATTTCAAAATGGGCATATTCTATATGTACTTTTTAACGATAATCTTATTCATTCAACTTGAAATGCACATTAGTGATACATAACCACAAGATAATAAACCTCTGCACCTTCCCACCCCTGGTAAATGAATTTGGCCGGGAAAAATAAGATAGCTCTTGACATTCTTTTATGTTATTAGCCTCCAAAGTAAAACCGACTAACTGAGTTACTCAAATGCTAATCAGGGTTCAGAAATGTGGATATAATACATTCGCATTAGTAAAATTACGGGCATGCACACACCTCGCTCCATGGCAATTTTCTGGGTAGTGTTCGTGCCACTAGAATTCAAGCTCCTCAGCCTCTGCAATATCTCATCCGTTATTTTCTGTCTTAAATGCTGAGGCAACTGAGACGCCCTCTCTTCTCCTGATAACTCTCCTTCTAGAGCCTTCACCTTTTGGTACAACGGTTTTATAATACATTAACTTCTGTTCAGTTCATAAGGTAGTGATAGCTAGAGCTAAGCATAAATGATTCTTACCCATTTAACCAGCTCCTGGGGTTTATATGCCTTACGGATTCGGATTGATTCTTCCATTTTCTGAATCTGATCTGATGTGTACGGGACAACTGGAATGACAATAAATTCAAAGTTCAATCGAATGGAGAAGCTTGGAGTTTTAGTATCAATAAAGTAAAGCACGCTGTTAAACCGAAGCACGAGTGGGTTTCAAGTCACGGAAACCACCAAAGTAGAGGCCAACTTTAAGGAGGAAAGACTAAAATCCAAATCCAAATCCAAAATATCCACAAAATTTCAAGCAAAAACCTATTTCAATACTCTACTCTACTAGGTGAAGCGCGGAGAGAACAGAAAACATCGACAATGTAGTAGATGCCATGAAAAATCCAATCATCATATATTTTTTGGCCAACCAATCCCATCCTCAGATTAATACTTACTGTTTCGCGAAACGTTCCCGGAGTAGATATAAAGAGAGGCATAAAGGGTGCGAAGAAAGTAGAGAGCAACCGCAATGTTTAAAAAGCAAACTATGACAGTGGTTTTCTTGTACGAACAAACCCACTTCCCTCTTCCTTGAAGAGCCCACTCAATTCTCGCCATGGCCCTCTCGCTTGCCCTTATTCTTTATCCTCATCCCACCATTGCCCACTTTCTCTCTCTCTTTCTTCGAAAAGGGCAGTGATTCGAAGATTTGAATCTGAGATTGCCCTCCCTCCAAATAGATCGATGAAGCACAACAGGCACTAAATGACAACTTCACCGCCAAGCTGTGATTAGTTTGTAATATCCGGCGAGTCAAGAGCGGCAGCGTGATTATTCTTGCTCTATTAGCTCCGCAGATTGAATTGTGGTTCCAAAGGGAAAAAAAGTAATCGCGATTCTCCTCTTTTTTATTTTTGGCCAGAACATGCTAATCACTAATCGCTAATCGCTAATCGCTAATCGCACTTTTTACGAAACATTGGATCATGCTTGTGCTAACGTGGCGCCTTTTGTCAATAGAAGTTGGGATTAGGTGCTGCACTCAATCATTTCGGTGGTTCCATCGTCATTGATGGCGGTAATGCTAAAGTGCGCTTGTGATTGGCATGTATCCGCCGACGAATGCTAGCGTACGCCAGTGATCCTTCCCAAGCTTTTCTTCCTGTAAGTATTCTCTTTCGAATTTGTTCCAATCGTTTGCGCCGCCCCCGATGCAGCTCACCCTTGAGCCTTTGCCAGGGGGAATGCGTTTTCTCGCCGTATATGTTATTTTGGCCCAGAATATGTTTTATTTTTGGGAAAATTCTTAAAAAATAACTTTAAAATAATAGGAAAAAGACAAAATAGTGATATGAATTTGCACATTTCGACGGAGATACTAGTGCCTAAACTGGATTTTTCTAAATTGAAATGCAATTACGTAAGTAACCCTTGTAGTTGGTATGCCATCGTCAGAGCTTGGGTTCGTCGCACTGAGAGAGAAGAGTGGCTGGGAGGTCGGTGTGTTGGATTTTGAGGAGGAGGGACGGTCCCAAACTTCATTGCCTGGGTTGGTTGGAAATCGCCGTCAACAAAGTTTGGGTTCGTTGCACTGAGGGAGGAGAGTGGGTGGGAACTTGGTGTGGTCGATTTGAGGAGGAGTGAAGGTGAGGACCAACATAGATTGGGTTCGAATTTTGCCATATTTTTAGTTGCCACACAAAGGCAACATCACTGTCAAGGTTCCATTCACTCAAGTCCTAAATTTGTCACTCAAGTGACGATGTTAAATTGGTGCATCACTTATAAAGTGCCTGACGGTAATACTTAAAAATCTCCTAATCACTCGAGTCCTGAAGATATCATTCAAGTGATTAAATGAAAACGTCGCATCACTTGCAAGGTATCTGATAGTAATCTTTAAAAATCTCCTTTCACTCGAGCCTCAAATCAAAATTAGCCTTTATCAATACATTGTTACATTTTTTCAATGTCATGTAAGACTTTCACAAGTTTATCAACAGCAGTAATCCATGACATGACTCGAGTCTCACATCTATCGCTTGAGTGATATACAAGCTTTTGCAAGTTACCTCTAGGTAATTGGAATCCAATTTCGCCACTAAAAAAACCGTTTTCCCAATTTGAGATTAATCTTTCTCAATACACCATTACGTTTTCCCAATATCATAGAAGACTTTCATAGGTTCACAGGTTCAAATGATAGCCAAAAGTAACTAGCCCATTTTTAAAATAAACTAAATGAATCACTCAGTTACAAATTTATCACTCGAGTGATGCACAAATATTTGCAAGTTACCTCCTGATAATTGAAAGAAGATAACATGAGAACCTTTAAAAACCAAACATCACCCGAGTGGTAATTGCTCGCTTGAGTGACACACATAAACCTCATGTAATTGCTCACTCGGGTAATTGCATCCATGATAGATCTTCAACAGTGTAACCATCTATTACTAGCCAAAAATTTTGACAGAGGAGATAAAAAGAAGCAAGCAATTGCTCATGAGATCTAAGAAGGGGATTTTGCAACTACAATTTCCTTTAACATTTAATTTTAAGAGTTGGATGGTTGGCGACTCAATTACTTGTCTTATAAGTATGATTCTACTTGCTTACCAGTATTTTTTTTCTTCTCATAATAGGTTCTTGCATTTACCCATTGTCGTCCTCGTCTTCTTCTTCTTCTTCTTCTTCTTTGTCATTGCCGCCAACAACTCCAATGTCATCGCCCCCAACAACCCCATCATTTGCTTCATCACCGACATTTGCTTCATCATCGACATCACCGACAAAATCTCCAACTCCAATGACACCGTCATCACCAAGAGGGGATACTTTTGGGTGAGTTACACTTACATGGCTTCACCAATTCTTCAATCGGCACCTCCTATTCCACAGGCATAGTCAAATGCAGATTGAAGAACAGAGTGTGAAACTCCATATTTAGCCACACACACCAGTTTTGCCCAGAAACAGCAGGAGCAACATTAGAGCGGGGTCAGTCTTCAGCCATTTCTCTTCCATCATTGTCAAAGAAAGCATGAGAGTGAAGCTTCGATTAGTCTCCATGAAGGAAGGATAGGGAGAAGGAGAAAGAGGGCTTTGGCCATGGATGCAAGGGAGAGAGAAGCATAAATGGGAAGGGCTAATTTGTAATTTCATTTAAAGTTTGAAAATGCCTGTTCAGGCGCTAACATTTCTGTGGAAATATGCAAATTGAAATCACATTTTTGTCTTTTCCCTATTTTAAAATTCTTTTTTAGGGATTTTTTCTTTTTAAAAAACAAGACGTTTTATCTTTTGCTATTCATCCTCCTCATCTATATCCTTCCAAGATCATCAAATAATTTATAGTTTATGAACTTCTTATAAGTTTGATCCCTCTTTGATGAAACAATTTGTTCCTTCTCCGTTATTTAAAAACCTTCTCTTTTTTCGTGATATCTTCTTCATAAGCATTGTCTGTGTTTACTTTAATTTTTTCTTTACTTAATTAGCTTGTATTTATTTTTCACTCTATGATTGTCCACACTTCAAATTTTTTTAATTGCCATCTACTGTTTACTCTCTGTTTTTTTTTAACATGCCACTTATTAGCTTGACGCTATTAATTTCAAATGTGAAAGTATAATTTTGCCCTAGTAACAAGTTATATGGAAACAAGTGACTACTTTGACAAGCAATGACAAGTTACATGGCAATAAATGACTACATAACTACATTATCAACACAGAGCTCTAAAGTTGTTAATATTGCTCATGTAGTTGCCAATAACAACTTTACTGTGTAGGATGACAAAAAAAAAGGATGGGTACGTTAGGAAATCATATATTATACTTCTTGTATATAAATTATCTTTCTATATGCAAAAAGTACAATATATGCTTTCCAGATGTACTCGCCATATTTTTTGTCACTCTGCAGAATAAAGTTGTTATTGATAACTATATGAGCAATATTAACAACTTTAGAGCACTGTGTTGACGATGTAGTTATATAGTCACTTAATGCCATGTAAATTGTCATTGGTTGTCATGTAACCTGTCACTGGTTACTCTAAACTTATCATTGATTTTCATTTAACTTATCATAGGTTGTTATAAACTTATCATTGGATGCTTTAAACTTGTCATTGGCCAAAATTGTATTTTCATATTTTGAATTAATAGCACCCAAGTCACTTGAGACTTCACTGTATTTTAATGATTTCAAAAGATTTGATTGTAATTAATTCTATTAATTGGGACTTGATTACAATTTTACCCATTTTTTTCCAAATCATATTACCGGATTAGTCCATGCATAAAAATAAAAGAATACATCCCTTTCATGTTTAAATGTAAGAGTTGGTTTTGGCCGTGAACATGATATCATATCTTAATCAACTTTATTTTTTGTATTTATCATTTTTAAAATTACTTTTATTAATGTTTTGGGAAATCCCTTCAAAATACCGCCGAAATAGGGAAATTTCAATTTAGTGCTACGAAATTCTAAAATCCTGATTTAGTGCTCTGTCAGTACGTATGGCCAGTGCGTGGGTGCGAAAAAACGATTTTGCCTTTTAGCCCTCCATCTCGCCAGTTCAGAATAACAACACGAGACTCTTAATTAACAACTCCGCTTTATTTTTTCACATATTCGTATCTCAGAAATATAGCGTTGTTAATGTAAAATACGGTGTTGTTAATAAAGAAAAATATGTTGTTATTGGTCTTGAAACTTAAATTACGAAGTTGTGAAACAAGAAATGAGAGTTGTTGATGTAGAATATGATGTTGTTAATAACAAGACCGTTGTTATTATTGTGAAAGTAAAAAGAAGAAATTTGGGTTGTTAATCAAGAAGCCGGAGTTGTTAATTAAGAGTCTCGTGTTGTTATTCTGAAGTGGCAAGATGGAGGGTTGAAGGGCAAAATTGTCTTTTCACACCCGCGACTGTTCATCCGTACTAACTAAGGGTGTGCAACTTTTTCCCGTCCCGGTCTTCCCATCCTGATCCCAAGCAAATTAGGATGGGATTTTCCCGACCCGAAAATTTCGGGACGGGAAAAGTTCGGAATCAGGAATGGGACTTCCCGATCCCAAAAAAATTAATATATATATATTATGTATAATTTTTTAGAATATTTAAGAAATCAAGACCAAATGCAAAATAAAATGTGAAAATCCCTAACACCCTCAAGGTAATATCTATTCTTTTAGTTAATTTTATTTACTATTTATTAAATAATTCTAATTTTTTGTTCTTGTCTTTGTGCTTTTTGTAGTTAAATCGACAACTTTAAGTATGTATTGGACTAATGATATATTTGTATTGAACTAATTTGGTACAATATGATATTAGACAAATTATATATTTATACTGGATTAAAGAAAATAAAACAAAAAAATTAATATATGAATTTTTTTTTAAAAAAAAAAAAGAAATCCGGGATCGGGAAATTCCCGATCCCGAACATTTCCCGTCCTGTCGGGACGGGAAATTTTTTGGATCAGGATTAAGAATGAAAATCATTCCCGAACTCTTTTCGGGATCGGGATCGGGAATGGCATTTCCCGATCCCGATCCCGAACACCCCTAGTACTAACACAGTACTAAATTGGGATTTTGGAATTTTGTAATACTGAATCGGTATTTCCCTATTTCGGTGGTATTTTTAAGGGATTTTCCCTAATATTTTCTCAACAATAATAAAACACGACAATAATTTAAATGCGGTCATATAATTTACTTAAAAAATCATGATGTGCCTTTTACTACTTCATTTGTCCCTATATATACAAGCTTTTTTTTAATGGACTTATCTCTAAATTGTAAGGTCTTTTTGAGTTTATCTCAATAAAAGTATTTTTTCTCATTTCACCATCAATTAATTATTATACTACATACATTCTCTTTCATCATTTTCTCATTATTGCTCTCTCTCACTTATTTATAAATATGGGTATTCTTGAAAAAAGAAGAAGAAGTTAATTTCTTATATAATTATTATATTTAATTATTTTTAACTGTTTTTTAGAATCTATTGATTTGGTTGAAAGATTCTTACATATAGAGATAGCGAAAGTATTAACTAGATTACCTAATTCTATCAATCTATACAATTGTTTTAACTTAACTGGTATGTTCGTAAATTTTTTTTACAATGAAACCACCGACATTCAAATAATGTTATCAGAAGCCCAATTCGATATCTGATTGGGCTCCTTTAGGGTGTGTTTGGTATGAGGGATTAATAAGGGAAGAGAGGGGAGGGAAAATTTGTATGAGTTGGATTTAAAAAAATTGGAGTAGTGGGGTGACAAAATTTTAATATAGGAAAAATGTAAGATAAAAAAGTAAAAACAATTAATTAAATGTTTTTAATCTCACTTCTCTCATTTTTTCAAATCCAACTCAAATTTTTTTCCCTCCTCTTACTTTCCCTCCCTTCCCATCATACCAAATATGAAATAAGCCCTTAAAGTAGGTAGGGGTCTCCACCATGAGAGGTTTTTTTTATGACCAAGGATCCAACATGCATGTGATTAATGTGTCAAGGTATCTACCATTTCAACAATGAATCCTAGGGTGGTAATTCCTACGCTTAGAATTGAAAAATTAAATATGTTGTTCTACACAAGCGTCACAGTAAAAATTCTATTAGGCTCTGGATATCTATGATGACTGGTACTCCCTCCGATCTTAATTATAAGATAAAGTTGATTTTTTTAGAAAAATTAAGGAAGCCAATTAAATTACTTTAAAGTATTTATATTTATATTTTTTTTCTCCAAACTAATTAATTTAACTAATAAACTAATATATAATATAAGGATACTAAAAATATAAACACTCTAAAGTAATTTAATTGGTTTCCTTAATTTCTCCAAAAAAATCAATTTTGTCTTATAATTAGGACCGGAGGGAGTATTTATTTTTGTTTTTTTTATGATAACTTCGAACGAGGATATGATCCGCAAGCAATTGGCTCTAGTTCTTTGATTTTTTTTCTAACCACGTTGCGTGTACCAAACCATGGTGTCAGAAAATAAGATATTGTACATGTTTAGGAACACTTATTTTTTGAATATAAGTGCTTATTACGCAAGCCGAAATAAAACTTCTCTTAAATATTTATTTCATATACCGTGAATCATGATTTATAAGCACTTATTACCTAAAAATAAACTATTCCAAACCAACACGTTACAACGCACATTTTTTGTGGATCACGATTCATCTTTCCTCAAACGCATGGTTGTCCAAAAGCTTTAGAGGGAAACTTTTTGCATTGCCATTGATCCAGAACACAGACACAAACACAGCAAATATCGCGAGAGCTTAAAAGGAAGAAAATCGGTGATAGAGGGTGGATGCTGGGATGCGAAAGAAAAGGGGAACGGATGTATAGAAATCAAAAAGATTATCCGTGGTGCTTCATATATATTGATATTTGGATCATTTGAAGTGATTTACTTTAAAATATATATTTTTTAGTGTAGTGATATTTAATTATGTAAGCTTCTTATAAATGAAAAAACGTGATTTTGATTCTTGTAATCTCAACAATTTTTTAAATTAAAAAATGTGCTGGTGGCCACCTTGAGATGCTTCTAGAAGTGACTTTCTTTTTTTTTTTTAATACAATCTAGAAGTGACTTTGAGATGCATCCATAGGCTCTCAAGTTTTTTTTTTTTTTGGAAGGCCAACTAAGTTCTTAGAGTTTTACGTCTGGGTATTTCATTCGAGGACACGGCTTGAGATCAGACCCATGCTATGAGCATCTGTTGCAAACCAAACAAACAATTGAAAAACACTAGCGGGGATAAGGTTCCGTAGAAGAAGTTAATCCCTCACAATTGAATGAAGTAATGTTTGGATTTCGTTAAGAGAGATATACATATTTAATATCTAAAAATATTATAGGCAGAATTGCTAGCTTCCAATTAGCTAGATAATACACATGTTTAGTAAAAAAAGCCTAAACTCAATCGGAATGTGAACATATATAATGCTTCTGAGTCTGACCATGTCAAAGACTTACACTGGGTGAATATCTCGAGCTTTCCCTTCCACCCAGCCTTATTAATGTCAGAAGTTATGTGATTGGATGATTGGTGTTAGTTTTACGTGCATCTGGTGCTTAATAGGAGTATAAGATTTAGTTTATAGTGCAATTTACAATAAAAAGTAGATATTGTGTTATGAGTATAATATTATTAATTAATAATGAATGTATATCAATATCAGAAAAATAAATCCAGTTATTAGATCTCGGTGTTGTCTTTCTTCATGTTATGTTCACAGCTATGACGATGATTTCGGGTTAATATTGAACACAGGCCGGATTGGTTTGCTGAAAATGGGGCACGAAAGGGGAAATCAAATTTTCCAGCTGATGACCGCGTTTGGTTCCCATTTTCAGTTGGAAAATGGTCTCCTGCTAGAATCCATGTTCAGCTGTATAATTAAAAATTTGTTCCCACAAAAACTAGTAGAAACCAATTTTTAAGTAGGGAGGAAAATGATCTAAAGGCATAAAAACCCCTTGATGTGACCTTGTATATGATATAGAAACTAGAAAGGTGAGCGGGATTTGTTAATCCTATGGACAATTTAAATAGTAATATTTTTACTTTAGAGGCAAAATAGTCTTTTGACTCATTTTTCTATTTCATTTTCTTTAAACAAAATAAGAATGTTTCTATCAAACCATATTCTTTTCCAATGTAAACTAAACATTTTTATAGCAAAATATTTTTCATTTATTTCTATTCAATTCCTTTCCAGCCCTTTCTTTAAACCAAACAGCCTCTAGGTAAGTATGATGTTAATTGACAAAGATGTTATGAAATATGATTATGGGGGATTTTTCCGCGTGAAGTTATGGAATGAGACATACCATCAGTAATTGTGAGAGAGGATATTAGTTAATATTTGTATATCATACATTTACATTTCTATAATATATTTATACATTTTTTTCAACATATTTTATATAAATTAAGGAAAACCTTAAATATTATTAACTTTATTTTAAAATTTAACTAACAAGCATTGATTGAGATGGTAAGTAATCTCACCATGAAAGGAGGATAATACAAGTTTAAATCTTATGAAGCGCACTTGTTAGAAGAAGCGGAAACATTTTACACTTTAAATTCGAAAGGACAAACCTTTTGCCAAATTTTTTTTAAAAAAACTTTATTTTAAAATCTAATACGTAACTTTACCTATATTTGACATACAACATATTTCATGAAAACGAATTAAACACAATAATAAATAAATAATATAATTGTACATTCACACAAAAAATTTAATAATGTGACTTATAAATAAGATAACAATAAACAATTTATCTATCATGTAAATAAGATTAGGGGAGTAATATAGATGAATCTATCACCCCCACGCATAAGTAAATTATGTAAATTATATAGATACATAGGTGTTGGAAAAAAATTATATAGATACATAGGGTTTGTAAAATATATATTACCTTGATTAATTACATTGTTTTTTTTCCCGAACGAAAATCCATCTAGAGACCAAAAGTAAAATGTCGAAATCCCATTGGCTAGACGTCAATTATTATTAAGACCGAGGGACTGATTAATCGTGGTTTGTAAAATATGTTTATGTAGGTGGAAATAAAATTATTTTTATATATCTATCTTACATATTGTAAACTATATTAGAAAAATAATTTTTACTAATAATCTAAACAGACGCTAAGCGCATATTTCAGAAACCTTTTTTCCACACATCAATACAAAATTTTTATCATATATTTATCTTATAAATCATGAAAACACTTGGAAGAACATAAAACAAACAAACATTAAATCTTACTCGACACCCGCCAACTAATTAATGGACCAAGAACGGGGCAATATAACGACAACTAATTATACCCCGTGAATCACATACATATCTTCCGACTTACACTTCACTCAAAAAGCCTCAAGTAAAGGAAACCACTATTCAGGTAAAAAAGGAAAACACAGATAAAAAATCCATAAAAGTAATTTTAGAAATTTTAATCTCTTATTAATAATAATTTTATTATATGGTCTCTATATGTAATTTGTCCCAAAAAGAATGGACATCAAAGTTTTATTTAGGGTTAAGGTGTAAATTTATCAATGAAGTTTTGTCCGAGGAGCTTCTGGCATAAATATCTTTTAGAAGGGGTAAAAATACAAATGAACAATTAAAAATGGGCATCCACCACAAAAACCGTTAAATCCGTATTAACGCCGTTAGGGGTTTTCTTCTCTTATAATTTAATACCATTAGTACGGATTAACGGTTTTTGTGGTGGATGCCCCTTTTTAATTATTCATTGATATTTTTATCCCTTCTAAAAGATATTTATGCCAGACGCTCTTCGGACAAAACTTTATTGGTAAATTTGTACCTTAACCCTTTTATTTATTTATCCAAAAAAAGTTTTATTCTGTGGGGCCAAGTTAAGCCTTACGGCCCTACGGGGCACCAATTCGTATGAAATGGGCCCAGTATGGTCGTACAAGATATGATCCAACGTCAATGCGTTGATTGATCATCAACGTAGGGATTTTTTTTCGCGCCCGGGAAATCAATGTCCGGTATGTATGGAGTTTTTAAGTTGACAAAAAGTAAGGGTTTTATTTCAGATCAAGATAAGGACTTTTTTTTTTTGTTCGCCTACGATCAATATAAGAACTTAAACGTCACTCATGCGACCAAAATAAAAGGAAAAGGTAAATCGTGCCTATCTCCATTCTCCAGAACGCGGCACAATATTGGTTTTTTGACTTTTGTGGATCCCCTCAAGTAAGACCAAGTTAAAAATAATATGTGGAGAGCCAAATCCTGACCTGCAACAGCGTGGGTGCCTCTCTGTCGTGTAAATTTCAGCTGTGGGAAAAGTCCCCTTCGAAATTTGGGTTGAGGCTCGACAACTTCGCAACCAGTTCAAGAACGCCCAACTTCGATTCTAGACCTATCTTCGTCTTTCGATTTCAAAAGCGGCGATTAAATTACGACCTCGGGCGAAGAGAGTCCGTTTTGACCGTTTGGAGCTACTTCATTTGATGCCATCTGAATCCTCTGCTGTTAAGGAATCTGTCTTCTAAGCTCTGTAAGGCTAAAAGTTAAATGCTTGTAGTTCTGCTGTAGAGAATTGTTTCATTTGTGGCTGGGAAAAAAGAGGAAAATGTGGGGATTTGGGGGTAGATACTACTGGGGAAGAAGTCTAGCATCCGAGAAAGCTGAAGGGATAGTTGTGGTATTCGCATGGATGTCAAGCGACGAGAGGCACTTGAATAGATACGTAGATCTCTACTCGTCTATCGGATGGAATTCACTCGTCTGCCATTCCCAATTTCTCAATATGTGAGTTCCAATTGGCCAATTTGGCTGACCTCCGATTGCCCCACTTTCATGTTAATTCCGACGTTAACGATCAATCATTCACTTATATATGATGTGCTTGGGCTTGATTGACCGTTTATGTTCTTACCTTACAACTACACATTATATATTTATACTTCAGTAGGAAAAATGAATCGCTCGTGATAATTGAAATTCTTACTACAAGATTGATAGTTTTGTTTATTGAAAATGTCATGATTGCTGGTCGATAGTTCTTCCTACCATCTGGATATTTTCATGGAAATCATATATTTGAGCCGGCAACCCTATTACCCATGAAGCTATATTCCCCCTTGTTTTCTGCGTCTATGTAATTGCTTATAGTTGATCTTCAATTTTCCGTGACCCTTTCTTCGAGGGATTTTCTGGGAGCATAATAAACTAATGCAGTGTTCGCTATAATTTTGCCTTGTATTGCAGGTTCTTCCCTGAGAAAGCCACAAGTCTTGCTGCTAACATACTCAATGAACTTGTTAAGGTTAGTTTTATCCTAGCCATCCAATTTCTAGGTAAACAAATCTTGGTTCAAGTAGCCTGATAAGTAGTTTCATGCGGAAATAATTGAGATTTTTTTAACACATAGTTTTACATTTTTAGTCCAGTCGAAAAATTGACTCATTGGTTGAAGCTTATGAAATGCCTCTCCGTGCATGTCAATATGCAGGTGCTGAGAATCAGGCCTTGCCCAATAGTGTTTGCGTCCTTTTCAGGGGGTGCAAAAGCTTGTATGTCTGAGGTTTTTCAGGTGTTCAGTTCAGCTTGATCTTCATCTTTCCATTCTTCTTCTGAGAGTATATATCAACGTGATATTATTTTTCGTCATTGTTAAAATCTAACCTCTGACGATTATTTTTCTAGCATCATGCTGTAATAAAATCTGACCTCTGACGATTTAATTTCCCTTTGATTTCAGATTATTGAGGGAAAGTGTGAAGGACATAACATGGTATGTCTTTTCTATTTGCAGTTTAAGGGATGCTTGAATTACATATATTATATCACATGATATTGTTGAAAGCCAAAGTCAAATATTCTACATATTCCATTGCTTGGTTTGCCCTGCATTTCCCTGTGCAAGTATTTCACTCAGTTTCCTGCGACGTGGATTTCTATATCTAGGATGGTGGCATTTTGTCCTCTTAACTTTTTGACTTGCTGATACAAACTTCTAAACCATTTTAACTGTACAGGTTGACTACCAGCTGGTTAGAGATTCTATTTCTGGCTATATTTATGATTCCAGTCCAGTTGATTTCACCAGTGATTTGGGTGTTCGATTTCTTTTACACCCATCTGTTTTGAAAATGTCCCATCCACCAAGGTTTGCTTCACGGATCGCTAGTGGCATTGCATCTGGTCTTGATGCTCTCTTCCTCAGCAGGTTTGAATCACAGCGTGCTGAGTTTTGGCAAACTCTTTACTCCACTATTGTAAGTGGTCAATAATAAATGACATAGCTTTTATGCTCACTTGTTTGTGCTGGGATTTTTGAATTTTCTGCTTATTGAGTTATATTCTATTCCAGAGGATGCAAGCCCCATATCTCATTTTTTGTTCAGAAAATGATGATCTTGCTCCTTTTCAAGATATTTCAAATTTTGCCCAACGACTAAAAGACCTTGGCTGCGATGTTAAAGTGGTGAAATGGGATACCTCTCCTCATGTAGGTAAGCATATGCAGTCTACACTTATTTGTGAGATTATCCTACTTGACGGACCAGTTCCTGATTGAACAATGAAGATCGTGTCATGATTTTATTCTTAAAGATAAAGTAGCATTATTTAATATCCTATGCAAGTTTGGTCGTCAATATTACTAGTTGTTTGAATATTTTGGTAGGAAAAGGCATTTTGCTTATTAGTCTTTTACATTGGAATTGTTTAAATTTACGTTTTACATCAGATTAACATCATGGCAGAGATTAGCAGCCTACTGATTATTTCATGTTTTTATTGTTGGGTTGCCTGTTTGTGTCAACTTTAAGTAAGCTGAGAGGCAAGAACTGATAGATGATGGCATCATTTATTCTGTTTGAGTGTGGTTACAAAGGGTCAAGATACTTGCGTTTTCATAAAACTGTAATGAGCGCAGTAGCTAGGCCTCCCTCATTCTGTTATTGTATTTAATTCCTCCTGAACTTGTCACAGGTCATTATCGGCACCATCCAATTGATTACAAGGCTGCAGTCACCGAGATCCTTGGCAAGGCAGCTGCAATTTATTTTTCCAGAAAAAGACCAACCAGAGATGAGCGACTGGGCATTGAGGGAACAAAAGATGAAATCTTAGATCCAATCAGTAATTTTAGGAAAGCTGCAATGGCTTCAACCAGTTTTCAGGGCTTTGCTGTTGCTTCTGATGATTCGTTGTCGGGTTCAATGAATTATTACGAGGGCAAGGGCGTTGGATCAGTACCAGATGAACGCAAGGAAGGTTTAATTCATTTGCCGAGCGGCCCCGGCATCATTGCTTACGGGGTTCTTGGCCAAGCGTTGTTTAATATATGTGTTCCTGAGGATGTTGAGGATTGGGATATCAAATCAAATTCCAAGATTGCACGATCCTTTACTGGTTCAAGGAGGCATGCCTCTTTCAATCCTATAAAATGCATACGGCGCTCGCGGTTGTAGATTATTGACTAGTTGCACGGGACTCAGGTTGACAACCCTCCAACGAGTATGACTTAGAACTATGAAGGTGATGTTGCGTTCAAACCTACAGTCAAATGTTTGGCCCCTGGCAGATTCACCAAGGCCAAGACGTGTTTAGTACATAAAATAAGAGGCTGAAAGGGTGAAATCTTAAATATGATTTGTTTGTTTTCTATCAGCAGAGTGTAATGTAATGGGTCAAGCAGCTCGTCACTTGGAATATGAATTGAACAGCTACTTCACCAGAGAAAATATATTTTGTGTGAGATCACTTTATTGTTTACTTGTTTGGAATAGCGATTGGAACCTTTAAAAGCAGCTTTTAATCATAAATTATGGTATACAAAATAAGAATGTGGGATTAGTTTTGTCTCGATTTATATGAATAAGCATTTTTAGGGATCCCAAACAGAATCTCAAACAAGCACACTGTCTCTGTTCCAAATTGTGTTGATAGAAGTGCTTTTGGAATGTGTAATATATCAATAACTTTATACTCCTCACTATCTAACATTATTCATTTGTGTCTAAATTACGGGATCCAGATCATATGCGAATTCCTCTTCTATCACATCGACTAATCAAATTTTAATTAATATCTTCAGTCCAAAGGGAATATTAAAATGGGAAAACTTACTTTTGTTCTGTTTTTGCGACGTTCCATGACATTGTTCTTCTTGGGTGTGTTTGGTTTGAGGGGGGGGAGGGGAGGGAGGTTAAATTATCTTTTTAGGTTGAAGGTATTTAAATTTTGAGCCGGAATCCAAAATTTAAAAGAAATGAAACAATAAATTTTAGGAGGGAATCTAAAATTTAAAAGAATGAAATAGTAAATTTTGGATTTCTTAAACCCAAAATTATAATTTCTACCCCTCCCCTCAAACCAAACTCATATAAAGTTGGCAATGAGGGCCAAGTTATTGAATTGTGCGGAAGGCAGTGTGGTGGAATTTCTTTAAGCACAAGCAAGACATAAGGTTGCCAAAACGGTATTAATGATAATGTGTGTGTTTGTTTAAACGTTTGGGTTTCAAATCGGACTTGAACAGTGCATTAATTGGACTTAAATAGTGATTTGCCCATTTTGAGCTTTTGTTTTAGCGATGAGATAGAAGTAAAAAAAAGCTCAACGCTCCAGAAGTCAGAAGTAACCTTATTGCTCCTTATTCTGACTTATTAGCCCATCTGAATATTAGATCTTACCGATAAGCTTCAAACTAAAGCTTATTTTTACTCAAGTGATGGCTTTAACAATATTTTTATATCTCTGGGGATTAATGAGGTACTCAAAATCACTTATAATTACAAAACTTCTTTTATGAAAAATGTTCTAAATAATTTTCTCTTTCTTTAGATAGTAATCTTCTACTGATTAGAGAATACTTTGGGATAAGAGTTTAGACAAGTTTTGAGTTTTATCAATATATAACTGTAAAAATGTAGAGAATAATTAATAATTAATTTTAATAAATTTAGATTTATTATTTAGTTGTTTTATGATTTTATGAACATGTCATAAATTAGTTTTTATATGGTATTTTTACCGATTAAATTTAGTTTAAATAATTTATTTGGATTATTGGAGGTATTATTGAGGTTTTAATCGGTTTATTTTGTTAGATTTTGAGTTATGTGAAAATATGAGTTATGATTTAATATTTAAATTAGAGTTTGATATAATTTATAAAATTTAAATTTGAGATGCACAATAGAAAATATTTTTGGAGTGTACCAATTTAAATTAGAGTTTGATATAATTTTATTTAAAATTGTACCATTGCCAAATTTTCAAATTTAATTTTTGAGAAAATTGTGAAAAAATTCCTCCGTGTGTAGATATCTTCCCAGGTTCCATTTGACAATTATGTTGCCAATGAGGGCTTTTTTCATAATTATCCCTTCATTTTTTCATTTTTCATAATATTTTCAATTTTTTTCTTCTCTTAATTAATATAAAAATCACTTATGCAAAAGTCAAACCAAACATTATTCACTTTTACATAAGTTATTTTAAGTTACTTATCCAATCGCTAATCTAAACACTCATCATTTTACCCCATTTAACTTTTTTCCAATCTTAAGATTCCATAAGTTTAAATAAAAATAAGTTACTTATCCAATCACCAAAACAAACACACCCAATTGATCAGCGACCAAACGGAACAGCAAAGCCGAAACTGTTGATTATAATGGAGTATTGCTATTTAGAACATCTATACAAGAATTTAACATTTTCTGTGATGGATCAAAGGTAAAGACTGGCCATATCGTTACTTATGAAAGTGGAAATTGAACTACATGCTATTTAAGAAGGAGGAACGAACTCAAATCCGCCGCCGCCGCCACTCTTACACCACCACCACCACTATTATTATCACTATTATTATTATTATTATGTGATTGGGTAGTTGATGTGATGTGGTGTTAGGAAACTAATAAATCTAAATACTCCTACAAATGTAACAGAAACCACCTATCGGAGGTCAACACCAGAAGAGAGGCAGGACATCAAACTGAATTGAACTGGAAAAAGAACGACGGAGAAGTGACTTCGAATCTGGTTTAGCGAAACAGTTGGAGGATGAAGATTCTGGTTACAGGCGCATCCGGTTACCTCGGGGGAAGGCTCTGTGATGCTTTGCTCCGCAAAAGGTACTCAATTAGGGTCCTCGCAAGGCGAACCAGTGATCTCTCAGCCCTTGCTTCGGCCGCCGATGCCGGAGCTCTTGAAATTGTCTACGGTGATGTCACGGACTATGATTCGCTCCTCTCTGCCTGCTCCGGCTGCCACATCATCTTCCACTTAGCCGCTGTTGTGGAGCCTTGGCTTCCCGATCCTTCTAAATTCTTCTCTGTTAGCCCTCGATCTTCCATTTCTCTGTATATACATTTCAGATAACTGAATCTGATACCTTATCAACTTCCTTTTAATTGTATTAGGTGAACGTTGGTGGCTTGAAAAATTTGTTGGAGGCAGTGAAGCAGACAAAGACAGTAGAGAAAGTTATATACACTTCGTCATTTTTTGCACTGGGACCAACTGATGGAAGCGTTGCCGATGAGAATCAAGTGTGAAGAGTTTTTACTTTGTTGGTTACTCGCCAGAGTTACATTTTCTGAAGATGTTATGAGCTTTTCTTACTAGGTTTATGTATTGGTCTTGGAAATTAAATTATGATTACAGGTCCATCATGAAAAGTTTTTCTGCACGGAATATGAGAAATCAAAGGCTACTGCGGATAAAATTGCACTGCAAGCTGCGTCCGAGGGCATACCATTAGTGGCGGTTTATCCTGGCGTTATCTACGGGCCTGGCAAAGTCACGGCAGGAAATATTGTTTGTCGGATGGTACTATTTCTGTTTCTTTACTCTCATTTAACTTATAGCAATGCCGTTCCTTTTTCTTGTTTTATCGGACGAGAAAGATGATCGCTTGTTTGGCTGGTTCTTGTATACGTGTTTTACCTAGCAAGTATCATGTAGACTTGGAATAGGGAGGCACTTTTTGGTTGGAGTTCCCATTCAACGCCCGTGGGTTCATGTATGTGAAATATGTTGCAGAAGCAATTTGTGAAGCTTATGAGCTTGAGTCTAAGTGTGCAGTGGATTCCAATTTTGTGCTTTCCCTTGATGCTTTCTCTTTAAATTCAATTTTAGCTGTTTTCAACTTGTTTATGTATTAATGCAAAATTAGCGTCTAGTTTGTAGTTCAGGCCCCTAATCATGTTTATCAGTTCGCTTTCCACCTTTAGTTGTATACATAAAATTAATGGAGAAGCGGCTGAGGTTGGGTTTAATGAAGAAAGCATTAAACGGCACTTCAATGTTAGGTTAGGCTGATGATTTACGCATTACAGATTTTAGGGTAAGTTTTACTTGACTATTTCAATACTGCAAACCAAACTCGTGAGGAAGAGTTCATCTCAGTGAAATTAGGTTCAGCTTGGTCGAGATGGTGACAATGAACTGCTTGAAAAACCTTTATGATTTTTGTTTTTTTTTTAATATCTTTGCATGCCCAACTTCTTCTCTCCCTTTATTTCACAACTCGTTTTCTCTTCCTCATGTCTTGGTATACAAAAGAGGCGTTAATTTTCTCTTTCATTGCATTTTGCCGTGCAGTATATTTTTACTCACAAACTAGTGGAATAAATGTGCATTTAGAAATGATGTTCTGACTTCTGACCTCTTTTATTTGTTAGTACTAATTCTTTATATAAGCAATAGTGGCATGATTTAACCTGATCTCTTCGTTTTCGATCAATCCCATGAACATTACTCGTCTTACTGAACAACCTCCTTTATTCTGCCACACTTCAGATAACAGAGCGCTTTAATGGACGATTACCTGGTTACATAGGCTACGGAAATGATAGATTTTCTTTTAGCCATGTCGATGACGTAGTGGAGGGACACATTGCTGTAATGGATAAAGGGCAACCTGGTAATAGGTATCTGCTAACAGGTGAAAATGCATCATTTACACATGTTTTTGATATAGCTGCAGTCATCACTAATACAAAAAGACCATTCTTTAATATCCCTCTGTGGGTGATTGAAGCATATGGTTGGTTATCAGTTTTATTCTCTCGAATCACTGGAAAGCTTCCCCTCATCAGTCCACCAGTAAGTTACATGATTTAGACTGAAAGAAATGATGACTTCCCTTCCATATTTGATCGGGCTTCTCCTTCAATGTTGTTCTGTTCTAATTTCCATACCTCAATCCTGTTGCAGACAGTTTATGTTTTAAGGCATCGATGGGAATATTCTTGCGATAAAGCTAAACAGGAGTTAGATTATAGACCCAGGAGTTTGAAAGATGGACTAGCAGAGGTGCTGCTATGGTCAAAGAACTTGGGCTACATAAGCTACTAGTGGGAAGATTCAAACTTTACATGTTCAGCTGGAAATGCTACCTCAGTACTTTACAAGTGAACTAGTTTCATTTCAGACTTAATGGGAATTTATTTGTTTATTTACTCTTTGGGCTTGAGCGCTTAATCCTCTCCCTATCAGAAGAGTAACTTAGTACCTCATAACAAGGAATCAAATTTCAATCCCTCTGCTTGTTGGCCTAGTGAGGCCTACTGGAACTCTTCTTTCTCTCTTGTATTGTATTTCTATTGGTCTCTTCCCTCCTCCTTCCAGATATCGATGAACTGCTTGCCAGCCTATCCGTAAGCCATTTTTGGCTGCTCAATGGCCTTTTCTCATCTTTCAGATATACCTCGAGGCGCCTCTGATGACATAACCTCATGGGAGGTCACAATTCAGGGGGCTAATCATGTTGGCAATCCTTGAGACAGGGCCTTCCAGACTAGTTCTTCAAGGCTAACCATTCAAAGCAGGGCGAAGGATTGCTTTGGTAGATGACTGGATCATGATGAGGAATGGTATTCTGCAATATATATTTGACCCCTGAAGCAGGATCCAGTGGTGACCGGAGAGGTGTCTTGGTTGCTCATAACTGATTGGGACGCATTTGTCCATTCGATGTGGTTACAATTTGGTAATCGAATCATCGAAAATTTAGTAGCGTGTGATTATATGAACTTCCTGGAATGAAACATCAGAGGAATGTAAATCACCCAATCGGTTTAGTGTTCACGCACTTCTCTATATGCTTAATGTAGGTCTCAAACTAAGCTTGGTCTGTGTTTTCTGGAGTGCATCCATTATTTTAACATGCATTAGACAGAGCAGTGTAACTTTTTCTTTAACTCCGATGCTAAAACGCAATAAACGTTGCGGGGCTTCAATCTAACTGCCCATCAGTCTGTCATTTTTCGGCTGCAGCAAAGAGTTGTTTGACCTTGTGTATTCTTCAACTGACCTTCTGCAGCAAAGAGTTGTTTGACTGTTTTCTCTCCCCTTTCACATCTGAGTCATTGCGAATCGTCCAAACACAATCAAGAATACTAAAATCAATATCATCATGGCCAAATTAAGATACTCCGATGGTCGTCTCTGCATATCAAGGGACTCTTCTCATCTTCTCTGCCTTATTTCTGTGGTCAGATTCCGCATTGGAACGCCTTCATAAATATTCTTCCACACCCCAAGATTCAATCATAGCCTTGTCATTATTGACAGGTTTAAAAATCGAAAATTACTTTCAACTCTTCACTGTTGTGCTTCTAAGTCCTTGTTCTTCGCTTTGACCATCACAGGGACAAAATCATCTATGTCGGTGTAGACGAAGTGAATGAAAGAGATATAGTAAGGGTTCATCTGCGAGTAAATCTTCTTCTTCCTCTCATCCAAATCAGCTAGGAATGCAAAAAACTTATCCAACCCACACTTAGAGTAAGGTATATTGTTCTTGCCTGAGTTGCTATGGCTTTTGAATCTTTTAGATTGGGAGGCTGGAAAATTAGAGCTCGTGACACGCTTGATCTTCTTCGTCGTGATGAAAAGTGCCACACTTAACGTTTTGAGCATTTAAGTTTTTTATTTTTTTTGGGAAGATATAAGTGGGAGATTGAATTGAATCAGAGTAGGAAAGAGCATACATATTGAAGATGTGAAGAAAGAGGTAATAGTGTATACACATTGAAGATGTGAAAGAGAAGATTGAACAAACTAAAAGCGGGGCTGGATGACAATGCAAAAGGCTTAAAATTAAAAAAGGGAATGGAGCAAGCTGAGCCGGAGAGCGAGACGCAGCTGTGAAGAGATGGAGGCCGGAGAGCGACATGCAGCAATGAATGGGGAGAAGAAGGACGTTAGTGACTGTTAGGTTAAAAGGTGAAATTGCCCCATTTTTAATATAACAGAATTAAAATTGTATAAATAAATAGTTTAGAGTGCTTGATCCATCTTGAAAAATAGTTTGGGGTGTTCAATACACCTTTACCCTTCATATTTTTATGAAAAAAATACTTATTCATATTACTAGCATAAAATTATATAACTTGTATTACATGATTTTCTTGCACTAACGATTTAACCGGGGACCTATACACTCATCCCCCGCATTTTGCATTTGGTCACTTTTGGTATTGGCTCGTAAGTCGTAACCTCCCATAAAGAGAGTCGTTGGGTGATGCTAATCTACAGGCGCAACGAGGGAAACAGGAAAAGAGGGGGGGGGGGGGGGCTGCCAGTTTGTTTGAGAATTGAGGGTATTCTGTTCATTATTCGGCGTTCACATACAGTCCCATAAAGACATGTGGCTTCGGTGGCATCTCCTTCGCCCTGCTTTAATGAGAACCTTTAATAGTTCAGACTGGCACGTGGGACATGTGACAATTATCATTTGTGTTTTTCTTTCCACTAGCCTACTGTTGTCCGGAGCTAATAGTAGTGGATCGATCCCACAATAGGAGAAAATCTTACTATGCAAATTAAACACGAGAGCACTAGTTAAATTGAAACAATCCTCAGAAAATTGATCCAAAACGTTTGACGGGATCATTTGTGTCTTCCTTGTTAAATCATTTGTCTGTAATCAGTTACGCTGGCCTAAAAAATTTTAACTTACCAAACACATCTGATTTAATTAATAAGAGGATATTAAAGCAAACCCGCGTTTAAAAGAGAGGAGAAAAAAACAGCAAAGGAGCTTGATTTCGTTATGCCGGTTGAGTTAGCCGGTGAACAGGAGTGATTATTGACGAGGGCGAGTCAAAGACAATGGCTAATAATTCAACACTTGATGGAGTGCAGCAAAGAGACAGTGAAAATGACCAGGTCTACGGTGCAGGATCTACGTTGTTGCTGGCTTGGAGCTTTTGAGCGAAGAAAACGAAGCGTTTTTGCCATGTCATCGTCTTTATTTTTCCTTTTGGTGTTTTGAGAAGACAGATGTTTTGAGAAGACAGGAAAAAAAAAAAAAGTGACGGAAAGGCACACCCAGAGATTGCTCAATTTGGAGCTACTATATTCCTTCTCTCTCTCCCACCTCTTCCTTTATCAACTATGGAATTTTTGCAGGACGTCGGGATCCGAGTTTTTCGATCACACACAGCAATGTAATTCAACATTTCTCCATATGCACAATTGATGTTCTTACTTTTTCCCTCTCTTTCTGTAAATCTCCCGTGTTCCTTTACTGTTCTCTCCTTTTTTGTTTGATTTTCATGAATTTATAATCCACCTCCCAAAGGGGAATATTCATTGATTAGGATTCCGGTTTAGCGCTGTAATCCCAAGAGTTGATATCCTGATTTTCTGACTTAGATTTTTGTATATTATTCCACATTCTCGTATTTCTCGCAATTTGTGTTCTGAATTCTGATCGATCAACGATGTTCGTTGTTTTCCTATTTCGGGTAATTTGTATTGATAATGTCTTTGATTTCAGCATTCATAACGCTTGACGATTCGGGTCAGAATTTCCTGTCATTGTTCGCAGATTTTGTTGATTCCGTACGTATTCGAGAAATTGAAGCTCGATTAGAATGTAAAATGGGAATGAGTGGAAATAGATGTTTTGAGTAATGCCTATCTGTTTCTTTGTTCAGGATTTCGTTACAATAAAGCATGGAGGACTAGAGCTATACGTATTTTTCTGCGGTAGGTCACATTGGCATTTGAGCTTGAGGGGCGTCAACAATGTCAACCAAGAGTGAACACCGTACGGTTCCCCTTTCGGTGCTCCTGAAGCGTGAATCAGCAAGCGAGAAAATTGAAAAACCTGAAATTCAGCATGGTCAAGCAAGCCAGAGCAAAAAGGGAGAGGACTTCACGCTGCTAAAAACGGAATGCCAGAGGGTGGTGGGGGACGGGGTGTCGACATATTCTGTTTTCGCGGTATGTTACTTTCATCCTGTTCTTTAAGACTAAAAGCATGGCTTTTCATAACGTGCTAATTATTAATTGATAGATTTTCTTGCGATGTAAATCAACTTGTGATGTCTTTCTTTACGTGACTCGTTATATTATTCTATGGAATCGACGATAAATGCTAATGATGACAACTGACTACGAAATTTACTTAATTTAACCATGTGACTCGAGTAGTTTAACTAGGTAGTTTTGTTTGATTCATTTTACTATAATTTCTTTTATTTTTCTTTTTTGGTCTATATTTGATACTTTGCTCTACTTGCTACGCGCTTTGTAACCCACTTAGACGGAGGAATAAATGTTAGCGAGTTGCATATGATGTCTTCATCAGCCATAATCTTCATTTTGCAGTTATCGTTATCATTAAGCTTTCATTTGTACCTATGGAATCAATTATGCTTTCATTTCTTATACGTTCATGCTTCATATTAGTAAACTTGGTTCACCAGAAAAATCTTTAGCTACCAGTTCATTGATTGTTTCCTTTGTTTTTTTTGTCTTAATACACTATCTCTAATTAATTTCCTTGCAGCTGTTGTTTTGTTCTCCTCTTGTTGGTTACTTTTTTCCCACTTCTAATCTAGACGTTTTGCAGTTATTTGATGGACACAAAGGATCTGCTGCCGCTGTTTATGCCAAGGAGAATCTCCTAAATAATGTTTTAAATGTGATTCCTTCAGATCTTAACAGAGATGAGTGGATAGCAGCTTTGCCTAGGGCTTTAGTTGCTGGCTTTGTAAAAACTGATAAAGATTTTCAAGAGACAGGTACAACTGTTGTATCATTTATTTCTCCCATCTTTATTATCACCAAATGTACTTGTAATTATGGATCACTTGGAGGCTGAAGGTTAAAATGTTAAAACTGAAGAAAGAATAACTCTGATGGAGATGCATACCAACAAATTTGTGAAATCTTTGAAATGTTTCTAAACTTTTGTTAGATAGAAGTGGCTACCTGTGTGAAATTTATCATTAATATGCTTTTCTATGATCTCTATTTGAAGATGTTGATCGTCAATGGTTGTGAATGAGAAATTTGCAATAAGCAACAAGAGATATTTCTTTATCTTTACGTGTTCATGCCAGGCTTTGCCCACTGGATATGGACCTGTGCTTGTTGTAGGCAGCAGATCTAACTAGCTTTAATTTTTTGATGCAACCATGTCTTGAGTAGGCAAATTGATCAAGATAATTAAGCTTCTGTATTTTCACATTTAAAGAAAACTTCCCTTTTAAAATCCTCTGTCAGATTCGCTGGGCAATTTCTGGAGATCCATACTTCTGGGTTGAAGCCAGTTTTTGGGCAGCATTCTATGAAATCTTTGTTACGAGCATAATATTGACTTGGGTTAAGGGGCAATTTTGTCCCAGAAGTTATCACCAAGGGTTAATTTTGCTCCGAAAGTATCAAAAAGGGAGCAATTTTGTTCTGATTGTTATTCCAGTTAATTTTAACCGTTAGTTGACCAAATATGTTGAGCTGACAGTCCGCATGTTATCCACGTCATTTTTGTGAAGTTACAAATTTACTCTATAAGTTTTAAATCTAACTTTATAAAAAATGAAGTAGATGACATATGGACTTTCGAAGCAAATTTGAACCTTAACAAAAATGACGTGGATGATATGTGGATTGCTTACTTAGCATATTTAGTCAATTAACGGTTAAAATTAACTGAGATACTAACCATGGCAAAATTGCTCCCTTTTTTACACTTCCGGGACAAAATTGCCCCTCGGTGATAACTTCTAAGACAAAATTATCCCCACCCTATTGACTTTTATAAAAAGTTCTCCCTTCGATTAAGAGCACGGCCTGACACTTAGGCTTAAGTTTCACCTGGGATTCTGCATATGTATACATTGAGGAATACTTGTTTAACTCTCTGCTGTTTGCAAGGTTATATTTTTCACATTTTAGTGGGCTGTTTAATAGGTCATACTTGTAGATTTATGAAATTGGTCCTTATGTAAAGCATCATAAGTTGGTGTCTGTGAAGAGGCTTTGATTTGTAGCTATTGATGAGAATTATTAAGTTATTTTAGGTTTTTCGATGGATAGTTCTGTTACTTATTTCATTTGTGCAGGTCAAACATCAGGAACAACTGTGACCTTTGTGATTATAGAAGGATGGGTTGTCACGGTTGCATCTGTTGGTGATTCCCGATGCATACTTGAACCCTCTGAAGGTGGTCTTTATTACCTATCAGCAGATCATAGGCTAGACACCAATGAAGAGGAGTAAGCTATAAATGCCATGCTGCTGTTGAACCATTTTTCGGATTTGCTTCATTACAGCTTGGCTTCACCCATTGTTTTCCTTTCATTAGGGTAACACGTATAACGAGTAGTGGGGGTGAGGTTGGTCGGCTAAATACTGGCGGTGGTGCAGAGGTACATCTCCTTTGACTATGATCCTTTCTTTCCCCTGATATTTTGGCCATGCCAACAGGCTACAACACTTAATTTAAAAAAAAAAAAAAAAAAAAAAAAAGTCACTCACGGACACACCAGCAGTGGGACTGGTCATGCATTGATCTGGGGCTTCTAGGCGATACTATTTTTTGCACAATTAGTCTTGTTTAGTTAAGCTTACTATGAGAATTAAGAAGCAACACCTCATAGTGTACCGCGTACAATCAAAATTCAAGTATACTCTGTTAATTACAATTGAAGATACTTGATGATATTGAACAGCATTTCGATTGAACAAATCTTATTTGACAGATCATTAATGTTTTATAATCTTTTGAGTGTTGAAAAATCTGTTGTTCTCATTTCAAAATCACACTGACTATATTTATTATATTGCTTTGTAATTTTACCTATAATTATTTTTTAAAAGGGTTCTGCATTTGCATAAATGACATTTTATGCCTAACTAGCACTATTATGTTGTAGATTGGTCCTTTGAGATGTTGGCCTGGTGGCTTGTGTCTTTCAAGATCTATTGGTGATATGGATGTTGGACAATTTATTGTTCCTGTACCTTACGTAAAGCAAGTGAAGGTTGACTCTACCTTCTTTTGCTCATAATAATTTTGTATTTTTGTTGATTTGTTATTTTTCACTTGCCTCTCTTCATTAGCTTGCTTTAGTTTATATTCATTGCTTTCTCTGCTTATTTAGCTGTCCACATCCGGAGGCAGACTTATCATCTGCAGTGATGGTGTTTGGGATGCTCTATCTGCAGAAGCAGCCCTTGATTGTTGTCGCGGGATGTCACCAGAGGTTGCAGCACCGCATATCGTTAAAGTATGCTTTGTGCTCATCTCTCTCTCTCTAATTGTAAATAGTTTGCTTGTTTTCATGTTGGTTGCTTAACTTCATCTTGATTTCAACACCATTATTTAAGATACACCATCTGGTCTAATTTGTCATTTTGTGGCTCTATCTGCTTATTACTACCCTTTATTCCATCTTCTCTTTTTAACTCTAGGAAGCGGTACACGCAAAGGGACTTAGAGATGATACAACCTGCATTATTATTGATATTTTGCCCCCAGAGAAACCACCTGCTCCTCCTTTGACATATGCTAAGAGACCAATGAAAGGAATGTTTAAATCTGTGTTTCGAAGGAAGTCTGCAGAATCATCTTCCTATAATGAAAAAGAGTTTTTGGAGCCTGATGTGGTAATGGAACTGTATGAGGAAGGATCTGCTATGCTTTCAGAGAGGTTTGGTTGTGTAACAAGCATTGAAGTTAGCTGCACGCTCCATGTTGTGTCTCCTGACGCTAAAACCTTCTTGTCTGTAATGCAGATTAGATACAAAATATCCACTCTGCAACATGTTCAGGTTGTTTACATGTGCAGTCTGTCAAGTTGAGATGAAGCCTGGGGAGGGCATATCAATACACGAAGAGGCATCCAACCCAGGAAAATTGCGTCCCTGGGATGGTCCATTCCTTTGCCGAAGTTGCCAAGACAAAAAAGAAGCCATGGAAGGGAAAAAGAAAAATGGGTTATATGGTAATCCTTTCTACCACACGCATTTCTTTTTTCTGCCTTGCAATAGACAGGTAATGGGCTTAAATTAAATTTTTACTTTGCTTTCAGATAGACGCGGCAGCGGGAGTGACTAACGAATTCGCATGTATATTTGCATTTTGAGTTAGCTAATGATTCTTCACATAATGGGAGGATTGAACTTCCGAACGGTGACTTCCCTCTGTTGCAATGGGGGCTTCTCCAGAGTTTGGATCTATATGAAATTACACGTCAAAATTGATATGGATTTTTCTCTTTTTCCCAGTGCTTCAGAGTCGGGATTTTCAATTGCATGTTGTACGATTTCTGACTTGGAGCTGGAGGAGTGGAATAGCAGCCACCCAAGCGTTGTGGAAGGCTGTGTTAACTGCAGTGTACAATACTACAATAGGATGTTGGGGGCATTTTATTTTTTTCTATAATTATTCTGCGCCTAATCCGCTCAATTTGTATATGGGTCCTTTGGAATCACGATATGGACCTTAAAAGAAAGGGCTTTTGTTGTAATGTGTCATATGGAATTCAATCCCACGTCAGGTTAGAAGTGTATTGAGCCGTTTAAATGATTTGTTGTTGTGGCATTAGATTTTGATTGTTACCGAACGAACATCAAACCCTGTAATAGAAATGTTCTCGATCACATTTTCCCCTGATTTTGCCAGGTTATAATTTCCTCCCATTAACCCTTGTAATAGAAATGTTCTTTGATTTTAATTGTATCTGATGCATTAGAAGGGGACACAGATTGTGAATGGTGTTTACAACTATTTCATGTACTTGCGTTTGCACCAATAGTTCGGGGGTGTTCAACAATTTGATTTGTTTGTTGTTGTCAAGCCAAGTCGGCCCCAAGAAGACAGGGCATTAGATTCATGTTTCATGGTCGCGCCCGGCGGTATGTTTGCATATATAGATTGCCTATACCATATATTAGGAACTCCAAGGTGTTGCAGAAATAGGACGTTTTCCTAATCCTGGTGATCTTTTTCGCAATGCACAATACTCTCCCCTTAACTAATCTTTTCATTACCATGCTAAAACAACACTACTAGCAAGTACATTTTTTTCCTCTTTTGAAAACAAGTGACTTGCCACGTGGCTTGAGTGTTTGGGAAATACCCAAACTGTGGTTTCAGAAATTATTTTCTGCAAATCGAGACAAAACTCTTTTCACATGCTTACCTCGTAAATCGTAAAAATTATTCTTAAAAGCTAATTTAAACACACAAGTAACAATGAATAATGTGTCAATATGATGCATTGTACCATTTTTTTTAATATTCATATCACTTTAGTCCTATTTAAAAGTCTTTTTTAAAGAAAAATTTTGACCCTTGTTATAAGTCTAATTTTATAGTAATAAATGTGATTTTTACAATTTTTCCCTATTAATTGCAAAAAATAAAAGAAAAGAAAAGAAAAGAAATTATTCATGTTACGAAGGAAAAATTAAAAATTTAGCTTATAATTAATAAGTTAATTAACTCTCCTTAGTGTGCGAGAATTAATTAATCGGGACTTATAAAAAGGGTTATAGTGGTAATCCATAGTCATTTTTTAAGTGACTCTTGGTGACATCTTTTTGTATTTACCAATACTTTTTTAATTAAGGGAGACTAATCCTTGTCAAGGCTTAAAGAGCAAAAATTTTGACCCCACATTTTAATTCAAATTTTTTAGTTGTTGATTTTATGGGTCATTATACTCATGTATTTATTAAAAAGGCTAATTATATCAAATGTAAATTTTTGATACAGATTGGCTCACACTTTATATCTTAATATATAGATTAATAGTGTTATATAAATTTTGAAAGTCACATTAAGCTTTAACTATCTAGATTGGGTTGAATGATCATATGACATGAATCTCTCTTGTAAACATCTGTTTTATTTGTTAAAAAGAAGACAGCAAGCCCAACATTCAAATGAATGGGTGTTGATTGAGAAAGAAAAGAACAAAGCGAGCTGAGGGATGAAGATGGTGCAAAGAATCCAACCACATAATGGTTGCATGATGAAGAGAGTGGAAGGATAAGCAAAAGTACAAAATTCCTTTATCCGTTGGATGGACCACTTTAACCTTATACACGTGCGTGTGGGTCTCTTTTCTCTGCCTCGCCATTCCAGTCAATCCTCGCTTTTGGACTTACCCCACCTTTGTTTTGGCATTAGAGGGATGACATCAAGGTAATTAAATTTGGATGGTTCACTAAATCAATCGAAATATTGGATCAAGGGTTAAAAATCGGTGGATTAGATCAGAATTAAATTGTAGCTAATTCGAGATTAAACTAATAAAAAATTAAAGATTTCACGGTTATTAATATGAAATTATAAAAAAAATTAAAAAATTGATTTTTTTTAAGGGAGAATTGCTAATAAAAAAGACTTCACTAGCAACTTATTTGCCAAATGAAATCTGGGAAGATTATCTGCACACGGAGGGAATATATCTGCACACAGAGGGAAGATATTTGCACACGCAGGGAAGATTTCTGCACACAAATAGGGAAGAAGTTTGCACACAGGGAAGATCATCTGCACACCAGGGAAGATATTCTGCACATGTGGAAGATGATCTGCACGCGAAGGTCCCATTTGACAAATAAGTTGCTGGTGAGGTCTTTTTTTCACAATTTTCCCTTTTTTTAACCCCAAAAAAAAAACAAACTGGTTTATCTACCGGTTCGGCGATCCGAGTTTCATTACCTAGGATGACATTCATGGCATGAGATCATAATTTTTGTTCTTGGACTTGCCCCGCGTTTTTCTAAAAAATCAGAGCAACAGATATTAATGGTATGAGATTACAATTTTTGTCTTTGAACTTATCACTATGGTCCTATTTATAAGTCTTTTTTAACTAAATCTCTCATACCAAAAAGAGGTAGTTAACTCAATGATTATCGGGTAAATCTCCAACTTTATCCTCATTTATGAATGAGTATTTTTCATTTCTTTCTTCTCTCTCTATCTTTAATAGGGGCAAAATTGTCACAATCTCATTTACTACCTTGAAACTGTACTTATAAATAAGATCAATTTTTTTATCAAAAAAGACTTATAAATAGAACCAGAATGATACATCACTTTTTTAGAATTAGAGGGGTAGAGAGTCGAACACTAACAGACTGATATTACAAATAAGATTGAACTCATGACTTCCCACTTATAAATAAGTTTTTATATCACTAGACTATATTAGTAGGCTTAACCCACCCTCCTCTAGTCTCCTTCTTCTCCCATTTCAACTTTCTTCTTCATTCATTAATTATTTCTTCAAACTATATATACCAACATGACCGCTCATCATCCTTATTTGTTGCGTTTATATGTAAATAAATATAGCTCACTTCCTACGTACCCCTATCAGTCAATAATCAAGTCACAACTTGCTTTGAATATGGCGTTCCATTAGATTGACAAATTATATTTTAGATATGATCATCCACCACAGAAAAGAAAGCGGCATCATTTTCAACGCCAAAAGTCGACGGCCTTTTTCTGATTGACGTAAAACCCACCATGTCTTAAATTAATTAACTAATCATTAAGTAGCAACGTTAGATGATTATTCAATTTGTTTTTTGAGAGAGTGCACACGAGGAACGAACCCAATGACAACAAAAGAAGCAGATAATTTCTCTCTCGGAGCTGTATATGAATTCAAAGATTCCTTTTTGAAAATGGGATTCATCTTTCTTCCATCATTATGCTCGTGGGAGCTTAATTCTTTCACTGGGGACCCATCCCTTTTGTATAAAACTACTCCAAAATAAAGACATAAATTATTTTTTCTAAAGTGAAGTCCGTCGGGCCAATCCCATCTTCTTTTTGGTGGCCAAGTTTGGATTTTTCTTACCTCATTTCCAAAATCAGTACCAGCAATGGCTGTGTACGACTTGACCTGGACCAACCAAAGCAAACAACTCTTTTTTGACACACCAAAATGTTATCCTATCCGATCTTAATTATAAGATAAAGTTGATTTTTTTGGAGAAATTAAGAAAGCTAATTAAATTACTTTAGAGTGTTTATATTTTTAGTATCCTTAAATTATATATTAGTTTATTAGTCAAATTAATTAGTTTAGAAAAAAATAAAAATAAAAATACTCTAAAATAATTTAATTGGCTTCCTTAATTTCTCCAAAAAAATCAATTTTATCTTATAATTAGGACCAGAGTATGTATTTTACCTTATCTTCTCACTCCACAATAGCTTTTTAGGGTCATCACCAATCAGTCTTGTGGATAGTGGTGGTAGTAACTAAGTATGAAAGAAAAAACAACTCAGTGATAGTGCTCCATAACATCTAAAATAATGTACGCAGGGTAAGTTTTCTTCTGATGAATGAAGATATTCAAGCAAGACATTCCCAAGTCGGCTTACGGTTTGACAGAGACTCCCTCTTTTGTTCTCTCTCTCTCTCTCCCCCTCTGCTTTTCCAATCCCTTTATCCCTCCCAAAGCTTGGTTAGTATCCATACATCAAGGAAAAGAGAATCTCTCCTACCAAAAAGAAGAAAAAAAGATTGTAGAGGGAGAACTTCAGACACTGCATCAAATCTTGATAGTGTTAGGAGGGAAATCTAAGTCATGGAAAAGCATCAGTGCCAAAATTACACAGAAAACGATGTGGAAAAGATAATTGAGGGCCAATCAGCAAAGCAATCATCATCTACAGAGTCCCCTGCTTCTGCATCCTCCTCTCCTTCTCATGAATTCTCATTCTCCGTTTCTCTATACTCTTCTTCTTACTCAACAACAAACCCTATTAGTACTCATAATTCTGCAACTTCACCTAATTCATCTGCACCTGATTTATCTCCTGCTGATGACATTTTCTTCCATGGCCACTTGCTCCCTCTTCACTTCCTTTCCCACCTCCCTGTTTCTCCTCGTTCTTCCACCAATTCCATGGACATTTTCACTCTCCCCATCACAAGCTCAACACAAGCTGAATTACCCATCAAGGAAGATCTCTATGGAAGCAACATGGCCACGAACGACAATGGAAGAACAAAGGAGGAGGAGGAGGAGGAGGAAGGAAGAAGCAAGTCCAAGTCTTTTTCATTGTTCCGATTAAGAGGGCGAAAAGGGTGTGAAGCCAGAGATAAGGAAGATGCAGAGAAGCAGAACAAGAAACAGAGGTTTCAGGTTGTCCATGTGTTGAAGAAGTATCTAAGAATGGTGCAGCCATTAATGTCGAGTTTTAGAGGAAGAAGACAGAGTATTGGAGTCCGCGGACAGAGTTATTCATATTCAGAGCATCTGACTTACAGAAATAAGTCAGAATTGAGAGGAAGAAGAGGAGAATACTCAGCACCAGCATCAATAAGAACTTCTCCAAATAATAGTGGTCTTCTTCTTCCTACTATGACTCTTCCTCCTGCTAATGATAGTACCATGGAAGAGTTGCAGGCTGCTATTCAAGCAGCAATTGCTCACTGCAAAAACTCAATTGCAACAGAAGAGAAGCTCAGATGCTGAGGAAGCAAGTGCAAGAACCGAAAGGAAATCGTACTTTTGTATTATTGTTTTCGTATTTTCATAATTATGTAATAATCAGAGACAAAAAAAATTGTTCTGTTGGATTCTTGTCTTCAGGAATTATTATTTGCGCTTTGTAGCTTTGGCAGTTTTGCCATTCAATCTGCCCTGATTTACTTTCTTTGCTGAGGCGCTGTTTACTATTTTTCTCCATCTATCGTACTGATATGGCAGCCAGACGTGAGTCAGGAATTTGTTGCAACTCTGAAGCCCAAGATACCTCTACCACAATCAGTACAGGTTTTGGGCCAAGCCGTTGTTTTTAATTTTATTTTCGTCGTATTTTCCTGCTTGGGTCTGTTTTTCTGCGTTTGAAAGAGTCAACACAACCGGTAATCGCGGTTCTCATAGGTTGAGTTTCTCGGTCGGAGAAGTCCCAAGTTTGATTACTAGTACCGCCTGATCAGCAAAGAGCTAACACAATTTTTCATCCCTCGGTTACCCCTCATTTTATTTTACCTCAGTTGAGTTTCAACTACATGTTTTAAGGTAAATATGCATCCAACAACTCAATCTATTTTTATTTTTAGATGTATAATCAGCACTTTAAATTATTTTTGGACATATAATTATTATCCTAAAGTATTTAAGGGTACAGTTAGTACCCTAAATTATTTTTAGAGGTGTAATCAGTATCTTGATGCGTTAAAAATGAAGCAATTATATTCCTTCGCTAACAGAATACTAACTCCGTTTGCTGACACATTTTTTCCTTTCTTCCTTCATCAATCTTAAACCCCATACTTTGACTTAATATTTTGTTAGTAAAAATGGATGTACTTGCTCCATTTTTAATATATCAGGGGTAAAATTGCACTCTTAAATACTAAAAGAATGGATGAATATGTTGAAGATTGATTAAAGAGGAAAGGAAAAAGTGTGTCAGCAAACGAAGTTAGTATTCTATTAGTAAATGAGTATAATTGCTCTATTTTTAATATATTAGGGTGCTAATTGCACCTCCAAAAATAAATTAGAGTGCTGATTGCACCTCCAAAAATAGATCGGGGTGGTGGATGTACCTTTACGCTATATTTTATTTTGTTTAAAATATTGGTCACAATAATTTAATTAAAATCTAGACCATTTTGCTTTGTTTGGACTCACAACCCATGGTCTAGAACATATTACTTATTCGACCAAAATCCAAGGTATTAAAATCCGGATCGGGTATTGAACCGATCGGGATACTGGTTAAGGGTCAGTGGGTTAGACCGGGGCCAAACCAGAGCTAAACCGGGATTAAACTGGTGAAAAATTGAAAATTTTAAACTTATAGTATGAAATTTTAAAGAAAAAATCAATTTTTTTTTTAAAAAAATACTAACCTGGACCAGATCGGTTTAGCGGCTGGTTCGACGGTTTCTGGGACGGTCCGGTCCGGGTTACATAACCCTGCCAAAATCAGAGTAAAAACAAATTTGATGAACTAAAAATTGTATTAACCATAATTGAAATCATATACGAACACATTCAGACCAGACTTGACTATGTTTCTTTACTCCTACTGTTCTCTTCTGCTTCTTTTCCCCTTAACTACTCATCCCAATATTTAAATTGAAATTTAAGTGGTTTAAATTTAATGTTTTGTGAAAATATTAATAAAAATAAACAATTATTAAAAAATAAATAAATAAATTCAAAGGCTGTTAATTTTTACTTATTATGATCTAAAACTGTAATTAAAAATATTTTTATAAAACAGTAAATCCCAGTCACTCAAATATCAATCTAAAAATTGATGAGTCATGGGAGGAAGAGTGGGGGAGAGAAACTGTAAGAAGTTCATCCCCACTAGATATAATGGATTTGGTTTGGGAAAAATAATGGGTTTTATCACGTCACAATCGCGTCAGAATTACAAGATGGATCACGTCCTTCAAGGCAAGGCTAAAACTGTCAATGATATGTAAAGGCCTTGACCAACTTCATAATCATACGACTCAATTGTTAACAAAGCACAATGTATCAAAGAGTTGATCGATGATTCCAAACAGAGAGACAAGAAGTTAAAAGAGGATCAAATTATTTCAGATGGAGCCCCCACACGTGGTGGTGATCAACAAGGAACTTGAAAGCATAAGAATTTTTTTTACTTTTTCTTCCCTTTCCACCATAAGAGAAAGCCCAATTCTATACGCACACGCACGTGAAGTTTTTCTTAGCAATGTTTTTTTTTTTTTTTTAATTATTGACTGCAAAATATTTAAGAACAAATCGGAACCAGGTTAAAATTTGGCAAAAAAAAAAAAAAAATCGGAACCAGGCTAAAAATTTTATTGGCCATGGCTACCTAATAATTTTTTTTGGATGTAAACTAGAATTCATTGCTCAAATATAAGGCTACAAAAAAATACATCCCCGGTGGAGCACAAAATACACAAACATCAAACTTGATCAACCGCCGTCTCTGTATAAGAAGGTGGAGGTTGATCAAGAATAACAAAACTCTCAATAATGCTATGAGCTAATCCAGCAAGATGATCAGTCAGAACATTCTCTTCTTTAGGAATAAAAATAAGACGGACTTACCAGTCATTTGACATCGAGAGCCTGGCATCTTCTATTACTTTCCTGGATGGGTGATATCTCTCAGAGCCCCTCATGATTAAATTAATGATCTCCAAACAATCTGTGAGAATATTAATATTCTTTAAGTTCCTATTCCAACAGATCTAAAAACCCTGAATAATTATAATGATTTCAGCGACCACCGCTACTTAATATATTTGTATATACAAGAAGCCCCGATCCCGCAAGATTTCATATATAGGAAGTGTTAATGCGTGACTTTAGATCCTGTTAGTCAATCAAATTTTTAAATACAAACTTTTCGCATCTCTTTAAGATGGAAGTATAAATAAAATTTACACTCTATCATCTTTACTCAACTTTTTTTTTTTGTCTGAATCCTATTAGAATTTTTAATAAGAAAAACCAAACATGTCAAGTAGATTCTTTCCGAGAAAAGCATCTTATTCAGGCCTTTATAAATGAAGGTTATCCTCCATGTGCTTCTAATAATAATCAAATTCAAGATAGTGATTCCTATTACTACAACTAAATCCCAAGTGGGCACTGAAAACTCGAGGGTACCCTAGAGAATTCCCCATGGAACAAGAAAATTACAACGCACAGTGATTTTTTCTCTTAATTTTTTTTTTTTGGTTGCCCACCCGCATCGCACACCTGATTATGGTGGGAGAGTCTTCCAATGAGAATGTTCTGCATACAAAAGGGTCAAACCTGAGACCGTGCTTAAGTGAAACCAAACTGCTTACCATTTGGATCAATTCTCATTGATTTTCTCTTAATTTCATTTTAGAGATGGAATGAATTATCTAAAATTCTTAAATTCATGGCCCATAGAGTCCGACAGCAAGAAAATTGTGGGCCAATCCCACTGATTCCGACTCGTGTCTAAGGGGTTGTGTTGGGCTTCTAGGCCAGCGGGTGGATAGCTTTGGTTTTCTGATGCGGCCCAGTCACAGATGTTCTTACAGCTGGAACCAGTTATATTCTTCTATTCCTTATTTTACAGTTGTAAATTTTTAAAACTAATTTGTAATCCCTTGAGCTTCATAGTTTTTCTTTAAAAAAAAAAAAATAAATCAAAATTTCAGTTTCATTTCGATATTAAACACGGAACTTTAAAAAGGTCCGACGTTGTGGTAATTTTGGGCCGATTTCAGTATAGTCATTGCAATCACATGAGTGGTGGTCAACTTCAATAGAATAATTCTTGGGTGACAAAAAAAACATATTATTTAAATTTTAAAATCTTAAATTAATTTTATCGACAATAAAAATAATAGGATTAACGAAAAAAATATAGCAATTGATAATTTATATTTTTAAAAAATCACTGATTTATGATTTTAAAATTCAAATGGTATTTATTTGGGAGAATTACACTTAGATCTCATGGAAGGAAAAAAAATGAAGAAATGGTTCCTGTAGATTGCAAAATGAAAAAATGGTCCCATTAACAACTCCATGAGCCTATATGGACAACTCGTTAACAACTTCAGGAGCCTGTATTGACAATTCCATTAGACCATTTTTTCATTTTGCAATCTATAAGGACCATTTCTTCATTTCTTCTCTTTCTTGAGACCTGAATGTAATTCTCCCTGTTTATTTATCTTTTTTCCTTAGTTCTTATTCAAATTATAATTTTGAAGAATAAGGTAATAATTTTTTAGAAGGAGACAATTAGCTACGTATATGATAAACCATAAAAAACAGCGCATGGATAAGCACTAATAATTTGGGGAAAGGTCAAAAGAGACACGAAGAAGTAAGGCATCTTGGCACACATTCCATTCTTTCCCCTTTCAATGTCTCTGTCGCTCGCACAAGACGAAAACATGATCCGTGCTCAAGTTACGCAAACTAGGACGGATTTCACTAGCCCCTGTTTATGATTAGATGTGGCTATGTCCAAATTTTATGAAACAAATGAGTTGTATATTGTACTACATGAATATTATTTTATATGGTTAACATAATCATTGGCCCCTTGAATTTATCTTAAGTTTCTTCTTTTTTTTGGTTCATTATGTTTCAAACTATGACTTTTTGCCTTTCAAAAGATAAAATAGCCCAGATTTTATTATATTATCAGACGGCTTCAAATAAAATGAAACTTGATGAATCAAAATTTAGGATAAAAAAGAGATCAAAATTAAAATAAGAGTAAACTTGTTGACCAAAAATTATTTGTATTAACCTTTTTTTATACTATTGATTATACATTGATATTTGAATAAATATCCTGTCAACGGCAAAGTTGCCCAATGACAGACCCATTCCCGCCCCGCCACGCTTTCGACACTCATGGCCTCTGGTGTGAGAAGCAGGGATTGGTGGGTTCCAAATATCAACACAAACTGCTCTACCGGTAGGGCTTTCCGCCAAGCTTCCTCTTAGATGGGGCCCAGCTATCCAATCTGGCATCTTGCGACTGGGTCCTGATCTCCTCCATGTCGGTTCCCTTCTTCGAAAACTATCGATTTCAGACTCCGTCGCCAGATTAGATTTACGGATTCGATTACGAAATGGCTTGACTGTTTATTCGAATTATTGATTATTGATTATTGATTTTAATTTAATGATGATTGCTGGTTTGGCACATTCCCTTCTTTCCGCAGCGAATATGCTTCCAATTTGCATCACTCAATATTAACCACGGGTAGGTGATTCCCTAACTCAATTTAGTTCTCAACGGTATCAACCTGTCTTTACAAGTCTTTGCCAGCAGCAATAGAGAGCAACCGATTGCCTGTTTTGATCTCTAACACTATATATTATGATAGTATTATCTTTCTTTCTGGATTTTTCTTCATCTGAGTAACCATACATTCCTCGATCAAGGCCTGTGAGGCAATCTATTGATATAATTTACGGTTTCTTCCTATTTATGCTTTTGATATTTCGGGATAAAGAATGGAGGAGTTGCTACTTTTGTTCTCATAGGCGGGGTCTTAAAATTATGGAGTTATTTGCTTCGATGTTTTGAGTTTTGTGATTGGGCTGTTTTTAATATTATCAATTGTATTAAGAAAAAACGATTCATTGGAACGCAATTAAAATTATCGTTAATTGGGTTCTCCAGATTAGAGTAATTAATTAGAGGATGCAAGCGATGGAGAGGCTAGGCGGCTACATTAGTCGGAGCGTGAACACTGTTTCCGGCCCTTTTCATCCTTTTGGCGGCGCTGTGGATGTTGTTGTAGTTGAGCAGCCAGATGGGAGCTTCAAGTCTTCGCCATGGTACGTTCGATTTGGGAAATTTCAAGGCGTTTTAAAGGCAAAGGAGAGGATGGTCGACATCAGCGTTAATGGAAAGGAAGCTGATTTTCAGATGTATTTGGATCATAAAGGAGAAGCGTTCTTTACCAGTGAAATGGATGCTGAAGATGGAGAATCTATATTGTATCCATCATCTTCTAGCGATGACGTTGATACCCGACCTCAAGATAATAAGCGCCTTTTGAAGTCTGAAAGTCGTAATTTTGAGACAGACAAGTCAAATTCAGTTGCTCGTGTTGATATCAACAATGGTAAGCTATTGGCCAAGACTACTTCTCGCCGATCACGGCTGCTTGGCTTTGTATTTAATCGGAGGTCGATGAAGGGCGATAATGGCATTCGCAGGGAAGTAGAACTAAACAGAGTAGATCCATTGGAGCGTGCTGAGATCGCAGCTAACCTGTTGGAGTTGAAATGGTCTACCAGTCTTGCAGGTTGTAAACCAGCTCGTAAAAATAGCATAAAAACTCTGCGGAGCTCGCCTTTGCACGATAAAACTGAGAATGCTTTGTGCCATTGTAAATTAAACGAGGAAGCTTGTTGCTGCTCTAAGCAAGAAGGCATCGGTTGTTCCAACTCTGAGTTTGAAGGAACTTGCGAGGAGGAGTGGATAAACCCGTCATGTTTAAGCACCCAAGACAAAATGATTGAACATTTCGTTGTAGGCGAGAGCTTTGCAGAAGGGAAAACCAAGGTGAGAGCGGAAGTATCAACAATAATTGATGTTGACAAGGATACTAAAGTTAACCCAAATGGGATGGAAGTTGCATATGATAGCACTGGTTCTGATTTACAAGTTGCATGTGGAAAGCTCGAAACACGCTTTGGAAAGCAACAGAGTGGAGAAGAGGTTTCTGGAATTTCTGGGGAGGAATTTTCAGCAAATGGAAATGGGTCCTTTGTTTATTGCAAAACATCAGAGAGGTTGATGATGGGCACGGATTGTTCCACTGATCAAACTCGTGAGGTTTTTCACCTTTCTAGTAGAGGATGTGAATGTCAGCAAGTCCATGTGCAGGCTGAAATCTTACATGCCACAACTGTCCTCCTTCCTGTGGTAAGCTAATGCCAGATAACGTAGCAACAAAGATTTTTGTTCAGAACCAAAAAAAAGTGATTCTAATTTATTTTAATAAACTTAACTGAGCTTTATATGCAACTGGAATAATAAAACTAAACACATATGTTCTAATGTGGTTGACACTGACTTGTTAAAGTTCCTCTGTAGGTCACAAAAAGTGAGGAAGACGTTAAAAATGTTGATCTCGGGATGCCAGTGGAAGCTTCTGACTTTCATTCTCAACAAGCAAAATTTTTCCATTCTGGTGTTAGCAATGATGGTATGGCGAATGCTAAAGACCCTTCAATGATGCCAAATCCTCAAATTTTCAATTTGGATCCAGAACTTTGTTCCCTTGAGGAGGTTCAGTCAAATTGCGTTGTTGAAACTTCTTGTTACAGCTGCTTGGATAGCCAATTCTTAGATGAGACTAAAGAGGAGAATGATGATTCGAGCATGTTATCATCTCCCCAGGTTTCTATTGACGATTGTGTCCTTAGCGATGCTACAAGTAGACCTCCACCAAAGGAAGAACAAACCCACTCCACTGATATTGATAAATGCCGAATATCTGATCTGTGCAATGGGTCAATCTCTCCCGATTTTGTAGGTAAAGATCATGTTTCATATGTGGATAGCATTGAAAAGGTGAATCAGGTAGTTGATACACATTGTGATTCCCATTCTTCTCCAGAAAGCTCAACCACTAAAAGTCATATGGATGACCTTCAAGAGCCTAGACAAACATGTCCCATAGTCATCCCTAGAAATAAGGCTGCTAGGGAGGAAGTTGGCCTGCTGACAGGACCCTTGCCCAGGATGTCTTCTCATGGGGACAATCTTAATAAACATAATGTTTCTCATCCTTTAAGTCAATCACTTGACTCAAAGTCCAAATCATTGAAGTGGACATCTCCTGCCAAGAATTACTTGAAACGTCTAAAATCAGAAGGAGACAAAGAAAACCAGTTATTGAATGAGCAGTTAGGTGAGGAGAACCATGGCTTGACAGACTTAAAGAGTACCGTTCTGAATCCTCCCATAGGTAAGACAACTTGAATAAGAACTTGTAAAAATTACCTTTGCAAGAGCTCCATTTAGTAAATTGAAATCCTTCCGTCACAATAAGTAATATTTACATGTTCTAGCTGGGTAGAAATCATCCTGCTGTCTTTTAAAATGGAAATAACAATATATCTTATAAAAGAATTTTGTCATTTTTTTGCTAAATATATGGAAGCAGCTCATTATTTTCCACGCAGTTCTATCAGTACACTTGTCTACTGTATTTTTATAGAGCAAAATGGAAGAGTTTTTTCATTATTGTGTTTTTGAAAAAGCTTCTTAACAAATTATTTGTCAGTAGTCACTGTCCTGGTAGCCGCTACTTTTTATTTTTCCCTCTATGGGGAGGTGGTATTGTTGGGAATCTATCAAATGTTTGAAATGAAAGGAGTGACACTTGTTGACCAAATTGAGAAAATTCATGCAGGAGATCCATCGAGACTCAACCCTTCTCCTGGTGGAAACTGGGGACTTTGGCCTTTCTCCTTCAGGAGATCAAGATCTGGAAAGGCTGAGCCGCCTGCTCCAAATGATGCCAAAAATACTACGTCGAGCAATGCTTCAGAGAGTACAATGGCTACTGATGCAGAAAAAGATGAGCTCAAGCCCAATCCAAGAAGAAAAAAGGTTAGGTCAAAGACTCCAACGTCTGAACAGCTGGCATCCTTAAATCTTAAGAAAGGGAGGAATACAGTAACCTTCACATTCTCTACTAATATGCTGGGGAAGCAACAGGTCAGCAGTTGCAACTACTCCATTAATTTTAATTGTCTGTAGTTTATATTTTTCCTTTCCTTTATTTTTCCTTTTGTTGAAATTGTTTACTAGTATTTCTTGTATATTTGATTTTTTGTGCTTGACTTATAGGTTGATGCTCAAATATATTTGTGGAAATGGAACACCCGTATAGTGATCTCAGATGTAGATGGGACAATAACAAGGTGAGAACGTGTCTTTTTTATTTGTAGATATAGGTTCTTTTTTGTATGAACCTTTTGTGAAATTATAGAGAAGTGGACTGATACTAGTAACGCTACAGTTTCACCATTATAACAATAGATCTTTCAAACCTAATTGATTGGCAATATATGATGATACTATTGTATATTTATGAAGCAATATCTTGGTCACATTTGAGTTGCAGACAAGCTTATGCAGAGTCCTCATATCATATTCATGTGCATCTGTCTTTTTTTTTTTGGAAATATAACTGAATTGTTTAAGGAAGGCAGAACTTATGAATTATGATTACCTGAAACTGCTGTTATATAACTTCTTTAAATCTAGATAGAGATTTTTTGCCTATTGCGGTCTTCTGCTCCTCTCTTCATTTTCTTTGGTGGAGTTTTCAACACTGCTATATGGTGTGATAATGGAAACATATGTAAGTGCGGAAGCTCCTCTCTTGAAAACTGACTTGCATGGAGAAATTGTCATGCTACTTAAGTACCACAAGAACTTGGGGCAACCCACGTGAGACTCTGGCTTGGCACTGCCCTTGAAGAGTTCGTGTGCTATACTCTACGGCACTTAATCTGGCCACTGGGTTGCCCGTTTGTGGAAGTGGTTTTAGTTCTAATACCAGTTGTTTTAGCCTAAGGAAGGGGAACCTATCCCTTCTCCCTCTGATACGAAAGTGGGCTATCCTTAAAACCTGCTGGTATTGGAGGAAAACCGTATAGTTTAGTACCACAAGAATTACTGGTGGCTACCTATCTGAGGCTCCATCATGTGATAACGGATGTATTTCCTATCCTTTTTCATATTTTACAGGTCAGATGTTCTTGGACAGTTCATGCCTTTGGTTGGAGTAGATTGGTCACAAACTGGGGTTGCGCATTTATACTCAGCTATCAAGGTTGGTTTGTCTTGTCCATATGTTAGTATTTTGATATATATACATTGTAAGAATAACATTGATAGCAACCTACGCTATCGCCTCACTTATGCCAGGAGAGGAAAACGCGCAAGAGATGAATAGACCTAATTTCCTTGATTATTAATTATTATTTAATAAATGGAATATTCCATTAGTCAAGTCAGTTGAGTCAATTGCTAGATTTAAGGGTTGTTAGTCAGTCCTAGATTTCAGGGTTGTTAGTATCTTTTTGAATTTAGTATCTTTTTGAATTTCGTAATTCAGATTTCTGTTTTCATCCTTCTGTATTCAGCCATTATAAATTGGCTATTCAAGTTATGAATAAAATCATCAAATTTCAGAAAATATATTGGATTAGGAGATTCTCCTGGACTGGGTTATTGAGGTAGTGAGATTCTTGCTCCTTCATTAATTCAGATTATTCTCTTAAGCTTATTAGTTTATCCCTCAATTCAAAGGCTGAATCGGTGCTTACCAAACATGTAATTAGTTCTTAGAATATGCTTATGCTACTTATAATTAACCAAGTTTTGGGTCTCATGCTTTGTACAAAGTCTGAGGTAACCACATCGTTTATGATTTTCAAATAGTATGGCTTCTAATATGTTTTCTTTATATGTAGATATAGATTTTGCAGTGACTTTTAGGATGGAGGCAGTCCCTGTACCCTGCCTATAACGACTAGACTTTGATTATGTGTTTTTTTTTCCCTTCATTTTTTGAGCTCTCCCCTTCTGTTTCAAATTTTCAGGAAAATGATTACCAATTGCTTTTTCTTAGCGCTCGTGCAATCTCTCAGGCCTATCACACCAGACAATTCCTATTAAACCTTAAGCAGGTGATCATAAAATTGAGAGATTAGTTATGAATCTTAAAAAAAATATTAAATGATTGAAATTTTATAATTTTTCTATTATTTTTGAATATGCAGAATGGAAAAGTCTTGCCTGATGGTCCTGTTCTTATTTCCCCAGATGGACTTTTTCCCTCCCTATATCGAGAAGGTGACTGATCTGCTATCCAATTCTACTTCTTCTGCTTTCCTTTGTTATTCCTTTTAAGTGGGTTCTTTTCCACATAATGTATATAACAATCTTCCCACTTCACTTGTTGGATCACGGTTTTGTCATGTAATCGTAAATAGATTCTTACGTGGGTAAAAAGAAATTCTTCGTTGATATAGATTTGAAATTTAGGACTTGAAGAAAAGGGAAAGAAGTGACTGAATTTCCTTAGGAGTTATATTTTATGCCCCATGTTTCACCCGCCCCCATTTGCAAATTGTAATGAAGGTTCCTTATTTGTTTAGAACATTGATTTGAACTCCATACTTGTCGTTTTAGAGTTTCCTTATGCAAATTATTGGCCGATTTAGTATTAATAAAACTCCTTGAAGCTCTAGTATAAAATGCCTTGATCACGCTTGTACAATATTTGGACTAAGATTTCCTGCTTTCAATATGCAGTTATCAGAAGGGCTCCGCATGAATTCAAAATTGCATGCTTAGAGGTTAGTTTCCCACTTTCCCACGTTAAAGTGACAAGGTTCTGATGTTTTCAGTATGGTCATTTTGTTATTAATCATCTCAATTTTAATGCCTACAGGATATCAAGGCACTTTTTCCTTCAGATTGCAATCCGTTTTATGCTGGTTTTGGAAATAGGGACACTGATGAAATCAGCTACCTCAAGGTTGGAATACCAAAAGGAAAAATCTTCATCATTAATCCTAAGGTAAATAAATGTTTCATATGCTCTTATAATAAACAAAAGCTAAAGCTTCCTGTGGTATTTAAGTCTGTCAATCTTTGCTTTCATGTCCAAATTTGCAGGGAGAGATTGCTGTAAACCGTCGTCTTGATACAAAATCATATACCTCTCTTCATGCGCTCGTAAATGGAGTGTTCCCCGCTACGAACTCATTTGAGCAGGTTTAGTTCTGAAAGAACTTTTCTGTTTTAACTTTTAATAGTTATGAGATGCAAATAAGGTGATTTTTTTTTTTTTTTTTTAATGTCCATTGTGGACTTCTTTCTCACACAAAGTTTTTGGTCCAATTATTGTTGAACATCGATTGCAGGAGGACTTCAACTCCTGGAATTTCTGGAAGCTACCTCCTGTTGCTGTAGACACATGAGAGGGCACTCTGGCATTTATTGCTTGACCATCTTGCATGCTTAGCGATATGTGCAGACTGCACTGCCTCTAGAATTACCTGGGTAAATTTCAATTTCAGCTCCGCATAAATAGTTCAAAGTCTTGATATGAAATTTTAGTTACAGGAAATATATATATATAGTCTTTGTTACAACAGTGCATATTTTACAATGTTGTGTGTATTACTACGTTGTGTGATAAATTTTGCTGATAAGACCTGATGTTATGCAGGTAATTCTTGTGGCAACTGAGCCTTATTGGGTTAATAACGTGCATCATCACTCAGAAATTGATGAACGGAAAATTTATGAAAGAAAAGCCCTTTTGTCCGGCTCTGACAATTGAGATAAACTTCTTCCCTCGTTGATGTTGTGAATATCGGCTTTGCTCTTGTTCTTTTTCCGCGTATAGGATAGTTTAGTGATCCCGTGAAACACTGAAGGGAGTAATAGTGTAACCTAGTGATCTCATGATCACAAAAATCGTCAAGTTCCTCCAATGCCATGTATAGTATAGTAATATAGTTTAGTGATCCCTTGAAACAGGAGCCATAATGTAATCTGGTGGTCGCGACCACAAAAACAGCTAAATCCCTCCCATACCAAGTATGGGCTTGGTTTCTCTCTCCAAGCACACAAGCCAGCACCAATTTCCCTGACGAGAAGCTAAATCCGCCACACATATTTGTAATTTTGAATATTTGCTTGCAAATATGTACGAATGTATGTAAATTTAATGACTCTATAGTTATGATATATGGAAAACTTTTAACACATCATATCGTATTATATATTTTTATGAATGTTTTGAGGACAATATTTTTGGGGCTCGGGTCTTCTTTGTGCTATTGCCGATTAAAAAAAAAAAAAAATCATTATGCTATTTCTTTTTCAATAGGACAAACTTTTGGGGCTGAGCTCGAGCCAAGTATTGTTCAAGCTAAAGCGCACTTTAGCTTGAAAAAAAAAAAATATTTTCCTTTGCGGGAGTGCTGAAAGCCTGAAAGATAATTCAAGTTGAATGCTTATTAAAAAAAATGGAGGAAGAGGATTTATGTAGGGAAAATTTCAAAAAATTATATTGGAAATATCAAAAGGATAAATCAGTACATTGAAAATGGGAAAAGACGGATCAGGTGGGTGTTAGAGATGTGAGGAATCCGTCCTTTTAAAATTTTGGCCAAATGACGAAAATGCCCTTCAACACTTTATCTCACTTCGGAATAACAACATGATCCTCGTAATTAACAACTCCGGATTCGATATTAACAACTTCAATTCTTCTTTTACAATTAATAAGTTTCAGGGTCAATAACAATACATTTATCTTAATTAACAATTCTGGATTCGATATTAACAACTCCAATATCTTCTTTCACACTTCATCCCCCACTTCAGAGTAACAACATGATCCTTGTAATTAACAATTCTGGATTCGACATTAACAACTTCAATTCTTCTTTGACAATTAACAAGTTTCAGGGCCAATAACAACACCTATATTTTAATTAACAGCTCCTGATTCGACATTAACAACTCCAATTTCTTCTTTCACAATTAACGAATTTCACGGCTAATAACAACACATATATTTTAATTAACAATTCCGGATTCGACATTAACAACTTCGGATTCGATATTAACAACTCCAATTTCTTCTTTCACACTTAACAAGTTTCAGGGTCAATAACAACACTTATCTTTTAATTAATAACTCTGAATTAGAAATTAACAACTCCAGATTTTTTTCACAATTAATAAGTTTCAGGGCCAATAACAACACCTATCTCGCAATTAACAACCCCGGATTCGTCATTAACAACTCCTATGTTGTTATTGCGACTGAGGGCTGAAGGGCATTTTTGTCATTTGGCTGAGATTTTAAAAAGACAGATTTCTCACATCTCTGACACTCACTTAATCCATCTTTTCCCATTTTTAATATACCGATTTATCCTTTTTATATTTCCAATGTCTTTTTTGAAATTTTCCCATTTATGTAGATCTACTTTCTTTATGCTTCTATTCTTCGCTTGAGAAGAGGAATGTTTAACCGAGTTTGGTTCAGACAAATTGAACGGAAAAACGGGCAAAAGACAGAGCTATGTTGTGTGTACATCAAAGAGCAGTACACAGTACACAGTACACACCGCACATGAAACTACAGAATAACAGAAAGGGTAGAAGAACCAAGAGAGAGGAAAAGGGGGAAAGAAAAGATACACGACATAGAGGATTTACGCGGATTCCTCCGGTCCTTGTAGCATTAGCGGCAAGCTGCCGTAGAACTTGACAATACACACACGCACGTTCACATATAAAGACTACATATATGCGTGCGTGTGTCAGTATTACTGGTGGTACCAATTGAGGATACAAGCGACGAGCTTCTCTGTTTCGGCTTTGCCAGAGATTTTACCGTCACGATTAAAGTCGGCGATTCGGAGAAAACGATGAGCTCTGAAACAAGGCCAGCGTGAGCCGATTTCTTTCAAAGCTACCTTGAGCTCATCCATGGTGAGACAACCGTCGCCGTTTCTGTCAGCTCTTGCTAAGATCTCCCTCACTTGCTTCTCCGTCATCACTGATCGGGGTATGGGTATAAACACTGGCATTATTCTCACTGTTTTACTTTCACTCTCTGCCTATGCTCTTTCTTTTGATCAATTTCTTGCCTTTTCCCTCTCGCTTCTCCTTCTTTTATACCCCTCTATGAGGTCGTGGATCTTGGCCATAGGTAGATTCGACCCATTTCAACCTGAAACCTATGGGACGGGTGGCTCTTCTTCTTCTTCTTCTCCTTTCGACTGAGAGTGCTGAATTAACAATACCAGGATTCTCGCCTATACTATAATACTAGCATCTTAGATCGCCATTAGGTATCCCACCACAGTCTTTGGGATTATCCTTTTATCATATTATTATTATGTCTTGTTCATTAGGGATCCCACTCTTGCTATCTCTGGCGGCAAATTTTTTGATTGAAACATCATACTCTCATCTGCAGCACCAACCATTCCGACTCTTAATTCACACATGTCTATGTGTTATGTGATCGTTTGAAATAGTTTATTTTTGGGTAATAAATATTTATAAATTGTGATTCACGGTATACGAGGTAAGTATGTGAGAAAAATTTTATCTCAGCTTACGTAATAAGGACTTATTCTCTAAAATTAAGTGATCCCAAACACATACTTTGTTTCCTCAATTTATAACCAACTTTAGTTACAAACTTGGGTATTGCTTGCTTAAAGTAATCATGATGATTCTTTGTCTTCTCATATATAGGTTTTGTAATAATACTAAGTTGCTAATATACGAGCAATAGATATCATTTTACGTACACGAACTGAATAGAATTCAAGGAGTTAAATCAGGTGGGGCCAGGCATAATCATTTTCTGAGCGGAATCGGGTCAAAAGAAGGAGGGAAGCTATACTTTGATTTATCCCTGAAATAATTTAAAGCATCTATTCAATCTTTATATAGTGGGAGAATTACTTTAAGGTAAAAAAATAAAAAAATGTTCTTACTAAAGTTTCAAGGGAGAATGACAGTGAAGTCCCATGAAAGAGGAGAAATGAAGAAATGGTCCCTATAGATTGCAAAATGAAAAAATGGTCCCATGGAGTTGTCAATACAGGCTCCTGGCGTTGTCATTAACAACTCCAGGAGCCTGTATTGACAACTCCATGGGACCATTTTTTCATTTTATAATCTATAGGGACCATTTTTTCATTTTTTTCCTTGCATGGGACCTAAGTGTAAATCTCCCAAGTTTCAATTGACAAGTGCGTTATTGATAAGTTCACAAAATCATTTTTTTAATTTTTTTTTTTTTTGCGGGAATTGAATATAATTCTTCCTTATATATTTTTTGTAATCATTACCTAATTAATAAATAGTGGATCATGGCATTCTGCCATCCCAAAGTGGTTTTTTTTTTTTGAAAAAAACAAAAAAAGTCTGGTGGTGTAAATTTAATTGGGGTGTTTGGGTTGCCGTTTTGGTAAGTGGGCTTTGTTTTTAAAAGTAGTTTTGAGAAGAGGCTCAAAAGTCTAGTTTTTTGAAAAAAAAAATTCACTTCTGACACCATCAATCCAAACATAAATCATATTTATAATCTAATTTTTATCCTATCTTAAGTTTGTAAAAGTCAAATTGAAAAAAAGCGACTTCTACCACCACTAATCTAGGTCATATGAAAAGCAAGTTTGGATGAAAAATTAAAAAAAAAGATATAAATCGTATAAAATAATGTGCATATATACAAATATATATTATATTATATTTATACGTTATGATAATTTTAGGACAGAAGACAAAAGATAAAAAAATTATTTAATTTATTATTAGGAAAAATTGAAAAAACGTAATGAAATATATTTAATAGATAAAAATTATATAAATTAGAAATCATACAAATGTAACGGAAATTCTTAATTAGCCATCTTGATTTAATTAGTAATTTGTTAAAAATGTAGGTCTTAATTTGAATTATGATATTTCTACCGGATTTAAACATGATTTATCCTAATTTTATAATAAAATAATAATTAAAAAATAAAATTTGTAATTCAAAATTACAAATTTTTGCATTTAAGAATAAGAGTAGTAGTCAAGTTGAGGTTAAAAATAATTTAAAAGTTTTTTTATCATTTTACTTCAGTTTGTTTTTTTATTATTATTATTTTCTTTTTCCATCTTTATATTAGACAATCGTCACCCAGCTCAGCCAAAAAAGTCCTCTTCAATTATAAGTAATTATAATTACTTATAATTAATCATTCCAGCAAAATATTAAGTAGTATTACACAATAAACAATATATTAAATGGCTCTGTCTACAGTATAAATCCTAATATGGAACGGAGTAGTCAACATATGCAACGTATACCAAAAAACCCTTAAGTTTGACAATATATGCTCATGTAATTAGATGAGACATATGATTGATATTAAATCAAGTCTCATACACTTTCCTCTTAGTAGTACTACCTGAACTTTCTCCTGAAAAAAAAAATTAAATATCGACGAGGTCACATAGACCTAGTAACCACAATTTCATTTTAATAAGTATGCAGGGAATGATTACAAGATAGTTAAGTATGGAATAATCTTAAAAACATTAATAGTTTAAGAGAACAATTCAATATGTATATAACTCCCTCAATCATCCTTATAACTTCCTTAACCGCTGACAAAACCCATGGTCTACAACATATAATAAAATTAGTCTCTTTGACAAGACTGCACTAAGCTCTCCAATAATGAGGTGTAGTCCAGCCAAGGGTTACAAAACTCATATCAGACCATGGGTTCCCTTTCTGTCTAATATGAAAAGGTGTCACTTGTTCCTTAAACTAACCCTTAACCTAGCCAAAGAAAAGGGTGATATTAAGGGCCATGAGAATGCCAAAGCCATCTACTATGCACATAGTGGCGGCTATTTCACATGATATAAAAGAATCAAATCTTCCCCAATCACAGCTCACCACATTCAATATCTCAACACCACAAACTACAATATCAATAATTTATTCTCATGTATTCCATATTCAATGTTATGCATCATCAACATTAGAATTTCAAGATAAACAGTTTAAGCTCACTTAACTAAAAAGTTTACTCAAAACATGATTCATACTGTTATTGTACATTTTTTATATAAAATACTATAACATATTTATAGCTATTAAAAATGCCAACATACACATAATCACCTCAACAAGTATATAAGGTAAATTGGAAAGTGGTTACTTCGAGTTCTTGACACAACTAAATTTGAGAAAATTCAAATTCACTCTATAATAAATATATAATTACATGTTAATTAAATCATCATATCAACATCCTAGACTAATTAAATCTCGTTCCTAGCTTATATAAGTATAACCTTAATTATTAAACAACATTTGAAACCTCCATATAATTAAAACCATATCAAGTTCTAACTCTAATATCAAATCATAATTTATAATTTTAATCCATGTCTAATCAGACAAAAAGGTCCATAAAGTATAATTTATGATTTTAAAAAAAAAGTAATTATAAAATCATAAAACAACCGAATGATAAATCTAAACCAATTAAAATTAACTACTATTTATTCTCTACATATATATATATAGTCATATTTTGTCAAAACTCAAAATTCTAACCACGAAATCTTCACTAATCAGCAAAATATTATCACCAACAGAAAGATAAAAATATATAGAATAACTTTTATAAAGAAAGTTTGATAAAAAGAAATGATTTTAAGCACCAAAATTATCTGATAAATTTAAAATCTTACCTGAAATGACGACGGAAATACACCTCTCGTCTTTCTCGCCAAATGAAGATAGAATGGTGGGAGGAAGGGGTATCAATAACGGATTTGGATTATCTCATTTTCCCTTCTAGTTCGCTCACATCATTTTCTCTAAAAATACACTATTTTGGTGCAAGATATATATGCTCCTCACTTTATTTTTGTTTGAAAAATAATATTGACCATCTTGAAATATTTTTTAAGTATCAGTCAGTACTTTGCAATATTTTTTCGGTATTATATAGTATCATGAACTAATTTTTTAGGATTTTGATAAAATATTTTAGGAAACTAACTTGTAGTGAAAAATACTTCAGGATAATTAATGTTATTTTTCAAAAGGAAAGGTGAAGAGATTATGTATTTTATACCAAAACAGTATATTTTAAGAGAAAAAGACAGAAACGAACTAGAAAAAAAAAAGGTGAAAATCCAAATCCATTAATAATACCCCCACCAACTTTGTCGTTTTTTATAAACTAAAGGGCCACGTGCCCTTTAGCTTTAAATTATTTTATTTTATTTTTTATTATTATTATTTAAAAAAATTATATTTCAATCAGACCACCTTTTTCTTTTATTTCAAAAATTATCCACTAAATTTATTTTTCATAATTAATTATTTCCTAATTATAATTACATCCTTAAAATAAAAATAGGAATGTTACACTAGTCATGAACTGCATACTCGGAGGAAAGAAGGTCATTTCATCTTGTGGTTCTTCAAGGAGCAAGAGAGAGTGTGGGAAAAAGTGAGCTTTGGAGGTAAAACTTTGAGCCATCTAAGGGCCTGTTTGGTATATGGAAGATCTGGGAAGGGAAAGAAATATGTACAAGTTTTCTCGTTTGGTACGTATTTTTGGCTTAATATTTCAGGGAATTCAAGTTCCCGGGCCCACCAATATTTCTTTATTCATGAAAAGATGAGATCTTATCAAAATTGGTGGGATCTTAAGTTCCTTCAATGGAGGAAGATGCAAAAGACTAATATGCCCTTAAAATATTTAAATTAGAAGGCGGGAAATTCGAACTTACTACATAATTTGCTTATCAAATTCGAATATTTAAGGATTTTCGCCTTGCAGGTTTGAATTTCATCAGTAAATTTGAACTTTTCAAGATTCCCACCTTGCAAGTTCAAATTTCATTAATAAGTTCGAATTTCTATAGAATTTGATTATCATATAAAAAAATAATTTCAATTTCATAATAAAATATTTTTTATTTAAATTATAATATATATTTTATTCATTTTATTTAATTTTTAAATTATTATACTACTATTTCTTTAATTTATGAATTGAAATATAAATTTAATTATTATATAATTATTAATTTATGTTGAAGGTAAAATGGGTATTTCTCTTATTTTCCCCCAAGTTCCACCCTCAATTTTCTTCTTACCAAACAACCCATCTTTCATCATCCTTTATTGTAACATCCCAAATTTTATTCACTAAGAATATATTGTAATTATTATATATATTCAATGAAATGGTGAATATTTAAGGCCAAAGGAATTAAATATTGAAAATTGAAAGTTGAATAGTGTTTTCAGTGAAATCGCCTGTGAGGTAGTGAGTTTGTCATGTGGTTTTGGAAGAACAAATGATAAGCAAAAATTATGAAATTTTATAGAATAGAAGTAGACACCCTAAGCTTTAATTTGATAGGTCATATGACTCAATTGAAGCTATATACAAAAATATATGAATTTTTGAAGTTAATCCAGAAAATCTGGAAAGTTTTTGGAGCAGCGGTCAAAGATTGAAAATTTGGGAATGATATGATCCCAGTCAGTAAAATTCTATATTTTCCTTAAAACTAAACTCAATAAGGGTTTCATAGGCTTTGGAACCGCATTAAAATGATGTCTACAAAATTAGTTATGATTTTTCAAAGTTAAGGCAGAAAATCTGCCAGAATTGGCATTATTCCAAAAATTTAAGAAATAAAGTAATCTTCCTTTTTCTCTTAATTATTTTAGAAATTAAGGGATGAATGAGGAGAAGACAAGTGTCAAAATTCAATGAGACCAAGTGTCAACACCACATGAAAGATGATGGAGATAATTGTTGTGTCATAAGTCCTTACTTATATCATAAGGTTAGGTAGCCAACTTTTGTACCAATTGACTTGAGTAAATGGAAGGAACACTTGATTTAGTTGGAGCATAAGAGGGAGCACGTTTTTGGCCAACCAAGGAAGAAGGAAATGATAATCAAGGTTGAGTGTACACAAAAGGGAAGCATGGCAAGGTTGAGTGTACACAAAAATGGAATGATGGTGTACATGAAAGGTGGAGAAATCCTAACCTTTGGTTAGATCAAGGGCTAGGATGAAACATGAAGAGAAAAGGTGAGATAATTTATGAGGCCACTTCCTTCATTTTTCCTTACTATTTTCGTTCAAGGCTAAAGAAAGAAGAGAGAGGGTGAGTTTGTGAAGCTTCACGCTCTAGAGAGAAGGAAGAAGAGAAAGATTAAGATAAGTTATGATTTCTTATTCTAATCTTCCATAAATCTCTTCTCTAATCTTTTCCTTTCCATAAACTCCATGGATTAGCAAGCTAATCTTCAAGGTTGAGGAGAGAGAGGGGACATCCTAGAGAGATAAACACCAAGGATCAAGGGTAATCTCCAAAATCTCAACTTCTTTGTGTGTTGAAGTTGTAGTTGGTGATTGTTGTTTGGTTTATGTGATTTTTGGTTAAGTTGTAAAATTGGAAAAGCCATAATCCTAAGGGGTTATACTACCCAAAATCCTTTAAATCATGATTATGAAGTGTTTAAATGAATTAATCAAGGATTAGAAGTGGAAAAGTACAAGTTTTGAAAGCTAAAACACAAAACTCCATTTTTCCAATTTTTGACCAATATTTTGGCCAGCACAGATCTGAGAGAAGGAGTTGGATTTTCATAAAATAAATGGTTTCATTGGATTCATTGGTAAAAAATAGGTGGGGTTATAGTTGGGCACTTTTTCGGTAGAGACCGAAAAAGCATAATTACGAAGACGCCATTGAAATCCCTAAATCGGGGCTGTCAAGGGTATTTTCATAATTTGACACTGAATTTGGTGATTTTGAGCTTGAAAATCGATTCCTTGGGCGAAAATAAGTCAAAATAGTCTTAGTCAAAATTTTGGGAAAATGTGCCATCGGGCCGGGTACGGCGGGGCCGGGGTCTCGGGGGCATTTTGGTAAAATTTCACCATAGACTAATATAACCACCAGAAACACTATGGAAGTGTCTAAACGGTACATTTGACATTCTAGGACCGAGTAGAGAACCGAGGTATTGTCACGCAAATCGAGGCATGTTATTTGAAGATCAGGGAAAGGCGATTAAGGTAGGGAACTTACCTCTCCTGCATGTATTTGATATTTATATTGGTGTATTGATGCATGTTATTGCTTTACTTGATTTTGTGAAACATATATGAATAATTGAAGCTCTGTTTCTGTTTATGTTATGGCCATACGTATGTTGATTGAAACATTGAGCACGCAGATATGTCATTGTGTGAGTATGAGTTATGTAATGCAAGCATATCATGCATTAAGTACTTATCTTTCATGCATATTGGTATTACTTTCCTACTGAAATTCCCCAGAATCTCACCCTCCCCTACCAACAATTTAGACAGGAAAAGACAGAACGTATGCTGAGAACAATAAAGAGAACCGTACGAAGGGGATTACGGTGATGGAGTGAAGACGACAAGATGTCTCCATTCACTGAGACGTGTTTAGACACCCACGTAGCACTGCGAGGCTACGTTAATTGTAATTATCAAGTACGAACCCGTATGGGGAATTTCCGTAATCGTGCACATGATATCAATATATCTATGTTATTCCTGTGTTGCCCATTGAACTGCGTATCGTTTCCGCAAATACTCTGAAATAGGTGAAAATAAAATGAGGGTATGACATTTATAATCTTCCTTTCCCTCCTCAAATTTTCCTTGTACCAAATAGACCCTAAGGTGGTGAAGCTTCTCAAGTCTCAAGGTCTTCATTACTCTTTCTCGCTCTCTCTTCCCTGTAATCACAATATACATGGAAGCTTGAAGACACTGTGAAAAGCAGGTTTCCATAGCTTTTTCTTAAAAATAGCTTTTGATTTCAAAACCCATATGAAAAAATGAGTTGGAGGAACTTATTTAAGACCAATATGCCCCAAAATTGGTGGGATCGTTCCTCGCAACCGTGCTGCCCCCACTCCTTCTCAAACCGACCCTAAAAAGTGGTGGAAGAACAGAGGATCGTAATTATAAATATCTGGTGTGGAAAAAATATCTTATAAAAAGGAAAGATAAGCAACACAAAGTAGTGAAGGGAATATAGTCATCTCTCCACAATCATCGTGTATATACTAAATCTGTCAAAATTCGATAAACTTACGAATTCACGGCCAATTATTGAGACATTAGGCAGACTCGGGGAAGAATCTTTCCACTCCATTCGAGGCTTGTAAAAATAAGGCAACAATAAGATACGATGTCGGCAGACATTCTTTTTTTTTTTTTTTTGCCAACAAAGGAATAAGTAGTATTGAATTCAACTAAGCTACAGAGTCTCATAGGTTGAATTAAAACATACAACACCAACAGAACGGGAAATTAAACACTTTAAGCTAGCTAACAAGATAAAAGGGCAAGAATTTAAATATTCATTAATACAGGTAGGACACAACCATAGAGCTAGTACATCTTCCGCACTAACGGCCGGGCTGACCTGCACTTGCGCCTGGAATGAAGGTCGACACACCCATCTAATCGGACAAGACCCTTCCAATGAAGCTTTGGCAATCTGTACGGCTACCAAATATGCTTCTATGGGAACACATTTACAATAACGGTTCCTAACCAATTTCCTTGGTACAACAATGTACTCAAGCTCCAAGCATCGCAAAGCATTCACCTGGGATTGTGTCGTCATCTTTGAGCTCCGCTGTCTCGTACGCCACACCTCCACCACAGATCTCGTCGTCGAAGGCCATGGGGGCACCTATCAGAGGTCGTAGTCAGAGAGCATCTCGGGAGAAAGATGCTTGAACGCCTCACCTCAGACCACCTTGCCTACACTGCTGTCGTCGGATTTGTTCCCGGTCAATGTTGCCACCGGCCACGACATACCAATCCGACCCAGACACTCCATCATAAGTAGAAAAAAGCCCTAACCGGAGAAGGGGCTGACCTCCACCCTCACAGCGTGTGGCTGCTCGACGGCGACTGCCAAGCCCTAAACGGAGGGAACCGAAACCCTATCAAAGGGAAATCTACTCGTACGGGGAGAAATTTTGTCGTAACCCCTCATTTAATTCTTGGCGGACATTCAATACGTGTGTTTGGCAAACCTCAAAATCATGATTTTAAATCATGATTTGCGTAATTCGAGATAAAACTCTTTTCATACACGTACCTCGTAAGTCGTAAAAGATATTAAAAAAATTTAATCCAAACACATACTTAAACTAACGTTTTAAAAATTGGATCGGACATTGAATCAAAAAAGTTAATAAGTCATGGTTCAAACACTTGGATCGATTAAATCATTTGGTTGAGCCAGTAACTTAATAATTAAATCAAAATTTAAAATATTTTTATATACATATATAATAATATAAACATAATTAAGCATACAAGATTTTTTTTTGCCATGAATTAATTATACAAGATTACAAGTTAAGAAGGTCACAAAATATGTTCCAAAAAATTAAATAATTGAAAGTAACACATTGACAAGTAAACAATCCATCAAACCCATGGGTTATAATACAAAAAAACATGTTTTGATTATATATCACTTGTTAGACATAAATAAAATGTTAAAAATATATTTTGAATTATATAAATTTAGACTATTAAGAAAAAATAGAAATTAAAATCGTTAATAATTATGATATATTAAGTATATGTAATATAAATATAAATGTAATATAAATTTGGTATATAAGAGAATAATCTAAATATTAAAATTTTAATAAAAGCATATGATTAGAAAAAGAATTAAAGAAAACGTTGGGGAAAAAACCAAGGGACATAATAACCAAAATGCCTACAATGTAGGGAGCCTACAATATTCATATGTCAACAACGCGTTTTTCAAAGAGTCTGAAAATACATAAGTTTCATACTGTAGATGGATCATCACACGCAATGTCCATATAGAAATCTTTCAATATCATAATACATGTAGATTTTTTTTTCACCCTTTCCTCTTCTTTTCAACGTTTTTCTCCTCCTCCTTTTTTTTCTCCTTCGTCTCTGATGACTGTGAGTTCGTCTTCTTTCATCTACTTCTTTCTCTTATAAAAATTAAAGGGGGCAACCCTAGGCATATGTTATCATTGAAAAAGGAGAGTAGCTTGTTCAAATTGATGTTTGAGGATCAAGAGGTCTACGAATGGGGGAAAAAATTCAGAGTTCAAAGAAAACTCAGGCCGATGGGCTGATTTTTCCAAATCCGTTCTCAGATTAAAAGCGGTTTCAAGCTAAAAGGTCAGCTCATAGTGGCTCAAAATGGCCCAACACCTAAAGCAGTTTTTAGGTGTGACTCGAGCTGTCTTTATCTCTGGTCAGCGGTCGGACCGTTTGGTCCGATCTGGTCCCAAAACTATTGATTCAAACCCATATAATGCAACTAAACAAATGTTTTCCTCAACCAATCTATTTTAGTTTTTATAAATTTTGTCAGAGATCAATGAAGTCTTAAAAACGTATAAAAATAAGAAAAATTTCTAATGAAATATCTTTAGAATTTGAAAATTCTAATTAGTAATGCCTACTAAAATGTATGGTCATTTGCATAAGAGTAGTAAACAAGGTATAGTATTAGAAAACTAATGTAAGATTTTGATATTTTTAGGATTTTTTTCTGAAATTTTTCCTAAAAATATTGATCCAACCTGGATGAAACATCAGCATGTGTTATGAAATTATAACAAATTACATTATTGTTAAATAACAAATTGTTGGTTGAGTTGATAAGAAGCTTCACTCTCCGAAGGAGAAGAATACAAGTTCAAATCCCGATAAACACACTTATGGAGAGGCAAAAATCGTTTGTCTCCTAAACTTTAAAAGGAGAAACCTTCAATTAAACAAAAAAAAAAAATTACAGAAGTGTTAAACAATCTATACCTCAAAAAAAAAAAAAAAAATATATATATATATTGATATACACTGTTATAAAATAAAATTTAAAATATTCGGTAACCATGTTATAGATTATTTGGTAGGATATGGATAAATGAATTTTTTTTTTTTCCTGAACAGAACATTATGATTTTTTCGGAAATCATGTCCTATCAGCTGCCACGGACTCTTGGAGTAACATGCATATACAAAACCCAATAGAGATGGCTACAACACGAACCATCACCTGTTCCCCTCAATATTCCTTCGGGTCATTTGGTACAGTGAAATTAATTTTGATGGAAATGGATATGGATATGGGTATGGAGATGAAAATAGATTTTAAAAGTATGTTTGATATATTATGAAAACGATACTTAATTTTAACATGAAAAAACCAAAATGCCCTCCTAGATTAAAAAATTCCAAAATAGCACATCTCATCTTCACTTTCTTCGAAAACAACCCAGAATACTCAATCTACCCATAATTTACCATCTACGGATAATTTGGATGTATATCAATCCTAACACTAGAATCAAGCACCAACATGCCAAGGTAAAAAAAAAAAAAAAAAAAAATCACCAACATTCAGCAAACTTGAAAAAACTTGGATTTGATGAACCAAACAAAATCTTGAAGAAGCAGAAGCAAAGGTTGATGTCGCCATGTCGGAGCTTCGCATGCAGTATCCATCTCTCCCAAGGTCTCCAGTTCATGTTCTCCACCACTAAATTAAACTGGAAGATGCATACAAAAGCATAAAGGTGGGTGTTGGAGGTGAAATTGAGGGTGGGTTGATGGTGAAATCCTCGTAGAAGCAAATTTGCAGATGATGAAAGAGATTGAAGGTGCCGTTGGAAGCATAGATTTGAGGCAAAATGGAGATAATGACAAAGGTCACAGTCACATCATCCTCTTTGCTGCCATGCGTCATCTCCAACGTGGGGAAGAAGGAGACCAATAGTGGGGAAGAAGGTTGCTGGTGGTGGGTGTAGAGATGGCCATTGGTTGGTGGCAGTAAGAAAGGTTAGAGGAAGAAAGGCAGAAGAGGGAAATGAGGAGATGGAATTAGAAATCAAAGTTTTTTTTATGGAATTTATTTCCATGGGTTTTGGTAGATATGGAAATGAAATTTTGACCAATTCCATGATACCAAACATGCTCTTATAATGGAATTGGGCTCCATTTTCATTTCCACTTACCCAATTCCTTCATACCAACACGAGCCCTTATACTTTTGTGTTGATTACCACTAGTTGTCTTCATCCAAAATACTCTTATTTTTTTATACAATATTCTTCTGTCTTTATAGATTTTACTAATTAATTACTGAAAATGGCATATAAAAGTTAAAAGAAATTTTGATAGGCTATTAATTTTGTTTCTTAATATATTCTCTTCCATCCTTATTGATTCTAGTTTCTGGGTATATATCCTTAAGAAGTGTTTTAGTCCAAAATATATAAAATGTTATGTAAAAAATATTTAATGATTTTTTTGCCCATTAAAGTTCTAATTAGTGATCTATTTAATTTTTTTAGAAATTTAATAATGTAATAGCCTAATTATTCATTAAAATATGGGAACAGGACTTCACAATAACATAAGAGGTAATATGTCTTAGAATATTTTATTATCACTATACCTTACGTCCTAAATATAAGACCTCAGTTGAATTTTTTAGAGTTTAAAAATATTAATTAAATTACTTTAAAGTATTTATATTCATCATTTTCTCTCTAAACTATGTTGTCTAGTTGGTATAATTAAATAAATTATTTAGTTTCCTTAATTTTTTTTTAAAAAATCAATTGAATGTTATATTTAAGATGGGAAGAAGTACCTTTTTAACATTAAACCTAAACAGAAGTAATAAAATACTTATCTAGGATCCATGCCACTTGTCTGACGAATATCGTCCAAAGCAATAAAGATTAACAAGGAATTACAGGTGGAATAACTAATAGTAGTTCTTTGATAAAAAAAAAAAAATAGTAGTTCTACTTCCTTTCTATAAACCCCTTTGTAGTTTGTGGGTGACATTCGGTTTTCAGTAAAAACTGAAAAAATTAAAATACCGACTGTAATTTTTAAGAGTCAAGGTGTAACAATATTTATAAATTTTTCATAAAAGTGCACTCAACATCATAAATTTTTTTTAAGTATAAAAATGCTCATGAATTTCTCAAAATGGGATAAAAATGTCAAACTGTTAATTGAAACAAATATCCATTTTGTGGGACCCACATTATTATTTTTGAAGTACAAAAATATTCATGAACTTTTCTAAAAAAATGCACCTAACACCATAAATTTTTGAAAAGTTCATGGACACTTTTGCACCCTAAAAAAAGTTTATGATATGGGATGCACTTTTGAGAAAAGTTCATAGGTAATTTTCACCTCAAAAAATAATAATGTGGATCCCATAAATCAGACGTTTGTACCAATTAACGGTGTGGGCATTTTTGCCCCATTTTAAGAAGTTTATGAGTATTTTTACACCTAGAAAAATTTTATAGTATTGGATGTGTTTTTATAAAAAGTTTATAAGTATTTTTACACCTTAACTCATTTTTTAACACCAATACAAAACTGAACACCGAAAATAACCGAACCGAATTAATCAAATTATTTCATTTGGCTGTTCAAATAACCAAATTATTTGAAGCAACACAGCAGACTTAGTCTCCAGGGGAAGTTAAAAATTATACACGGAACTAACAAAAAGGAACCAAAAGTAATCAGAGAGTTGTTGGCAGAGATCAATGTCAAAAACCTATGGTACAATTGGTCCATGGAGATTTTCGACCTTCACTTCTCCAGATTTGAAGAATCTGAGATCCATGGAGATGACGAGTAGTTCTCATCAAATGAAGAATGAGACGAACGAGAAGAGAAGAGAAGGGAGGAAAGAGAGACTAAGACGAACCGGGTGATTGCTTTTGAAGGCCAGAAGGCTACCGTGACTGCAAGAGGGAGATCCTGAGGACGCCGACGAATATGGCAGTTGTGAAGGACTGAAGGCTGCCCATAGCGTGATTACGAGATTGCCATTTGAGAGAAAATAGGGATTCTGATTGTAATACGATACCGTGTTAAGTTATAAAATTACTCATAAATTTTTTTTAAAAATGTATTCAACACCATAAATTTTTTTTAAGTATAAAAATACTCATAAATTTTTTAAAATGGGGCAAAATTGCCAAATCGTTAAATGTAAAAAACGTCCGTTTTGTGTGACCCATATTATTATTTTTAAGGTGCAAAAATATCCATAAGTTTTTCTCAAAAGTGCACCAAACATCATAAACTTTTGAAAATTCATGGGCACTTTTGCATCCAAAAAAAAGTTTATGGTGTTAGGTGCACTTTTGAGAAAAGTTCATGGGTAATTTTGCATCTCAAAAAATAATAATGTGGGTCTCACAAAACTGACGTTTGTACCAATTAACGGTGTGGGTATTTTTGCCCTATTTTGAGAAGTTCATAGGTATTTTTGAACCTGAAAAAAGTTTATAGTGTTAGATGCACTTTTGAAAAAAATTCATGGGTATTTTTACACCTTAATCCTATAATATATTATTAAATATTAGTATCTATATATGTATATATATTTATTTATTATAATATTATCTATTAAATATAAATATATTATATATGTATTTCAGTTTTCATTTAAAACCCATTTTTTATTTCAAAAACCGAACCAAAAGCTAAATTTTTGGAAAAATAAATACTGAAATTTCACCGAAAACCGAAATTGAATTCAGCTCAATTCGATGTTTGGTTTCAGTTTGATTTTGGTCACCTCTACCCCTTTAAACTTGCTTTGTGTCATTATCTATTAAGAAAATGTTTTTTTACTATATGCTTATTTTGTCAGGGACATTCACTATTACAGGAAGGGCCTTTCATCATAGGTATTATAGATTATACATAATGATTCAAAGCCATCATATATGAAGGCGCTATATATACTCAATACAAATACATTACAGTTTCAAACCGTGATATATTCAGTATCTATATTATGTATTGAGTCATGGTAAAGTCATGATGTGCGTAATACTGATATAATAAATAACAAGCTTATATAAGCAACCATTATATATATAATAATATTGACATAATACATAACGGTCTTAAACAAACAATTGTTATATATTCAACCATAACCGTTATTTCACAAAAACCGTTATGTATTTATAGTTATGCTAATAGCTTTACTTAATCAATCGTTGGATACTCAATAATGCTAGTATAATGCATAACGGTATTACGTAAACAACCGTGTATACATCATATATATATATACACACATACACAAGTGTTATATTGTAATTGTTATTATATATTTGAAAGAAATGTTAACAAGTTTAATTAAAATGATGATATACATGACGGTTTTTCTATTGTTATGTTATTCTTTGCTTGAGAAGAGGAATGTTTAACAGAGTTCGGTTCAGATAGAGTAAATGATAAAACGGGCAAGAGACATAATTATGTTGTATGTACATCAAAGAGCAGTACTCAGGACACACCGATACATGAAACTACAGAAAAGGTTGACCCAAGGGGGAGGAAAATGGGAAAGAAAAGATGACACAGTTACACGCAACACGTCACAGAGGATTTACGTGGATTCCTCCGGTCCTTATAGCATTAGCTGCAAGCTGCCGTAGAACTTGACAATACACACACACGCTCACATATAAAGACTACATATATATGTGTCTATCAGTAGTCTTGGTGGTACCAACAGAGGATATAAGCGACGAGCTTGTCTAATTCGGCTTGGCCGGAGATTTTACCGTCATGATTAAAGTCGGCGATTTGGAGACAGCGGTAAGCTCTGTAAGGAGGCAAGCGTGAGCCCATTTCTGTCAAAGCTTTCTGGAGCTCAGACATGGTGAGACAACCGTCGCCGTTTCTGTCAGCTCTTGCTAAAATCTCCCTCACTTGCTTCTCCGTCATCAATGGTCGGGCTATAACTTTTGGGGGTATGGGTATATACACTGGCATTATTCTCACTCTCTGCCTTTGCTCTTTCTTCTCAATTTCTTGCATTTAATTTCCTTGCTTCTCCTTCTATTTATAGCCCGATATCGGGTCGTGGATCTTTGCCATAGGTAGATTCGACCCATTTCAACCTGAAGCCTATGGATCTTCTTCTTCTTGCTGAATTGACAATGCCAGGATTCTCGCTTATACTACTCCATAATACTAGCATCGTAGCTCGCCATTAGGCATCCCACCAGTCTTTGGGATTATCCTTATTATCATATTGTTATGTCTTGTTCATTAGGGATCCCACTCTTACTATTTTGCAAAATTTTTGCTTGAAACATCATAATATATCATCTGTATGAAAATCTATCTCGCAAGTCTCAATTCATAGCCAACTTTAATTACAAACTTGGGCGTTGCTTGATTAAATCAATTATGAAGATTCTTTTTTGTCTTCTCATATATAGGATTTGTGATAATAATAAGTTACTATACGAGCAATATACATCATTTTACGCGTACTCACTAAATAGAACTCAAGGAGTCAAATCTGGTGGAGCCGGGCATAATCATTTTCTGCGCGGAATCAGGTCAAAAGAAGTAGGGAAGCTATGCTTGATTTATCCATGAAATAATTTAAAACATCTGTTCAATATTTATATATATATTCTTTGTAATCATTACCTAATTAATAGTGGATCATGGTGGACGTGTTATACTAAAAGGGTGGAAGAACAGATCGAGGATCATAATTATAAATACCTGGTGTGTTAAAAATATATTATAAAAAGGAAAGATAAGCATCACAAAGCAGTGAAGGGAATATAGTAATCTCTCCACAATTATCGTGGCATATGACAAATCTGTCAAAATCAGATACATTACCAATACGTGCACAACCAATTAATGACACACTAGGCAGACTCAATCGGAAGAATCCTTCCACTCAATCGGATGCCAGTTAATAAAAGTAAGAACAACATATGTAATCGACATTCAAATCCTTATAATGCATTTTTAAATGGAAAACTGCATATTAAAGATTCGGTGCTATGGAAAGCTTTCATCTCATCAAAGAAACCATGCAATCAAATAGCATTAACGTGCTGATAAAGGACATTCAGTTTCTGTTCAAAGAATTTCCCTCTTTTAATATTATTACGATTACTACTAATTATTCAGATAAACCTGATTTGTTGCATTTTAGTTTTGTCTCTTTAGCATGGTTGTTGTAACACCTCAGATTTTATTCACCAAAACTATATTATAATTATTTGAATAATTCAATAAAGTGGTGAATATTCATGAATTTGGATCTTGTGAATTTTGAAATATTCATATTCATAAGGAAATGGGGAAATTAATTCAAAAATTGAATTAAATTACAAAGGGGATAGCAAAATCATAATTTTTCCAATTTAGCCCAAGATTAATTATTTTCCAATTAATTGGAGTTAATCTCAATTAATCAAGGAAAATAAAGGAAAATGCATAATGGATTATTCTTGGTAGAATAAATAAAGAATTGAGAAATTAAGGTGGGATTATACATAAAATCAATTGTGTGAATTATGGAATTGTGCAAAACAATTTTCTGTCCTCTTCCTCTCTATTTTCGTCCAAACACACAAGAATGAGGAGAAAATTTGATTTCATGAGCACATGCCTAATTTCTACATGAAGAGAGTCATGATGCCAAAGGATGAGTGTACACAACTTGGAAGTATGGTGAATGCATGAAGGGATAGTTTGAGTAAAGGAAGGGAGATACTTGATTGCATGATGGTAAGCTTGAGTGAAGGAGTGGAATACTTGAGTGCTTGGAAGAGGACACACATGATTATATGGGAAGAAGCTAGCTTGTCTTGTAAGAGAGGATGAGGGGGACAGATTTTTAGGAGCAAGCAAAGGAAGCAATTGATTCAAATTAATGGCCAAGTCAATGAAGAAATTATGAGGAAGAGAGAATGGTGACAAGTGTCATAACTTGGGCCCTTGATTAAATCAAGGTTAGGAAGGAAGAAGACTAAAATAATATAACACAAACTCCTTCCTCTTTCATGCACACTTCACGCACAAGACATAGAGAAAAGGAAGAGAGAGTGAGTTTGTGAAGCTTTTGAGACTTAGAGAGCAAGAGGAAGAAAATCAAGATAAGAGCTTGTGTTCCAAAGTGATTTAAGCTTCTTATTTTGTGTGGTCATCCTCTAATCTCTTATTCTTCATGGAAATCATGGTTTAGCAAGCTAATATTCAAGGTTGAGGAGGGAGAGAGAGGACATCCTAGAGAGATAAACATCAAAGATCAAGAGGTAATCTCCAAAATCTCAACTTCTTAGTGTATTGAAGTTGTTGTTGGTGATTATTGTTTGGTTTTGTAATTTTTGGGTTGAGTTGTAAAATTAGAAAAGCCATAACCCTAAGGGGTTATACTGCCCAAAATCCTTTAAATCATGATTATTAAGTGTTTAAATGAGTTAACTAAGGATTAGAAGTGGAAAAGTACAAATTTTGGAAGCAAAAACACAAAGCTCAATTTCTATTTTCCCTTCAATATTTCGGCTAGACCAGAACTGGTACTATGATTTGGATTTTCATGAAATAAATGGTTCCATTGGACTCAGTGGGTAAAAATAGGTGGGGTTACAGTCGAACACTTTTTCGGTAGATGTAACACCCCAAATTTTATATTCACCAAATATATTGTAATTATTTGGGAAATTCAATAAAATGGTGAATATTCATGAATTTGGAATTTATGAATTTATAAATGTTCAATTTCATGGGAAATTGGGCAAAAATAATTATGGAATTAATTTGGGTAATTTAAAAAGCCCAATATTAAGGTCCAAAAATGAAGGAATATTAGAGAAAATATTTGGTCCAAAAATAGATGAAAATTGGTGAAAGAAAAATAAGAGAAGAAATTGGATTAGAAAGGTAATGGCAAAATCGTAATTTTGCCAAAATATCACAAAATTAATTATTTTTCAATTAATTGAAGTTAATTTCAATTAATTAAGGAAAATAAAGTTTAAAAATATATTTAGAATATTTTGGTCAATTTAATATGAATTTATGGAAAATTTGAGCAAAAAGTGCAATTTTGACCAAAATTGAGACTTTACGTGTATACGTAACCGAAACAAGTTGTGAAGCCAATTGAGACCATAGGGAGGGACCCCTAGGTGTCTCCTACATGTGGCATAAATAAGGAAATATTGATTGGGCCTAATGAGCATGGTTCTATGTACATAAGGATTTATGTACACAAGTTCATTTTTGCAATTTTGGAAACTAAAACAAATAAATAAAATATTGCAAAATATATGATAAATAGATATTTCATCATCCTCCTCAGCCCCATTTCGTGCTCAACAGACCTGAACCATAGAGAGAGAAGGTTGAGAGAGTTTAGAGAGAGAAAGAGAAGAAAAATCACAAGGTAAGCCGATTTCTCCGGCGATTTCGCTCCTAACGCATATAGCTCCGATTCTAAACTACTCCTCTTTGTTCTTTAAGGTTTGGAAAGCTCAAATTGGGTGTTTTAAAAGTTAGGGTTTGCTGCCATTTTTGGGAAAAGCTTGTTGGAGCTTGAGGTAACTTCCAAACCTTCGTATATCAACTATTCTGGCTGTTGTGGGCAATTTAATCGGTGAAATTTCGCCGGATTGCCATTGGTTTTAAATTTTGGAAAAGTGTATATCTAAGGGTTATTCTGCCCAATTTTAGTTTAAATGGTTGTTATAACTCAATTAGATGGTTAATAAAGTGGTTAGGAGTAGAAAGGAACGTGTTTACGGAGCCGAAATCGTAAAACCCCGATTTTTCCCGGAAAACATAATTATTTCGGCCAGGGATGTTTGAGGGCCTTAGAGTTGGATTTTCAATGATTTGATGATTCCATTGGATTCAGTGGGCGAAAATAGGTGGGGTTACAGTTGGGCACTTTTTCAGAAAAGGCTAAGAAAGCATAATTACGGAAACGCCCCTAAAACCCTAAAAGTAGGGCTGCCAAGGGCAATTTCATAATTTGACATTGAATTTGGTAATTTTGAATCCGGAAATGGATTCCTTGGATGAAAATACGTCAGGATAGCCATAGTCAAAAATTTGGAAAAACGTGCCATCGGGCCGGGTACGGCGGGGCCGAGGTCCCGGGGGCATTTTGGTAAATTTTCACCATAGGCTAATATAACCACAAGAAACACTATGGAAGTGTCTAAAATGATACTTGGATAGGTTATGACCTATTTCTTGTACATTTGATGTTTTAGGACCGAGTTGGACGCCTATAGTTGACACGTTTTACGAGGCGGACCCTTTGAGACAGGACAGAGGTTAAGGTAGGGAGTACTATCTCTCATATACTATGTGACTATTTGTATGATGCATGTTACTGTATTTTGTGATCTGAACACGTGCTGGAGGCACATTACCTAGCTGTGGTCTAGGACCTAGCTGAGGTACACTGGTTTTACCTAGCTGTAGTCAAGGACTCGGCTGAGGTACATGCAGGGGTTTCAACGGGTTAGTTGGCCCTGAATTTTTGTGTACACACACGGATTATATGAATTTTCATTTTACTTGATACGGTGCATTGCATATTTAATTTTCGCATTTTATATGTTGATCGTATGTTTCTACTGAGATTCCTTGGAATCTCACCCCTTTTTCTAATCAAAATGTCTCAGCGGGTGCCAGTGGCTCGAAAGCCAAGGATGCAGAGAAGGGAAACTGACCGGCACGTTTCCCAAGATAAATACAGTGGTTGTATATAGTCTTTATGTGAAATAGTTTTGGGACATTTTGTATATATTTGTCAATATTATCGACTTCTGCTCTGTTAATGACTGTCTGTAAACAAATACTTATTATCAGTATAACTGTACTTTTCTGTTTGCCTATGGAACTTGTTCATTATTGCCCTGCGCATATCAAAATGGAAACGGGTGTTGACATTTTTGGTATCAGAGCTAATAAGCGGTTCTGGCATTATCAGAATGGTATACTGATATAGTTTTGTTTGCATGACGACAGGATCATGAGCAGTTCGAGGGAGCCTATGACCAGTTCGAGTGTACCATTTGAGGGGTCAGAGGTGTCCGTCAACCAGAGCCCTCCAGAGACTCGGATACCAGACGGGCGGCTTTTCATCGAGTACTTTGGACCTGGAGGCGTTCGTATGAGGCGGACGGCACGAAAGAGTGTGCCACAGCTACCTGTATTTGGACCTGAACCCAGGCCGGCTTCTCCAGGGCAGTCTCGGGTAGGAGAGACCGATGAGTATCCCAAAGAAGACTCTGAGGAGGATCCAGAGGAGGATCCAGAGTGGGATCCTGATGATGATCTAGAGGTGATGCTCGGGGATGAGTCGAGCGATCGTGAGTCTCGGGCAGAGCCAGTGCAGGTGTTGTATAACCTGCAGCCGAACCTCGAGTTGTGGCACTATCTGCAGGGCCGATATATTCGAGCGGTACGGGACTATGACACTCCCCGCGATCAGTATCTTATGTTCTTGGTAGGTGTGGTAACGATGTATAGGCTTCAGGAGGATATGGGAGTCAGGTTCACGAATGAGGTCTGGGCATATACTACTATGGGCTTCTTTCCAGATACAGCGTACTGGAACAGACAGAAGAATGACATTGTAGAGAGAGGTCTGAGTAGGAACTTTTGGGAGTTCCTGAATCACGTGAACACCCTTGTATCGAAATATATGTATCTAGGTTGATGTGGGACCCACGTGGTATATTTTGGGTGATCGGGGCTGACCGGCACATATTATGAGACAAGGGCAGACAGGTGGAACCGACAGACAGAAATGATTTAGCTAGTGTCGGTATTTTGAGGAGGGTACAGATAGGAAAATGTAATGTAATAAGGAACAATATGTCATGTACAGTAGTTTATAGGTTATCTGATGTTTTGTTTCTATGTAGCTACTGTAAATAGTTGTGTATGCTATGTATGACATATCTGTGTACCCTGACCGTTTATGAAATGATAAAGATGCCCTTACTTTTGTATCAAAATTTACTCTTCTCAAATTTCATGTAGAGAGAATTATGGAGATGGTACAACCAGGAGAAGGCGGTAGAGGCCGAGGTAGAGGTCGAGGCCGAGGTCGTGGTAGACATGGTACCAATGAGGGAGAACCAAGGCCTGACCCTATCCAGCAGCGAATCCTAGATGTATTGGAACAACAACAACAAACTATGAATGAGATAAGAGTTGACCTACAGGGAGTACAGCAGAGACAGGACCACCTAGAAAACCGCATGGATGAATTTATGTGGGGAAATTATGAAGAAATACCGGAGGAACCCCAACCAGAGGATTTACCACCAGAGCCTGAGGTGGATATCCAAGCTTGGCTGAGTAGATTCAGTAAGCAACAACCACCTATGTTCAAGGGGAAGTTTGATCCTCAACAAGCAGAAACCTGGTTAGCTCGTTTGGAAAAGATTTTTGATATGTTGCAATGTCCAGATGAGATGAAAGCCCGGTTAGCCATATACAAGCTGGAAGGTGATGCCGATAGCTGGTGGAAAGGCATGGACCTCATCCTGAAAGGGAAGAATGTTCCTATCACATGGGAACTATTTCAAGAGGAATTTAACAAGAAGTATTTTCCTCCGACTGTCAAAAGAGAGAAGGAGAAAGAGTTCCTCAGTATCAAGCAGTACGACCGGGAGAGTTTTGATGACTATCTGGCCCGGTATATCCGACTGTCACGCTACTCGTCATATGCCAAGCTGAACGACAATGATGAGTGGAATTCAGATATGATGATAGAGGGGCTGAGACCTGAGTTCAAGGACAGACTGATCTCCCAACACTTCACTGATTTTAGTAAAGCGGCAGAAGAGTGCCGATACATTGAAAAGCGTATGTCGAGCCTGGCAACTCCGACTGGTAATAAAGGTGCTTCTGGGAGTGGAAGTGCATCACAGAAAAGAAAAGAACAGGGTGGACCTTCTAGGGGTGATAATAAGAGGCCGAATCAAGCTGGAGGCCGTGGGGGCCAGGGTTTCCCAAGAGGCGGAACATGTTGGTATTGCCGCAAGCCATTTCATCCTGGCAAGACATGTAGTGGAGCCCCATTTAGAATGGATCCTAACAAACCACTCACTTGCTATAACTGCGGTAAGCCAGGGCACTTTTCGAAAGATTGTCCACAGAAGCAGCAACCGGAGGGAACTAGACCCAGGGTTCCAGGAAGGGTCTATACACTGACACAGGAAGAAGCTCGAAAATCTCCGGAGCTGATTCAAGGTATGATTTCTCTCAATGGCAGTCTAGTGCATGTTATGTATGATTCTGGTGCTAGTCATTCATTTATTGCATATGACTGTGTGAGACGATTGAATTTACATATGCATAAATCCCCATATGATTTGGTTGTATCTACACCTATGGGCACACGAATTGTGACGGCTGATGTTTGTTTGAATTGCGGGATAAACGCTGAGGGGCATGAGTCAACTGTAAATCTGATTTGTTTGCCACTGCAAGGGTTAGAAGTAATTTTGGGAATTGACTGGCTAACAGCAAATGGTGTGTTGTTGGATTGTAAACAGAAGAGAGTCTTATATGTGAATCCACAACCACAAGCTGACACTGAAATTACTCTTAACCTTTTATCTGCGGCTAAGGTTGAGAAGTATTTGCAGAAGGGATGTCAGGGGTACATGGTATTTTGCTCTATGCAATCAGAGGCTGGTGTAGCCTTGGAAAGTATCCCTGTGGCAAACGAGTTCCCTGATGTTTTTCCGGAGGATGTCGGTGGACTACCTCCAGATAGGGAAGTGGAGTTCTCGATTGATTTGAAGCCTGGAGCAGGTCCAATTTCTAAAACCCCATACCGTATGGCTCCAAGCGAAATGGCAGAGCTGAAGAAGCAGATTGAGGAACTACTTGAGAAAGGGTTCATACGACCCAGCGTATCACCCTGGGGTGCTCCAGTGCTTTTCGTCAAGAAGAAAGACGGAAGCCTGCGTCTCTGTATCGATTATCGAGAGCTGAACAAAGTGACCGTCAAGAACAAGTATCCACTCCCTAGAATTGATGATTTGCTCGATCAATTGTCTGGTTCCTGTGTATTCTCGAAGATCGATTTGCGATCGGGATACCATCAGTTGAGAGTCAAAGCAGAAGATGTATCGAAGACTGCTTTCAGGACCAGATATGGGCATTATGAGTTTCTTGTGATGCCATTTGGGCTGACCAATGCACCTGCCGTGTTCATGGACTACATGAATCGAATCTTCCGTCCGTATCTGGACCAGTTCGTTGTAGTCTTTATTGATGATATACTAGTGTATTCACGGAGTCAAGCTGAACACAAGCAGCATCTGAAAACGGTGTTGAACATATTGCGAGATAGGCAACTCTATGCCAAGCTGAGCAAGTGTGAATTTTGGCTTTCAGAGGTAAAGTTTCTGGGCCACGTTGTCTCACAGCAAGGGGTCTCTGTTGATCCTAGCAAGGTGGAAGCAGTACTGAGCTGGAAAAGACCAGAGACTGTATTTGAAGTGCGCAGTTTTCTGGGTCTAGCTGGCTACTATCGAAGATTTATTCCGAATTTCTCCAGAATTGCTTTACCATTGACTAAATTGACGCGGAAGGCTCAACATTTTGTGTGGGATGAGAATTGTGAGAAGAGCTTCCTTGAGTTGAAGCAGAGGTTAACTACAGCACCAGTACTGACGATCCCAGATCCACAGTTTACGTATGTTGTTTATACAGATGCCAGTGGGCAGGGATTGGGATGCGTGTTGATGCAGCATGGCCGAGTGGTGGCATATGCATCCAGACAGCTGAAACCTCATGAATTGAACTATCCCACCCACGATCTTGAGCTAGCGGCAATTGTGTTTGCTTTGAAAATCTGGAGACACTATCTCTATGGTGAGACTGTAGAGTTGTTCTGCGACCACAAGAGCTTGAAGTATTTGTATGATCAGAAAGAGCTCAACATGAGACAGCGCAGATGGATGGAGTTGTTGAAAGACTACAATTTAGAAATCAAATATCATCCCGGTAAGGCTAATGTTGTCGCTGATGCATTAAGCCGAAAATCAGTGCAGGTGGCAGCCATAATGATTTATGAGCAAAAACTGATCGAGGATTTCAGAGACCTAAATCTGTCTAGTCAAATTCTATTAGGCAGTGGGGTCAGTCAAATATACAATGATCTGAGGGCGGCAATTGAAGAAGCCCAACAACATGATGATGAAGCGTTGTATATCAGGGGTATGATTGATAGGGGTGAGACTCAGGATTACGACTTGTCTCCCAGCGGGCTAGTCAGGTACAAGAAGCGGATTTATATTCCACCGCAACAAGAATTGAAACGACAAATCCTGGAGGAGGCACATAAGAGTAAGTATACTCTACATCCAGGAGCCACAAAGATGTACCATGACTTGAAGGCTCAATACTATTGGCCGGGAATGAAAAGAGAGGTAACTGAGTTCGTTGCTCGTTGCTTGACATGTCAGAAAGTAAAAATCGAACATCAACGACCCTCGGGGCTTTTGACGAATCCTGAGATACCTGAGTGGAAGTGGGAAAGCGTTACCATGGATTTCGTGACAGGATTGCCAAAGGTTAGAAACCATGATGCTATATGGGTGATAGTTGATAGATTCACGAAGACAGCTCACTTCCTACCGATTAGCATTCACTATTCTCCTGATAGACTAGCAGAAATTTACATTCAAGAGATTGTGAGATTGCATGGTATTCCGAAGAACATCATCTCTGATCGAGATCCACGATTCACTTCCAAGTTTTGGAAGGCGGTTCATGAAGCTTTGGGTACCAAGCTCCGGTTCAGTACAGCATATCATCCTCAAACTGATGGGCAGACAGAGCGAACGATTCAAACCCTTGAGGATATGTTAAGGGCGTGTGTACTTGATTATAAAGGTAGCTGGGACAAATTCCTTCCATTAGCAGAGTTCGCCTACAACAATAGTTATCATTCGAGTATTCAAATGGCTCCATACGAGGCACTCTACGGGAGGAAGTGTCAATCGCCAATATGCTGGACTGAGTTGTCTGAGAGGGAATTACTAGGGCCAGATCTTGTTGATCAGACAACGGAGCAGATAAAATTGATCAAGCAGAGATTACTAGCTGCTCAGAGCCGACAGAAAAGTTATGCAGATAAGAGGCGAAAACCTCTAGAATTTGAAGTCGGTGACCACGTATTCATGAAAGTATCACCTGTTACGGGTATTGGCAGGGCGTTGAAAGCAAAGAAGCTACAATCAAGATACATTGGTCCGTTTGAGATCTTAGAGAAGATTGGGCCTGTAGCATATCGTATCGCTTTACCACCGAATCTGAGCAGACTACATGATGTTTTTCATGTTTCCCAGCTGAAAAAGTACCAACCTGATCCAGAACATGTAATAGAGTATGAAGATGTAGAAATGCGCGACGATTTGACTTACGAAGTCACACCTGACCGAATCATCGATCGGCAAGAAAAGCATCTCAGAAACAAGAGCATTCCATTCGTCAAGATTGTCTGGAAAGGGTTATCGCCCAGAGAGGCTACATGGGAAACAAAAGAAACTGTAAAGAAACGTTACCCGGAATTTATGGCTGATCAGGTGTAGCAAATTTCGGGGACGAAATTTATTTAAGTGGGGGAGAACTGTAACACCCCAAATTTTATATTCACCAAATATATTGTAATTATTTGGGAAATTCAATAAAATGGTGAATATTCATGAATTTGGAATTTATGAATTTATAAATGTTCAATTTCATGGGAAATTGGGCAAAAATAATTATGGAATTAATTTGGGTAATTTAAAAAGCCCAATATTAAGGTCCAAAAATGAAGGAATATTAGAGAAAATATTTGGTCCAAAAATAGATGAAAATTGGTGAAAGAAAAATAAGAGAAGAAATTGGATTAGAAAGGTAATGGCAAAATCGTAATTTTGCCAAAATATCACAAAATTAATTATTTTTCAATTAATTGAAGTTAATTTCAATTAATTAAGGAAAATAAAGTTTAAAAATATATTTAGAATATTTTGGTCAATTTAATATGAATTTATGGAAAATTTGAGCAAAAAGTGCAATTTTGACCAAAATTGAGACTTTACGTGTATACGTAACCGAAACAAGTTGTGAAGCCAATTGAGACCATAGGGAGGGACCCCTAGGTGTCTCCTACATGTGGCATAAATAAGGAAATATTGATTGGGCCTAATGAGCATGGTTCTATGTACATAAGGATTTATGTACGCAAGTTCATTTTTGCAATTTTGGAAACTAAAACAAATAAATAAAATATTGCAAAATATATGATAAATAGATATTTCATCATCCTCCTCAGCCCCATTTCGTGCTCAACAGACCTGAACCATAGAGAGAGAAGGTTGAGAGAGTTTAGAGAGAGAAAGAGAAGAAAAATCACAAGGTAAGCCGATTTCTCCGGCGATTTCGCTCCTAACGCATATAGCTCCGATTCTAAACTACTCCTCTTTGTTCTTTAAGGTTTGGAAAGCTCAAATTGGGTGTTTTAAAAGTTAGGGTTTGCTGCCATTTTTGGGAAAAGCTTGTTGGAGCTTGAGGTAACTTCCAAACCTTCGTATATCAACTATTCTGGCTGTTGTGGGCAATTTAATCGGTGAAATTTCGCCGGATTGCCATTGGTTTTAAATTTTGGAAAAGTGTATATCTAAGGGTTATTCTGCCCAATTTTAGTTTAAATGGTTGTTATAACTCAATTAGATGGTTAATAAAGTGGTTAGGAGTAGAAAGGAACGTGTTTACGGAGCCGAAATCGTAAAACCCCGATTTTTCCCGGAAAACATAATTATTTCGGCCAGGGATGTTTGAGGGCCTTAGAGTTGGATTTTCAATGATTTGATGATTCCATTGGATTCAGTGGGCGAAAATAGGTGGGGTTACAGTTAGGCACTTTTTCAGAAAAGGCTAAGAAAGCATAATTACGGAAACGCCCCTAAAACCCTAAAAGTAGGGCTGCCAAGGGCAATTTCATAATTTGACATTGAATTTGGTAATTTTGAATCCGGAAATGGATTCCTTGGATGAAAATACGTCAGGATAGCCATAGTCAAAAATTTGGAAAAACGTGCCATCGGGCCGGGTACGGCGGGGCCGAGGTTCCGGGGGCATTTTGGTAAATTTTCACCATAGGCTAATATAACCACAAGAAACACTATGGAAGTGTCTAAAATGATACTTGGATAGGTTATGACCTATTTCTTGTACATTTGATGTTTTAGGACCGAGTTGGACGCCTATAGTTGACACGTTTTACGAGGCGGGCCCTTTGAGACAGGACAGAGGTTAAGGTAGGGAGTACTATCTCTCATATACTATGTGACTATTTGTATGATGCATGTTACTGTATTTTGTGATCTGAACACGTGCTGGAGGCACATTACCTAGCTGTGGTCTAGGACCTAGCTGAGGTACACTGGTTTTACCTAGCTGTAGTCAAGGACTCGGCTGAGGTACATGCAGGGGTTTCAACGGGTTAGTTGGCCCTGAATTTTTGTGTACACACACGGATTATATGAATTTTCATTTTACTTGATACGGTGCATTGCATATTTAATTTTCGCATTTTATATGTTGATCGTATGTTTCTACTGAGATTCCTTGGAATCTCACCCCTTTTTCTAATCAAAATGTCTCAGCGGGTGCCAGTGGCTCGAAAGCCAAGGATGCAGAGAAGGGAAACTGACCGGCACGTTTCCCAAGATAAATACAGTGGTTGTATATAGTCTTTATGTGAAATAGTTTTGGGACATTTTGTATATATTTGTCAATATTATCGACTTCTGCTCTGTTAATGACTGTCTGTAAACAAATACTTATTATCAGTATAACTGTACTTTTCTGTTTGCCTATGGAACTTGTTCATTATTGCCCTGCGCATATCAAAATGGAAACGGGTGTTGACAGTAGAGGCCGAAAAAGCATAATTACGAAAACACCATTGAAATCCCTAAATAGGGGCTGTCAAGGATATTTTCGTAATTTGACAGTGAATTTGGTAATTTCGAGCCCGGAAATGGATTCCTTGACTGAAAATAAGTCAAAATAGCTTTTGGTCAAAATTTTAGGAAAACGTGCTATCGAGCCGGGGTCGGGCCGGGGTCCCAGGTGCATTTTAGTAAATTTTCACCATAGAATAATATTACCACAAGAAACACTATGGAAGAGTCTAAAATAATACTTGGATAGGTTATGACCTATTTCTTGTATATTTATTATTTTAAGACCGAGTCGAGAGTCGGAACGACACGTTTTACGAGACACCTTTAAACAGAGTATTATAAAGCGTTGAGGTAAAGACATTATCCTTCATACACTATGCCATAAGTTATGTGATTGTGTGGATGCCATTGTTTTATAAATGCACTTTATTAATCAACATGATTTGCATAGAGAAAGGCAGTTAGTGCCAGAGGTGCACTTACACTGGGAGTTGGCAGAAGTCTAATTGGTATAGATTGTGAGGCTGGGCCCTACTCATGTATACATGATGATGATGTGATTATATTGTTCATTAATTTGTGCATACCTTGGTGCATGACATATTTACTTTTCACATTTTCTATGAACGATATTATGTTTTTACGGGATTCTTCGGAATCTCACCCTATTTTTAAACCAATACCTCAGCGGGTACCGGTGGGGCAAAGGGAAAATACGTAGACACCAGAAAGTGAACGGCATGTGTCTCAAGGCGAGGATAAGACCGTGGTCATAATTAGTCCATTTTGTGATATTTTGGTGAAATTTGTAAATATTAAAACTTCCGTTGTATTTTCTGTTTCTGTCAACGAACGATATCGGAATTCTAAATGAATATTTTTATCAGTATTATTGTACTTTCTGTATGCTCATTGAATTCTGTCTTTATTACTCTTTAAATATTGAAATGGAAACAGGTGTTGACAGTTGTAAACTTTATGGCTATTAATATTATTTTGTATTATTACCAAAAAAACTATAAAAAAAAAATTCTCAATCAATCTATTTTAATTTGTATAAACTTTGTTGAGATCAAAGATGAAGTCTTAAAAACAAATAAAAATATGGGAAAATTATAAATAAATTTCTTTATAATTTGAAATTCTCATATTAGTTATTCTTACTGAAACATATTTTCATTTGCTCATCAAGAACGGTAAATAGTTTATAAGGTATGGTATCCAAATTAAAACTGACTCAAGAATTTGATATTTTCAGGAATTTTTTTCTGAATTTTTTCCTAAAAATATTGATCCAACTTGGATGAAATACTCTATATGGTCTTTAATATAAGAGTCAGTTAATTTTTTTTTAGAATGATTAAAGAAACTAAATAAATTACATAATTACATCATATATTGTATATCATTAGATTATATATCAGTTTATAAATTAAGTAATTTAGTTGTGAGAAAAAGAATAAATATAAATATTTTAATGTAACTTATCTCTAACTTCATTAATCTTTTTAAAAAAAGTCAACTAACTTTTATATTAAGAACTGGAGGTAATATCAACATATATTATGAAATTATAACAAATGACAGCATTGTTCAGCCTAAAAAATCTATCTTGATATAAATGTTATAAAATAAAATTAAAAAGTAACCTATTGTTATAGAATATATGGTAAGATATGCATAAATGAACTTTTTGTCCGAACAGAACATTATGATTTCTTCCGAAGGCCCATCCAATAATATATTAGCTGCCACGGACTCTTGGAGTAATTAACAATTTAACATGCATATACAAAATACAGTAGAGACGGCAACAACACGTCCCATTCACTATCTCTATTTCCCTCAATATTCCTTATACCTTTGTGTTGATTAATTACCACTATATATAGTTGTCTTCATTCGAAATACTCTTTATTTTTTTATTATATTCTTCTGTCTTTATAGTTTTACTAATTAATTACTTTAAAAGGGCATATAAAAGTTAAATGAAATTTTGACATCCTATTAATCTTGTTTCTTAATATATTCTCTTCCATCCTTATTAATTCTAGGTATCTTTTAGAAGTTTTTCAGTCCAAAATATATAAATGTTATGTACAAATATCTAACATTTTTTTTAATTTTTTGCCCATTAAAGTTATAATTAGCGATCTTGTGAATTGCAATTGAAATATTAATTTTTTTTTATAAATTTAATAATATAATAACCTATATATAATGATATCGGAACAGTAATTCATAATAACATAGGTGGTAGTATATGTCTTAGAATATTTTGTTATTACCTTTCAAACGTTGAATCAGAAACGGAGGGCATCGTCCGGAGCAATAAAGATTAACAAGGAATAAAGGTGGAATAATTAATAGCGGTTCTTCTTCTTTTCTATGAAACTCTTTGAACTTACTTTGTGATTATCTATTAAGAAAATGCTTCTTTTTCACTGCATGCTTATTTTCTTAGGGACGTTATTCGAGTTAGTGCTCGTTTGGGATAGTTTATTTTTGGGTAATAAGTGTTTATAAATCGTGATTCATGGTATACGAGATAAGTATGTGAAAAAAGTTTTATCTCGACTTACGTAATAAGTACTTATTTCCCAGAAATAAGCTATTTCAAACACTCACTTTAACTAACTAATCGAAAAGATAAATATCTCGTCAAAAGACAGACACCTTATTTTGGAACTTCGTTAAAGATATAGACTCTCTCTCTCTCTCTTGAAGCCAAAAAATAAAAATAAAAAAGTCTCTCTCTCTCTCTCTAAAAGAATTTTAATATATTTTAAACTTATTTTTTACATTACATTTATCTCTTCTAAAAGAATTCGACATTATGAATTAAATATAGGATTGGTCGTCATTTTCATTAAATTCAATCAGTAGAATGGGTGCTGCAACAGCGTCTGCAAGAAGCCTCAACTTTTTTTTTTTTTTTTTTGGTTGGTTCTTTGATCAATAATGTAGATGTTCTGGTCCTAGCTTCCACAAATAAATTAAAGGCATAAAAGAGTTTGTAATTTATTCCAGTTTTATCGGATGTCCCGAAGGGAGTTTGTAACTTGTTATTTTATTTATTCCATCATGAAGGATCCAAGGTTATAACAGATCATATATGCATGTCACATGATATATTTTCATCCAATTTTGTAACTTCATGGATACATAGAAAAAGTTCATAAGTTGGTTCATCATAATTTGTATCGAATCATATTGTGAGGTTAAAAAACACTTAAACAAAAATAAATAGTAAAGTGTAAAGAATAGTAAAGTAATAATATAATATTTTCAGTTCTATTACCCACCATATTGATGATTGATGATTCTTATTACATTTGGGCCAACAATTAGCAGTGACCGACAGGATCCACCCACCCTGTATCCCAATCGACCCCATGTCTTTGTGCTCAGTCAACCCAAAATGGGACTGGATTAAGATCGTCGAATGGTCAAAATCTTGTTTATTTTAAACACATAACAAATATATCTTATAGCCATTTATTCGGCTTCATTTTCCGGGAACACATAAGTACCGTCTAAGTCTGTTGCCCAAAAAAAAAAAAGTACCCTCTAAGTCCTGCTTCTTCCCAAACTACGTTTTGCCCCTCCCATGTTACCTTTTTTTTTTTATATATAATTAATATTTTGATGCTCTCTCTCTCTGTGGGTGGAGAAACGTCTTAAAATTTTTAGTGCAAAGCGTTTGTGAAACTCGAATTTTCGACTTACCTTAGCTTGAAACTTGAAAGGGCGCATGGATTTAGGACTGAGATCACCTCCGTGAAGATGAGCTACTATTTCGTTGGTCCATATAGCTAGTGAAAACACTACAATACACACGAACTATTTAATACAGACTCACACACGGACTTACGAGTTACAACAAAACACACAGGATTTATGTTTATTTCCTTGTATCTAGGTAGGGGTTATATGGGGCCTGGACCATTTATAGGATGCACCATTAGAGACAACATCACATAAATAAATGAACGGATCATCAGCGTTCACCATGGTACCAGGTCATGATATAACGAACAAGGTCGTCTAGTTCGGAGGGGCTGATATGTCCATCGTTGTTGGCGTCGGCGTTACGCAGACAACACCAGGCCCTGAACTGAGGCCACCGCGACCCCATTTTACTCACTGCTTTCTTCAGCTCCGACCAGCTCAGATTCTTGTCCTTGTTCTCGTCCGCTATTCCCAGTATCTCCCTCACTCTCTTTTCATCCATCATGCTTTTCTCTCTGTTTGGTATGAACACTGGCATTTTTGCCTTAATTTTTCACTCTATACCTATGCTCCTGCTATATGTATATATATATTCTTGCCTTTGCCTTGCTTCTATATACGGCACACTTAGCTGGTACTTCTTTTATAGCCACAGTAATCCCGGGTCGTGGATCTTGACCCATTTCATTTTGAACGTGTCCATTAACTATTCTGCATGCCAGGATAGATTCTCGCCTATCCTGTAATATTAGAATCTTATGTAGCTCGCTGGATACCCTACTTATCTCCCCACAGTCTTTGGGATTATTACCCATTTCTTTTATCACTCTGAAGTGGCTCTCAATTTACATGAGCTCTATAACACAACCTAGTTACATTAAAGCATATGCATATGCAGTCTTTCTTTTCGAGAGTCTGGACTCTGGAGGAAGAAGAACAATAAATAATTGAATCATTTTCATTAATTACTTTCGGTTTATGAGTAATAATGTTACATCAATATAACACACTAGACTTTGTTTATATATTTATATGCATATGTATATATGTCTGGCAGTATATATATATATGCATATATGACACTAGATAGAATTAAAACAACCAAAGAAGGTGGGGCCGTGCATTCGGAATTTGGTAAATATCAGGAAAAAAAAAGCTTTAATTTGTATGATTAATGAAAGGACCAATTCACTTACGCTTTAGATATCGTAGTGTGTGTTTGGATTAACTTTTGAAAATAACTTTTATGATTTACGAGGTAAATATGTGAGAGAAATTTTATCTCAGGTTACGCAAACCTAAATTTAAAACTTAAGTTTGGCAACCTGCCAAACACTCACGTAATCGATACAGAAAGCTTTGTATGGATGAACGTATTACCCTATAAAGGTGAAGGCCAAAAGATCATAAATAAATACATCTTGCTTGGAAAAAATATTTTGTAATAAAAGTAAATATAATATTGGCAGATTTATAATCATGATCCACTATATCAAATATAAAATGATTTGTAGGTTTCTGTACGTAGAGCACGAACCATTTGGAATAGAAATACATGATGAGTCCTATCAAAGACTTGAGCTTACAATCCAGTCCATTCATTTAAAGCCTAATATACAAGTAAATCTGTCAGGCGTGTCTGTAAAAATATTATTCATCAGAACAAATAAAAATTATGGAATATATGGTCAGATATGGATAAATGAACATATTGCCCGGACAGGACATTTTATGATTACTTTGGAAAAACCGATCACTACACTCTCATTATTGATTCTCACCCCTTCAAGGCTTCAACCATGGACGTACTCTTGGAGGAGCATCTACAGAGATGGCGACAAACAATGTGCGATAATTTATAAATATTCCTCCAAAATTTACTACCCCTCCTTTAAGAACTTATAGCTCAGCTAGCTAGTATATATATCCGAGATTATAGATGAATATTTTTTTCACACTGGTTAAATTGCGATTCAAAATAGTGTAATAAATTGTTATTAAGTTTCCTCTTTCGTAAATTTATATTTAACTCAAATGATGTATTTAATATTTTAGAAATAAATATTATTTTACGGTAGCTTGATTCCTTAATTCATATGTGTGTGTGTGTGTGTGTGTGTGTGTGTGTGTCAAAATTTCAAGATTCCTCATCCTCTTTATTATAAATCATGTGTGTGTGTTCTCTTCTAACTAACAACATAGAATATAATTATCCCTAAATAAAAAAATTACTATTTTTTCTCAATAAAATAAATAATAGAATTAGCCCCCTCGGGATGAGAAAGAGCTTTCATGGTGCGGAGGAATTATGCTTCGTAATCTTCACAACATCTTTGTATATATATGGTGGACATGTGGTAAACGAAAAGTGGCCCGGCACAAAAAAGACCATAAAGATCTGAACGAATGTTTCATAATTGAAAAAATAGGAAATTAAATATGAGAATATATATATCTCAGGGATAACCGAAATCATGTTTGCCTAATTTGTTATAAACTACCCTCGTCGTCGTAACCTGATTTTGAGTTCTCTTAGTCGTAACAACAAATGAATAAGAAATTAGCCACGCTAACAAACAGAGAAAATATATGGTTCTTCCACTCTTTTTTTTTTTTTTTTTGCGCAATAATTACGTAACAAATATAGGAGCGAGTAACCAAGTGACTTGATCAAAACTATATGCTTCAGTAACAATCCTTTCAATTCCTTGGCGCACGGCTTCCACGACAAGCTATTGAATCCTTACCTATATCTATTAACCAAGTGTTGTTACGTTAGTATCGCTGACGTTAGACTCAGGCCTTGCCGATATTTGGAATCTTTAGCTCAATTATTTATGGAATCCCGTTACAGTGTACTCTGTATATATGCATGAGGAATAAGTTTATCTATGCTAAAGGATGTTCATACGTCTTGTCTATGTCCAAACTCCACGCACTCTCACAGGCCTTTAATTTGGAGCACCTTCAATATTCTCACTCTCATCAACTTCACACAAAATTCATCATTCCATTTATATGCATTTTAGTTTAATCTTTCTTTCTGTCCGTTAGGGCGGATAAAACCAGCTGCTTCGTTAAATCTTTTTAACCAATTAGATACGTCTCAACCTCTGAGAAAATTTATAATACTATACCTCTCTCTCTATGTATATATATCATTATCGTCATATATACATAAAATTTTGTGTTGATTTTCGCCTTTTGGATAGCCAAGTTGCTATTATATGCGTCGCCAGCTACAGCAACTTGAAAACATTGGAAGGGGGAGCCTGGGAAAGAGTTTAGACACAGGAAACATGCATGATCAAACCATAATTGTTGTATATTATGTGTGATTACTTCAAAAGTACTGTCTTGAAATATATATTACACACACTGGTTTTTAAAAAAAAAGGAATATATATTACACACGATGCATGCGTACGAACTAAAAACCATCCGAGAACCCTTTTTTAATTAACAAAAAAGGGTACGTAAAGCACGATATATAGTACGTACATAGTGTGTAGACTAGCGTACATATGATACAATACGCTAGATTTCCATATGTAGTACTCGTAATTACTATGTCTTCTGATCCTGAAGCTTGGGCTAGCTAGGACCCTCCGAATTTAGAGACGTTTATACCGGCCAGTATATAAATATGTGAGGGAAAAGGATGATTAATTAATTAGGACCATGGTACCAGTTCATGATGTAATGAACGAGGTGGTCCATTTAGGAGGGCCTGATTTGTCCGTCGTGGTTGGCGTAGCTCTGTAAGGCGGCAACTTGGAGCCCATTTTCTGTGTGTGTTTAATCTTTCGGTGTTATTTTGACGCGCCTTTCATTATTTGGAGCACTTTCGTTCTCTCTATTGCTTTCACTTCACGTCAAACCTGTTCTTCATTTTATTTTATTTTATTTCATTCTTAGTATGTATGATATTTAATTTCATTAAATGTATTGTTGGAATGTTTTAAAATAAAGATGTGTGTTTTTTTTTGAAAAGTCATGTTCATTAAATTAAGAGATTTATATGAAAAGTTGTGTAATGAATTATAACACTAAAAATCATTACAATTATGTATTTATATGAAGAGTTGTGTAATGAATTATAATACTAAAAGTCATCAAGATTATGTCTGTTTAGTTTCTAAACACATGTGAAAGATTATAGCCAGTCATTACTTGATGAAAAGTTGTGCTGTGTTTATGAGAAAACTCTACATAATATAAAAGTATAATTCTTAATATGGTTGTTCATGAATCATGAATTTAACAAATCATTCTTTTTCTTTTCTTTGTACCTCTTTGAACTTACTTTGTGACATTATCTATTAAGAAATGCTTCTTTTTCATTGCATGCTTATTTTCTCAGGGACATTATTTGAGTTAGACTGGTCAAAAAGATAAATATCTCGTCAAAAGGTAGACACCTTTAATTTATAGCAATATATGCTTGAAGGCCGGAATAAGGCCTATTTGGAATACGTTTGGAAGGAGAAAAAGCTTTGTTGAGAGAGAAAAGTTTGGCTGAGAGAATTTGTTTTGTTTGGTAAAGCGTTTGGCACTGATGCGTTTAAGCAAAAAAAGGAGTTTTTGGAAGAAGTTGCCTGCAAGTACTTTTTCACTGGAGAAGCAGCTTCAACATGGATTTATTGGTACTTGTGGGTTTATTTGGTTTTTGACCCCCGTTTTTCATGTGATTTATTCCTAAAACTTAAATGAAAAATTGCAAATAAGATTTATTCCTAAAACTTAATGGAAAATTGGGAATAAAATTTTTTCCCTATTTGCATGACTCTATTGGAGATTGTTTCTTACCTTAATCAATCTCTTAATTAAACATTTTAGTGTATTTTCCTTTTTTTTTTTCAATAATAATTGAATTTATTTTATTTTAATTATAATTTTTTTACTTTAATTATCATAATATATACAAATAATATATACATAATATTCAATAAGATTCATGCCCTTTTCAATCATTTTTCATCTAAACGGGTCTTTCAAATACTAATCCAAACATGTTTATGGTTACAAAAAAGCCACTTCTGCCACCTCCAATCCAAACACAAATCACATCTACAATCTGATCTTTTTCTATATGACTTTTTTAAAAGCCCATCTGCACAAAAAAAAAAAACTCCTTCTCCACCACTAACCCAAACAGACACATACTCATTTTGGAACTTCGTTAAAGATTTAGAGTCTCTCTCTCTAAAAGAATTTTAATATATTTTAAATTTATTTTTTACATTACATTTATCTCTTCTAAAAGAATTCGACATTATGAATTGAATATAGGATTGGTCGTCCTTTTCGTTAAATTCAATCAGTAGAATGGGTGCTGCAACAGCGTCTGTAAGAAGCCTCAACTTCTTTGTTTTTTTCGGTTGGTTCTTTGATCAATAATGTAGATGTTCTGGTCCAAGGTTCCACAAATAAATTAAAGGCATAAAAGAGTTTGTTATTTATTCGAATTTTATCGGCTGTCCCGAAGGGAGTTTGTAACTTGTTCTTTATTCCTCCATGAAGGATCCAAGGTTATAACAGATCATATACACATGATATATTTTCATCCAATTTTATAACTTCCACGGATACATAGAAAAAGTTCATAAGTTGGTTCATCATAATTTGTATCGAATCATATTGTCAGGTTAAAAGACACGTAAACAAAAATAAATAGTAAAGTGTATCAAAATAATAAATAGCAAAGTAGTAATAAAATAAGTTTAGTTCTATTATCACACACCATGATTGATGATTGTTATTACCTCCGGTTTTAAATATAAGATAAAATTTATAGTGTAAATTACACTACAAATTTTATTCTATATTTAGGACAGGATGGAGTATTAGATTTGGGCCAACAATTAAAAGTGACCAAGACATCACATGATCCACCCACCCTGTGTTCCAGCTTATCCGTATCCACCCGATGTCTTTGCGCTCAGCCAACCCAAAATGGGACCGGAGTAAGATCGTCGAATGGCCAAAATCTTGTATATTTTAAACACACAACAAATATCTTATATCCATTTATTCAGCTTCAGTTTCCAGGAACACATAAGCATCCTCTAAGTGTTTGTTTGGAATAATGATTGGAGTATTCAAAAACAGCTTTTTAATTATGATTTATGGTATTCGAAATAAATACATGAGAGAAATTTTGTCTTGATTTACATGAAAATCATTTATAAGCTTTTCATAAGTTATTCCAAACAAGCTTTAAGTCCATTGGCCGAAAAAAAAAAAGTATCCTCTAAGTCCTGCTTCTTCCCAAACGTTTGTGCCTCCCATGTTATTTTTTTTAATTAATATTTTGATGCTCTCTCTCTCTCTCTCTAGGTGGAGAAACATCTTGAAATTTTTAGTACAAAGCGTTTGTGAAACTCGAATTTTCGCCTTACCTTAGTTTGAAACTTGAAAGGCCGCACTAATAGATTTTAGTGAGGTATATATTAGATTAATCTTTCTATCAAAATGACTCAAGTCAATTTGATAGGACCAACTATTGGGTTATATACCTTCACTCTAATGTTTATACAATCAATGTGGGACTATTCTTTTTATGTATTATAATATTCTCCCTACTACTTTTTTTTTCTTTTTGTTTTTTGTTTGCCTGGGCTTGTACTTTTTTTTAAGTCTCAGAGGCCTCAGGTCCACAATATTTTTTTTTTCAATATTCATTTTCTTCTTCTTCTTCTTCTTTTTTTTGTCCCATTGATCGAATGGCTCTGATACCATATTAGATTTTAGTGAGGTATATATATTAGGTTAATCTTTCTATTAAAATGACTCAAGTCAATTTGATAGGACCAACCATTGGGTTATATACCTTCACTCCAATATTTATACAATCAATATGAGACTATTCTTTTTATGTATTCTAATACGCACGATGCCATGGATTAGATTTAGGACTGAGATCACCTCCACGAAGATGAGGTACTATTAATTCGTAGGTCCATATAGCTAGTGAAAACACTACAATACACATGAACTATTTATATAGACTCACACACGGACTTAGTACGAGTTACAACAACACACAGGATTTGTGGTTATTTCCTTGTATCTAGGTAGGGCTTTTATTGGGACTGGAACATTCATAGGATGCACCATTAGAGACAACATCATATAAATAAATGAATGGATCATCGACGTTCAGCATGGTACCAAGTCATGATATAACGAAAAAGGGTATACGTAAGTCACAATATATAGTACGTACGTAGTGTGTAGACTTGCGTACATATGATACAATACACTAGATTTACATATGTAGTACTCGTAATTACCATGTCCTCTAATCCTGAAGCTTGGGCTAGAACCCTCCAAATTTAGAGACGTTTATACCGGCCAGTATATAAATATATGAGGGACAAGAATGATTAATTAATTAGGACCATGGTGTACCAATTCATGATGTAATGAACGAGGGGGTCCATTTCGGAGGGGCTGATTTGTCCGTTGTGGTTGGCGTAGCTCTGTAAAGCGGCAACTTGGAGCCCATCATCTTTGGGTGTTATTTTGACGTGCCTTCCATTATTTGGAGCACTTTCGTTCTATCTATTGCTTTCACTTCACATCAAACCTGTTCTTCATTTAATTTAATTTTATTTCATTCTTAGAATGTATGATATTTAATTTTATTAAATGTATTGTTGGAATGTTTTAAAATGAAGATATGTTTTTTTATAAAGTCATGTTCATTAAATTAAGAGATTTATATGAAGAGTTGTGTAATGAATTATAACACTAAATGTCACAAAGTTTATGTATTTATATGAATAGTTGTGTAATGAATTATAATACTAAAAGTTATTAAGGTTATATTTGTTCAGTTTCTAGACACATGCGAAAGGTTATAACCAACCATTACTTGGTGAAAAGTTGTGTTGCGCTTATGAGAAAAATCTACATAATATAAAGGTATAATTCTTCATAGGGAAAAAGGTAGAAAAATACCATTTGAACTTCAAAATCCCGCTAACAAAAATGGTAATGAGATTGACAAGGATGGTAATGGGATTGACAATGCGAATCTTTGGCAAAGGACTAATTGGGGATTTTGAAGTTCAAGTGATATTTTTCTGTCTTTTTCCCTTCTTCATATGTCTGTTTATGAATTAATATATGAGATTCATGAATTTAACAAATCGTTATGATTTTTAATTAAAGAGGTGTTGCTTCAAGAGACGCCACTTCATGGCCTATAAATACTTAGCACTACCAATCATTTTGACACATAAAAAATCACATGATAACAATATATCAAACTTATTGTCTTTGTTCTTGAGTGCACACAAAGATAAAGTCAAATTATCACTTTGTAAAAGCCATTATTGCTTTAGCTTAAGTGTGAGAAGTGCAATCTATATTCAAGAGTCTTTTATTGTATTATGTAAAAATTTTATCCGTCAATTCAAATTGCACTCAAGTTGGGTATAGGGTGTAACTACAAACTAATGAGAAATTAGCCCCATTCAACACAATGTACCCATATGTTTTGTGCATTTACATTTTGCGGAGCCAGATTGGGAGGTTTAAATTAGACTCAAATATATGATGTGTCAAGGCGATTTAACTAGAAGGTAAAATAATACAATAAGATAATTAATAAATTCCATAGTTATTTATTATTGATATATGTTTTCCTTTTTCATTACATTAATAATGTATGTGTGTGGCAAAAAATAATGTATATGTGTAGAAAATCTTTATATTTATTAGACCAGTTTAGGTTCATAACCCCTAGCAAGTAGTAACCATTCCTTTTGAATAATGAAAGGTCAATGAACATGTAATTGGGTAAAGAACAGGGATGGAAATAGGTCAGGCCCCTAATAGGGGCTTACGGCCTAACCTACATAGAGTCTAGCTTAGCCTATTTAGTAAATAGGTCAGGCCCAGGTCCAGGCTTATTGCTAGGCCTATTTAGATAAACAGGTCAGGTCTATTTTCATAAGGCCTAGCCTACAAGCCTACAGGCCTGACCTATTTAGCTTTTTTTTAATGTATACTATTACATAAGTATATATAATATAATCTAAATAATTTTATAAATTTATCAACTTAACCTTATTTCTAAGTTTCATATCACATTGTCATTACACTCAACCATTACTTTCGCACAAATCATTTACCCTTGCTTTTATTCTCTTCGATCGCTCGAGATGGCAACACTAATTCACTCACTCTCCCCTAATTTGCACCCTCCACTAAAGCATAATAATTGTTATGAGTTTATTTTAGTGTCAAATGAAATATTATAATATGAGTAAAAAGAGTTTATCCCAATTTATGTGGGAAAGGTAAAAGGGGTAGAATCTAGTTTTGTATGTTATTTGTTATGCTTAGTCAATTTTAGAAAATATATCTCATTAGTCAACAAATGATTTGTTTTTTTATTCCTATTTGCTCGGATAATTGTTGTCACTAGATATTCTTTTCTTTTCCATACTGAGCCCTAATATTACTATGAGAATGGATATTGGGCTTTTAAGGCATAATGTAGGATTGTATATAACTGTGAAGGGTTATATATGAATTTGGAGGCATAAGCTTTAAAGACTATTTAAAAGTCTACATTATTTAAGTAGGCCTTTAAACAGGCTTCAGGCCTTGTCAGGCCTTTTGAAGGCCCAGGCCTAAAAAAATGCCTACATAGAGGCTCCGGTTTTGAATATCTGTTGAGGCCTAGACCTATTTAGACAAAGTCTAGCCTAACCTAACCTATTTCTACCCCTAATAAAGAGTGGCCTATTAAAGGATGCAACAAAAAAGGCGCACCAGGTAGGGGTCGAACCTGGCCTATTAAAGGATGCAACATTATTTAAGTAGGCCTTTAAACAGGCTTCAGGCCTTTTGAAGGCCCAGGCCTAAAAAAATGCCTACATACAGGCTCAAGTTTTGAATATCTGTTGAGGCCTAGACCTATTTAGACAAAGTCTAACCTAACCTAACCTATTTCCACCCCTAATAAAGAGTGGCCTATTAAAGGATGCAACAAAAAAGGCGCGCCAGTAGGGGTCGAACCTACGACCTTCTGCTTAGGAAACAGACGCTCTATCCACTGAGCTACAAGCGCTTCACTTCGTCGAGGATGATATTAAATAGTAAAACTATAAAACCTACAACACGCAAATACACATGTACTAGGAGAGCGGCGACTTTGTTAATTGATTTTCATTTTCCTCTCCACTTGGATTCATGCAATAGGGACTCTAATAAATATAATTTTCATCCTATTTATAAGTTCTTTTTAATTAATTCTCACATATCAAAGAGAATTAGTTAACTCATTAACTATGGGTTAAATTTCTAATTTCACTTTTATCTATGATTGATTATAAAATTTAACATGAATAAATTCTTTTTGTTTATTATAATTAATAAGGATAAAAAGATATAAAATGCATTTACTATCCTAAAAATAGATTTATAAATATAACTAAAATTTTTTATTAAGAGGGATTTATAAATAAAACTAGAGTGATACTTTATTTCTTTTTATAGTGATAGAATGCTTTATTTAAAAAAAAAATCTCTTGCAAAAAGCTGGTAATCAATATGACAACATCAAAATTATCAATTATGACGTAGAAATCACATGAAAACGGGTCTTGAATCTTGACATGAGAAACAGGAGGTTGAAATGGAAAAGGGGAAGAGAGAGAATGTATAGATTGATGGCCAGTCCGTTTGAAGAGGATACGCTCCATTTAAGTGTGCCCCCTCCCGCCTTTCCCGCTCTTCTAAATTTAGTTGCTGCTTTCCCACCCTCCTTTATTTTTGAAGAACCTAATTTTAATTTTCATTCCTCCAAGTTTCTCTTCTCATTTTTCGCATATCATGATTCTTCGTTGAATATTAATCCTCTATTTTTTATTTCTGCTTACTTTGGGTAGGCTTCTCCTTTCTTCTTCAATCTTCTTCTTCTTTTTCGTTGCCGCTAGTTTTTGTCGCTTCATCAGTTTTTCTTTTCTATAACAACTGCGAAAGTTTAGCAAGTGCAGATAGGAATACGAGCATACACGAATGGTATTTATTTTCATTCGCAATCTATTTTGTAAATTATCATTGTCCCTGTCTGTATCTCAATTTCTGTCTTCTTCGTATTGATTGATCTTAAAGTTAGAGAATAGATGTGCATTTAATTACGGTTCTGACTAAAGAACTCATGAAGAAGCTTTTTGTTCCATTATCATTATACAAGCCCTGTTAAATTTCCTATCAGAGATGAAGGAACACTCCTAACAAATTGAAATCTCATTATTTAGCCAGGCTTACTCATGTTGTGAGAGAGAGTTCAAATTCACTTAAATGTTTGATGACTTGTGCAAGGGAATGGAGTCCCCTCTTAATTTTGAAACAATACATTTGTAATTCTTAATCTTGAAACCATGATCATTGAATCTCTTGTTTTTGCATTTTTGTTGTTGATTGATTTTCTTCATCACCTGATCTCAGACACCTCTTTGGTTCTCCCAACTACTTTATGCCAATGGAGTGTGTTGAAGTGAAGAGGCCTCTCTCAGAATCATGTTCAAAGTGGACTGAGGAGAAGCCAATGGCAGAACTCTCTAAAGAGACTTCTGAAGTGCTAAATCCACCAGACATTTATTCTGACGCTGAATCTCCAACCAATCAACTTAGCAACGGAAAAGTGAAATCTACAACAAATTTGACAGAGACTGAATTTACAGCATCACCACATGCTTTTGATTGTCAAATTGCAAAGCAACATGAATTTTCTCCTAAAGTTAATTCAACTTCAACTTCAAATACAATGGATGATTTAAAAGAGAGAAGCAATCAGGAAACTGTTATTGAAAATACTGGACCAGAAGTTAAAGACAATATATCGAACAGGCAACAAATGCTAGATGGTATTACAACTGCCACTTTTAGTATTGTTGGTGATCATAACCAAAATCTATCAGCTTCCTATCATGAAACACAAGATATGCAGAGTGTCCACAATGAACAAAAGAGTAATCCGCCTCAAATAAAGGTCGACACTGAAGATCATAATGAGATTATACTTCCAGCTTCCTCTTTTGAGACAACAGATTTTCAAAATGCCCTCGATGAACCAACGTTTGATTCTCCTCAATCACAGGCCAGTGGTTCCGCTATTGACGTCTTTGAAATGCTTCAGACTGATGATGATCATAAAGAGATTGTACAATCATCTTCCTCTTCAGAAGCAAAGGATTTGCAAAATGAACACTATGAACCAAAGACTGATCCACCTCAAGCAAATGTTGCCAGTGCTACAACTGAAGTCTTGGGAACGATCCACAGTGATGATCATAATGAAAGTAAACCATCATCTTCCTATTTAGAATCAAAAGATTTGCAGAATGATCACAATGAACTAAAGATTGATTCGCGGGATAAACAAGATGCCAGTTCTGTCGTTGAAGTCCTTGGAATGGTTAACACTAATGATCATGATGAGATTACCAGATCAAATTCCCCTAATGGAGAAGGAGATTTGCAAGATGATCTCAACGAACTAAAGATTAATCCACCTAAAGTACAGGCTGCACATGCTGCTACTGATGTGTGGGGAATGGACGACACTCCTACACGTGCTAAGCAGGCTGGCCATATTGATACAGCAGCTCCAATTGAATCTGTCAAGGCAGCTGTTTCCAAATTTGGAGGAATTGTGGATTGGAAGGCTCATAGAAACCAAACAGTTGAAGTAAGGATGTCTTATATTATTCTTCATCTTTTAATATCGCCAATTTCCCTGTCCAGGTTGCTTAAATTTTATGTTCTTAGCGCCTCACAAGGAAAGAAATTTTTTGGTTGCTTTCAAAAGAATCTATATCACGAAGAGAAATATGAAAAAATAGTAGTCATAGCTTTAATATTTGTTGTACGGTTGTTTTGGGGGATGTTTACAACATGAAACTTCCTCTCATTTGGCCTACATCATAATGTCATGGGGCAAATCGCTTGCCTTAGTTGGAAGAGGAAATCTTGTTTATCAGATAACGTTGGACAAAATCAAAGCAGGAAATAAAGTTTAAATGTGTATATCTATAGTTCTTTACGCTAGAATAGATTTCATTAGCAAGAAAATTGGAGTAATACGACATGTCGTCCTCATTTTCTTTGCTTCCTGCCATGCATAAGATATTTTATGGGTATTCAAGATCATTTGGTCTAAAAAAGTAACCTTTTATGTGGTTGTACAGAGACGCCAACATGTAGAACAAGAACTCCAGAAAGCACAAGAGGAGATCCCGGGGTATAGAAAACAATTTGAGGCTGCTGAACAGGAAAAAATCCAAGTATTAAAGGAGTTGGATAGCACTAAAAGATTAATAGAAGAACTAAAACTAAACTTAGAGAGGGCACAAACAGAAGAGCGCCAGGCAAGACAGGACTCAGAGCTTGCGAAGCTTAGAGTTGAAGAAATGGAACAGGGAATTGCAGACGAAGCCAGTGTGGCAGCCAAGGCACAACTAGAAGTTGCTAAAGCCAGATTTACAGCAGCTATTTCTGAACTATCGTTTGTGAGAGAAGAGTTAGAAGGATTGCGCAAGGAATATGCTTCCTTAGAGATCGATAAAGACGTAGCTGTTAAGAAAGCTGAAGAGGCTTTTCTTGCATCAAAAGAAGTGGAGAAGACAGTGGAAGAATTGACCATTGAATTAATTGCTGCAAAGGAGTCATTTGAGTCGACGCATTCTGCACACTTGGAAGTGGAGGAAAAAAGAATAGGAACAATCATGGCTAGAGATCAAGATTCTCACAACTGGGAGAGGGAACTCAAACAGATAGAAGAAGAGATCCACAAACTAAGCCAGCATATTTCATTAACAAAGGATCTCAAGTCTAAACTAGAGACAGGCTCTGCCGTGTTGCTTGGTCTAAAGGCTGATTTAGCTGCTTTCATGGAAGCAAAATCGAAGGAAGAACATGATGTTGAAGGAGTTTCAAGAATAGAACCAGAGGAACTAGAGAAGAAAACACACACTGAATTAGTGGCAATTGTGGCTTCAGCTACAAAGGAACTTGAGAAAGTGAAGATCAATTTGGACGAACGAACTAATGAGGTTAATAGCTTGAAGGAGGCTGCTGCATCACTAAAATCAGTACTCGAACAGGAGAAATCAACTCTTGACTCCATTAGGCAGAGAGAGGGAATGGCATCCATTGCGGTTTCTTCACTTGAAGCAGAACTAGAGAAGACCAGATCTGAAATAGCTGAAATACAAATGAAGGAGAAAGAGGCAAAAGAAAAAATAGTTGAGCTACCTAAAAAACTACAACAAGCAGCTGAAGATGCTGATCAGGTCAACTTATTTGCTCAAATAGCTCGTGAAGAGCTGCGAAAAGTAATAGAGGAGGCAGAGCAAGCCAAGGCTGCAGCAACTACAGTGGAAAGCAAATTGCTTGCAACTCAAAAGGAGATAGAGGCAGCCAGGGCTTCTGAGAAGTTGGCTATAGCAACAATCAAAGCATTGCAAGAGAGTGAGTCAGCTAGAAGAAACCTTGGTGCAGAAGATTCCAAAGGGGTGACACTTTCTTTAGAGGAATACTATGAACTTAGCAAACGTGCCCATGAGGCAGAAGAGCAAGCCAATTTGAAGGTTATAGCTGTTAATTCTGATATTGAGATGGCTAGGGTATCTGAATTGAAAACCTTGGAGAGATTGGAAGATGTGAATCAAGAGATATCTGCCATAAGGGAATCTCTGAAGGTAGCAATGGATAAAGCTGAAAAGGCAACAGAAGGAAAATTAGCTGTAGAACAAGAATTAAGAAAGTGGAGGGCTGAACATGAACAGAGAAGAAAGGCGGGTGAGTCAGAACAAGGAGAGGTAAACCAAAGTCAAAGCCCTACGGTTAGTTCTGATGGAACTAGGGAAGTAAATATCTTAGAAGAAACTCCCGAGGAAGGTAGTCCTGTGCAGTATTTGTCAAGTTCAAAGCCTAATGTACATGCAAACAATGGACCAGCCCCGGAAAAAAAGAATGGCAGGAAGAAAAAGAGGTCACTATTCCCACGTGTTTTAATGTTCTTTGCTAGAAGAAAACCAACAAGGTCTTAGTTTTCCTCAGAAGAAATCACGTGCCATAATGACGTGGCTGTCTTACTCCTCATCCTTTTGAAGACCATATACAAATATGGCAGGAATATCAAATTTGTAAAGAATCAGTAAATGTTAGTAGTCATTGTTTTATGTATGATTGATTAGGTTATACATTTTCCTTCTGAAAAGGTCATGCTAGTTTGGTACTCCGGTATAAATTATCATCCTTGGTAGGAAACGAGAGAATAGGATGATTCTGTAACGCATATAGGGTTAAGTACTTATATTGAAGTTTATGCAAAGCTTCATGAGATTTGATCGAATAAAAGTTTTTTCCCTTTCCAGTGGCTACTTTAGCAAGTTCACAAATGAAACAGGGCATAGCAGCTTGGTGAACAAAGAAGAATCATTAATTCCTCCTTTTGGGCGAAAAGACGAATTATTACCTCCGATCATAAATATAAAATTTAGTTGACTTTTTTTTTTTTTTATAGAAATTAAGAAAACTAAATAAGTTATTTAATCGTATCATATATCATGTATGATTAAATTATAAATTAGTTTTTAAGTCAAACCGATTATTTAAAAAAACGATAAATATAAATATTTTAAAGTGATTTAATTAGTTTCTTTAATCTTATTAAAAAAGTCAATTGAATCTTATATCTATAAAAAGAGGTAGTGTTATTCTGACATCCATTACCCAAGATTCATGCAAGAACCTTTCTCGTGTATTCCATCAGAAACCTAAATGCTTGGATGGCCATTTCCTCAGTTCTTGGATTGCTCTAATTGGCATCTAAGAACTCGACCTCTTCAAGAAGCCATCCTCTGCATCTTCCCACATACATGATAGTATTATCGTGAAAAGAAGTCTCCTAATCTTACCTTTTTCTTATCAAATGGCAAAAGTGAGAAAAAAAATTGCATTTTCATGAGTTAAAGGTGGGGAAAAGATTTGGCTGTATCGCCATTCATCATACTTAATATTGAAAGTGTGACATTTAGATTCTTTGTAAAAGAATTATTAACACTTCGATAACGCCATTAAAATAATGACCCTTTTGAGATTGACAAAAACAACTATTTTTTAAGTAGGAACTAAAATGTTAATAATGCATAGTGTTTGTATTCAAGTATACTCCATTCATTCCCAGGTTGTTGTTCAAGTCCTCAATGGATGTTACTTCGATACAACTCACTCCAGAACATCCGTCTCCTCCACTGTCTCTCATCATATCCCTCACCCTTGCCACATCATCCCACCTCCCTACAATTGCATAAAGATTTGACATTAATACGTAAAACCCGCCATTTCTTTGATCCATGAAAAACAATTTACTCGCCAAGCATTCCCCTAGTTTGATTTCTCTGTGGATGCTACAAGCACTTAACAGTGATATCCACACAGCAGAATCAGGTTGGATCTTCATATTGTTAATAAAGTCTACTGCTTCGTGAAACAATCCTGCTCGACCTAATAGACCAACCATGCAAGCATAATGTTGCAAATCTGGCATCAGGCCATACTCTTCTATCATGATCCGAAAGTACTCTGTTCCTTCACAGAGAAGTCCACCATGGGTGCATGCTGATAAAACTCCCAAAAAGGTTATTTTATCAGGTTGTAGTCCTTGGTTTTGCAGCTCATTGTAACCAGTGAAAGCTTTATGTTCAACCCCATATGAACTATAACCTGAGATAATCGAATTCCATGTCGCCAAACATGGATCAATGATGCTATTGAACACCTTTTCAGCATAATCCAATCTTCCACACTTGGTATACAAGTCTATTAGAGCAGTTCCTGTGAAATCTTCCATTTCCACGTTGTTCCTTACGACATAGTTATGCAGCGTCTGCCCAGTCCTCAGGTACCCAAGCTGGCTACACCCACATAGTAAACTAGTTATAGTTATGGCATCAGGTTTTTGTCCAGACTTTTTCATTTGGCAGAAGAAGTCCATGGCATCACTTGACTTTCCAGCGTGCACACAGCCAGATATCACAGAATTCCATGTGATCAAAGGTTTATGGCTCATCTCAAGAAACAAACAAGAAACAGCTTCTATCTCGTCAAATTTTGAATACAGGCTTATTAGCCCATTAGTGACTAAACCATCGGTAGTCAACCCAATCTTTAATCCATAAGCATGGAAGGCACGTCCAACACCAAAATGGGCAGGATCTATAATGCCATGAAGGACACTAAGCAATGCTACTGCATCCAGTTTCAAGTCTAATTGCTGAGTTTGGATAAAATACTCAACTACTGACTTCATATCACCTTTCTCAGCATAGCTTGACATGATTGCAGTTAAGGAAATCAGGTTGTTGGTTGGCAAATGTTTGTAAAGAAGTTCTGCCATATGTGTGAGCCCTTGCCTAGCATATAAGCAAACTAGTGAAGTAACGACAGAAGCATGATTGGTCATGCCACATTTAATAATGTAACAATGAATGGACTCTGGAGTAGCATTCGCTGACAGAAGGCTCATCATTGTCACTGGACTGGGTTGCAAACCCTCATTTAGCATCTCTTTGAAGCAAATCATTGCCTTTTCCAAGAATCCATTTTGGCCAAAGGCACCAATCATAGAGTTCCAAGAAACGAGACTTCTATCAGACATTTCTTCAAATAAAAGTTCTGATGCTTCCAAATTCTCGCATTTAGCATACATTGAGGAAAGGGCATTCTTCAATTGACCATCAAAACCCAGGCCTGCTTTAATTCCAAAGCCATGAAGGGATCTTCCTTGAAGAATTAGTTCAAAGCGACCACAAGCAGGTGCCAAACCTACAATTGTCGCATGATCAGGTCGAAAACCTTCTCTAAGCATCTGTACAAAGAGACCCAGTGCATCATAACCATATTCGTTCCGTGAATATCCACAAATCAACGCGTTCCACGAAACAACATCTCTACAAGGCATATCTTCAAACAGTTGGCGAGCATTAGTTGGAAGACCCAGTTTCATGAAGAAATCCAAAAGAGCAGTATTTACATAAACAAATTGGTTGATGCCCCGTCTCACTAATTGAGTTTGAACTTGGCTAACTTGAAGTTCCGTGAGCGCAGAGGTATAAGTATCAGAAGAGAAAGATGAAGCAAAGGCTTTTATAAGTAACGAAAAAGTGAGATCATCGGGATTCGCATTAGCATCTAGAAGCTGCCGGAACATAGCCAGCGGCCACTTTGCATTTTGGCTTCCGTTATATGAGGAAAGCAGAGAGTGAAAGAACGAGATGCCGCGAGTTTTTGAGCTCCAGACTGTGCACGCGTTCATAATATAAAGCCGCACAGAGTTGGCTTATTGATCATTCACAATTGATAAGCGGAAGCATATAGATGATGAGTGTGCAGACTCCATTATCAAACGCGCAAAACTTCAAGACAATTCGTTAGAAGCAGCTCTGAATTTGAAAACAGAACATGCACGGAGACAATAAACAAGGTTTTTATTTCCGTTTTGCCCCCTTGGCAGCCAAAACACACAAAAAAAAAAAAACAAATTGAAATCGGTCCCATGCGGCTATACACCTTGGATTATGGTAAGAACCAGGCAGTAGGGATGAGAAATTAGAAGGGAAAAGAGAGATAGAGGGAAGCAGAAGGTCTTGAGCCAGTATCTGAACCGGAGACAGGAGAAAAGGGAAACTTCAGTTCATATCATTCATCATAAACTGATACAAAACTCCCCATACCACTAAATACCCTGCGGACACGAAAATAACTGCTCCTAAGACTCTCTAACTGCCTACCCACGTTCTGCACTACTTCGCGGTTACTACTTAAGATTTAATAACCAACTTAAACATTTTCCTACGTAGTTAAACACAAAATAAACATTAAACATAAAAGGGTAATCATGCTCTTAATTTTGCCCACATTTTCTTCTAGAATATACTAAGAGTGGGTGTGGATTCCGATGTGATTATCATCCAGAAAATCTCTATAACATACTTTTGAAATAGGAAAATTCCTATTTGGTGTAGTGAAATAGGAAAATCTATTATCAGTGTAGTTATAGGAATAAAGGATTTTAACTTTCATAGAAAATGACACAAGTAACCTTGGATAGTTTAAAACAAAAAGATAAGTGAACAGGCCAAAATACTCTCGTAATTGAAGAAGAGGATGTGAACGAGATTGGAAAAACTGAAGGGCAGCGGAGGCATTGGCGGAGTGGACGGTTAGAGCGAACGACGGCTTGTTTGGTGAGGTTCGGTGGTAGTGTTTGGAGTTGAGAGTGGTGGGCTCAAGGAGAGACAGTCGGCAACGTTATGGGCCTTCGAACAGCGGCTTGTTCTGTTAATTACCATTATCAAAAATTTTAATTAAATTTCGATATTATTCTTACCAGCTACTCTTTTCAGCTATAAATGTAATGTAAGTTAGTTATTTTACTATGCCTTTTCAACTTTGAAGGTCCAAAATAAAATATAAGGGGCAGATTGGTTTTTTAGTCAATTTATTTCTTTCCTAATAAACAACCCTGATAAACCATGATTGAGAACGAGGTTTCCCCTCCGGTTCTCTCGTGCCATATTAACCAGAGTGCTATGTTATCCGACGTGGCTTGAATTTTGGGCGGTGGAATGATGCTATTGACTTTTTGTTGCAGAAGCTAATTCCTCTACATATGCCTTCATATTTTCGACGTCATTGGAAACAGAAAAGGATCAACAATTAGCCTTTGAATTACAATAACCAAGGCAATAGCATTGAGTGGCAAACAATTAAAAAGCCACCCGATCCCTGATTAGATATTGAATTGATGTCAACCATGTTCTAATTGCGACGTGCAGGATAACTTTGTGCCCTTTCACCATACGAATTTTCAAGGATTGGCGCCTCTGGTCCATATATCAAACGGCAGCGCTCAGTAAACGAACCAACCATTCTAGAGGCCACCTCCTTAAAGAACATTGAAGCAATCTGAGAACCAAAGCATCAGTCAGAAAACAAAAAAAAAAAATTCTATCAATCCGTAGTCAGAGCTCAAAAGTCTAAATATAAAGATACCTAATATGGGACACGCAGTCCTTTAAACATTCGTGAACAGGAATAAAGAGCACAAAAGAATAAAGAACGGGGCTACATAGCTTGAAAACTGCAAGAGAACTGAACACATATCTGAAGTTTTTCTGTACGGTTCAACCATAGATTGCCTATTTAAGCTACATGCAAATATTTTCATGATTAAGTTTTGGACTGAAATCATGTCGCAAATAAGTACATAATGTAAAATTGTGGAATTCTCATGTTGACAAGACTCAAAAAGATCGATAACATGAACACCTATGCAAAACCATGTTTTTGAATTAGACCAAATATTTCATCAGAAGTTGACAGTGTAACAGAACGTGATGCAAATCGCAACAGCAAGACATCAGCCACAGGCAAAGTAGGATAAAATTACAGCTAGAAACAAATGGAGGAAGCTGAAGTAACTAGAGCAGCATCTGTTAGTCTTGGCCACGTTGATTGTGAGAAAGGCCATGATGGGAATTGTATGTTTCGAAATGTGGGTACATTGGGAAGGGAAATGCATGCCAGTATCAGCTATTATTTAGTTCTAACAAGCACATATTCTTTAACGCATAAAAATAATCACTATCTTCGATCCTTGATATAAGACCCACTTTGTAAAGTGGGTCTTATATTAAGGACCAGATGGAGTATTATGAAGATAGGTACAGATGCTTGGTATGGATTTGTTTCGCATAAAGGGTTCAATAAAAGTTGATTTAAAATTAAAGGGAAAACTAATTCCACAATCAAGAAAAGATACAGAATCACTGAGCTCTACCTGTCTGTAAAGAGGAGATTGAAACTTAAAATCCACCAAGAAATAAACATTGCAAGATCTTGGAACTGGCCCAGGACTAAATTCCCATATGTTTATCAAATGGTCAAACAGGGTACTCTGAGATACAGTGGTCTGGAGGCACAAAACAAACATTATGAGTGAAGTGGAAAAAGAAAGCAATAGAATTGGAACACCCCACATATAGTGAAATAAAGAATCTAAAGTTCACACACACTAAATTCAATCAATTATCAGAAAATGACAAGAAGACACACTAGCACTGCAGGATTATCTTCCTCTAGATTAGAAAACTCAAGTTTATTGAGATAGAAAGTCATGACAAGAAAAAAAGGCACAATACAAGGACAGCTTTTCCAAATTAGTTATTATAAAATCTGCATTACATGACTCTGCTCATCAGCACGTAGCACGTAGACATCAAAGTAGCATAAATTAAACTAAACAGTAATATCGAATTTTGACTAAAACTGGTCTATCAGTTTCATCCTTTTATCAAAATTTAATGTCACAGAAGAAGTTGCTCATGAGTCACAATAATAAGCCAGAGATAATAAACGGGAAAAAAGAGTAACTAAAAGCAGCAAGAACCACTAAAGGCCTAAACTATCATGCTGTGGGTCATAATAGGATGAACACCTTTATTCGCTTTGGTCTTGCCAGTTCAACATGGGAAACATAACTCTCAACAAGAAATTTAAATCCAATCTCCAACTCAGCATCAAATGATCCATCTGGATGGTGTTTAAGTATCTCAGATCTCTGACACCATGGGACAAAACCATGATAGAAATCAACAGCAGCAACTACGTCAAATAATTGCTCTGGAGAGTACCTACGAATTGAGCAGTCTATCAGCTTGCATATTCCTTGAGAAACTGGTTTCCAAGTTAAATTCAAATTTGCACCACGAAAAAGAATTAAGAAACATAAAAAGCAAGGGCTAATACATAAATTCAAAAGGTTAATAAATCGATAATTGGCAGAATTACCAAGAAAAAGAACATATATCCCGTGTAGCAATAGATGGAAACTTCGGGAAAACAGATTAATAACCAACTCCGTGAGACCGCTCTACAATTTACTAAGGATGTTCGACTGAGACACAAAGATTAGGAGCGGAACACTCTGATTCCAAAAAAGAATATTCATATTATTCACGTTGAAGCAAGCACATTCTTGAAGGAAAGATGAAAAGATGTATATAATCATATTACCCCAAAACGAGCTTCTCCTCGTATACTTTGGATAGTACACCTTCTTCACCATCTCCACATCCAAGAAACTGCCTCGTTTGAACAAAATTATTCTTATGCAAACCTCCAATTACGGATATAGAATCAGCGTAGCAGCCAACTGGTTTGAAAATGGACCGTTTCTGGCCACCCGCAATAGTCTTGAGGCATTGGCACCATTCGGGTTTCCCGAGCTGCCCAAGGCTCGTGCCGGAACAAATTAATTGTTTGACACCGGTTTTACGCGATGCAACGGATCGGAGTGCTTTAGAGGTCGACGAAAATGGTGGCATTTTCGAATCCTAGAAATTGGGGAACCCTAATTGAACGGGCGCAGCTAGGTAGGCGCAAATCAGATAACACGGTAATTACAATATAAATGCAGCTAAAATCACGGCCACAAGCTTATCGGAATTCTGTCCCGCTGAAAGAATCACCGATCACAGGAAAAACTCACGAGCGAAGAACACATGGTCCGAGTTGGAGTCAAAGGAACCGAGTATGTGAAGCCTTAAGAAACGAAAAACCGAATCTTGAAACAATCTTGAAATGAATGAAGACGCAACAGCGAAGCAAAATCGAAGAAGATCAGGGGCAAAATTCTGAAGAAGCTAAGGTCGTTCCTCAAATTAGACCGGGGCTTCAAAAACCGTGGAAACCATGAATAAAAATTAAAAATAAACGCAGGCGGTTCTTGAATGTAGTGATCAAGATTCCAGAGTAAACCACGTGGTTGTTCACCTGCTTCTTGCTAAGACGGCTAGACGATGCCGTTTCTAGCGAACCAATTCTTAGGGATGAACCAGTCGCGTTTCGGGTGGTAGGCGGAAAATTGACGGCAAAGTCTATGAATGGAATATTTTTCTCACTACTTACTACGTGCTATAGTAACTGCGAAAAACTTTAGACATGTTTCCTACATTATCGTTATTGTTCTATTTATAGGATGATAAAATTATAAATTTAATAAATAAATATGTACTTTAATTGTTCAAAATCATATAATTAATTTTTAAAAAATATATTTTTATTAACAATAATAAATATGAGTATCTACTATTCATTTTGTTATTACATATTTTGATAAAAATATAAGTTGTGTCAGTTTTGCAAAAAAAAGTTTTGCAAAAAAAAATCAAATAAATTTGGACGTACCTTTCTTCTGCCTAAAAAATTGACTCGGACATGGAAGGCTTGTCTTGTAAGCAACATATTGAGGGGCATATTGATCTAACTCAGACAGAATGAAAGCTGGAAGAGTGACGACAGATAACGGTATAAGGAAGTAGTTTTCCAAATGTAAACCTTGTTCCTTGTTACAAGAAACGGCATGTTTTTATCTCAAATATTTATTTTTGTTTCTCACTTGCACCTTTATCAAACATATTGTTCAAGCAATTTTTTAAAAAATATTATTGGAAAAAATTTCTCTACCTACATATTTAAAGTTTACAGCTAAATTAACATAATTTTGTTCGTTTGCGTCAAAAATTATGTATTTTTGGGACTTTATAGCTCAAATGATACCAAATACATTTCTTAAAGTTTTATTAAATGGCTATCAAAAGATGAGAATGACAACTGGATTTGTGGTTTCAGTTGTAGACTTACATCGGTTTCCCCTATAATTGCTGAACTATTAGGAATTTTGAACGGTTTGAGTCTATGTTGGGTCAGAGGATTCAGGAATATTGTTGTGCACACTGATTGTATAGCAGTCATTGATTTTTATATTAGGGGTTGTGAAGAAAATCACCCATATAAGGACATTACTAGGGACACTAGGTTAGTTTTATACTGGGATTGGCAAGTTACTCTACTGCATAGCTCTAGGGATTTTTTTACTTCGGCAGATTATTTAGCTAAGATGTCATATGTCTTGGTTGAGTCCTTTTGTATCCTTGATCAATCTCCACCTGATCTTCTAAGGATGGATCTTGATGAAGGAGTTTGAACTCCTGTTTTGCTTTCTAATTGAGTAGCAATGATATCCAGTTTTTACTTAAAAATAAAAAGAGTTTTATTAATGTGAGATAACGAGTTCCAGTCTCTTGTGAAAGGCATAATGAGGTGGTGGGGGTGGGGATCGCTGATAATAAACAAACTATAAACTACAGATCAGATGTATACAGACATCAGCAGCAGCAGATAAGTGTGGCGTTAATAATGTAGCGCTCGGACAGGCGTGGCTCTCCAATCAAGTTCATTGAAGTCAATATAATATTCGCGACCAGATAGAAACAGTGCATCTGCAAGGGATTAGTGATCAAGTATCCTCGATCAGCACCAGAATCTCAGATTATCCATATGGAAATGAAATGAAATTCCCCAACAGGAAAAGTAGTTAATCGTCACCTCAACATTGGTGCATGAAAGTGTCGTCAGATATCAAAGGCTTGAATCTCTTAACGTTTTTCTTGTCGCAGCACTCCCCCACTTCATCATCATCAACAAAATTCTGATCCGTCATCTCTGCATAAAAAAAAAAAAAAAAAAAAGCCACTTAATTAAGCGATCATAATTGTTCTTATTATTGGGGGACGGAGAAGGGAGGGGTGACTGTGGGTTGTACCCATGTCGCTGAAGAACAACATGTGGTGAGGTGAAGCAGAGGGAATTTGGTTTCTTTGGCTCAAACCACACACTTTATCTTTACTTGTGCCTCTGCACGTAACACTACTTTCTTTCACAACGCTACCGCTTGAGCAGCTCCACCGCTCGATCCATGGATTTGCCTCTAAAGCATGCCCCCCATTCCTCCTGCTTACTTGCCCCTTCTCTCTTTCATATTTCATCTTTTTCCAGGATCCATTATTACCCAGATCCTTCCACTGTTAAAATTAATTTTAATCAGATTCATTTAACCAACTTCTATATAGCGTCGACAGAGAAGTCACTCATATGGCTCATGTATAATTTTGAATTATAAAACATTGAAATACTATACGAGTGATCTTAACTAATATAACTAGCTTAGCATTAATTAGGAGTTTGAACACTCAAACGACAAAAACTAGTTACAGTGCGTGCATCGATTTTACTATAGGATATATGTAAGTAAACAACATTTCCTTTTAATTAAGATGAACCTGAGTAGAAGTAGTGGGGGTGGAGTGAGGGAGAGTTGCTTTAGGGGAACGCCAACCCAGCCCTTGCTTGGAATTAAACAACTGATTAACGAATGATGCTTCCATAGACTTGAGATACATGCTGTGTTTCTCATCGGTCCATTCTTCTGTTGACAAGCATCTCTGCCCTAAAGGATCCTAATAAAATAAACATAAATGCCGAATAAATATTTATAAAAGGCGTCTTTCTTGGAATGAAGTCCACGGTTCCAAAAATTTGAAAAATCACATGGATAAATAAAGGCATCTAAACTTTGAAATGAGTTGATGAAGAAGATCGGAAATGAAAAGTACCTGCACGTGATTGGGTGGTACTAGCTTGACATCGCAGGACTTGTTGAGGAGGTTGGGTGGAATCGTCGGAACTTGGGGAGGTCTGAAATTCTTCATAATAACTTATCGGAGATGAACAGAAGAGGAGGGAAACAAACACATTGGGAATGAGAGAAGTGGTGGTTGGGAACTTGGAACAAAGAGAAAATAATGAAAGGTGGTTACAGTTGTCAGCGCTTTAACACGTGTCAGGGGCCATCGCATCACCACGTCATACATGTAGGAGAACACAGGGCGACAGATATTTAGCAGCACCCAAAATATCTGGCTTCCCTTGCTTTAAATGATTGATGATGATGCTGTCACATTAGATGATGTGGCACTGCAATTTCAGCTTTCAGCCCCTTCACTTTTCCTGTTCTTTAATAATCCCAATCCCTGGGGTCCTTTTCTTATCTTTTTTTTTTTTTTTTGGGTCAAGTCCTTTTCTTATCTTATCCCCATGCGATCCTTAGAGCGTAGGGATGTAAATTGACAACTCCATCTCACCCAATGCTTTCATGTTCTTGGATATTTTACCCTATAAATATTTAAAAATATATAATTTACCTATATTATGAAAATCAGCAACATTAGCTGATCGTTATGCTGCTAATGTTTGTCAAAATATATTAATAATTAATTATTATTAATAGCAGCAATTGTTCAATTATTAACGTTTATGATCAAAACGACTGCTTAATGTGCTCATGGCACACCATAGAAGATATTTCTCCTCCATGCAAGCATCACAATAAATATCAAATTGGGGAAACGAGTTTCACATATACTGCCAAAACCTTTTTATCAAAAGAACCATGATAAAACAGCAAAAATCTGCTGTCCAAAACTAACTTTCTCCAAATATTAAACAAATATGCATGGATGCCGCGAGATGCGGAAAAACTGCGTTTGAATTCCACAGGTTTTGACTTGGTGTCACGGACAACAGCATCATCACTCCGAAAGCACAAAGAGCAGGTGATCTGAGCCGCTTGGTACGTGTTAGCTCTCCAATCATAACATGACCTTATTTCAGTCTGCCTGCATTGAATAATTTTCTTGTGAACATTTAGGGATCAGAGATGTTCTTCAAATGTCATGCATAGAACAGAATACACAGTCATACATGACTCAAGCATCAGGTTTCTGCTCACTTTCTGGAATGGCAGTGTCTTGCAAATCAATACGACCTGCATGACCAAAAGACGCTTAAAAATTATATCAGAATCTGTCAATCAGCTGGAGAACAGGTAGAAGGATTAGCTGGTCAATCACACACACTGGTATACGAGACTCTGCCTAGTGCATTTATTCTACCCTCGCTCTTTCTAGTACAAAGAGAAGAAACAGGGGACAAGGGCGGGGGGGGGGGGGGGAATCCTTCTCCCGGCAGATTTCTACACTGTTAGTTGTGTGAGGAGAAATTTTTGCCTAGTCCTGTCCTGCCTGCCTGAATTTATTTGTGTTAAGTGTGAACCTGTGCAAGGATATCAGATCATACCTAACAAAGAAATTAGGGATGGAGTTTGTGATGATCCATGCAATTTGACATCTGTATCTGCAAAATATTATTCATTTAAAATTACAGAACAAGATTGTGGCGAAGCAAAATAATCCACCCGCTGAAGATGGCCTACCTGAACTTCCTATTGATTTAAGGACGTCGGATTTCTTAAATGTAAATCCAATGAAATTGGTGTCTTTAGATGTTAACATCTGCGATAAACGTTGAAAAGGAAAGTAAGTTATCATAAAGTTACGGTTTTAATACAAGGGGAATCGATATCTAAAAGACCTTAAAAGCAAGTTTTATGGGAAATGAATAAGCAAAATATCCACCAATAGACAACAAGTTTTGAAAACTACAAATTTCACTGGCCAAACTAGACTGCTGAACGCCATCGGTCCAGTAGAATGTGCAGTTCTTTAATAGACCCGAAGAATGTAGAATTGAGATCTACTAATTGTTAACCAATGGCCAATACGTTTATTGGACTGACTTCTGAATACCTTTGGCTGGTACATACATTACAAGAAGCAAACACACTTGGGGCAAAAATCAGCAGTCAATATTAGTTATATAATGGGGCCAGCCTAATGAAAAGAATAAGGTTACGAAAACTACTTTTCCACGCACAAGTAAATCTTTGGCCATAAACTAGATCCACATGCTTAGAAATGTCTTAAGCAATTGCAATCTGACAGAAAATGATTTACCTTCCGCCAAGGTCCCACAGTAGCTGTTGTAGATGGTGGTCCTTCTAACTGAAATGAACAAACTCACACAAGTTTAGTTGCGCTGAGATAGTATGAGAATTGAAAACGTAAGCCAATATCACCCTTCAGTGCCCAATGTTTATTAGGAACCTCCATGCTATAGTTTACAGTTTTCAGCTGCACTGGCTCTCAAACAAAACATAATACTTTAGTCCTTAATATAAGACATATTTACCTAACTTGATGAGATTAAGGAAGTTAGTTATTATGACATGTATTTTCTAAAACATCCTAGTAATCTTCCTTAATTTTCTCATTCTGTTTCCTTAATTATTGTTAAGGGAGCGTTAATGGGGGTAAATTCGGAAAAGATTGACAAATATAAAAATTATGTTTTATATTTAAGACTAAGATAAACTTCCCAAATATGTCTTATATTAAATACCAAAGGAATATCTAACATAATCAATTTGCAGTGGGATGAAAAACTTGAGTCCAGTGAAATTAAATTCGTTTAGAACTTTTGTGAAATTAAGGCATGTCTCTAGTTTCACTCGTTGAATTTCTATGTAGAACTGGCAGCACAAATTTTTCATTTTCACCTGTCAGTATTTTTTTATATGTACAATTTTTGCACTCACATCAGGAAACTTCTCAAAGTTTTGTGTGTCCAAGTCTCCAGTGACAGTAGGTTTATATGCAGCTTCAATTTCAGAAAGCGTATCCCACTGAATAGATTTGAACCATGGATGAGCCTGAAAAAGGAATTAATGGTAAATTAGTAATGAAATTGCCACATGGGCATGTTCAAAAAAATATCTGATTTCCCTAACAAGAAATATACTGGCTATACCTAAGAAGTTGTTACCTTTATTTCTTCGACACCTCTGGTTCCGAGTCTTGTTTCCACATCACATAATAAGTGACAAATCAGATCCTTAGCCTCGGCTGATATCTTGGGTTCTCCAGGGAATTTAAGGCATGTTTTCCAGTTGATTATCTGATACAATAAACACCACCATGTCCTTATGAACAAATGAGAAAAGATAATGTTAACAGAAAAACCTATTTAATCAAATACCTTACGACATGTCATCCTTGGATCGTCAGAACAAAAGGGGGGATATCCGATAAGCATCTCGTACATGATAGACCCAAGAGACCACCAATCACATTCCATTCCATAGCCCTTTTTGAGCAAAACTTCAGGAGCCATGTAATCAAGAGTTCCAACAGTTGAATATGCCTAAAGAAGTGCAAGTTAGAAAACATAAACAACCTTTGCATTAATATACTAGTACTTTACTGTTTAAAAATTAAAAGCAGAAATTAATGACTTCTTCAAATCATTAAGTCATGTTGTTATAGGGTTTGGACTTTGTTTTCTTTTTTGGAACTAACAAAAAATGTTGACTTCGAAATGGAGGAAAATGGCAAATACCAATGCTCTGCGATTACGTTTCCACTGTAGTAATTTCTCCTTTGGCATCGACCAAGGGGATGCAGAATATCCATCAGCCTCACTCGTTGATTCATTACTGGTGAAATCTTCACTTTCCAACAAAATTGTAGAATACTTGTCATCAAGAGGCTTACATAAGCCGAAATCTGATAGCTTCAGATGGCCATTTTTATCCAGTATCAAATTATCTGGTTTTATATCCCTACAAGCAGAGTGCATCCGACTAAGCATAATCTTTATTGCTTGATATATTTGAGAACTATTACTCACAAGAAATTTATAAATCCTTCTCCATAAACAATGTCCCTGAGTAGAATTTCTGGATATGGACCAATGTGAATTAGACGGTGAAGACATCAAAAGAAACTAGGGTATTAGGTGGAGTGTCTTAAGATTTAAGTACCTCTTTTTATCTTGACTGGTATTCAATATGGGACATATAAGAGATTCAGCTTAAATACATTCCTCTTTATATCTTAAAAGCTATATCTAATATGTTATTCTTTTGTTTTAGCTGCAATAAATCCATGTTCTAAGAAGATGAAATACTGCATTACATATTGTACCTTAAGAATAATGGTTCCTGGTAATTTCAGCCAGCGTTTATTGAATTTTATCTTTTTAGACCAAGCCAAGAGCTAACTTTTTTTTTTCTGTGATAAAACTTGTTAAAACAAAGGGGGGCTCTCATGAAATATGGGAAGATGAAGAACTTTCAAAGTATTCTGCGTTCATAGGTTACAGTTCATGTAAATAAAGTAGCTTCGCATTGCAATGAGACCAAATTAGTTTCACAATAGCTATACCTGTGTATGTAATTATGTTGATGTATTGAGTGGATAGCTAAGATGCTTTCAGCAATGTAGAAGCGAGCAACATCTTCAGAAAGGATATCTTCTCTCATTAATAGTGTCATAATGTCACCACCGGGTAAATACTCCATTATGAGATACAGGAAATCAGAATCTTGGAATGAGTAATGAAGTTTTACAATGCATCGGCTATCAACCTCTGCCAGCAAATTCCTCTCAGATCGAACATGTTCCACCTGAATTAGAAGGACAATGTGATGTAGGAAGTAAAAGAGTTTGCTCTAGTGGTCAAATTAGCCTGTAGACGTCATTATTCAGTAGTAAAATTTCAAAACATTCAAAATTTGAAGCTGAAGTTCACATATAATGAAAAGCTTATTCAATCTTTGCCCGACATCAATGTACGTATACAATGCCCTTTTTTCAGCCAGATATATCCCATTAGATCAAAGGAAAACAAATATATTTATTGAAAAAGTTAAACAACGTTATACCACGTACCTGTTAACACCCTATTTTCCATTGGAATATCAGAAAAAGAGTTTGCATTTAATATCAAATCCTCTTTTGAAGCACAATAAACTACAATCAGAAAGATCACCAAATACAAGTATAAAATGAAGTTTATATCTTTGATTGCAATTTGAAATAACTCATCATATTAAATTGACTGAATACTAACTAAAGTAAGAGGCTGATGAATCCATCATGCATGCAGAGTATGTACCAAGCTTCACTGTTATTACCTGTCCTCGGCTAAGCATCTCTGATTTCTTCAATTTCTTCATAGCATAAATCTCTCCAGTACTTTTAGCACGACATAATCTCACCTGCATCATATGAAAATGTTACGGACAGTGCAAACTATTAGAATCCAAACTTAAGTTGTAATGCTATCTATCTTCATTGCGCACCTCACCAAAAGCACCTTTACCAATTACAGTTAACTGCTCAAAGTCATCGATTCCAACTTTACGTCTCTGCTGTCTCATGAATTCAGTCTCTCGCCGCTCCAAATTCCTCATCATTTCCTCTTGTTCTTCGGTTGATATTTGAGCTTCTTGTGCTTGCCTTTGAAGTGTTCTACGTCTGAAACAAAAGCATAATTTATTGAAGTAAACCTTATTATTTGGAAATAAAACAATATCCGCTTGACTATTCTGAGTTGAATTGATAATTATAAAATCTATGCTAACATATCCACCTCCACAGTCCATCATATTTCCAAAACAAGATAAAAATAAAGCGAGCCTTCTAATTTAATTGTTTTAGCGCGTGTAAATGAAAAATATATCATGTTCACGGTCAGTTACTCAAAAGATTCTTGAAAAGCATCAGATAGAGTTCTAAATTTGGAAAAGCGTATGCATGAAGCAGACATTTATAAGAGGATTAAATAAACTTTACTGCCCAGGCGGCCAGGTGGTTTTTACTGAACAAGTGAACATGTCTCTGTCCACGTGATTGGAGGAGTCTTCGCATATTATAGTTGTCAAAAGGATGCGTGATATGAACCACCAATTGAAGATAAGGAGAAATGGCAATACGAAGACTTAACCAAGAACATCGTCAATTCTATTGCTTTAACATTCTCAAAAGGATCCAGCTAGAGTTTAATCAAAAACTATGATGTGAACAATGATGAAAAGGGCTAAAAAAAATAGCAGAGAAAGAAAAGCGTGTGATTGAGTAAACGGAAAAAGATTGAAGAACATAATAATCTTAAAAGAGAAACGACCAGTAGACAGCAACAGCAAATCAGTTCTGTGAAAGTATTAACTGAAAGATTGGCAATGGAAATCTCAGAAACTCTGAATCGGTGGAAGGACGAGGATGAATGTAAATGCAAAAAAATTGTGTCGTAAAAAACGATCAGAATTAGACAAAGCCAAAGTAGGGAGAATAAGCACCTCTCTTTTCGATCCTGCAATCCTTGGAGATAATTCTTGTAGTGATTTTCAATGAACTGCTTAGCGGCGGCGGCCTTCTGTCTGGTAACTGGAGAGGAAACCGACACATCAGGACCGGAGTCAACATCATTTCGATCATGGTTCATGTGAAGAGGTCCAAGCCTCACAGTGCCGTCGTAACCTTCCATAATTGTGGATCACTCAAAGCCGCGGAATCAGAGAGAGGAAGAGATTAGAAAAGCGCGCAGAAAGAACGGAGGATTGAGAGTCAGAGGAATTCGTAAGAGAGATCTGCAAGTGTTGGTGAAATGAAGCTGACGCGGAGAAGGACTAGTTGGCAATTGGTATATATTGGGATGGAGTCTACGAAGCTGTGGCAAGGCTGTCCTATGAGTGAGTTGTCGTCTGAATATATCTGTGTTCTACTCAGAAAATAAATTGCAAATACTTCGATTTTGTCCCGATTTATCTGATTTTGGATGAGAGCTTCTTTTTCATTCTCATGTTTTTCTTTTTCTTTCTACGTTTTTTTAAAATAAAAAATTGGAGGGGTGGGGAGCAATCTTTATCGGAAGTTACTGTGAAGAAGATAAATTTTGTTGGGAATGGAGTGGGATGGACGGCATCGTTTTCCGCACATTAACTGGTGGAATCTTTGGAAGCATTTCGCATCATGGTCATATCTGACTTTTGACACCAAAGAAGGGTGAGATCAATTTTTGACGCTATTGTCGGCGGGGATCCGGATTAGGCTACACGCTCGCTCACGTTGCCAACCCCCCCTGGATGTGAAAATCACGCTTCCTTGGCAAAAAAAAAAAAACAAAAAACAAAGAAAATCATGCGTCCACCAGACCAGACTCCTCCCTCCTCTATTTCCTCCACCTTATTCCTCGGATTCAATATATAAATTCCTTCTAATTATTATGCCAAGGAATATAATTAAATAATTAATAAATATATAAAATAACAAAAAAATGAATTTAAAATAAAGTAGGTAATACTTCATCTTTTTATGTAAAATAACTTATATAAAATGACTTTTATATCGGGGTGGGGATTTACTCTATTGGCTATTTAGTATTTTTAAAATATATTAAATAAATTATAAAGATGCCTGATGAGTTTTTTGACCAAATAAATCCTGATGTTTGAACATGTCAAAACACTGACATGATTTGGGAGTCGACGAGGGCAATTAAATGTGTATTTGGATTAATTTTTGAGAATAAATTTAACGATTTATAAAATAAATGGGTGAGAGAATTTTTATCTTGGGTATGCGAACCTAAGTTTGAAATTTAGATTTAGGATCTTCTCAAACACCCACTAAATTCATGACGGGTGCTGCTTGCTTGAAATGGAGCCCAGGAAAAGATATGGGTGCTTCTGTGGCCCTGGCTTCAAAATCGCTTGGTACATTAAGCTGAAGCCTCCATCTTACCTTCTTCCCTCCATCTTAACTTCTTCCCGCGTAAAGGTACACGCACAGGACGTGAGATTCCCTTTCAAAAAGCTTCACCCGCTGGTGTGGGGAACGAGATTCCAAGCTCCTCTCGTCTCAGTCATCTATATTTAATTTTTTTTTATTTTTTTAAAATAAATTATTTTAATTTATACATGATCTAAAATAAAAATAATCTTTTAACTAATATTTTTTCAAAAAATAATTTTTTATTAAAAAATAACCAGTTTAAAAATAGGAAAAATTCCTATAAAATACCCTTAAAATATGCAAATCCCTAATCAATACATTGAAATCCAAAAATCCGGATCAGTCACGCGTCAGTACGGATGAGCAGTGTGGGCGGTGCCAAAAGACGATTTTGCCCTTCATCCATTATTCTCGCCACTTCAAAAATAACAAACGCGGTTCTTAATTAACAACTCCGTATTTTTGTTTCACAACTTCCTAATTTAAGTTTTAAGGCTAATAACAACACCTCTTTTTTTATTAACAACACACCCTCTTAATCAACAACTCCGTATTCTTGATTAACAACTCCATTTCATCTTTTTACTTTCACAATAACAACACCGGTGATATTATTAACAATACCTTATTCTACTTTAACAACTCTCATTTCTTGTTTCACAACTTCGTAATTTAAGTTTCAAGTCCAATAATAACACCGTATTTTACATTAACAACATTATATTTTTTAGATGCGAATATGTGGAAGAATAAAGAGGAGTTGTTAATCAAAAATCTGAAGTTGCTAATAACAAGATCGGTGTTGTTATTGTGAAAGTAAAAAGATGAAACTGGAGTTGTTAATCAAGAATCCGGAATTGTTAATTAAGAACCCCGTGTTGTTATTTTTGAAGTGGCGAGAATGAGGGTTGAAGGGCAAAATGGTCTTTTGGCGCCGCCTGCACTGTTCATCTATACTGACGCGTGACTAACCCGGATTTTTGGATTTCAATGTACTGATAAGGGATTTGTATATTTTAATGGTAGTTTTTAAGGATTTTCCCTTAAAAATACTAGATCTGGGATCTAAACTATCTGGATGGGACGAGCTTTTAGTGCCTATCCTAAATGGGTTTCTTGGTGTTGTGACTTAGTGGTAACACGACCCTAAATTTTGTTTTGACGTAACTCACACCCTATTGATTTAGTCTATGAATTTTAATTTGATATAACTCGATTTCTATATTTAAAAAAATAAAAGTATATATTTCACAACAATGAGTTAAATTTAATGATGGAGTTTTAATGGAGTCGGTTATATAAATTGGGATGCACCAAATCAAAATTTAAGGTATGGATTACAATCTAGTTAAACCTACAAGGATTGTTTTTTGGTTGTAAAAACTATAAGATTAAGAGATAATTTTCTCACATTCATGTTGTTGAATAACAGTAGCCCTAATAATATATATTAAGTATATTTATTAATATCGAGCTAAGCCACGAAATGAGCAAATTGAGTTTAAACCTCACATTACTTGAAATAAACCCTCGGGAGAGGCATCATAGTCATAGAGTGTTGATCTAGATTAGTGAGTTTCTCTAATACTTGGTAATTGGATACAAAAATATGCTGGACATCAGGTGGCTCAATGGATGACAAAAAATGTATTTTTAGTGACTATTAATAATTAAAAGGTTTGCATATAATTAACGGGCTCTGCTAGAAGGGATTAGTTCCTTATAACATGATGAACTAATGTTCGAATCGTGTTTAGAGAGGCGTCCACATTTAGTGCTCGACGTTATTGTTCAAAAAAGGGTTTGCATATGCTTAATAAATATATATATTTGGTTTTTTAATTTCTCTGTGCATTTTGTTTAAAAATCTAATGGGCTAATGGCTATTCTATTCTCATTGAAATGGAGAAATAATTTTATCCCTTGTGCATGCATGCCATTGGCAAGCATCATAGAATATGAATAGAAAGAAATGTTTAACAGTATCTTAAAATATAAAAATAATATATGAATACCATAACAAAAATTTAAATGTAATTGTATTTTGGGCCAATTCTAAGCGGGATTGTTAAACAGGATAGGGGGATATCATAACATATTGTGTCCTAGACTGCAAATTTAAGCTACCCCTAAAAAAACGTTGCCCGTTAAAGTGATCCAAATTTATATGCTTCCTTTCGTTTCTTATACAATACTGTAGTTACTTAACTAATTTGAATATATTAAAAAAATAAAATCAATTATTTATTTCTAACAAATGTAACACAAACTTTTTAAAATATTCATGTGTATGTAACTTTATATATATATATATATATCAGTTTATAAATTAATTTCAAATGATGATAAATATATGTGCGTGAGATAAAAGGAATTAAAATAGTATATTTTAAACTAAATCCAACCCCAAGTATATAACCCTTGTATCAAAGATTTACGGCCGTGTCTGGGGTACTGCTTTTATGGCTTAGATGCGAGTTATGGTTGGGTGGTTGAGAGTGAGGGAGTCCCCTGCGTTACTGGTCAAAACGATACTTCTCAAGCGTGTGAAAACTGAGGGCCCGTTTGGCGCGTGGAAGAGATGGGAAGAAAAGGGAACATGAGCAAGTTTCTTTATGAGAGAATTACAATTAAATCCTGCTTAAGGAAAAAAATGAAAATTTAAATTAAAAGATGGGAATCCTGAAAATTAAAATAGAGTCAAAAAATTTTTTTTTATCATATTCAAATTTGCTAATTCAAATGTGATAAGTAAATTTCAAGATTTCCATCTTACAAATTCGAATTTCATCAATAAATTTAAATTTCATTCTATAAAAAAATAATTTCAATTTCATTAATAAATAAAATAAATTTATTATTTATTTAAATTATAATTTATATTTTATTCATTTGATTTAATTTTTAAATTATTGTACTACTAATTATTTAATATATGAGTTGAAATATAAATTTAATTGATATATAGTTATTAATTTATTTTAAGGGTAAAATATGTATTTATCTTCTTTTTTTCAAGTTTTACCCTTAATTTTTTTTCATATCAAACAATCCATCTTCCATCACTCTTTACCATCTTTCTTTCGTTTCTCTAAATTCTTTTTCCTCCTCAAATTTTCCTCTTAGCAAACGGGCCCTGAAAAGTCGTAGAAATAGTGTCTGCTTCTAAGCGGCTCGTCAATGGGTGTACTTTACTTCCCACCAAATGCACAACACTGACACGCAACCCAAACATAGCATCTAGCTAGCTAGCTAGACGCCTGAAACAGAGGCTGATGACCCCCTAATTTATCTCATTATATATCACTGTTTCAAGAGCTGCAACTAGGGCTCCACTGCTTCTTATCTTGACACCCTGTGCCCTTTCGGATCGCCACTCATGTCTAAGTTGAATCTTTCGAAAATGCCTACGCATGGCTGGCGTCACGTCTCATCTTATAATTAATACTAGTATTAAATTAATAATCCTTTTTAGGAAAAATGACTGGGGATGACGTTGGGCCATGTTATTAATTGGGCTAAGGGATCCTTTTGTTGCTGCAATTAGTATTTGGGTGGGCATGGGTAGGGTTGGGCAGGGCGAAACCCTGCCTGATGCCCTGCCCGAAAGATGAACGGGTTGTATTTTGTAGCTCGATAGCCTGCCCTACCCATTAAAAGCGCTAACCATTTTGGGTTGGGCAAATGTAGGCTGGGCAGGATGGGCTTCCCTACCCTAGCAATAATACCTTGTTTTATTCACATATGAAAAAATAATTCCGTGTAAATTTCATAAATATTCTTGTAGTTATTAATCCCATGTCTTAACTTCACCCTAAGTAATATAAACTTCAAATACATTCGATGATTCTACATCTTGGGATATTTTAAAATAAGTTACAACTTGAGTCTTGAAATTTAAAAAATACCATAGGTCTTAACAAATATCCATACTTTAAAAATTAAACAACCTCCATGATCCATTATAAATAAGGGAACAAAACGATTATAATTAAAGCCATGAAGTCAAAGTAGTTTGCATCAATTCAATGTCCCAAAAGTTGATCAAATGATGAAGCATCTGGAAAAAAAATAAAAAACAACTATAATTTAATACATCACAAAGACACAAAGTAAAGAAGAAATGAAGAAATCTACTTGTAAATAGTGTTTAGTGGCTAGGGTAAAAAAGAGAGGACCAGAAGAGTATTATACAATAGACAATATATATTTTAAATAAAAATATATATATGAAATAATATTTAATTCATGTGAAATTTTATATTTTAAATAAATGAAAATAATTTTCAGGGCAGGGTCAAATGGGCAGGGCAGCACCCCTTGCCCGATGCCCGGCCCTGCCCGGTTATTAGCCCGCTCAAAGCTGCCCAAAATTTTTTCGGGCCACTTTTTTAGGGCTGGGCTGGGCACACCGGGCCACTGGGCACCATGCTCACCCCTAGCAATTACCATGCCACATCCAACTACAAGCCCTGGGATCCTATCTCGATGCCCAATAACGTTAATATGTAATAGTTTTTCAAGTCCGCTGGTATTATCAACAAGAGTGGGTTCAAGTGGTAAGCGGTTTGATTCCGCTTAAGCAAGATCTCGGGTTCCAGCCTTATGTATGCAGAAAATCCTCATTGGGAGACTCTCCCACCATAGCCAGGTGCGCGATGCAGGTTGGATCCGGATGTAGTCGAGGCAAAGCTCCGGTGAACTGGGTGGACAAAAAAAAAAAAGTCCGCTGGTACTCAAAATCAAGGTTATTAAATTCAGACTCGTTATTGAACGAGTCTAGGTAGTGGATCAAAGATCAGTCAAATCAGAATCAAAGCGAAGCTAACGTAGGGCTGAACCAATAAAAAAGTGAACTTGAACGATAATAATTTTTGAAATAGTTTTTTTTTGATAATTTTTTAAAATCAAATAATAATATTTTTAAGTGCTTCGTTTTGCATTAGAGAGTAGATATCTCAATTTTTTAAAAATCAAATGATAATATTTTTAAGTGCTTCGTTTTGCATTGGAAAGTAGATATCTCAAGTTTTTTATAGAGTCCTGATTTATAATGTTTGGAAAAACGTAGAATTAAATATGAATGTTTGAAATAAAAAAATCTTCATGGCAACACAATTTTTATATAATACTTCCGCCGGTACTTAATACATGCATAAGTTTTAGGTTGTTGTTTGGTATTCAGACATATCTAGTTAAAGTGTAGCCTAACTTATTCCCTTTCATCATCATCTACTCAAAAACACATTAACCAAAAGCTAAAAACCACCGAGATTCAATGTGGCTCCCGCTTTGTATGTAGCCTTTGCAATAGGGAGCAAGAACGAATTTAGCATGTGGATCAATTAAGAGACTACAGCGATTTCTTTGCTCTAAAATACTTTCGGGTAATTGATAATGGAACCAAATGATCACTTAGTGTATGTATGGATTAGTTTTTGGAGAATAGCTTTTACGATTTACGATGTAAGTATGTGAGATGAATTTTATCTCAATTTACGAAAAGGGCCTTTGAAACCACAGTTTTATAGTTTTCCATACACTCACTCAATCATATTATAAAGAATTAACATTCAGCTCATCTTTTGAAAATAATTCCCCGTGGAAGAACTTTGCAGCATCCCACCACTGCATTTGTCCCATGTAAGAATGAGCCAAAGGGCTGTAAAGCTGGAATTTTTTTTATTTGCATTTCTAACAACATCAAAATTTGGAGTGCGCGTTTGAATCTTGTTAATTAGCTACACAATTTATATAACCTAGGTTGTGTTTGAACAAAGTGTTGGTTGTTCGAACTGTTAAGCCGATTATATGCCCGGCCCAAAACAAACCCAACTGTAACTTACCGCAGTTGTCCAAGAAAACATACATTGAGAGGCTCCGGCAAAAAATAAAAGAAAACAAAAGATATACATTGAAAGGCCGAGAAGAAAGGAGAACCGACCTCGGGTTTTATTTTCTTGCTTATTTGGGTTAGCTCATACAGAGCTTCACTCTGTTAAACCGATAAGGTGACCGCTGACGCTGAAGTCTATGACCGTATAACGTTCACGAGCATATGGATGCTATGCTAAGCGAAAGCTGATCTGAGACAGATAGATAGAGACAGAGAGAGTGTGTGTGTAAGGAGGGAGGAAGAGCAAGCAGCGAGCATCACTAGGTGCTCCAGGCATGGCTTCATTAACTAACTTGTCGCCACATACCCACCCTCGCACAAACCCTATGTCTTACCATTTTTCTCCGGCAATTCTTTCTTTCCGTTTCTGTCGGAACGTATCCTTACTTCGTGCCCTCAACACGGGTCCTCACGCCGATAATTTGCCCAGGAAGCTCGTCGTTTCTTCGGGTAAGGACATCTCTGAAATTTTGAAAGAGGACCAGGACAGTGGCGTAAAGAGGGCCTTTGAAGACGATAGCGAACACGAGAGATGGGTTGACTGGGAGGACCAGATTTTGGAGGATACTGTTCCTTTGGTTGGTTTTGTGAGAATGCTTCTTCATTCTGGAAAGTGAGTCTTCTTTCTTCCTATGATATTTTTTCTTTATAGAATTTTTGAGTTTCAGTATTCACGGAAGGCAATTCGAATGTATAACGAATTAACGATACTGGCGGTCCTCTTCGAAAATCTCTATTCATCATATTAAAAGTCCGGAATAAAGTTTGGGCGTTGTTCCTGTAATTTTTTATGTTAAGTGAGATGAGTTACTGGAACTCAGACTTTAAAGTTCAAATCTCTGAAATGCCTTGTGCTTGGTTGTCTTGCTTCTATGTTGTGGGCATGGAGTAAAACTGACCTGCATTCCACTGTCAACTGTACCCCAAGATTGTTTATGAAGAAAGCAGGACTAATTTTCACTTCGAATTTTACTCCTATCCTCTGCTTATTTGCAGCTGAAGAAAACACATTTCTTCTAACTCCAATATGTCCGTCACTAAAAGGGTTGTGTTGGTCTATGTGAGAGGTAAGAGAGAGCATTTTGCGTGTGTATTACAGGTGGATGTACTTCTTCAGAGTATCTGGATGCTCCTAAGGGGAACTTTCTTGATGCCATTAATTAGTTGAATACTTTATTTTTTTTGGCTGACTGAACTAGGTGGATGCTTTTTTGGCAAAAGAAAAAACTAGGTGGATACGTGAATAAAGGGTTTATGTTATCATGTAGTTGTTCTAACAATGTATCCCCTCGTTTTCTTGCCTAGCTTTCCATTGATAAGGGTCTAAAGTCAATGCGTACTACTTGTAAAAGTCTCTATACCAAGTGTATCTGATAAATTTAATGACAATAATATTATCGACCATATTCTTATGAAGTGTTCTGGTTTCCTTCATGCTAATCATACAAAATTTCTGATTATGAAATCCTGCCATAGATATGAAAGTGGAGATAGACTGATTCCAGAGCACGAGAATACCATTCTTGAAAAACTCCTTCCCTTTCATCCTGAATTCGAGAAAAAGAAAGGATGTGGAATTGATTATATAACGGTAACTCTCTCTACTGGCATTCTTGCTCAGCACATATACTGGAAAATAATATATTTGGTAGAAATTAAAGAAAGTCCAAAATGATATATGTTTCAGTGTCTGTGTTCTGTCGCAATATTTATGAATTCTGAAGGTTTAGTAAGTTATTGATAGGCATTGGATGTTTCCAATTCACAAGTGATTCCCCCCTTTCATTTGAACGTTGAAATAGGTCTGTTTTCTGTTGGGGGATTCAAACCAGATTTCATATTCGCCAATAATGTGTATGCATTTATTAAAAAGTTTCTTGTGATGCAAGATGAATTTGAAAGATGCTTCTCAGTCCACTTCTTGGCGTTGTCTTTTCTCATCCCATGGTAGTTATATTTTTCACATGAAAAATGTGTACGCGTTTATTATCGTCTTGTAAAGAAAGTCTCTTGTAACTGGGCCAAATTTAGCTTTTGGTCATGGTATTACATATAGGAGGAAGTAGAGATCACACTTGGCACTTCCTAAACAGCAGTAAGCCAAATGATCCCCCCTCCTGCACAAAACCGATAGAAGAAGTGATCTCACATAACGACCCCAGAGGAGAAAACAAAGTTAGAAACATAACAAATACAATGTCACGAATCAATCTCATAAGAAGCACTTTCTTTTGTCTAGACCCAAGGTGGTAGATATTGACATCCATGATCGGAAGTGCTACCTAAGTACCTATGTTTAGTCCCATTGACTGGGCAACAGTTACAGCTTCTGGGAAGTATGTAGCATGATAGGATCCTGCTTTCCCAGCTGCTGCTTTGTAATCCTTTGCTTCCGATCCCTATTTTGTCACCTTCTATGTAGGACTAAAATCAGTTGACCCATCCATACGCATAATAGGGCAAAGAAAGAATCTGTAATTCGGGAAGTTTAAATTTTGGGTTTTATGTACATGCCACAAGTTCCCGTTGCATCTAACAATTACTTAACATTAAATTCTGTCCAATCTGTTTTTTCCTGGGTTATTATGAAATCTGGTTTATCATTATTTTTGACTTATTTTTAATTATTGGATTTTAATCCTGATTTGATGCTCAAATATGTTTGATCATTCTTCCTATGTTAGATTGGATATCATCCGAACTTTGAAAGATCTAGGTGTTTATTCATAGTACGAAAAGATGGGGAGCTGGTTGATTTTTCGTATTGGAAATGCATCAAAGGTCTGATCAGAAAGAATTATCCATTGTATGCAGACAGTTTCATTCTCAGACATTTCCGGCGCCGTAGGCGTAATTTTTGAAGTTGTCAATGTCTAGTTTCTTATTGCTGGTTGGATGCCATTCGAAGGCGCTGCTGAAAGATGGAATAAAATGAGAGAATAGTGTTAAGATCTTTGGCAGTTTATTATTTGAAATATGGCCATAATGCTGGAAAGTGAAAATGACTCTACTCTATCGTTGCTAGTTCTCTTTTTAATATTATTTTTTTTGTAATGCAGATTATGTATATAGTGGTATGGGTTTTGTTAATTGACAATAACTTCAATGAGATTGGATAAGGCGAGAAGTTTTTTCAATTCTGATACTTGTTTTTAGAAATTTAGAACTTCAAGTTAAAAATATTTACATAAAAATGTTGGGTTAAGTGGAATGCACTCTTCGCTTTTAAAAAAATTGTGATTCTAAATATAAGTCACTTTATAAAAATTTTTATAGTACTAACTAGCACTTACTCTCCCGCGCGTTGCGCGGGGAGAATTATATCAAGTATTTTTTAAAATTTTTCATGCATTAAATACTCACCAAATAAACCATCTTTATAAGCTAATCACTTGAATCACTTCTAATGTTAAATATGAAGAAAAGAAACAGTGCTAAATGTAAGTTAAGAGTAATGCCACATGACCAACAAATACAACAAACATTGAATGAGACAAAGTCGGGAGATTTTCAACAATCATTTACTTGGTAAACACTTAGCACCCAAGCATTCAAGTTCCTAAAAATCTCCTTTTAAACTACATTTGTTGTTCTTTTACCATCATCTAAAGTTTGGCGAAACTTTACCAAGTAAATGAGGAATAAATAGTATCCCGAAAAGGAAAAAGAAAAACAAATAAGGTATAATTTATTAATGAGAAGACAATAGAAGTACAAAAACTGAAAACAAAAAAATCCATGCCAGCACAAATAAATGAAAAATACTATGGCTCAAGATAGCTTTCTAGGAAAGAAAAGTAAGTAATGTATATAGGGCTGTGGATAGGGCTACATATGATAATTAAACAATACAGGAATTAAACAATACAGGAATTGTTGCAGCAAATAAGTAATGTATATAGGGCTAAGTAAGTAATGTATATAGGGCTACATATGATAATTAAACAATACAGGAATTGTTGCAGCAAATACAAAAGCATATATAAATTATATATGTAAAAATCATTAAACATGATGATTCAGCTGTTACTACCTTTTCAGATTCAGCCTCATAAGGCACTGGAAGTCTATTCTATAAGCATTCTAACAACAGGCCTTTTGCCAAAGCTATAATACGGTCACACTAAACGGAAGTTGACAATTCATTATAATGGTTGAACCAAGGGATATAGCTGACAAACTATTTAAAAGAAAGATGATTATACAGGTACTACTAAAATAAACCATGTCATACTATAGCAGTTTATATGGAAATGGAATCCTGAATTATATGGATATAGGCCTGCCCATATGGCTGTGATGTTTATAAATAAGTCTCACATATTCAGATTTGCCAACATAGCTTTATTTATAAGCAGGTCAGTAACCATTAATCAATGGATGGTGAATAAAAGGGTCTTCACCTGCTATAACCTCATTAACCAATGGATACAACCATAACAACTATACCTTGTACAAAAGATCAAAGCAAATAGTATAAATGCAAGGAAACCATGGACAGTTGAAGTAGTTAGGACAAGTCCTATGATATAAATTTAAGAGAAATTATTCACCATCAAACCACGTGCATCTTATGTAAATAGCAGCAAACAGATTTACATCTTATTTTGAAGGAAGTTGCTACTGTCATCCATAAATAAAGAGTGCATAATCAGGTACCATAAAACGTGAAACACTTTAAAAGCATTAACAACAGATAGGCAAAAGGGTGAAAACACAGTTATGACACAAAACATACTGAAAATCTAATTTGTTCAATATCTAATTTTTTAAATATTTGAAATGGGACAAAGCAGACAGCACAGATGCCTTTTGCGCACTCACTTTTTCTACATGAAAGGGATGCCTAATCACAACTTTTCTGCATGATTCCAAGCAAGGTTGAAAGTCCTAGGAATAACAAAATGAATATATTAAAATTAAAGGAAGCTGCTTTCGCACTTTTCACAAAAATGTAGGGATGTATGGGCAAGTTAGTGAGTAAACATAAATATAGCAGTATAAAACAAAGCAAAAGGCTTTCATAATAGGACATCAAATCAAGACCCTGTTTTGATTGCCTTGCATATGCATGCCATTATCAAATAAAGCTAAAAGAGTTGACACCCCAACATGGCTTCATTTATAAGCAACCGATTGCACATCAACCCCTCTTCATGAAGAATATGAAGGGAAACACGTGAAGTATTTAAAAATCATGGACAGTGTTTGATTTATCTAATTACATCAACAGAATGCACAGATGGGGGATAGATGTAATGTAATTTCAGTAGAGTCAGAGAGAAGGTTAATATAGACTGAAATGATAATCACAATACAGATGTAAAATCAGTTTACATATTGGAGTTAAATATGCATGCAGAAAGGATTAACACAAATTTGAAACAAATAAGTGACTTGGAAGAGAAGTTTTAAGAAAAGTGTCCACGCTTGCCATGATTGCCATCATATAAATGAAGGAAAATATTGTGCGAGCATGATAATGCAAATATGTTAAACGAATAAGCATAGCAACTATTAAATAAGGTTATTAATCAATGGTTCTTAACATGTATATGAATCAAAAGCTTACTGCATGGATGACAGTATATAAGACAAATGACTATTAAATTAGATTAGCATTATTATTGTGATTAGTAATATTATTAGTATTAGCACCAAAGGGCATATTTGCAGACTCACAGAGAAGAGGGGTGTAGTTCTGCTAAAATAGGATCTGAGCATATGCAGGACAATCTGATATACATATAAAAATATAGTGCCAATGTTAAAAAGAATGCCTAAAAAATAGTGCAAGGTGTATATCTTGCATTTGACTTAACAGTATGACTAACTTATATAAGTAAGAAAACCTTATGATTTCCTTAACAGTATGATTTCAGCATCCAATCTCAAGCAAGAAAAATTCCAAGCAAACCTTATATAAGTAAAATACCCATTTATGTATTCCTTCCTTTCCAATACTCCTTCCACCTAGAATAACCTCCAAACTATCTACTTCCTTTAACCAACCAGCAGCAAAAAACGAAATTTCTCTTCAATATTCAATTTTTCCAAACGTCACAGCCACAAATGATAAAAAATATATATATATATATTCTGCACATCTGAATCTTCATAAATATCATAGACAAATGAAGCTTACATACTGTCATATGCACAAAGCCACAAGAAAAATGTACACAAATGAAAATATACATCAGGTAAAAACTAAAAGGTAACAACATACTCATTTGACTATAAGAGGAACCAGATGACCAACAAAAATATAAACCACCTTACTCACTATATGCATCGTATCATTCCAGTGAATCACATTATGAGGTATGAGTGAGTTCATGGAATTTTCACATAGTGCATTTTTGTTGTCATCTTGCATTTGACTTAACAGTATGACTAACTTATATAAGTAAGAAACCCTTATGATTTCCTTAACAGTATGATTTCAGCATCCAATCTCAAGCAAGAAAAATTCCAAGCAAACCTTATATAAGTAAAATACCCATTTATGTATTCCTTCCTTTCCAATACTCCTTCCACCTAGAATAACCTCCAAACTATCTACTTCCTTTAACCAACCAGCAGCAAAAAACGAAATTTCTCTTCAATATTCAATTTTTCCAAACGTCACAGCCACAAATGATAAAAAATATATATATATATATTCTGCACATCTGAATCTTCATAAATATCATAGACAAATGAAGCTTACATACTGTCATATGCACAAAGCCACAAGAAAAATGTACACAAATGAAAATATACATCAGGTAAAAACTAAAAGGTAACAACATACTCATTTGACTATAAGAGGAACCAGATGACCAACAAAAATATAAACCACCTTACTCACTATATGCATCGTATCATTCCAGTGAATCACATTATGAGGTATGAGTGAGTTCATGGAATTTTCACATAGTGCATTTTTGTTGTCATCTTGCATTTGACTTAACAGTATGACTAACTTATATAAGTAAGAAACCCTTATGATTTCCTTAACAGTATGATTTCAGCATCCAATCTCAAGCAAGAAAAATTCCAAGCAAACCTTATATAAGTAAAATACCCATTTATGTATTCCTTCCTTTCCAATACTCCTTCCACCTAGAATAACCTCCAAACTATCTACTTCCTTTAACCAACCAGCAGCAAAAAACGAAATTTCTCTTCAATGTTCAATTTTTCCAAACGTCACAGCCACAAATGATCAAAAATATATATATATATTCTGCACATCTGAATCTTCATAAATATCATAGACAAATGAAGCTTACCTACATAATTACTCCGTTTTGGACCAAAAACGCATAAGAAGACGAAGACTCTTTTAACCCCTCACCAAGGCACCCCCGGACTGAACCAACTGAGGAAGAAAGATACCCAAACAGACCAGAATAGAACAGAAACAGCAGAAAAAATCTCGACCAGAGGAGAAGAACGCCGGCGTGGTCGGACGATCAGCGGCGGTGGCGAGAGGGCAGCGCGGCGAACGGCAGGGAAGGGTGGACGGAACAGAGTCGAATGATGGGGCTGGGTTTTTTATTCAAAATCGAGAAGCTTCTGATGCCATTGTGATTCCTTTTTTTCCCAACGAACCCAGAATCTTAATCCCTTCCTTTAATCCATTCAACGATTCCTTTAATCCCTTCCTTTAAAAGTGGCAAAGCAGGCTGGATTGAAAAAGAAAAGAACAGATTATTCTTCATCCACAAAAAAAAAAGCACGGACTGAACCAACTGAGGAAGAAAGATACCCAAACAGACCAGAATAGAACAGAAACAGCAGAAAGAATCTCGACCAGAGGAGAAGAACGCCGGCGTGGTCGGACGATCAGCGGCGGTGGCGAGAGGGCAGCGCGGCGAACGGCAGGGAAGGGTGGACGGAACAGAGTCGAATGATGGGGCTGGGTTTTTTATTCAAAATCGAGAAGCTTCTGATGCCATTGTGATTCCTTTTTTTTCCCAACGAACCCAGAATCTTAATCCCTTCCTTTAATCCATTCAACGATTCCTTTAATCCCTTCCTTTAAAAGTGGCAAAGCAGGCTGGATTGAAAAAGAAAAGAACAGATTATTCTTCATCCACAAAAAAAAAGCACAGATTAAATTTTGATGAAATCAAGCTGTTGTTGGCCAAATCAAGCCCTAATCTAGAACCCCATTAATCCTACCAAAACATCCAAGAATAAACAAAGCAATAGCAGTGGATGAAGAATAAGATAAAGGGTCTTTACCTGGATGTTGGCCATTTTTCCTCAAGCTCGTTGAGAAGAAGACTGGGAAAGGCCATCGTGCCGACATGAAAGGTAGTTCACCCTCTCTGAGCTCCGCTCCCGTCTCCCTGTAAAAGTATAATGAATTCACTAATTAGAAGTAGAAGAAGATAAAAGACATGGTGAAGTTGCAGAGGATAGATTCTCATCGAATACGAAGGAGACAGACAGACCGTGAAAAGGAAGAAGAAATCGATGGAGAAGAGAGGGTATGTGGAGAGAATTGAAGGACGGATCCGGAGTGAAGTGAGGTAGGGGATTTAAATTCAAAATTCAAATATGCTATGTCAGGGTGCTAGGCAGATCAGCAAAATCTGATCCGTTTATTGCTTGTAAACAGTGAATTGATAGGAGAAGAAATCGTATCCGTGCGTTTCTTATGAACAGTAATTTTGGTGGAAGAGTTTTATATGATATATAGATTGCTTTATCTCAAATATGTCCTCCTATTCAATTTTCTACAAGGGAATAGGGTGTAAGTTTCTTAAATTGTGTGTGTTTGGCAAACCTCCAAATCATGGTTTCAAACTAATGTTTGTGCAATCCGAGACAAAATTCTTCTCACAAACTTATCTCGTAAATCGTAAAAGCTATTAAAAAAAGCTAATCCAAATACACAGACTACTTCAAGAAGGGTACTGTTGAACTAGATTCAACTACTGTTGTGGCATTGACGCAGGTTATGATGAGTAGTTATGATACATCGAACAGGTTTTTAAGAAATGTACAGCGTATGATGGATGAAGTTGGGATTTGGGAAATACGAGTGGGCGGTAATTTTTGTGCTGACTGGTAAGCAAATTGGAGTCTAACGCAGGAGCATGGCCTTCAGTTTAATAATTCTGAAGGTAATTAAACCCGGACTGGTCAATGAACTGGTCAGGATATTGAGTCAAGGGTCAGTGGGTCAGACTAAAGTCAAACCGGAGCTAACCCAAGGCTAAACTAGTGAGACATTGAATATTTTAGGATTATTAATATGAAATTCTAAATAAATAAAAAATTTATTTTTTTTAATAAATAAATACCAAACCGGGCTGGTCTACTGGCTGATTGGCCGGTTTTCAGTCCGGACTAGCCGGTTCGGTCAGGGTCTGAGAACATATCCTTCGACTTAAGAGACTGAATAGAGATATATTGGGCCTTTCTTACTCGAGGCATATTATTCTGCAATCTGTTTGGGCTTTTACCCGCTTGTGTGCCAAAAGAAATTAAACTCGAGATTCTAAACAATAGTCATTTTTTTTGGATTATATGGAGTGTAAGATAATCATTATTGTTTATGAATTATTAATGACATGATATGATGTATTACAAGTTCTATATGATATGATGATTAACATGTCAAACTGTTCAAACATTTTTTTTTTGTTATAATAATAAATGTTCTGAAACTAATTCCACTGAATACAAAGTCAAGTCCAGCTTGGGTACACAGCAAGGACGATGGTGCTGCTTTTATTGATTCCATTTCTTTTCTTTTTGTTTTGCCTTAAATTCCATTCTTTTTCCCATTGTCACTTTTGCCTGTTTGTTACAGTGAAATTGGAGACATGGAATTAGAATTAAATTCCACCTTGATTACATGTTTGGTATAAGAAATTGGCCTTGGAATTAGAATTCTAGATGGAAGTCACATTAGACAATTCTATAAAAATAATTCCATAAAAAAAGCAAAGTTTTGCAATTCTATATCCTTATTTTCCACCTTATCCTCTTTTCCTTTTACCTACCACGCCCGACCACCAGCTCCTCTTACCCCACCGCCAGCAATGATAGCGACAGTGGCTCTGCTGATCCAGTTGAACGACATTGACTTAGCCTTCTGCAATGGTGGCGGCGCTTTCCCCTTCTCCATCCCCTTCGACGGTGGCAGATCCCCATATTTGAGTTGAAAGCTAAGGACATCGACGGTAGTCTTCGACTGAAGGTGGGTAGTGGTGGACGAACCTTGTCGGAGTGACATTTCATGTGACTGAATAGAGCCTTCCCAGAGCGATCTCGTTCGATTTGAGTTGTGGTGGTGGTCGACGACGCCAAAGAGTTCACGAGCGCGGAGTTCATCGATGTCGACGTCGTGGTGGTGGTCTATTTGCCTGTAGTGGTTTTTGCTTAACCTCAAGATTGAAGTTCCTAAACCTCTTGCGGTGTCTTGTGTTCATTGATCTAAAATCTTGCCTGAAAAAATTTGAACGATGCAGGAGCTTTGAAGGAGGGAGGGGATGAAGTTGGAGGCAAATTTTCTTTAAAAAAAAAAATAGAAAGGCCTTTTGGTCTTTTTTCATAAAAATTAGGCCTAATTTTCATGTCATACCAAATGTACTTTTAAACATTTTTTCTATCTCCATATCCATATTCACCTCCGTCTTCGTCTCCATTTTCAATTCTATCAAAATCAATTCCAACATACTAAACAGGCCCTTAGTTTTCTTACTTGGCATTCTTTTGAAAAGTGTGTAACAAGTTCACATTGGGTGGGTTACATTGAAAAGACAAGCTTTATAAGGTCTAAGGTTTTTTAATTCCAATGACTAATTTTTAGGGTATGATTCTTCTGAGGATTTATGCCCATGTTTTCATTAAGAGCACCTGCAGAGGGCCCTACTGAAAGGGCCTTACGAGGGTCTTAACTAACAAGAGGCCGAGTAAAGTGCCCCTCTCCAAAGGACTTTTGCCACCTACAAAGTCTCCCTCTGCAAACAAATTCCGATATGTCTAATGAAGAAAATATTAATCGTATCATCGCGATGTGCTATGATTTCTGATTTCCTGATCCTTGCTCTTCCACATGATGGGGCAAAGCATAAATCAGTAAGCTTCCATTGCATCTGATGCCCCCTATAGTTTCCTGAGAAGATTATTATGCTTTATTAAGTGACTGAAAATGATTTTACTTTATTTTGGTAATATTCTAATTAACAAACATGCCATCTAATTAAGAAGCAATATTACTAATCACTTTTCATCATCGCCGTCGCTAGCATGCAAAGCTCCCCCTGAAATTAGAGGATTTCTCATTTTTGTGGGCAGAGCATCCGTACGAGGGCAAGCAATCCGAGGTGCCAGGTTATATCCCCTATCTCGCTATCTGGATCACTTGTGCACTTCCATAAAGCTTAAACTATCATAACAACTAACAAGTGATAAATAATTAAAACTGTCAAATACTTGGATCAAAACCCAACACGTAATGAAGTCACCAGCCAACTATGTACACTTGCATTAATCCGGACGGTCTGATCCCACACGAACAGACATAAATATTAAACTAGTTCAGCTTTGCATACAAACTATTGAACGTCTTACGTCGTGTATGCAGCGATTTGATAAAAATTATGCGAAGAATTACGGACTGAATTCAATATTATATAATATATGTTATGCATCCAAAGTATCTCGTTGAAGTACTAGAATTCGAGAAACAAAAGATGATATAATTTGAATATGAAAAGTTTGTGGAGTATATATCTCAAATAATAGTAAATAAATAATTAATAGAAGTGGGTATAAGATGCCCTCCATCACCATGGTTTCCTTAAAAGAGAAGTCTTATATAGTCTTGAATTTTTCAACTCCAACGGCTAATTTTTAGACCGTAATACATTTTAATTGCGTGTTTTTCATTAAAATAGGGCTTCTTTTGGAATGTGGTTCCTCAAGAACTTAGCTTCTTTTCCATCATAATATATATATATATATATATATCTTTTGTTTTTAGCTAGCTCAGTTTTTTTAATTTCTTGTAACAAGAACACTTGAAAACTTTAAAGAAGAACAACATAAGACTGAAAAGTAACACGGTTCTGAAAAGCTGATGTTACCGGCCACTGTGAAGAATAACAGAAACTGGTCAAGGAAGAAAAGGAGGAGGCAGCAAATTCTGATTCTTGTGAAGAGGAAAAGTTTGTTGGCGGCGTGTGAATAGCACTTTGGCATTATGGGGAGATTATGTTGTCCTCCACGTGTCTAATTCTTATTTGACACCCCCTGCATCTACTAAACAAAAGCGATGCCCTTTCCCTTCGATGTTTGAATTCTGATAGCAACACCACACAGTCCCCACTGCCTCCGTGTCTAGTTCTGTATGGACAATCTCTGATCCTCCAATCTCCATTATTATCATTACCATCAGGTCATTTCTGTCTGTTCGTTACCATGGACCCCTCACTTGACAAACCTCAGTGGGACAATCACACGTACACTTTCACGCTTGGATATTCTCATCGTATATGCTATTCTAATCACTCTGGTTGAGGAATTAGCGTGTGTTTGGGTCGTAACATCCTCTTCCGTTTGCCAGACGTATGTTTGGACCCAACATCAAAATGTGCATTTCCACAAACACGGGCTAATGGCTTATTTGGAATAACGGTTAGAGTTTTTAAGTCTGTTTAGAATAATGATTAGAGCTTTCAAATATAATCATTCAATTATAATTTACGCTATACAAAGTTGGAGGTTTTATCTTAAATTGTATGCATGTGCTTATGAATAGTAGTTCCAGACAAGCACTTATGCATTTTAATTAATTTATGTTTGTTTTTATTTTACTGATTTAATCTGGGTGTGAAGGAGGGTAAATAATATGGGGGGAGGATTAAATTCAAAGCTTCTCTCGAGGTTGTCTCACTATCATCATATGTGTGCCATTGTTTATGCGGGAACAGCAAAAAGTGATAATGTCAGCGTCACAACGATGGTTGCAAGTCGATCCACCAAACAAAAACTCAGACATCAACATCCTCCTCCTAACTGTGAATAATGCAGTTTGGAGAAGATGATCGTTTAGGATATCTTATTTTTAATTTATAAGTATTTATAATTCGTTATTTACAGTATATAATGTAAGGATGTAAGAGGAGTTTTGTCTCGACTTATGTAATAAATGCTTATTTCTCAAAAATAAGATATTCCAAACATATGTAAAGGCTATAACTTTTTTTTCCCTTTTATTTTTGTCGGTTCCGGATGAAAAGAAAATGATGACAGGATTCTACTCTTTCTGTCTCTCTCTCCATATTTTTTATTTATTTGTTGAAATGATTAATTGTTCTGTTCTATCTTGCCGTTGACATTTTCTCATCACCACTATTTCTGGATCTCTCAAATTCTGACAACCATTCAAGTTTGACTCCATCCAGGGATCACTGTCTCTCCCATTTCTTTAATATATGCTGAATTCGAGTGGTGACTCATATTATGATCATATATCATGAATCTTTTTTCTTTTTGTTAATAAAAACGATATACGAGAGTGAGAGGACAAGCAGAGCATGTGAGGGCAGATATTGTGAGGAAGCTAGGTGGTGGGAATTGAATTTTATATAGGTTGGGTAACACATTATTGCCATAATAGGATTCTCTGGGACACAAATCGGGGAATCCTTATCTCCTTATTGCCATGTGGTATATGGCAGTTTAGCTGGAGAAAATTGACGTTGTTGTTTTTGTTATATGTGTGGTGTGTGTGTAGGTATAGATTGACGCGGCTTTGTTTCTAACAAATTATTCCCTTCGGTCATAGTTATAAAATGAAGTTAATTAACTTTTTTAAAAAGATTAAGGAAACTAATTAAATTATTTTAAAGTATTTATATTTTTATTTTTTTCTCTAAACTAATTAGTTTGACTAATAAATTAATATATAATCTAAGGATACATAATATATGATATGATTAAGTTATTTATTTAGCTTCTTTAATTTTTCTAAAAAAAAAATCAACTTCATCTTATTATTAGGACCGAAGGTAATAATAAATACTAAGGGTTGCATTAAACACAGCATTCCCGTTGTAAATTTAACCCTAGCACCACAACATCGTTTTCTAAGTGCATTTTTAGATTAGCGATGGAGAAGGAGTTTTTTTCTTGCAAATGGGCTTTTAGGAAAGTCAGATAGAAAAAAAAGTCAGATTGTATATGTGATTTGCGTTTAGATTTGCAGTGGTAGAAGTAAATTTTTTTCTAACCTTAAATCTGTTTAAATTAGTGTTTGAAAAGCCCGTTTATATGGGAAATGACTGAAAAAGATATGAATCTTATTGAATATTATATATATATATATATATTAGTTATATATATTGTGATAATTGAAGGGAAAAAATATTTAAAAATTTTGATAAAATAGAAAAGGTGAAATTATTATTCAAAAAAAGAAAAAGAAAAATACGATTGCAGCTTTAAGTTTTTGCATTTAATGCTTTAAATCCATATGAAAAGCTTCTGACAGTCACGATACTTTGATTGCAGCTTTAAATTTTTCTTTTTGTTTTTTTTTTTTTGCATGATTGGTGACGCGGAATGGCAACAGCATAGAAGTTGTCTTTGGCAGTTTCTAAAAAAATGAGCTTCTTTAAGTAAAGCCCATCACATTGAAAGACTTTCCCAAACACTTTCTTTCCACCCAATTGAGCTTTTCGATTCCAATTGGACTTTTTTTTTCCCGGTAAACGTGTTTCCAAACAGACCTTGAAACTGAGAAAAGCACGTTGGATTGGCATCTCCTCTCCTTGTCATTTAAATAAATAATAAAGTTCCTACAAAAAAAATAAATAATATAATTGTTTTTACAAGATGAAAGTAACACAGTGGAATGATAAAAATAAAAATTATAATTACTGACATGTCATGTCACACCATCACTCTTTTAGCAAATGGTTTATGATTTGACTTTTTCAGAAACCATAATTTTCTTTCTGTTACCCCTCTTTTGTGGTCCTATAAGCAACTACCACCTAGTCAAAAAAAAAAAAGTGGTTAAAGGGACATATGGGGTTGAATTTAATATAAAGTATAGTTTATTCCAATAACATGATAAATTAAGATTTAAATTTCTGTAAAAAGGTACTCACGCATATTTAGTGTTCAAAAATGTTTTCGACTGCGTCCAATCCACTATAGAATTAACTGTTTTTTCCTCATTAAAAGTGAAAAATTCAGAACAAGTAACAAACAGCATAATAATAACAGGCTGATGAGAGGCTGTGTCCTGGCAGACATTTGTTATGGAGGCCTATACGGAGACGTGTCGACGTTTCGTAGGAACACGGAGTAAAAGTGCGGTACCAAAAAGGAATCAAGCCACGTTCACTCCATTATTTGTATAACTATAATCCATTTAAAGGGTTAAAGGTGGGGAAAAGCTCCTTGTGGTTTGTGGATCATCCTAATTAAGCCAATGATAATAGCTCCATGTGTTATAATTTCAGCACGGGCATTCCCTTTATGTTTCCACCCCTGATCCTATTTATCTATCATATAAAATTTTAAAGAACGTTTATAAAAATATTTACATAAAATTCTGAAATAAAATTTTCACATTAATAATGAAACTTTCTCTCCCACGTTCTGAACCAATTCTTTATCAATTAAATTAACTTTTATTAGCTAACTCTTACCAATTCGAATTGTTGGCTTTGCCTTTCAGTCTGAGTCTTTCATAGTTTCACGTGGCTTGAATGCCACTCATTTTTTCCGCTGCACAGCTTGCCAACCGCGTTAGTTGGTTTTGTTGTGTAGTATTGATCAAAAAATGCCACTCATTTCGCCGCCAACGATCAAAACCGATCTAGGACTCTTCTTTTTAAAGACACGCGAAGGGATGAGATCCTCCCAGAAAGCAAAATGTGATTGGGTTATGTCACCACTGCGGATCATTGCTCCACGTTTCACCATTCAAAAGGCCTCATCGTGCAAGCACTCATATGGATTTGACTCCCATCATTTTTTCTAAAGAAGAGGTGGATACTTTTTTTTTCATATAAATTGTTGGATTAAGATTTAATGGTTTAAATTTAATATATTATAATAATTATATTTTTATTATTATAATATATTAAATCTAAACCGTTAGATCTTAATCCAAAGACCCATATAAAAAAAAAGTATCATCATTTTCTTCCGATTCCATCAATTATATACTCATCTTATCCTATTTATAAGCAATTTTTTCTTTAGTTGCGGAAAATGAATTGGTACTTAAAAAAAATAAGTGTGTAAAAAATGTCACAAAGTTTTTTTCCATATATATACCTCTATTTATGAAGAAAGTATGAGAGATAATGAATATAAGATATGAGAAAGAACAAGTATTTAATAAGAATAAAAAAAAAGAGTGTATATTTTCAAACAAAAGATAAAAATTATTTAAAAAAATGTGAGAAAAAATTATTTATAAATAGGATTGGGAAGGATAATTCTCCTCTTCACCGTAACAAGATCCCAGAAGTTATTTAATAATAAATGTCCTAATAAAACTCAGGATGACGCCGGGCACGCCCCACAGCATCCCCAATTCAATCGCGATGTGAAGCGACATCGTATGATGGACACTTGTCAATCAAAGAGTTAGCAGCCTAAGAAACCACCAGACACTACCCTACGAAAATTTTCAAAAATTATACCAAATCGGGAAATATTTTTAACGAAAATTAAAATAAAAAAAGGCAAATACACTGACCCCCGATTCCTACCCTGTTCCTCACCTTTTCCTGCTCTACTTCTTCTTTGCTAGTAATCAGATTCAGATGTACAGGATGAGTTTTATTCATTTCTTTTCTGATTTTGACGATACGTTGATCCTTTAGAGATTTCAGTTTAATAGTCATTTTATTTTTACTTTATGCTTCTAAGGGCCTGTCCTTACCTTTTTAATGGATTTCTATCCATTGGCTCTCTGATTGTTAGTCTTCATCGATCAAATTGGAATAATCAATATCATTGATTCTTAAGTCAAGTTGAACCTTGTTAATTAGGATGTTTCGTTAATTTCTCTCACCACATATATTTGAAAAAGTAACGACGAGTCTCTCAACAGTGTACCGCCACTGAGCCTTTTCCGTCATAATTTGAAGAAGCTTAGCTTAATTCAATGTCCTATTATATATGTAGACTCAACTCCATAATCTCTTTTCTCTCTCTCTCTCTTGTTTGATGGTGAGTCGGGTTTCGTTGATCTCGTTTAGAAGTTTGTTAGAGCGGAATCTGAATTTGTGCCCGTTGAAGTAGTATATATAGTAAGCTGAGACCAGCTTCCGATATCAGGCCCAAAAAAAAAGAGACCAGCTCTGATAGTGCTCCATTCAGATTTCATCACCATATTGAAAACACAATGAACATCAAGAATGGGAGGAACGACCCTGGCGCCGCCGATAGCAGCGGTGGAGGAAGGCAACCAGGGAGTTTTTCCCTGGCACGGCAGCTGTCCGTTTACTCTCTGACCTTCGACGAGTTCATGAGTACCATGGGAGGTCCAGGAAAGGACTTTGGGTCCATGAACATGGACGAGTTGCTCAAGAACATTTGGACAGCTGAAGAAATGCAGACAATGGCGTCCACGAACGGCGATCAACCGGTGACCGGTATCTCTGGCGGTGGCCATTTGCAGAAACAAGGATCGTTGACACTTCCACGGACACTTAGCCAGAAGACGGTGGATGAAGTGTGGAAGGATATTTCCAAGGACGGGATTGCTTCTGGTCATGGAGGCCCTAATTTTCCTCAGAGGCAGCCGACTTTGGGAGAGATGACGCTGGAGGAGTTCTTAGTCAGAGCCGGCGTGGTAAGAGAAGATATACAATTAGGAGATCAAAAACCTAACGGAGGGATTTTCGCCGATTTGAATCGAACAGGGAATCATAGTGGTTTAAAGATCGGTTATCCGCAGTTCAACAATGGAGCAGGGTTAGTGGGAAGCCCGATTTCCGGACATAACATCGATCGTCTAACTCTCCAATCGCCGACCAATTTGCCGTTGAACGTTAACGGGATTAGGTCGAATCCACGACAGTTGCCTAATTCACAGCCACCGCAGATACTTCCAAAGCAGCCTGCTCTGCCTTATGCAAATCCAATGCCGTTAATGAACAATCAAGAAATCAAGAGCGGAATAGTTGGGCTTGCTGATCAGGATCTAAAGGGTAATATAATTTTAGGTTCTGCACTGCAAGGTGGAGCGATTAATGGTATGGGTTTAGGACCTGGGGGTGTTCACGTTGCTACAGGATCGCCGGCGAATCAACTGTCCTGCGACGAAAATGGGAAGATCAATAGTGATACTTCGTCAGTATCGCCAGTTCCTTATGTATTCAATGGCGGTTTAAAGGGAAGGAAGAGCAGTGGAGCTGTGGAGAAGGTAATTGAAAGGAGGCAGAGGAGGATGATAAAGAATAGAGAGTCAGCTGCTAGGTCGAGGGCTCGCAAGCAGGTACAATTTTTGGTTCTATAAGCTCGCTCTCACTTTCCCGCCAACCCAGCATCTATGTTTCTATTATTTTATTGACTTATTGGGATTATTCTAAATTTAATAACCGAGTTTGCTGCATTTACTCATTCCAACAAATTGAGTGCTTGAATTCAAGAGAATAACTTCATTCTACTTGGGTTGTAAAGAAATTAGTGGACTGATTAAAGTAGATAGAACCTTGTGTTTTTCTATGAATCTTCTGTAGTATTGCCTTCTGGATCAGCTAATCTTACGCAACATGTTGGCCCCTGCTGCTGACTGTTTATGTAATTCTAGTAACAGGAAAAAAGAGTTTCTGTAATCTCAATAAGAAACAATTTCGCATTTTAATTAATAAATGCGATTATTTCATGAATCAAAATAATATGATATGATGAGTAGTTGCCTTGTTTAATTGCTATGCTAACATTTTGTTCTTTCTTTTTAATTAAAGGGGTAGGATCTCTCTACGTGCGGAATCAAACCCACGATCTCCCGTTAACAAAGGAAAATTACTTGCCATTGAGCTAAAAAGTCATTGGCTGCTAGGCTAATATTTCAACTAGTCCTTAACTCTATTTTTATTTGGCATGTTGTAGAAGGTAGTGAAACGTCTGATTGATAGATAGAATGCATAAAATAGCATCGTCGTAGAATTCTTAAAAAAAGCATTAGGCAGTTTTTTTTAATGAGATATTTTTATTGGGGACTTTATGTGGGAAGAAGGTCCTGATGGAAGTTTTACTAAAGGTATCAAGATGCCTAATGTGATTTTCATCTTATCTTCCACTTTGTCTTATTCCAGGCATACACCATGGAATTGGAAGCAGAAGTTAAAATGTTAAAAGAAGAAAACGAAGAACTTCGAAGGAAGCAGGTAATTTTTGTTATTGCAGCAAGTTCCTTACAGATGCCGGTACACATGCTGCACTACTAGTTGATTTTTTCATATGGCTTAAGTTCACCTTCATTACTGTATTTTTTTCTGATGCATCATCTTTTTGGACTCTGCAGGCTGAAATCATAGAAAATCGAAGGAAACAAGTAAGTTGGCCGTTTGTTTACCCTTCCTTTTTGCCCCCATTAAGGGTTCTTTTCCATCTTTTATGTTTAGTTTGATGAATAATGCATATGAGTGGCGACAACTTCTGCTCTGACTGAGGTGTTGAGCCCCCATTTCTTAACCATATTTGGGCTTGGTATCATCATGATTTAAACACCATGCATGTTAAGTTTTCTTTTTTTTAAAAAAATAAAGACTTTTTAGAAAAATAAAATTTGAAACGTCCAAATTAAATCCAAATAGTCTAAATATGCTTAGCTCTTCCTACTAAGCAAAATATTTAATAAGGAAACTGATTCCTAGTATAGCCTTCCACCACATTATTACGGGTGAATTTCTACGGATGGGCTATCAAATGCCTCTCTCTTCCTTAGAGGCAATTGTATTGTTGTGGTCTTTCATGGTGTGTGTTCATGATTGTTGAATTGACTTGATCATTTTAGGTAGAATTAGTAGAAAATATGCATTTAAACTAGTTTAACTATGACAAGAATCCCAAGTTTTCATCATTATAGCCTGTTAGTTCCCTAATTCAGAATTTTTCTTATATGAAGCATGTATTAGATAATTCTGAACTATCAAGTAACAATGAACGCTGGAAATTTCTTTCTCCATGAATACTTCCATCATCTACTCCGTTGAACTTGTGTTTTAGGACTGCGTGCACAGGTACTCTGAATCTTTTGGGGCTTGTTTGGTCTAAGGGGAGGGGAGGGGAGGGGATGTGGGCGGAGGGAAAATTTTTTTGAGTTGAATTTAAAAAAATTAAAGAAGTGGGATTAAAATTTTTTAATTAATTTTTTTTAATCTTTTATCTTATATATTATCTTTATTAAAATTTTATTACCCCACTTCTTTAATATTTTAAAATTTAACTAATAAAAATTTTCCCTCCCCTCCAGATCCCTCACACCAAACAAGAAGTGGAATAATGGATTGTCAGTCCATGACCATCTTCGCTTAAAAAGCTTAATATTCCACGATCACATTTGTCCTTGTATGGTTGTGGACATTATTTGATATTTCATGTGTGTGGTTAGAAATTGATCCCTACTTTTTTTTTTCCATTCCCAGATTATGGAGATGATCAATAAGCAACGAGCAGAGCGCGCAGAACGAGCAGTCAAGAAAAGACGCTTATTAAGACGAACTGAAACTGGACCATGGTAGAATGGAGATATATAGTGACATGATGCTGGTGTAGGGTAAATGCATGACTACATGTACATGCTTCCTAAAACCGTATTCTGCTTTAGTTCGAGTGTTTTTGGGATAGTGGTGGTAAAAATAGTTTAATTGCAATATGATTTATGAAAATTTAAGATTGGGTAAAAGTGAGATTGTGTAATATAATTTTTGTTTGCATTGACGGTAGGATAAATGCTTTTCTGAAACTGAAAATTGTTTGGATTAGAGGTAGCATAAGTGGCTTTTATGATAATGATAAGAGATAAATTAAAATAACAATTATAAAAAAGTAAAAAAAAGTGAAGTTGGAAAATTTGGTAATGCTAAAATACATATAATTTGATAAAATAATATTATAGTAACTAATTGGATCACATGTCCCATACAATTTGGTCTCTTATTGTGTCACAAATATGATACATTTATAAGTTGAAGATGGTGTAGCATAATTTGTCAAGGATGGATCTACACTATTATTATCTACATAACTTATATTCTCATTTTCAGCTTGCATGAAATTAATATGACTTTCATAATTTCTCCTAATAAAATTATGTATGACCACTATTGCATAAATGATGTGGACTTATGTTTGGTAGCTATATTTGCGCATTCTTTGTAAGATTTCAAATCCATTCTTCCGCACTTTAAAAGTCATTTCTATATTAGACCTCAAACTTGAATCATAATAATTGAATGTCTCTTTATGATTTCCAAATTCAAGTTGACGCCTAAATTCTGACAGGTGATAACGCTCACATTTGTAGGGACCAAGATACTCAACAGGTGTCAGATATCCAGCATCGACCAAATAATATTTGCCTAATAAATGGTGAAATCATTTTAAAAATGTGAGATTAATTGAAGTATGAAATGAAAGTAATATAATTGAAGTAGACGAAAATATACTTGTAAATCGATGAGGGAAATTCATAGATGAATTTAAGACAGCAGAGTGAAAAACACGAGCATCATGTGCAGTATCTTCCTATCCCGCCAACAAAAACGTAAAGCACATATCCTAATCACATACAGCCATGACATTCTATGTTGGATATCTTTTTCTCTTGATATATTTATCTTAGTTGGAACCATTAACCACACACTTTATGTGAGTTCCATCTATTGCTCCAATAGCATCATTGAAGTATGAGTAATATCGGCGATCGTTTAGTATTTTTGGGTGGCATCCATGGAATTCGGGATCACACGGTTTGATATTTTCCCTCACTAGACTAAGACAACCTCTAAAACTGTGCTCAAAAGCCTACTGACTGTTTCTCCTGAATATTAAAATAGTTCTTGTACCACTCTATTGTCGATTCCATGGCCAATATTGATAAAAAAAAACATGGTAACCATTTCTTTGACGTTGACGTTCTTTGAATTCCATAACTCATGTTCCACCAATTTATTGCACAAGTTGTAGCATACAAATTTTTCCACTCTAAACATGTCATAACAACGTGAACTATGGGTTGCCAATATTTCTTAGACCCATAAATGACCTATCTCGTTACTAGTTTTATGCGGTTCTTTGTACACATAAGGCACCAAATATTGACACAGCAACACATTTAATTCTTCATACGCTGTTAACTCTTCATTTATAAGAGATAATACTCGAGATTGGTCATCTTCATCCATCCTGTCTGTCAAGTTTTGATTGTTCCAATTTACCATTATTTATGTAACTTGTGAGTGTGGTTAAATTCAGGTGTGAGCATCAAATTGAAAAAAAAAACTAAATTAAACATGGAAACACATTCAATGTGTTATAAAAGGTAGTTCAATATATAATCAGTCATCAGGTCACGTAATGTTATAAGTTACATAAACCAACATCAAATGAAGTAAAGCCATAGAATACTATATCATAATTAAAGTGTGTGTTTAGGTATATGTAGGGGTCATCAACCATAAACCGCAACCATTCAATCAAGTACCGCTTGTTCCCTTTGAGTGAAATAAACGTTTCCTAACAAGTCTTGTCCATCAAAAGCTTTATACAGCGGACTTGAAAAATCTCATCACATTGGACTTCCTGAAGGTCAAGCAATTCAGTCATAACAGCATTAATACTCATATCTTTGATTTCATTTAATGCTGCTGCTCTTTCCTTCGATGTATTAGCTATTACACTAACTGCATTTGCAATTTGTTTAGAAGCTTGAATTTTCTGCTTTTTATTTTCTGAACCAACCCTTCACCTCTCTTCCTCTTGCCATGGCTTCCTAACTCAATGGGAATAGTTCGTGGAGTGAATGTTGATAAGTCAATGCTTGCTAGCTCATTTGTCACTCCTGTACTAGCTCTTAGGTTAGCACTAAAAAGCTCATCCTCGCTGTCCCTTGAGCCTTCTTCTTCATTCATGGTGGGTTGGTACACATTTTCATGATTTTCATCCTAAGTCTGAGGCTGTGTAAAAGATGGTACAAAACGATCCTCTCTAGATGCCATCACATCCTTGAGTATAATTCTTAGTTCTCTTTCAAACTTGAGGCTTGTGTACCTAAACTTTTTACAAGATGAATTTTCCTACATGCATACAAGTAACCAAAATCAAAACCTATATTAAAAAACAATACATACACACTATCAAGTGGGCATATAGAAGATCGAACTAATTAAAATTTTAAGTTAGTATATTAATTTTTTACCTGTAATTTCTGCCTCCGCCACTCATTCGATGCAACGACATTATTCGTTGTAGGGTCTCGACCCACACTAGTCTCTTTGTTTAACAAATCCTAAGCCTTCAAATCTTTCTTTAAGATATCTAACCTATTTTTCAATTGTTTCTTCTTATATACTTTCTCAGTCTTGTCATTAAATGTAAAGACAATATTCTTCCATCCTGTTTCTGTAAATGACAACCCTTAGCATTCTTTTAGGTAAATTTGCTCAAGGCATTCGTGGATAAAAATCTCCATTGACTCTACATCTCATACAACTTTGGTGCATTATTTCGATGGCTATTAGTTGATCAAGAATGCTATCACATATTTATTGAAGTTGTAATGACTGAGATTTCCCATATTGAGACTGACACTGTATACTACAAGGTTCAAAAGGTGAATGTTAAGTTGTTGCACTCTATAAAAGCAATTTAATTCTAATATTAACCTCTTACCAACCTTATCAACAATAATCTGACCAAATGGTTTTATGCAAACTCACTCAAATCCCATACTGGAAGAGAAAACAAGGAAGAGACACAATTTTGGCAGAATCGACCAAAAAAATAGCTTCCACCTTCACCTATTCTTCGAACACAGAAGAATGAAATCCACAATTACAATTTTGAAAAAACAAACCCCACCGTCTCAACTAAAACCAACCTAAAATCTTTTAATCAAGTTGCAGGCCGTAACAAGTGTTTTCATTCCAACACAGAAAATTGAAATCGACAATTACACAATAAGGGCAGTCAATCCCATTAAGCAGAATAACCAAAAAAAAGAAAAAAAGAAACTTTCGACATGCAACAGACCAAATATGCGACAACAGCACAAGAAATTCAGTGACCATACCAGAGCGAAAAAGAAATGAACCTCACAGGACAGTTCGGACCTAGAGCAGAGCATAGCTCCTTTCATTCTAATGGATCGAAACAATAAAGGAACAGGCATAGAACTTTAGGTACAAGGAGAAATCTTGGTTAAGTGGGGCTTTAAAGCTAACCACGCAATAGAAGCCACCGGCAGAGAACAGATTGACGGGCAGAGAGTAGATTGAAGATATTCAAGAGCAGAGAATAGATCGAGACTTCAACGCCAGTCAACCACAAACTACCTTGCATAAATAGATCGGCCACCATACGAGTGAAAAGCTTCCGACTGCATTCCACAACACTCCGTCGGACTTGAAGACGAGGTGCCTGACTTCAACAGATACGGCTACTGAGAGCGAGACGGCCAAGAAAATCACAACCACCGGTGAAAAATCAGAGTACTTCCCACAAGACGAAGCTGAGACACCTGAAACCAAACGAAATTTGGGGTGTGTTTGTTTTGGTGATTGGATAAGTAACTTATTTTTACTTAAACTTATGGAATCTTAAGATTGGAAAAAAGTTAAATTGGGTAAAATGATGAGTGTTTGGATTAGCGATTGGATAAGTAACTTAAAGTAACTTATATAAAAGTGAATGATGTTTGGTTTGACTTTTGCATAAGTGATTTTTATATTAATTAAGAAAAAAAATTGAAAAAATTATGAAAAATGAAAAATGAAGGGATAATTGTGAAAAAAAGTCCTCATTGACAACTTAATTGCCAATGGGACCTGGGAAGATATCTACACACGGAGGGATTTTTCACAATTTTCTCAAAAATTAACTTTGAAAATTTGGTAATGTTATAATTTTAATAAAATTATATCAAACTCTAATTTAAATTGGTACACTCCAAAAGTCTTTTCTGCTGTGCACCTTAAGCTTAAATCTTATAAATTATATTAAACTCTAATTTAAATATTAAATCCTAACTCATATTTTCACAACACAAAATCTAACAAAATAAACCGATTAAAACCTCAATAATACCTCCAATAATCCAAATAAATTATTTAAACTAAATTTAATGGATAAAAACACTATATAGAAACTAATTTATGATATGTTGATAAAAAAAATTGATATAAAATCATAAAACAACTAAATAATAAATCTAAACTGATTAAAATTAATTATTAATTATTCTCTACATTTCTACAGTCATATATTAACAAAACTCAAAATTTTCCTAAATTCTTATCCCAAAGTATTCTCGAATTAGCAGAAGATTACTATCTAAAGAAAGAGAAAATTATTTAGAACATTTTTCAAAAAAAAAAATTCGTGATCAGAAGTGATTTTGAGTACCTTATTGATCCCCAAATATCCTCAAAAAATAATTAATGACACACTAATGATCAAATGAGCTGTCATAAGTCAATATAAGCTTCATTCTTCAACTTATGACTTTCGGATGCTTTTTACTTTTTTCAACTTATATCACATCGTCAAACCAAACACTTAAATGGATCCAATTCACTGTTCAATCTCAATGTATCACTGTTAAAGTCCGATATCTGCCCCCAAACGTTCAAACAAACATCCAATCGGGAGAAGACAGAGAAATAGAATCAGGTTGTTTTGCACTAAATGCAAAATAACGGTGAAAAAATAAGCTTCAAGCCAATCTGGATAAGCCACACCTGGTGGCTTTTTAAGAGTGTGTTTGGAACAGCGATAGAAAAAATAGAGTTTCTTAATTTAGCTTTTGGTAATTTTATTTTTGATAAAAGTCCGATTATATAATGTGATTTATATTTGGAACAGAGATTGTATAAATGACTTTTGCAAAAGTAAAACTTGTTTGGATTGACTTAAACACAGATGACTTTTGTGATAATAGTAAGAGAGAGTGGGTGAAAAAAATATTTTAAATGGTTAAAAACACCAAAAAATAGTTTAAAATAATTTTTGGAACTGAAAAAGTACATTAAAGATAAAATTGCAATCAGTCTGATAACACACTGGGTACAGTTGAAGAAATATTTTAAGGGTTAAAAGCACAAAATAATAGTTGAAATTAATTTTTGTAGTAAAAAAAGTACATTAAGGGTAAAATTGCAATAAGTTTGATAGTACACTGAACACAACTGAAAAGATATTTTAACCATTCCCACTCTCCCCAAAAGCTAAATCAGTAAAAGCTGAGAAATAAAGCTTATGGAAAAGGCTATTAAAATAGAATTAAACTCGATTGCTCACTTTGGGAAATAAACACTAAATTTTTTTTTCTAAATTGCCCATTGAGCTTATAAGCTCAATTGAATGTTTGGGAGTTTAAAACAACCCCCTCCCCAAAAACACACAAAATAAGCAGTTTATAACCTATAAGCCCAATTCAAAATATGCTGAATCAAATATATCTAAAATGCTGAAAATATTCTAATAACCGCTTACGGGCTTCAATCGCGTGATTAGGCCTCCGAATTGTCCAGCCAAACACACACTTTGACAGTCAATAGCTTCTGGATATGTGTTTGAATGTTTGACATTCAGCTTCTACTTTGGACAGGTAGTGCGATCTGTAGGCCCAATCATGCGTTTTTCTCCCTTTCTTGTGTTTGTATATCTTGGTTGAAAAAATGAGTGTTTGATTCAATGATGGTAAAATTGGGCTTTTAGAAATTAGCATGATAAAACGGACAAATTTTATAAGCTTTTCAGTAGCTTTTTGTAGTATTGGGAATGCGGGCTGGCCCGCGGGTTGCGTGCCAACCCGCGCGGGCTGGAGTCTTTCGCAGGGCGGGCTGCACTTCGAGGGCTAGCTTTTGCCAGCCTGAGCCCGTTTAGGCGGGTTGGCGGGCTGGCCCGCTGGCCCGTCATTCTTTTTTTTTTTAATTTCGTTTTTTTTTAAATATTTACTCTATTTCATCCGCTCATATTACACTTCTTTTTTTTATACATTTGTGTTATGAAGTCAATTTTATTCTTATTTTCCTTTTTTTTCATCTACTCACATAACAAAAACATATAAACGCATCTCTTTTAAATTTAATAATAATAGAATAAATAAATATAATATGAAAATAAAAATGTCAAATAAAAAGTATGAAAAATTAATTAAACACGGCATCAAATGAAAGGTAATAATAAGAGTATTTGAATTTATTTTATTTAAAAAAAAAAAAGCGGGCCAGCCCGTGGGCTAAACGGGCTACCATCGTTTAAGGGTTTTTTTGGCGGGCTGGCGGGTCCGGCCCAAATTACCAGCTCTAGCTTTTTGGATTGATTGCAATTTTATCTTTAATATACTTTTTCAGCTCTAAAAATTATTTTAAAATATTTTTTGATGTTTTTAACCTCTTAAAATATTTTTCCAGCCATACTCACTGTGTTATCAGGCTGATTGCAATTTTACCCTTAATGCACTTTTTCAGCTCCAAAAATTACTTTAAAATATTTTTGGGTGCTTTTAACCCTTACCCAGTCTTAGAAGAATGACTAAAATTTTATCTTTAATGTTTTTTTTAATAGTAAAGAGTACCCAAAACTTATAATACTGATTTATCAATTTCCACCCACTTTAAATATTTTTCCAATAGCACCTAATATTTTAAAGTAGTTTTTAAATATTTACTTGATTTTTTAATTTTTTTTTTCACCCACTCTCTCTTACTATTATCACAAAAGTCACTTATATTTAAGTCAATTCAAACAAGTTTTACTTTTACAAAAATTATTTATACAATCGCTAATCTAAACATAAATCATATTACTCAATCTGACTTTTACTAAAAATAAAATTACAAAAAATCAAATAAAAAAAATATTTTTCCATCACTGTTCTAAACAAACACACTGTCGTTAGGAAGGAAAGGTGTGTTTTGTCCAAAACACTCTTGTGCAGATTATTCATCCCCGAATGATTCACATGGAAATTTGAAGTTTTTGGGTTGAATCCTGCACCTTTCATTGTACCCTCATATTCTTAATATATGACATAATTAAAAAATTGATATTAGTTCTAAATATAATATTCTATTTAACATGTTCATCTTCTAAATATAGTAACTATATTGATATTCCCTCAACAATAATCAAATAAGAGAGGGGGAATGAGGGAATTAAAGAAGATGATCAAGCTGTTTTAGAAAAAAAAAATCAATTAAAATGATAAATAAGAAGAAGAATGTCCAAAAGTAAATGATAAATAACAATAGACGCCAATCTGGTACATAAGAAAGTCCATTGACGCTGGAAAATTCTTAAGCATGCCCAATCGACAAGAAAGATCCAAAAATTAAAATTAGAATCAGAATCAGAATTAGAATGCTACAAAAATTCTCAAGAGGGAGAGCAATATCCCTATTTATACAACCAGGATGAATAAATAGGCTTGGCAGTTTATAGAATACAACGGTGTCAGTACGATACACGTAGCCGATCCCATGTACTGAGGCTTCTTGTTGTAGTAGTATATAACTAAGATTCCAATTACACAAACAAAACTAAAGCAAAACCAAGGAGCAAAGCTTTCAGTTGATATCATCATACAATATTTATCTTTAGAGCATCAAGGAGGATCCTTCGTATCCTAAAGCTAAAAACATACAGGAACAGTGACTCACAGATAAGCCAACTGAGCTTTTCTCAGCGAGCGTATTCTTTGCAGAATTGTCTGTACTTGGTTCTGCTGATAGTGTAGTGAAAGACCGGATCTAACATCTTCGCTTTTTGCTTCGCTGTTGTCTGAAGTTTCATGCCCAGCAAGAAGCAAGGGAGACACCTCAGGCAAGAAATCAATTCCTGCCAGGTGTTGAGCCCACTTATAAGGGCGTGTAGTTCTATCACCAACGAATCTTATAGCATCCCCAACAATGAGCTTGGCTGACTGCATCACCAATCAAAAGGATCATAATGCATGAACACATTATATAAACTTAAGGGAATAAATGAAGGATACAGATATACAAACAAAGAATGAGCCACTGAGATGAACAAGAAAACATCCCATTCACATACCTGGTGAGGGAGTTCGAGACCAGTGTCATCAGGGAATAAATTGCACAAGATGTCATTGTTGGGACCGTCATCAGATGCTTCAATTCCAACACATACAATATTCAACTTCACCAAGTATTCAAACGTTAGAATAATGAGTTTTGCCGACTTAAAATCAGAAACCTCGTCATCATACACATGTAAATTGATTTTAAGTGGATGAACTGCCAATACGTCTGAGTGGTCAAGACTCTCCTTGCCTTGAACCATCCTAGGCCGTTTTCTTTGTCCCTGGACATCTTCCATGTCATCAGGCGTTTCATCTTTTAATTTGGTAACATCCAAGGCGGGGGAAATACCTGAGTATTCAAACCACATAACACTGAAATCCTAAATTTTCTGCTAGGGTGGGAAAATATAATAAATGTCAAATTTAAAGAGGGTCAGAACTTATTAATCAGACACTTAGGCAATTATAAAGCCCGGCAGGGTGGACATAATAAAAAATAGATGTTCAATTGCCATTTATTATCCTAGGGTAACATATATAGAACAACTAATCTTTATTAAAAAAACAATCTTGGACACCTACAAGACTTTCTTTCTTTAACTCTCCGAATGATGTTACTATTACACCTGTCATAAATCTTTTTTATGAGCAATTATCATCGTCTTAGATAATACTGTCGGAGTAATGGTCTAGAATAAGGTTTAATCATTAGCAAGATACAGAAAGGACAGATTCATGATTCCTTGCCGGTAGACTTACAGCAAGCTGCTACAGTACTAAATAGCATTTGGATGACACACAAAGAATGCCAGAATTTTAATGTCAACTCTCATTTACCAGAGTCCTTACGAGCTTGATGACGGGCAAAAGTTTGAGCATCTTTTACGCTTCCTATGATCTCCAGATCAATTGATTCCCCAAATGCTTCCTTTTGAGCCAATAGCTGCGAGTAAATCACATAAAGAGGTGTTGGAAGCAACTCCGCCGAACTCTGGTGCTTTAGTTTCCTAGTTTGTTGAACTCCTAGTTGGCTCTGCATTGGCAACGATGCCTTTTTAAGAGACCTGAACTGTGAAGGGAGACTTGACAGGAAATTTTTTTGGCTTGCCATTGCATCCAAAAGGATTTTCTTTTCATGTTCCATCTTGTTGTGAAGTTTACAGTGCTCCTTGCGCTGGTACAAAATAGTAACTATTATAGCATCTAGCTCTCTCCAATTTAAAGAAAAGAAAATGAAGGCAGATTCTTAACACAAGCAGAACAGACTAAGATGTCCAATTTTGACATGGTAAAGATGCAGCATGCATCAAGAAAGACAAAATTGTGGCATTGGTATCCCTACAAGCGTTGATACATGAAATCTAACATTTATCATCTGCATAAATCCACCTAATTACTAATTGTCGTATTCACCGGGTGAACTTCTGCAATAATTACCGATTCTTACCTGGAATAGCTCAAAATTGAGTCTCTTAAGCATCAAATTGTGTGCACTGTCATTAGACAACACAGAATGCTTGATATTGTCAGGGGCATCCCGAAAAAATTCTTCCTCCGTTACCAGTTCAGTGTCAGAATGTTTTGACTTGAAGTCTTTGCAACTCTTTATTGCTTTAACATAGTGGCTTTTCTCATACATCAGGTTTTGAAGCTGTAGACTTGAGACGTCTATCGGCACCTTTGCTTGTTCCGTTTCCATTCTAACACGGTCTTCCTCTAGCAAGATGGAACGATTTGCCTGGAAACATTTATATGCCTTTGACTAAATATGAAGCGCATTATTTGGACTTAAATCTTGATGCGTGGAATGGTAGGGACTGAATAAGAAAGATAGATCATGAGACTGCTGAATAGTGGAGGTAGCTAAACTCATAACACCACAAAAAATTTGGGAATAGGAATAATAACTCATCGAAAGCGGATGCTATATCGAATTAAACGCAAGACCGTTCATTTGAATTTGCAGGGCAGAAACCATTTTAACTACGAAGTTAGTCATAATCCCTGGAGCAGAAAACAAGACGAGTAGAGATGGGGACCTGACGGAGAGTGATGAAGTTGAGGAACATCTGGGTGACGAGCTCTCTGAGCTGCGATTTGGGCATGCCCTCTTTCTTGACAGAAAGCATTTCGACGACGATGTTCTCCGCCGAAGCCTTGCAATTTTGCAGTATTTCGTAAGGAGATTCCTCCAATCTGTCTTCGTCTTCCATTTTTCTTAACCGCCGTTAATTGCTCGCCAACGCCCAGGAATTCTCAATTCCCGAATGGTGTCGGCGGCGGAGCTGAAGAAAACGCCCTACAGACTACAGTCCTACACTTTTTGTGTTGTGGTCCGGAAATAAAAAAATTACACACTACGTGTGTTAGGGTGGAAAATCATTATTTTTTTTTTTCATTAGACAATTTTTTCTTGAAAAATGATTCAAAAAGAACTTTGAATATGTTAAAAGATTAAAAGGTGTTAGAAGATTTGGAAATCACTCAGAGGTGCTAGCACTTAGCAGGGATTTACAATTTCAGGAGAAAATTATCATTTTACTCTTATCTATATTTTTATTAAAATAATAAAAAAACCTCCGCCGGTCAGCCGCCGGCAGGGGCCCCGGCCAGGGAATATTCCTCCAAGCTTTGGGAAAAAATTCCCAAAGTTTGGTGGGGGTTCGAGCCCCCCACCTATGGTCATGCACCAAGGTGGATGACCATTGGGCTAAAGAAGCCCATAAGTAATTATAGTGCAGAAAAAATATATATAGTAAACTTTTATTTTTAATTAAACCAACTACCAAGTTCAGATAAGGAATTGACAGATTGATAAAAGAAATTAATAACTTCATATATATTTTTTTTGCACCATAATTACTGATGGAAGGTGCATGACCACAGGTAGGGGGTTCGAACCCCCACCCCCACCAAACTTTGGGAATTTTTTCCCAAAGCTTGGGGGAATATTCCGTCAAGACGGAATATTCCCTGGCCGGGGCCCTTGCCAGTTGCCCCCGCCTGCCGTTGAGGCCGAGCAGCCTGCTGGCCGCGGGCCGCTACCGGCGACAGCCGGCCGGCGGAGGTTTTTTTATTATTTTAATAAAAATATAGGTAAGGGTAAAATGGTAATTTTTCCCTGAAATTGTAAATCCTTAATAAGTGCTAGCACCTCTGAGGGATTTCCAAATCTTCTAACACCTTTTAATCTTTTAACATATTCAAAGTTTTTTTTGAGTCATTTTCCCTTTTTTCTTCCTTCTCAAAAGTTATCTCCCAAAATCTAGTATCTAAACTCACTTTTTATATAATCATAATATAAATCTATATATCTAATTATATGGAGTTAATTATTTTAATATTTTTTTAATAAAAATTGAAACATGCAAAAAAAATAATAAGGGTCTCTAAATCCCTCAACTTAAGGGTCTGTTTGATTTGAGGGGGAGGAGAGGGGGGATTTTACTCTCCTTTCCTTGATTGGGAAAACTAAAAATTTAGGAGGGAATGAGAGATTTTTTGAAATTTTTCCCCTCCCTCCCCTCAAAACCTCCCCCCAAATTGAGAGGATTTAAAGGGGAGGAGCAACATTTTGTCAAATCTTGACCATTCTGCCTATGTTTATTTTTCAATATCCTCAAATTGTCCTAACCTATTATAAATAATTATAATATTATATTATTTACAATTATAATTATTTTTTATCAAAATAATATTTATAAATATTATGATATATATTGAAAGTATAATTATAATCATTGGATATGTTATGAATATGATATTTATGTGGATATCGATATCCCCCATTATTTCTTATTTCCTCTTCATTGTCTCCTATAATTATGGAATCACTTTAATTATAATTTGGAGATCATATCTCCTTTTGTTTTATAACAGGATATATTATTATATATAAGCTGCAAATTATGTAATAAAAGCATATTTAATATATTTTGATTAGTTTAAAATAACTTAAACAAAGTAAGGGCAAAGTTGTCCATGTAAAATGTTTTCCCTCCCTTCCCCCCTTAAACTAAATAAAGTAACATTAAAATCCCTCCCCTCCACTTTTATGAGTCCAAATAAGGTAATGTTAAAATCCCTCCCCTTCATTTATCTCTCCTCTCGTCCATTAAAATCCATCATCTTTCCTCAGTCGTTTGGTTCAACAGAGAGGAAGGGAGGGGAGGGATTTTAATTGGTGAGAGAGGAGAGATTTTAATATTATTTTGTTTGAAGTGATAAGAAGGGAAGAGAGGGGGGATTTCATTGTTACCTTGTTTGATTTATAAGGGGAGGCGAGGAAAAACATTTTTACATAGACAAGGTTGCCCTTATTTTATTTAAGTTGTTTTTGTAAAACTTGTAGAATGTTTAAACCATGTAAACATGTTGTATATATTTTTAAAATATACATTTAAATTATATGTATGTGTGTATATACATAAAACTTAAAATTTAACTTAAAAATAAGTAAGGAAAACGCTAGTGTAGTGAAGAAAGGCAGTGTGAGAATACCAAAAACCTTCATGAACTAAAAAACTACATCAAGGTAAAATATTACCCCTCTCTTCCAAATCCTCCAATTTGAAAGGAGAGGGTTTGTGAGGGGAGGGAGGGGAAAATTTCAAACAATTGCCCCCTCCTAAAAGATTTAGGGCCTGTTTGGTTCAAAGGGACGGGATGGAATGGGAGGGGATGGAGGGGAAAGATAGAGAGTTACCTTGTTTGGTTTGGTTGAAGGGGGAGGTTTTTTAATGATCCTTTGTTTGGTTCAAAAGGGGAGGGGAGGGGAGATAATAACTAATTTATCATTTTACCCTTATATATTTGCTTGTTTTTGTTGAGTTATAAAACTAATTTAAATTAGTTTTTTTAAAATAAAAATTATTTAAATTAACTTTTACACCTTTATAATTCATTGCTTTCCTTTTCACAATGATGAAACTGCAAACTATTACTACTCAAGACGCTGCTCTACACTAGTATGCCCCCTGATTTCGTAACAAGCAAAGTAATTTTGAAAAAACAAATTTAATGCCTTGGGCTCCCCTACGGACGTTATTAATTAATGCCTTGGGTCCTCCCTATGGTCTTTGTCAAGCAATATAAAGAAGTAAACGTATAAAATAAAAAATATTAGTAAATTATAATAAAAAGTAAATTTGAGGATACAAATAATTATCATATTCTTATTTTTATAAATGTTGATAACAATAGGATAATTTTTGGATACGAAAAGATAATTTTCATCTACACCGCCCTTCTAGCCATCTTGTTCCCAGTAACCAAACAACACAAGAACCAAGGCTGACATGAAAAAAGAAAATTACATATTCAAATCCATTGTCAATATTACCTGCTTTACATTGGTTAAATATTTACCTTCGGGAATGTTAAGCCTATCTTCCCTTATTAATGCATTTTTAATGATCATTGAGTCAGATACAGTGCCTTCCCAACTAGGGAGCACGTAAGTGAACTTCAAGTCAAATGTACATGCCACTAACACATTTGTGTAGGGAATTCCTTCATACCACGATAACGAGGAGCATATAAAGAAGACACCTTCACACGTATATGTGTTCCATTTATAGCACCAATACAATTCTTAAAATATGGAAAGAACTTATGTTCATTTTGAATTTCTGGAGGAATTCCAGACCCATCAGGTTGGATAACAAATTTTTCTTCTAACTCAATGATAGCTGTCAAAACTGTATGAAAATGACGACTAACTATCTCACCAGAACGCCTAAATCAAAAATTGACTTCACGATTTTTCACATTATGTGTTAATATATAAAGAGTTTTTGCAACTTGTTCTTCCACACTTGACCAACGTGTGGATTGCATACCACAGTCTCTTTCTAACATACCACATAATTCTAAGAATGCTCTAGGTGTCATTCTAATTATATTTCGACTAGACGGACAACTACTTATTCTATTCATCATTTCATCATGCACCCTCTCTCCCTTACCACTTAAACTATAATTTATTCTTCTAACACACATTTCATCGGCACATACTTGAGCCAAAACACACATAAGCAAAGCTATTGCTCTTTGACGCAACTCAAGCCACCAACGCACCAGTAGAAAGTATTGAGTTTTCAAGTCCATCTAACAATGTAATGAAAATGCATATCAATAACCAGAATCTCAAAATTAAAAAAATAATACCAAACAAAGCAGGAGTTCCACTAAGCAATATTGCGCATTGAGCTTTATGACAATGTTACACTTTCAAATATGAAACAAGGATTTCTTTCAACGAGATTGGGAATAAAGGCTTTGAACAATTCCTTTAATTTACATAATCCTGAGAGTCAATACGCTACTTTAAAAAAGGGTAACAATGACTAAAGTATATATTATCATCTCCTCGCCAATGGATTAGAACTACACCATAAGTCAGCAACAAATTAAATTTCAGTAACCTAAACAATAAAGCATATAGAAGAAAGCTCTATGCCCTTGTGCAGAGAAAATAAAAAACCGATGAAAAATTTTATGAGCAAATCAGAATCAGAAAACACCCATGTTACCGAAGAAACTAACAGCAAAAATCAGAAAAAAAAATCAGAAGAAGAAAAAACCTGAGAGAGTCGTGAGAGACGTGAGACAGTTGAGGTGAGACGAAGGAAGACGGTTGAGCTAAACGGCGCCGCACAGTCGAGCGAGACGACTGAGGAAGATGACTCCACTGGAGCTAGATGACGCCACACAGCAAACCGAGACGACAGAGGAAGAGAACGATCTGAGGTGAGACGCGAGACAGGTGAGAGTGAGACTCATAATGTGTTGAGGTGAGACGCGAGACAGCTGAGGAGAGACTCAGAAAAGAAAAAAGTGATATATTTAGGATTAAGGATATAATTGGAATTATGAAAAGGCCATGGGGGTAAAATTGTCCTAAATTTTTAGCTCCCTCAAAAACCCCCCAATTTGGAGGGAACGATTTAAGGGAGTGGGAGGGATTTGATACCTCTTTTTTTGGGCCCCTCCCCTCCTACTTTTTATACCAAATAAGGAGAGGGAGTCATTTTTCATCCCCTTCCCTCCCATCCCATCCCCTCCAACCAAACAAGACCTTATAGTGCAAAGTAAGGGGAGGGGGCAAAATCCCTCCCCTCCTTTCCAATCCCCTCCCCTTAGCTCCCTCAAACCAAACAAACCCATTTAAGCATGTAGTGCTTGAGGACCCATTATTTCAAACCATGCTCTTTGTCTCCGGCCCAAGCTGGCTTTATCATTTTGCTCATCATATGTTGAAAACCCTTCTGTTGTAACCAAAAAATAAAAAAACCTTCGTTTCTTCTGATGCCATCGCTTTTTTTGGGGAATCTATTTAGTTATCGTTTTAGAAGTTTAAGATAGCATTAAATGTTATTCTTGATGGACTCGAGAAAATGAAAAAAACTCAAATTATATTTTTAAAAGGTATATTAGAACAGTCATAGAAATTTAACATACTACTATTAATTTTAGTTTTAGTTTTTAATCCACGTATAAAAATCTTAGACGAGATATTGATGGCCAAAAAAAAAACCTTCAAGGAGAGATTAAAAAAGGAAGAGTTAAAAAAAGAGGGGAAGGAGGGAGTAGCTAACAACAGGCGGATAAGAACATGAAATCTTGCATGGCAAACGAGAAACAAAGAACGAACTTCAGAGTTCAGAGTCAAGACTCAAGAGTGAAATTTGGTTCAGCTCTGGAGTTGGTTGGCACCAGCATGCCGGGCAGAGGTAATATGTTTTGTTTTTTTTAAAAAAATAGAAAAACTACTATCTCCTCCTACTATGTTAAATATAAGATCTAGTTAATTTTTTTTAGAGTGATCAGAAAAACTAATCAAATTATTTTAAAGTATTTAATTTTTTTCTCTGAACTATATATAATCTAATTTTACATAATATAAGATATGATTAATTAATTTATTTAAAGTTCTAATATTTCTAAAAAAACGTTAACTGGATCTTATTTTAGAATTAGAAGGATTATTATATAAGATGATTTCATTTTTTTAATTTTTGAAATAAAAATTAAATTAAATTTAAAAATAATATAAATGAAAAGCACTCACCCAAATCCAATTTATTTTATTTTTTAAATAATAAAATGAAATAATTTTTTTAAAAAAATCAAACAAACCAAACCTTTTTTCTTTTATGGGGAACTCAGATTTTTCCGCCCCATAAATCAATCTAATTTTTTTGCTGTGGGTATTTTCTTACCTGTCTATTGGCCAAATTATTTTTGGGAAAAATTTCAGAAAAAGAACATCTCAACTTGAAACTCTTAAATTAGTAATTTGATAAAAATTTACGTTGTCAACCTCATTATTTTTTTATCAATCTCATTATATTTTTTATTAATAAATTTTAAAATCTAAATAATATTTTTTTAGAATTCTCTCTTATTTTTACTAGAAACTTTTTTAACCGGCGTTTTTACCTGGAAACTGACTTGCACGTTTAACGGTAAACAGCATGACTGACATAATCATGGTAGTATTTGTCCTATGCTGACAAATTTCTCGTACCTTTGAAAACCAAAAGGACTCCGTGATCCCTGTCTAGTTTGAATTATTGGAGGCAACAGGTGGACAATTTGGTGATTTCACCAGAACCACCAGACAAATCAATGATCTTGCAAATAATGGCATGGTCCACGGTAATGAGGAAGAAGCCTCAAAGGAGGATGGAAGGAACTAGGAAGGCCAATCCCAATAAGCAGCAGCACTTGATTAACAAAGCACCGCCTCCTAGAAATCCATCAAAATTCCCCTTAAAGCGCATGCACAAAGTCTTCGATCCTGAGACTTCAAAAGGCCAATTTATTTTTTGTCTTTTTCTGTGTTTTTTAATTTCTTTTTATTGACAGAGACGGCAGACCCTTCTCTTCCATTCCCGCCATTGCAAATGCTTTCATCGTTCTCAGAGCTAGACAATGCCGGAGTTAGGGTTTCAGGAACGAACCCCATCTGGTCGACCTGGTTTCAGGCCTCGCGATACTAGCCCTGACTCCGTCATCTTCACGCTTGACTCCAACTTCAGCCTCTTCTCCTCTGCTTCTGCCAGCGTCGATCGCCGCTCCTTTGCGTCCGACGCTCACGACCATGACTCCTTAGCCTCTGAAATCTCCCTGGTACTTCTCACAATGATCACATTCTCATTTTCTTTCCTGTATTATTTATTTACTGATTACTGATTTGTCTACTTGTATTTCGTCTTATGTCATTTCCTTCTCATCTGGCAAAGGAGCTTCACGCAGTTAATTTCCTGAACTACGGTTTCCTTCATGCGATGACATGTAATTAGTCATGTAATTTATGTGCTTCTTGCTAATTTGAGCGAAAATTGTAAAAACGAAACTGACATTGAGTTTCTCTGTCATTTGGAAAGGAAGAAAAATGACGACAAGATCTAATTCTTGTTTTCGGATATATAAACGGTGTTTCACCGTACGAATTGCGGTGGCGCATGTGTAAATTGGTCAAATCTTAGCTCATTACTTTGAGATTCGCCCAGTTTCTGGTGTTGATTTCTTGGATCCTTGCAGCATTTGGCAGGCCATGAATATGAGATTTTTCACGAGAGTTGGAGTGGTCCAGATCCAGATCCGGACAAGCCTGCATTGAGCAAGAAGAAGCACGGTCGTCTGTCTAGAAAGGGAGAAAAAGCAACATGTACGTTTCATTAGTTTTGTTTTGTTGGAAAAGTTCAAAATCCGCAAAGTGACTAGGCCTGGTCAATTTTTAAATTTGACTTGCCCACTGTTTCACACAGTTCAAAAGGATGACAGCGATGCTGGTGATATTGAAGACGGAGATCAACTCATGCAATTGGATTCAGCAAGGAACTCTTTCTCTCTAGCTCTAAAAGGTACCTTCATCGCATCACACAATCCGAAGTAAAGCCTCTCGGCTCCAGTTTATTTTTTTAATCCCACCTTATTCATTTTACTGCTTATCTTCTCCATGAAGAATGTCAAAATAGGAGAAGGTCCGAAGCATTCTTGAAGAAGATAGACCGGCCAAGGCCTGCTTCTTTAGATCTCAACAATGCAACCGGAACTTCTCCTCGATTGGGAAACATGAGAAAGAGTTCGATTTACTCCCTGAGATCTGACGCTTTCCCTAGTCCTGATACACCGGATTATCGAAAAGCGGGTGTTGCAATGCAAAAGGGTTGGAGCTCCGAGAGAGTTCCTTTGCACACAAATGCTAGCCGAAAGCATGTCACTGGTGCCCTGTTGCCTCTCAATAATGGACGAACGTTGCCATCCAAATGGGAGGATGCGGAGAGATGGATTCTAAGTCCCGTTTCAAGAGATAGCACAGGAAGGGCTTCGCATCCTGCTCCTCAGAGGAGGCAAAAATCAAAGAGCGGTCCTCTTGGACCTCCTGGTGCTGCTTATTATTCATTGTATTCACCGGCGGCGCCAATGTTCGAAGGGGAAAATGCGGGGAATTTCATGCCTACTTCTCCATTTTCAGCAATTGATGGCCTGACAATTCAATCCTGTGGCCCTGGTGGAAGCATTCCGATGCAAGCAGAATCTTGCATGGCCCGATCAGTGAGTGTGCATGGATGCTCTGAGATGCAGAGCCAATCGTCAGTGCCTCCCCAAGGTACAATACCGAATGTTCCAATCTTCTTTTCCATTAGATTTTAATGTTAGGTGCTTGCAATGACTATCATCATCAAATAATCTCAGGGAAACATACTGTGACGATCATGTGTGCATAAGAGCTTAAAGGGATTGGCTAAAAGAATTTTGTGGGGAATCTAGTTATCCAACTTTAAATATAAATCTTTCCTCTCGTGAAACTTCCCTATAGCATGTCCATATTTATTTGATATGCAGAATCTAATAAGTCGTCATTACTATAGATGATGGTTTTCTTATATGACCACTCAACTGAGCTTCTATGCACCTTATCTTGCTCTCTTGCCTTTGGTTCTAACAGAGGAAAAGTTTGGTGGCTTCAAAGATGCCGCCACCAACGTATCTGGTGCTATTTTAAGGCGGGACATGGCAACCCAGATGAGCCCAGAGGGTAGCCAATGTTCCTCTCCCAACGAGAGGACATCATTCTCTGCCTCCACACCATCTGTCCTGCCCATCACTGAATTGCAGGCTATATCTTCCTCTAAAATGGATATCAGAGATGTGCAGGTTGATGAACGGGTCACCATGACCAGGTGGTCCAAGAAGAATAGAGCTCTCTTCTCAGGGAAAGGCTCGGAAAATGTTGACAACCAGAAAAAGAAAGAAATAAGAGCTCATTCTTCATCTTGGGACCTGACTGGAACAGCCAAGAGTCACCCAAAGTATGTCTTGTTTACTATTACATTAGTGTTAGTCAATTTCTTTTGTTAAGTAGAAAATGGCCCAGCACAATTTTTTTTAAACCCGTGAATGATTAATTATTTAAAAGAAAATTATATCAAAAATTTGTTTTCTCCCCTTAAACACAGCTTTGCCTGGGTTGTATCCAAACCCCAGTGAATGAAGCGGTTCCTTGCAGGTCTCAGTAGTCTAGGAATTTATTTTGATTTAGTTACTAAATTACTATATTTTATTAGTATCGATATGATTAGAATCATCCCAAGTGGGCACAAGTATCAATAATCTATCTTCATCCCCTTCCCAAGCGTGTAGAAGTTGACCATCACAACAGCATACATAACATAATCAAAACTAGAAAACTGAAGTTTATAAAGTATTCTGATCTGACAGTATCTGTCACGAGAAAAATCTCGCATTATGCTACTTACCAATTGTTAATGCTGTCTCTATATCTATTTTTACTAAAATGCCAGCTTTTTTTTGGGCCAGGGCGAAAAGGGAGGAGGCCAGAATCACTGCCTGGGAGAACTTACAAAAGGCAAAAGCTGAGGCTGCAATACGAAAGCTTGAGGTAACTTCCTTGAAACAGATTCCCTTACTGTCATTGGATCTTACTAAGTTTCCCTCCTTTTCCTCAACATAATTTTGTTAATCCTAAGTTAGCAGGTTGTAACATATTTCAACTTGACTATTGTTCGAGTACAAGGGAGGTGCAAATTTTTTGAGCAGATATCATCAGTATGAATTTTGCTTGCAGAAACAATGGATCATTATACTCACTATTTTATTTGTTATTTTAGATGAAGTTGGAAAAGAAGAGAGCATCTTCCATGGATAAGATCATGAGCAAGCTGAGATCAGCTCATAAGAAAGCTCAGGAAATGAGAAGCTCAGTTTTAGCCGACGAAGCCAATGGAGTTGCTAGAACTTCCCGCAAGGCCATATCAAGAAGCAGCCACATGGGTTCTCTGAGTGGTTGTTTCACCTGCCATGCTTTTTGATTCATGGTCCCGTATTGTTAAGTTCTCAGTTCGCCTGGTGCTGGGTAAATTTCCCTGTAAAATGTCAACTGTAGAGTGTGAACCTTGTCCTATTTTAGAAATCACATAACTGCATTTCTCTGAATGGTAAATTTTTGCTAAATGGATATAGATTGCTGATAGAGGTAATTATTAGCTAGATATAAAGTGATCATTTTCACGCGTTGTTAGACTGCAGACTGTGTTTTGACTTTCGAATCAGAAGCAAGTTTTTGCTATTTTCTGTGATGATACCCATTAACCCTCAGCTTTCGTCTGAATAACTAATAAATAAGCAGCTGTTTATTATCGCCTCTGCAACTTAACGTGAAATTTCCACTATTGACATCCATGTTCGTCCTAACGCATTCTGCTAATAGATTGGTTTGCTCAGACTGTTTTTCAGAAGGGTTCAGATGGGGGATATGAGTGAATAGTTTGCAGCAGAGTGTAAGTAGTATTTTGACACTAAATTAGTTTGATTGCCCTTTTTGCCCTGTATAGAATATCATAGCCACCTTTGAATGTGTCACCAAGATTTCATAATGCATGTATTCAAAATACCTGAATTCGTTTGGAGACGAGCTTAGGTAATTGTTGCGCTAGAAGAACGGAAGGCAATAGAAATGTTAGAGATTGAACTGGGAAATAAGAGTTGATTGGATGGGTTTCTGTCGAAGTTGGATTCATCATGCGTTACTAGAAAGTTGGGTTTGATGTAAGTACACCAATTTGCATGGTAATGTTGTGCTGGTATTATGGTGACACGCAAATTGTAGGAATAATTAATGAGTTAGTTTGCAAGCTCATTTGTCTTTCTGTTAATTATTATTATTATTTGGGTTCATATTGTGGCCATTTGAAGCCTCCCTCCTGACTCGTTCATGTCAAATGCTATTTCCTCACAAGTCATAATTGATCCCCAGTTATGTGCCAAAAAAATAAATCGATCCCCTGTTAACAATTGCCGACCCAAAATAATATAACTAGACTTCTTCCAAAGCACTTAACCCAACAACACAGAAACAAGAAAACGACTCAAAGTTCAGCTAGGCCCTGTCTAATCCAATCAAGCCAACCAACCAACATCTGTGTTGTATTAAACTCTTATTGAATGTTTTGTTGGTATATCACTAACTGCTCGCCTTCTGCCGTTAATTATTACTATATCTTCTTTTTTTTTTAAAAAAAAAAAAAATCCCCTAGCAGCTGTGCATTTGCTCCATCTCTGACTTTGCCAGTCACCAAGCTGTGAGGACCAAATAGGCAGCTTTTACTGTTCGACTGAAAACAATAATCAGCATGTTGCAATGACCAGCGACATCAATCATTTGAGCCCACGCTCCAATTTCCTCTCCACTCAGAAATGGCAGAGCTTCTAACTTCTTTACATTCAAAAATATATAAATAAAGTTATCTCTTTGAATTTGTAATCTCTTCGTTTCTTAATTAGCTTCAGAAATTAATAAAAATACCATATGTAAATTTAACTATTTGTCATTCAAATATAAGTCACACCTATCTGTATCAATCTGATGCTTGAACGTACATAGTATACTTATGTAGCTCTAAAATTGATGAGGTAAAGAGAAGTAAATGAAGAGAATTCAACTTGAATAAGTGTGTATTTGGTATAACTTATATGTTGGTTTGGAATAGCTTATTTTTGGACAATAAGTGCTTATAAATCGTGATTTACGGTATACGAGGTAAGTATGTGAGAGGAGTTTTATCTCAACTTGCGTAATAAGCATTTATATTCAAAAAATAAGTGTTCCCAAACATGTACTATATTTGGTCAATAAATTCTTATTACGTAAGTCGAGATAAAATTCCTTTTACATATTTATCTCGTATACCTTAAATCACAATTTATAAACACTTATAAGTCAAAAATAAACTATCCCGAACGTTAAATTAGCGCCGCTTGGCAAGATGATCACATGGGTCTTCTGATAGCTTTATCTGATCAAATTGCCAACTATTTCATAGCTTCCCTCTATTTATTACTCTCCTACCAACCTCTCAGTTTCAGTTCTAACTTCTATGAACTATGAAGCATCAAAAATTTCTAAAATGAATATGGCATTTCGGGGAGGCGCAGGGCAATCAACCCTGGTGTGGGTGTGTATAGTGTATATTGTAAGTGAATGTCCGAGGTGGACATACACGTGAGATGACTTGGCTCACATGGGTTGATGACCATGTAGACGGAGATCACGTGTCAAGTCTCATCAGACATCTTCAATTGTTAAACCCAGCTAACCAATCTGTCAGATCATCACGTGCACTTCTCGTGCATGTTCTGTCGATCTGCTCCTCTTTTATTACTCTCACACATTATCGCACACAAACTCCATGCAATTACCTTCCAAAACTCACATTTTCTCATCTTAATCGTCTCTGTCCATATCCTCACAGTCACAGCTACCTCCGATCGGAGGCACGCAGCAACAAATTCTTGGTGCATCTACATTAGACATTCTACCGCCACCCACCCTCTCCATCCACTAGAGCCATCTATCCTCTGTCACTCAGATAGTCCTATGTCAATAAGTGTATGAAGGCGGATGCGCCCACATTATAATTCTTATTCGTTTCTTATTAAGAAATACTATCTCTTATCCCTAATATAAGAATCACTTAACTTTTTGTGTTTGAGAGGTTAAAGAAGCTAAATAAGTTGGATTAAGATTTTTATATTCATCTTATTTCTTCAAGCTATTTTTCCTAATCTATATATTGATATGTAATATAATAATATACAACATATGTTATAATTAAATAATTTATTTAGTTTCATTAATATCCTCCTACTCTTATATTAAGGATTGGAAGGAAGTAGTAATACATATTGACTTTTTTAGATCTTTTGAATGAAGAAAGAACCCAAGAAAAGCTATACTGGCTAGTAACGAATCTGAACTTTGATTATTAATATATCAAAACTGAACATTCCAAAGAGGCGGAGTACAAGCTTACTGGGTACAAATAGATAAACAAAAACCAGGGATGCATATATATATATATATATATCTCGAGAAAAGGTGGAAAACAGAAGCTATAATATTTGAAGTTATGCATGTATCTCAGCAGAAATGGTGAGGGTTATGAGGAGGTTGGGGACGTTCATGCAGAGAAAGAAAATTAGAGGAAGGATTGGCGCGAGGGAACATGAAGAGATGAGGGGGTGGGTTATTATGTGAGGCAGCTTGTTGGAGGGAGTAAACCTGGGACTGCAAGAATTTGAGGTAGTGAATAGCTTCATCTAACATAGAGGCCGTGTCCATTTTAGTGCCACCTGGCACCAATCTCTGCAATATCCTAATTCTCTCGCTGATTCTTTCTCTGCGACGGCGAGCCATCACGCTTTGAGGGTCTTTTGATATCTTCACGTTCCTCCTCTTGGGAGGCTTCACTGACTCAGCGTCTATCTGTATCGGCTGCATCGCCGCTATCCTAAATATCATCTCCCTCATCATCGTGTTCTTCCCTCCTCTCTCCGACAAGGCCAAGGCTTGATGCTCTTGTTGTTGTGGCATAGGGTTCCCCAGAGACGTTGGTGTACTTGTAGTCGCGAGCGACCACCAATAGTTAGGTTTGTGGATCGTAGGTGTTGTTCCACAGAGCTCAGGTGGTGGCACAGGCAAGCCCGTCGCTCCTGAAAATTGGGGAGGCTGGGCCGTCAAGTTCATCTCATCATCATGCGACGCCCATGAGAATGACCACTTTGGCCCATCACTAGTGCCACCTTCCATCTATATACTGTATGTATGGTTACAATTACGAGAGAGAGGGGTATGTGAGGAATTAGAATATCAGAAACAAACAAGGAGGAATGAATCGGATGGGATATGGGAAATGTCTGTGAATGCAGAGCCCGAAAGGCTAAGCAGGTTGCTTTCCCGATGATAAAAGGAGAAACGATATGGGAGCTGAAAAAAAATATCAATATAATAGTGATATTGGAACAGACTGGCTATCTAGCTGTGGGAAGTTGTTCAGGGTGTGACCTTATATATTGTTGAATATTGTACAACAAGCTAAGTGATGACTTCACGTACAGTGAGATGTACATTAAATGAATGCTAACTATTCCATTATTATAGATATGATTCTTATTGTGTGATAAATTAAGTTGTTGAGCTCATATTTCAATGTCATTAATAATATATTTATGTTTCCTATTGCGGAAAGAATCTGTCGTATCAAAATAAGGACAAACCGGGGGGGGGGGTTGCGGGTCAATTATTGCGACATCAAACTGCATTATGATGTGGTCAGACTCCAGAGTCATAGGCGGGGAAGCCATATGCGCCGTTGAACTTGACGGTGACGGAGATGAGCGATAGATATTAGTTTTAGTTGAGTGTTGAGGTACGGTGTATGTATGCAGGCACTAATAGTATAACGGCGTTGGAAAGATCGGAGGGGAGCGTGAGATGGTCAAACAACGTTGGCTTCACATTAACGTTCTTTTTCTCTTCGTCTTGTTGAAGGGAGAACGGAGAAGACCCACGCACGTGCCTGATGTCAGAAATGATAGGAGATCCTTATAAGTTATAAATGAGTCAGTGGCGGTGGGTGGGTCGGTTACCATCCCCGTTGGCGGTGGGCAATCTTTCGCCGTTAGATATGCCCCCTCACAGACACGTGGCATCCATCCAACGGTACATGGATGATTCAATGCATTGTATCATGGCTTATCTTCGGCCGCGGCTTGTAAATAATGATAAGGGTCGATGACGATGATGAAGGTGATCACGCCTTACAACCAAATATATATCTCAAATAGCAATTCCCTTTGTAAACAGTAACGCCTCAGTCTGGGCTCCATGCGTGTTTGCTTCTCTTGGGGTGATATGATACTCCCTCCAGTCCTAATTATAAGATAAAGTTGATTTTTTTGAAAAAATTAATGAAGTCAATTAAATTACTTTAGAGTATTTATATTTATATTTTTTTCTCTAAACTAATTAATTTGACTAATAAACTAATGTATAATCTAAGAATACTAAAAATATAAACATTCTAAAATAATTTAATTGGCTTCCTTGATTTCTCTAAAAAGTCAACTTTATCTTATAATTAGGACCGGAGGGAATAATATGATCTGGACAGGTTGTTTCAGTAGTGCTGCTTCTGCCATTTTATCCCCCACTGTCTATCTTTAAACAAATCTTCTCAAACCTATATACTTGCAAGAAAACAAAAAAAAAAAAAATGTGTTTAACAATATTAGTTGATAATGTGGCTTTTATTGGCTATTTTTTATTTATATTATAAGGGTTTGAATTTTTAGTTTCGACACAGACACACATATATCTGCTTTCCTTTATTTTTATCATCTACTAGATTTTTCATATCTCTTGTATACCAAAATCATTCCCTTATATACGTGCATACTTGTGCGAATTTTTGATATATTTAAAGATTTAAAGATGAATTTAATGCATCAAGACTTTCATAAAAAAAGGATTATAATTAACAGGAAATAAAAAATTTCGAAAATAAAATACCACCACTTTCTTCATCAACTGGGGCAAACAACTAATCAAGTCCTGGGTACACGCTTCGACTCAGTACGATTTGACGGGCCCCCCGAGATCCATTACAACTTTCTTCTCACTGCAAAGTATTTGAATTTCTAGACCGACAAAAACCTCAATAATTGATCATACCCCCATAGGATTAATTGTAGAAATGCGTGCGTTTAAAAAAACATAAGGGGCATTCCAGATGGAGTGATTCCAAAGCAGCAAAAAAAAGAGGAATGTGATTGCTGGCCACTTTCTTCCTTCATCTTTGAACTCATCTACTATGTACTGTTCCATTATTCGTGTCAACCTTCTCCACATTACATTATATGCCACCGTCTTTACAATGATTGTGTTGTTCTCTATTGGTTTATTGGAAAAAACGCATGCAGGGGCAGGCTCAGAGCATATAATTGAAGCTTTATATTAATTTAAAGGGAAAGAAAAGAGCCAATGATGTATTACAATCTGTAATGGTCCCCAGGCGTGTGGCACAGAGTGGCTGCATCTTATTATACGTGTTTGTATGTGCATGATTTCTGTTCTGTTACAAGTTGGGTCATTCAATTTTGTGTTTGGCCAGTTGCCCAAATCATCATACTGTCCACTAATCTTACAACCATTTTGTCAGGCCTCAACGTTCCGTCGTTTCACTCTCACTGTAGTCCAATCTGGAGATTGGAGGAGGAAAGAACAAGTGAGTGTATGAATAAAATAGGGCGTGGGGTAGCAGATCGTATTGTTGCCAATACTGATCCCAATACACAATAAGACGTTTTTCATATTCTCATACCTGGGCAACATCATAAAACCAAATATGCTTGAGAAGGACATTGGGAAAAAAAAAAAAAAACACCAAAAAGCAGCAAAACCATGAACCCGCCGCCATAGTTTTGGGTTTTGGGTTGTGAATGTTCTGTGCTAAGCAATAACAGGCCTTATAATGTAGTAGACAACTAGCGAAGGCCCAATGTGACACTACAATTTGAGCAATTATTCTGAACTCTCCACGAGAAATAAAAACGCAATTGTTTCGGGCCCAAGAAGATGTGGCTTGGGGGCTGACTCGCCTGATTTTCCTGCTTTCCCCAATATTTGTGTGAGAAAAGTATACGGCTCATGAAAAGAAGAGAAGAAGGAGAATAAGATGTAATGGTAAATGATTGAAATGTTGGCTAATTAAAAACATAAAATAATCGATAATTTTTCAAACAGTTATAGGGATGTGCGGGTCAAGAAAAATTCGAAGAATATTTTCCGAATATAATATATATGACCAGTCAATGGGGCGTTGCCACAAAGCAGAAAAGAAATGAAAAAGAAAAGCACTTCCTAAAGCCTCTTTTACCATAATCCACACACCCACCCGTCTTTGCTTTTACTTGTTCCTTCTTTACCAGAGAATAATATTACTGTACATTCAGTTTTACTCTTTCCTCTCACATACACGTGCAATCGCTTATATTTAATTTAATCACAGAAATACCGATTACATTATTTTTTGGTATCTGTAGTAATGCCATTTCCTGGTTAATCCTTCTTCACGGTTCAAGTGATGTCATTTTAATTGAATTTTGAAGAATCATGGAACCTGCGTATACACTGCAATATATTTCAACCAGAGGGTCTTTTGACCACTTCATTAATAAGAGCTGCATACCTATAAATTCCACTTACGACGGTAGGGTAAAAAGTGCATCTGAAAACAGCAGGCCTTCCTCGTTTTAAAGTTCCCTTTTTCCCAATCTATTGTTAAGTGACCAACACAACTTAATTATATCTTACTGCGCCAAAAAAAAAAATGTTCCAGCTTTATATTATTTTAATCTATATATGTGATCGTCTTGAAGTAATTTGAACCTTTATTGGTCGTCTCTGCCCTAGGCTCTAGATGCCCGAAACAGATATTCCTCAACTTGCTTTTCTTTCTCTCGTAGAGTTCAGTATTTGTTGTATTTAATCTGATACCCCTGATTTCATGAATGTGAACACGAGCATGAATATAGTAAGATTAAAATAGCGAGAAGAAGGTTGAAGAAAAAGCATGGTCAAACTTTTATGAGAGACTTTAATTACCCTTATAGAGATATGTATGTAGCACGATCCGACAAGTAGAAAAGACACGAGGGTTCTTGTGACCTGTGAGTGATAATAGCAATGCCCACTATATTAGGGTTGTAGCTGAGGAAGAAGCCAAGAGAGACGACCAAGGTAGGGAATATGGAGGGAAAAAAGAGTGTGGGAATCCAAAGAGAATAGCGAAAACGTTAATCAGATGACAACTTAAAGTAGGAAAAGGCAAAGGTTTCTGGTTCGAAGAAGAAGAAGGATAGAAGCCTTGATGGGAACATCTCAAATAACATTTTTAGCCAGTTTCCTCTCACATCTCGCTTTCATCGGATTATTCGTATCCTTGTATCTTTCTTCTCTTCATTTCTAGTCTTTATTATTTTGTTCCTTTCTCACATCTCTCTCTCTCTCTCTCTGTAGTTCCCTTTGTTTTTATTGGGGGAAGCGGCTTTTACTTTTTTACCCTACTGACAATTCATTAAAACATGATGCAGAGAATTATTGTCCATGACACGGACATGATAACCTTCATTTCCCCATAAAATCGTAGAAGTCATGTGAGTAGTAACTCTCTTCTGTTGAAATGATAATATAATTATATATGAATAATATGATGGGGAGAAAACAATAACGAGCACAATCATTCCAAGGGGAATTTTTTCTTGAGGAAATAGACGTGATTGGTTGCAAGCTACTTTAGAGTATTATCACTCGTCTTTTCACGGGGTTTTTTGAATTGAGTTGAGATGCGAAGTATTCTGTGTTGCTTGCCAGTACAATATAATGAAGCCATTAATGGGCACTGGGTAGAGAAAGGCCTAGAGATTTTCATTTTTTTTTTTTTTTTGCCTGAGCGAGCTAGTGTAGCCTAGCCTCTTATTCTCAGTTCTCAGCTTTTGACCCAAATGGAACCCCCCCCCCACAATCTGCTCCTGGCATTTATGTAACTGAAGCATGCAGAGAGCAAGGTCAGAAAAAGGAGGGAGATATATGAAACTGATGGAAGAAAAGATCCCAAAATCGAAAGCAATAAATGCACCAATGGAACGTAGACAATATATAAGTAAAAGCAGAAAGAGCAGTTTTGAACATTAAAATTTTGGATTCATTTGACCTTCACTCACACCACAACCACCCCCCATCAATGGGGGGTTCGATTGGGTGGAGCAAAGATATAATATTGGACACTAAGTTATATGTACACAGAATCACAAACAGTCGCAGGCACGCGCACACACATGTATCCATCAATATCACCGATCTGCCTTTGTCTCTGCGACTCAAAATTAAGGATTGGGCAATAAATAGAGATTAAAAAGAAAAAAGAAAAGAAAAGAAAATCAAACAAGTGATGAATCTAAAAGTTACTAACAAGTCGAAGGAGGCATGAGATTCAAGCCCAAGTCATCTTTTTCCAAAGCGTACCGAGCCTTACTAGCGTCGGATGAATTTGTGGGATTAAAACCATACTCAGGATGCACTCTTTTCTTAGACTGAAGAGACACACCAAAGAGCTTGGTTTTGCAGCTGTTACTACTGGGCTCTTCAACTATGGTAATGGAGCTCTTTGATGTGTTAGTGGGCGAGTTCACAAGAGGATGAGTTTGCTTGTTGTTCATGGAATAATACCCCAAAAGCTGGTTCAAAGGCCTTTGCATTATGGGAGTATTAGTAGTAGTGGCGGTCATGGGCGGAGAAAGCATAGAGGAAGGGTATGAACTACTGGGAGGGACTGGTTTGACATGGTTCTGAACGAAGTAGATGATGTCGTTATAAAGCTTCTTCATGTGGGCGAGCTCGGACATAAGCATGTTGTTGCTTCGTCTGAGCCTCTCGTTGTCCTCGGAAAGGGCGGTGAAGGAGGAGTTGTAGTTGGCGGCGCCGTTGATGAGGGAAGAAACAGGAGCCGCCGGAGAAGTGAGGGGCGGCGGTGAATCACACCAATTATTGTACTGGTCGTCGGAGTCGCTGGGAGGAGAGATGCTGAGCCTGGAAGGAAACGGAAAGAAAGCCGCCGGGACGTTGACGCCGCCGACGCCGTGGTGGTTCTGATGATGATGATGATGAGGCTGAACCGTTTTCCTGCGGTGGATCTCGCACAGCAAGTGCTGCTCCCCCTTCTTAAAGAAGTCATTGGCAAACTCCCATCTATCCGGCACAATCTTTCTGAAACCCTAGTTGAGTTTTTTAAACACAAGATCAAACAGTCAATAATAATAATAATAATTACAGAAGAAGAAAAGCTGAAATATGGGGAAGATATAGATAGATAGATAGAGAGGAGAGTAATATATATATACGTAGGTGTTGAGCTGACGAACGAAGCTGGAGAAGTTGTTGTGCTTGAAGTAGTTGGGGAGGAGATCGCGAGCAAACTCAGGGGGACGCCAGACGACGAAAGTGGTGTCGTCTTCACCCCAGGAGACGATGTGATCGGTGGCGGGATCATCCACGAGTTGGTAGGTCTTGGTCAGGAAGGGAGCTGGCACCGACTTGTGAGAGTCGAGGGAGAGTAATATGCCGTCGCAATTGTCCAGCAGAAGAGCCATGTCTCGCGCCCAAGGCAGGTGGTGCCGGAGTATGTGACTGAGTGAATATATCAGAGAAGGCCAGAGAGGGAGGCGTGCGGGTACTTAAGGAGAGGGGGGGGGATAGAGAGAGAGAGAGAGAGAGTTGGGGTCCTCGTATTCCTGAGTATTGCGATTTTGCAAGTGATTTGTCTCTTTATTTATTAATGGGTTTTTTTCCCGTCCTCAGATGTAATGTATATAGAGTACTCCTATGGAAGAAGGAGGGGTTAAGAAGGGGATTGTGGGGTTTAAGAATGAGAATGAAGGTAATTAGAGAGGGGAGGCACTCCTCGGGGATGTAATGAGAGAGAATAAGTGTCTGTCTGTCTAGGACTGTGAAGTAAGGGCCTTTCAAGACAAACCCGTGACCCCCCCTCCCCCCTCTCTCTCTGACATGGATCCACCCACTTAAAAATTGCATCTCCCCCATTTTGCCACTTCTCCTCCTCTCCTAACTTTTTGGTTCCCTATCTCATTTTCAGAAACTTCTTTATTACCATTTCCTTCTTTGTTACTCTCTCGCGTATTTATATTCTTCTCCCATTGTGAAAGCATCTGTGCTGTGTTAATGATTTCTTTACTCCATCACTTATTTTTATTCATAGAATATTCAGTTTTGTCTAAATTATATCAACATTATGTGAATACAAATAAAAGATACAATTTTTATCCTGAGGGAGTATATATGTGCACACATTATGTAGAAAGCAGTAGTTCACGTGTATATGGCCTTGTTAAGTTTGTGAGAAATTAAACAGGTGGTTGTTTGTATGAGAATGGATAATTAAGAACAATGGAGTGGCGTGTGAGAAACGAGAAGAAATGGGAATGAAAAGAGAAAGGAAATGAAGTGAGTGAAAAGGAGCAAAATGTGGGAATCCCCATCCAAAATTATGCAAACATTTTCAAGGGAAAGGGCAGCATCGAACTACGTGAGGCAGGCCAATGAATGAATGGCTCTTTCTCTCTATCTGTGACGACATTTCTTCCTTCTGCTCCTTCCCCTTCTCTTATCTGCTCCGTCGTCTTCTTTTTCTCTAACTTCAATACCATTTGTGTGTGTGTGTGTGTGTGTGTGTGAGATATAGCTACAGACATACTCTCTCTCTCTCTCTCTCTGAACCTGCTCGAACCTTTTACTTACAGGCAAACAATACCTATCCCTCTAGCTACCACTATTTAGCTTTCCCCTTTACCTTTTACATTGAGCCTCCAACTTTGGCTCTTCTCTAACACTCCCTTTGCTGACGTGTCCAGGTGTTTGAATTATTCGCCCCAAAAGTTCCTCCCTTTATTACATTTTTTACAGTCCCTTTCTCCTACCGTGGAGAATCATCCACACTGTGCATTCTAATGCCAGGATTAATATTGGCATATATCTTGGACTGTTTATAAAAAAATATTGGCATATTGGACTACACATGCAACGAGTGAAAATAAAAAAAGACAAAAAAAAGAGTGGGGACAATAAAGGATATGGAGGGCCAAAGCAAAAGGGTGGGAAATGGATGGGTAATTATTTGGGGTAGATACTAATTAAGTTTGATAGTGTCTATGATTCTCATTATTGAAGGATCAAAGTTAAACTGCCCCGGGTTCCCCACCCCCCGCAATATCATGATTCCTCACTTTACAATTTTCTTCACTTTCCTCTTACTCAATGCCATTTCTATAATTAACTTAAATTACATTCTGTATATAATAATGGCCTCGTCAAAAAGTTTTTGAAACCCCAAGCTAATTAGCTTCCGAGAGAAGCCACAACTTTTTTTGATGGTTCCCCCCAAAAAAAGATGTGCACTAGTATATGAACTCTAATTCTACTAATTAACGTGCGTACTACAGGAAATTGCAATAAACGAGATCGGATTATTAATTAGGTTATTCCCAAAAGACCAGTTTGGTCCATTTAAATATGTTTCTCTTATTAGCCAGTCATTACTACCGTGCGCCTGCAGGTATTAGTACTAAACCCGCTACTGATTGGTTGTTGTTATTATTATTCGCATTCTGATTTCGTCAACCATCGTACGCATCCCTCAATTTCTCCAGCATCACATGAACCGTACGTCTTTGATTTAAGCCTAATATACACGGACACAATTAATGCTGACCCATGAACTCCCTCAAATATGTGCTCACTTTAACCCTCAGATATAAGCAAGAATCAGTTCGTGGCTATCCCATTGACGTAGCCTGTATATATTAACGCTATATCTCCTACTTTTTGGCTATATTACAAAATTCATTAAGCGAAGGACAAAAACAGGGACATAAAATAACATGCATGTGATCCATTTCAAAAAGCGAGAACAATAAAAGTCCTCTTTTGGAAGAGGGGGAAAAAAAGGATGGGGATGAAGAAATTTGAAACTCAAAGACAAGCCAGCCAGCAACAAGCCAACAATTATTCTCATCGTTAAAACCACCATCACGATCATCCATACGTGTATATAATTAAATCCTTCCAACCTCTGCTCTACACATATAATAATATAGAGAGTGAAAATTATAAAGTGATAATCTCCTCGTTTAGATTAATGATTGGAATGCTTAAAAATAACTTTTCAATCATAATTTACGGAATAGTTAAGTATATAAAAGGAGTTGTATCTCGATTTACATAAAAAATAGCTTATAAACAATCTGATCGTTAAAACAAACATTTACAATAATGTGTAAATGAACACAGTAAGTATATGAAGTTGTGAGTAACGGTAACGCCGGGGTTGATTTGTTTGGGAGTGTTGTATCTGGTGACATTTTCTTAATATATGAAAATGGCAGTGCATGCACAAGCTCCTGAGTCCTGAGCATGGCGCAGCGGCTGACATGGAGACAGACATTATAGTCCTTTTCATTTTTGGTGCTGTGACTTATTGCCACTCTCGTGATCCTTCTTTTGTCGTTTTCCTCTTACCATCATATATTTTTTACCCCTACCTTATTCCCTTCTTCATGTTAACTGCTTATTTATGGGAACTCTTCATATTTCCCCCTTCTCTCTTGTCTCCCCTTTTCTCTATATACCCACACACTAACGCTGCAACGGCAACACTATTTATGAACCTCACACGCACGACCAAGTTAATTTCCATGCATCGTTTTCACAGATATGAAAAATATATATTAAATATTATCCGCGTTATTCGAACTGGGTTGTTCCAGGAATTATGGCTCCTTCATTGGTATGGCAGACAGTCTATAATAATGAGACCTAATTATGTGATCATGATCAGTGAGGGAATGATAAACCTGAGATTAGGTGGGGTTCGCATATAGAGAGAGAGAGAGTGAGTGAGTGAGAAGGTGGGCCCCTCTTGGTGAGATTGTAATGGGGGAATCATGCGATATGGTTTTATTTTACAGTGTTTGAATGAGAAATGAAGAGAGAAGGAGGAGAAGTTGAATGGGTTTGAATGAGAGAGGGAGGGACCCACAAGAGGAAGGAAATCTAGAAAACAAAGGCTGATTTTTGCTCTCGAGTTGTCAGCAACTGAGGCAGATCCTAGCGAGCCCACCAGCATATATGGCTACAGAAATTCACCCGCCAGATAAAACCACAATGCTTCATTATATTGCTTCTCTCTCCCTCTCTCTATAGAGGGAGCCAAGAAGATTCTATTCTAATCTCTAAAACGCAGTGAAAGTGAAGGAACCCCACTTCCCATCACATGACCACCGCCTGTACCTTTCAAATAAAAATCATATTTTGTTATTAGTGGACAAAACTTCTCTCCGGGAATTCCAAGGAACGACAACTTCGAACTCAGACCGAATACGGTTAAAAATACCTTCCCCCCATAAAAACCCCTTCTTTATTCCTCTAATTTGCTGCTCCCCAACGTTATCATTACACTGGTCCATCCTATTTATTTGTTATTTGTTAATCTCACTCACAGATCACGAACTTGCCTTTCTTTAATTTATTTCTTTTTCAAGCCTTCTGAAGCAAAGGAATCAAAATCTGTATTCTATACGACAAATTAAGCTACCGAGTTTCTTTCTTCTGTCTCTTTCTGCACCCTCTTTGTCTCTTTCCCTGGCCCATCTTCGCCTTCTACACAATTACAATCGCACCACTAAACATAATTAATATATTATTATCTCATGCCCATCCATAGATACAATCATCAACATGCTTACGAATCAATGTTTAAATTTCAAAAGAGTATGGAAAAGACAGTGAGAGTCGCATAGATCTTTGCTAGTTTGCAGATAATTAACGTGGTTCTGGAGAGTAAAGACATGAGAAAGTTGTGTCAAACGAATCTCACAACATACATACATACATATATAGTTTGGCATGTATATTCCTTTAGGAGGCAATACAAATTGAAGAAAAAAAGGAAGAAGGGTCACGAGGGGCTATAAATCCTGCAAAGGAAACGGCACTCTGATACATAACGTTCCAGACAACAAGTCCGTGTTTGTCTTTATTCTTTTGCACTTAATTTTATACCAAACACCCACTCCTCTGTCTAAAAATACAGCCTTTTCTCTTGTCCTCTCTCCTCTGTTCATCATCTGATTGGCATGCATCTTGTTCCTTCCAGACTACTTGCTTTTCTCTGCTTCCATCACTTTATTATTATACTGACTTCTCAGAATCTTTGACAAACACTCATAAATCTGTAGGACTATCTATCAACGCTTGCGTTTTCTTTTGAATTTTGAGCCATTTCATGTTCGATCTTCTGTATTTAATTTTCTGCCACGAGTTTGATTGTAACTCGCCCGTGGGGTGGATGAGAAATATTGAGACTAGCTATTGCTGCCGTCTTACACAGTGATTTCAAAGACAACATCAAAATTTTTTATTAATTAATTCAAAGCCATGTTCGTGCCTGTACCTACTATATTTAAATATGAAATATCTCCAGTTGCATCTTGCTCAATTGATCAATTGATAATAATATCAAGACATAGCAATGAAAGGAAATTTAATATGCTAAATACTCTTAAATTCTTTTGAATCCAAAATGTACTGATCTGGTTGCATTCCTTTTTTTTTTTTTAACAAAATTATTTGATATTTGTTTCTATCAGGGGCTCGCATTCAATGTTCATTACAAGGATGAGCACTCATGGCCATAATAAGATCTAAAACTTTCAAATCTAATCTGACTAGTCTAAATTTAAGATTTTTAATTTGTAATTTTTTAAATAATAAATTCATTTTTCTGAAAACTGATAGTTATAAGATTATGTTTATTTTAAATTTTAAACATGTTAAAATAAAAAATTAGAATTAAATTAAATCTGGACAGTCCAAGATCAATAGAGAGTACCAAGTGTGTTGACCAGGTTCTTTTTTAGGGTAACTATAACTTTTGGTCCCTAAAGTTTGACTCGATTTTGGTTTTGGTTCCTTAAGTTTGAAATCAGTAGTTTTGGTCTCTTAAATTTATTTCGTTAATCACAATTAGTCCCTCAAGTTTGAAAAGAACTTGGTGGCACCTTTGATAGCATTAATTCGTCCAACGTGGCGCTAACGCCATTAAAATAGCTTAAGGTTAATACAATTTTTGGCTCCTGAAGATTGACCCAATTTTGGTTTTGGCTCCTCAAGTTTGAAATCAGTGGTTTTATTCCCTAAAGTTTACTTTATTTATAATGTTAGTTTCTCAAGTTTGAAAAGGGCTTGGTGGCACCTTTGACAGCGTTAATTCATCTAATGTGGCGCTAATACTGTTAAAATAGCTTATGTGTCATGTTTTTTAGGACAACTAATATAGCAAATATACTATAATATATTATATTGCACTGAAAAAGAAGGAAAAAATGGCATCAAAACGAAACACATGAGTCAGAAATAGCTTATGTGTCGTGCCTTTTAGGACAACTAATATGACAAATATACTATAATATATAGAGTACAAAAAACCGGACCGGACCGGCCGGTTCGATCGGTTGAACCGGGAACTGGTCCTTGGTCCGGTCCGGTTTGATCAGTAAACCGGTTGAACCGATCAGAACCGGTAAAACCGGTGGTCCAACCAGTTGACCCGATTTCTTTCTTTTTTTTTTTTTTTAAAATTCCAAATTTTTATTTTGTGTTTTTTGAGGGCAAAATGGAAAGTTGAAGACTAAAATGAAGAGAAAAATAGATAAAGAAAGAACAAATCTAAAAAAATGAAGAAAATAATGAAAAAAATTATTTAAAAAGATATAATAATTATAGGAAATGAGATATCTTTGCATAAATATAGGTATTATAACTAATACTAATAGATTTTAAACATTTTTTTTCTAAAAATCTTTATTTTTATCTATAGAAGTTTAAAAATATATTAATATATATTATCACTAATAAATTATAATATTTTAATATGACCGGTTCAACTACCGGTTAGACCCCAGTTGACCCATTAACCCTTAAACCTGTGTTGTGACCTGTTCATTGTCCGGTCCGATTTTTTATTCCTTGATAATATATTATATTGTGCTGCAACAAAAAAAAAAAAGAAAAAGGAAAAAAGGGCATTAAAACAAAACGTAAGAGTCACAAATAGTTTGTGTCATGCCTTTTAGCCTCACGCGTTTCGTTTTGATGCCCATTTTCCTCTTTTTTTTTTTTTTTTTTTTTTTTGCAGCACAATGTAATATATTATAGTATATTTGTCATATCAGTTATTCTAAAGGGTATGACACATAAGCTATTTTAACGATGTTAGCGCCACATCGAAAAAATTAATGCCGTCAAAGTGCATGTTTGGATTTGTACCCAAAAAAAGAGCATATTTGGATTGGTGATAGAAGCTGTTTTTTCTGACGTGATTTATGGTATATGAGATAAGTATGTGAGAGGAATTTTGCATCGACTTGCGTGAATGTGCTTTTCCAACGCCAACTCAAATAGGCCTAAAGGAGCCATCAAGCGAGGTAATTAAACTCGAACCGGTTACTGAACTGGCAAGGGCACTAAGTCAAGGGTCAGTGGGTCAGACCGGAGTCAAACCGAAGCTAAACTGGGACCAAATCAGTGAGAAAATGAAGATTTTGGGATTATTAATATGAAATTATAAATAAAATAAAAAAATCGATTTTTAAAAAAAAACAAACCGGTGAGAAAGTAAAGATTTCAAGATTTTTAATATGAAATTATAAAGAAAATAAAAAAAATGATTTAAAAAAACCGGTGAGAAAATGAAGATTTTAGGGGTCATTAATATGAAATTATGAAGAAAATAAAAACATTGATTAAAAAAAAAGCTGAACTGGGTTGATTTCCGGACTGGTTTACCAACCGGTTCGCCTGTTCTTGGGCTGAACCGGGCGGTTCAGTTTGGGTTTCATAACCTAGCCATCAAGTTTTTTTTTTTAAATTTGAGGGACCAAAATAAAAATCGGGTCAAACTTTAGGAACCAAAAATTGTATTAATCCTAATTTATTTTAACGGCATTAGTGCCACGTCATACAAATTAATGCTGTCAAAGAAGCCATCAAGTTCTTTTCAAACTTGAGGAACTAACGATGACAAAAAACGGAGTGAACTTGATGAACCAAAATCAAAATTGGGTTAAACTTCAGGAACCAAAAGTTATATTTACTCTTTTTTTTATTTTTATTGTTATCAATGAGTTATAAATTAAATTTTGGTGCTATTATATTTATATTTATGCTTCACAGCTTCCACGGCAAGAAACACGTTAGTTTTCAATTTTAGGTTTTCTGCAATTTATTTTTCTTTATTAGTTATGCAATTTTTAATAGATTTTCTTTAAAATAAGAAGAAGAAATTAAAGAGATGAATAATAAGCTCATCGTATATCTAGTTTAATTTTTCATGTTATTCTCTCTTGAAAATTTACAAGATTTAAAAAGTTTACAATTTTTCATGTTATTCCATAATAAAAAATTGGAAAAATTCTAAAAAACTACATTGGAAAATGGAAAAGGACATTTCAGTACAACGAAAATGGGAAAGGACAATTCAGGCGGGTGTCAAATTTTCAGAGGAATCTGTCATTTTGACATCTCAGCCAAATTACGAAAATGCCCTTCACCCCTTCATTCCCCACTTCAGAATAACAACATGATCATCGCAATTAACAACTCTAGATTCGCCATTAACAACTTCAATTCTTTTTCGACAATTAAAAAATTTCAGGCCAATAACAACACCTATCTCTCAATTAACAACTCCGGATTCGACATTAACAACTTCAATTTCTTCTTTCACACTAAACTAGTTTCAGGGTCAATAACAACATATATCTCGCCATTAACAACTTCGGATTCGATATTAACAACTTCAATTTATTCTTTCACACTAAACAAGTTTCAGGGCAAATAACAACACTTATCTCACCATTAACAACTTCGGATTCCACATTAACAACTCCAATTTCTTCTTTCACAATTAACAAGTTTCAGGGCTAATAACAACACCTATCTCGCCATTAACAACTCCAGATTCGCCATTAACAACTCCCATGTTGTTATTTCGACTGAGGGCTGAAGGGCATTTTCATAATTTGGCCGAGATTTTAAAAGGACAAATTCCTCTGAAAATTTGACACCCGCCTGAATTGTATTTTCCCATTTTCGTTGTACTGAAATGTCCTTTTCCATTTTCCAATGTAGTTTTTTAGAATTTTCCCTAAAAAATTTAAAAGATATACATACGCCTTATAGTACCAAACAACTAATATCAAAATGATCTGTTATTTTAAAATTTGGAGTTTAAGGCATGTGTTTCAGGTAACCATTGTTCTTAAATCAGTCAGGGCATGCATGAGGAAAAAAGTTTTATGGAGGGATTATTAAAAAAAGACGTTTATTATGTATGAAAATAATGGCGTACGTACGTACGTGTATTTATATAAAACAAATAATAGATTATTGGTCGTCGTGGGAAGTGATCTATACTCGTTAAGGCAAATTAATACAACAATGTGTACATGGAATTTGGTTTTCCATGCAAAAGTTGAATGGGCCTCAAAAAAAGGGGTTGCTAAAGCAGCTTCCTCTAAAAGAAAAGACTTTCTTTAACATTAAAAAAAATTACTTGCATGGCATATTATTTTTTTTCAAACCAACGAAAGAAAGTTCATTTTAACATACACTTTAGAGTTACATTAAAAGAAGAGAACAACAAGAGTCTTTCTTTCCTCCTCTATCTTTCGTTCCCTTTTTTCTCTTCTTTTCTCTCTCTCTTTTCCTTTCCGCTTTATTTTTTCTTTCCTTCTCACTTTCTTAAAGTCATCTATAGGACTTCTACGTGAAAAAATAAAAAAGAGATCCTTCCATTTAGGTGACAAGAGATACTTTACAATTCGCATCGTACCACAGAATAGCTACGAATATTGGAATGAATATATATAGTATATTCAAGTTCTCTACCAAATAACTCTCTCTCAACACACACTAGCTAACACGTACCGTCTATCTTTCCACGTATAATTAATTAAAAGAAAATCAAAGAGAAGTGTTAGATAATCCTTTTGATTTTGACGCTGGGCCAGACACCTCCACTAATTAAAAAAAACATGCTTTTAGATTAATCAATCAAGCACATGTGCCCATGCATGGCCGACCTCGCATGTCAATTAGTGGGACCCAAATTATGTTTCCAGTACAATTAAGAATTAAACGTGTATGCTCTTGACCTCAACATGATTAAGCCAAAAAAGGGAGGGTCACCGAATGTCCAAAAAAAAGGACAGTGGTTAATTTGGTTTTAGAAGTAGAATTAGAAGGAGAATAATGAGGAAGAAGAAAGATATATAAAGATAGTTGAAGGATGGTAGGTAACGGGGAACATAAAGGCTGTTGGATCACATGCTTATCACATTCTTTTTCTCTCCTTCGTCTTCTCCTTCTCTTCTTTTCATAACTGTGGCTGATACTTCAAAGGAAAAATAAATAAAGGTGATTACTAAGCAACAAAAAAAAAATAAAGAGAGAAAGAAGGATTAATATGGTTCCACATCCACATTCCACAATCCAGAGATTGCACAGTTGGATGTTGAGTGTGTTGGTAGCTAGCTCCTCAATCCAAGGGATTTCATGAGATGATGAAGTGTCTTTCTGGGTCCCTACCTCATCATTTCATGCATATAGTTGAAAGACCCACCTCTCCCTCTCTCTTTCTCCCTCACGTTCATCACTTTAATTTTGGTTGTGCGTTTTCTTAAAGTGGCATTATGTTTCTCCCTTTCTGATTCCTCCCAATAATGCATTGCTCAATCCTATGAAAATGGAAAAACCCTCTCAACTCTTATTGCCCTATCATCTATTCTCGGTAAATGTTAAAAAAAAAAAAAAAGAATCCTTAGTTGATCGGAATTGAGTTTTATTATTATTGTTCTGGGATCAGAAAAATCATTTGCTCCGCTTGATAGATCCCAACTGTCCCGTGTATATGATGACTTGTGTGTGTGTGTGAATGCACAGCCACAATCATGTGATGATAAATCCATGATTTCCACGTAATTATCCACCAAACAAAGAATGCTTTTGGTTCAGTCAATCATGTCTGGGGGAAAAGCCGTTTTTGCTAGTGATCTGATAGTGATCCAGGTCACTCAAATAAACAGTGAGCGAAACTAACAGCTTGCCTGAAATGATATTACTCTTTTAATATTATTCTCTGGTCTTCATCATATGACTGATTGAGTAAAACATATATACACAGTATCAATGATTATTCTTATTGGACCAACTACTAGGTTTCACTTTTGTTTTTGTTACGACGTTGTTCAATCTTTATAACTAGTGAGTTAATTATTTGGAAACGACAGTTTATGGCCTACAAGAACTTGCACCCATGTTGTTTTCAGTAAACACAGATAGACTTAAGCTTGCAATTAGCAAGTTGCAGAACTATTCATTGCACCTAAACACAATCAAGTTGATCTTTTGAAAGAGTTTTAAACTTAAGAAAGGGCAAGGGAGTGAGTGAGGGATGGAGGCGAAAGGAAAGAATATGCTCTCTTAAGACATATTTACTTAATTTGATTAAATTAAGGAAGTTAGTTAAGTTAGTTAAAATGACATGTATTTTCTAAAACACTCTAGTTAGTTAGCTTTCTTAATTCTTTTATTCCCTCTCCTCTTAGATTATTATTGAAGAAGCATCAATAGGGGGTAAATTAGAAAAAGATTGATAAATATAAAAACTATATACAGTACCCAGGAGGGAGTATGAATTAAGTTGGATTATATTATCTAGGTATATTATGTAAGGTACTGATTCATGGATGGAAGGACCACCTCACTGTTGCCAAAAGTGGAAGCAACAGCCTATTATGGAGCGGGACTTCTTTGCTGTTGCCTTTATTACAGAGACGAAGGGTGAAGCTGTTTTCACGTCCCACCCATAAAAAGCATGGATTCGCACCAAACTTTGATAGATATATTTGTAACTCCCCATATGCTTACAAGCATGTAAGACAAACCGTACCAACATTTCAAACTTCTTGGCTCTGTCTTCCCTCCTATTATTTTAGTAGATCGATCTACTGTGCAGATTTAACTGTCAAATATATGCCTATTATAATTTATAAGACAATATGCCCCATAATATAATGATGACGATACAATAAACTGATTCAGAAAAAAGGAATATATAAGGTTATGCCCTAGCTTGGACAACGAAGAGCAGTGTTAAGGAAGAAATTGCTAGCTGTCGAATGTGCACGGCCGTGTTACATGCAACTTCTTGTTTAAAAGGGGAAAAAAAAAACATAAGCGAAGCATAAATTTGTTTTCCCTTTAGCTTAAGGCTCGTGCTTTGACCTTGACTATATTTCTACATTAAGGATACGGGAGAAAAAGGAAAAGGCTATACTTTGGTCACGTCAAAGGTAAAAAAATGGCAGGCATGTGTACTCCATTAGGGTGTATCATTAATTTATACAAATTATTGGACGAGGTACTGTAAAGGCAGACATGTATGGGGTACTACTGAATGTTATATGATAGGGTAAAGAATAGATTAAGTTTTAGAAATATACTCTGACAAAAGAACAAATGTTCCATTTACGTGGGGATCAAAAGCTTGGCATCAGAGCGCAATATCCATGAAAAGCAGGAGCTGTGGGCATAAGTAGATACATGGTTCAGCTTAAAGAAGGAATATAACTTTGACTGCTAATAAAAAAGAACAGAGTGAGATATTGGAGATCCAAAATGAAATTCACTGAGAGGGCATATGGGATCAGTGGGCAAAAAAAGAAGGCAGAGTGTGATACAAAGTGGAAGGAAGCAGGCCTAGAGAAGGCTGGCCACATACCCCAAAAAAGAGAAAGAAGAAAAAAGAAAAAAGAAGTGCAAAAACAGCTTTATGGGGAATAATAAGCATGAGAATTTGCATGATTGAACTCACTCCACTGAGCTCTGATCTTACTCTACTGTATACTATCCCATCTAATTTTTACCGCATTATCTTTTTGGTAAAGTGTGAGACTTAGAGACGATTCCTTTTACGTGAAACAGAGAGAAAATTAAAGGGAAAAAAAGGGAAAGGAAGAGAAATGAGTGTGAAAGGACATGCATGGGCTGGATATAGCGGTGGGAGAGATGATGGTGGTGGAAATAATTAATAGTGAATAATAAGAATAATAACGATCATAATAATAGATGGCAAAGATAGTTATAATGATGAGCGAAGCATATTCACTTTCCTCTTTGTCATCACTTTCTAAGGCATGATTAGAATAAAGCTCATCCATATTCAATCTTCTTTTTTCTATCAAAAAAAAAAAAAAATTCAATCTTCTTCACCTCTCTCTCCCTTCCCACCCTCATGCATGTTTGCCAACGCTATCATTCCGCAATAGATCCCCCCCCAAAAAAAAAAAAAAAAAGCTTCTCAATAGTAGAGTCAAATCTTGGTTCCCAAGCATTCTCCAGTACAACATGTGATAGAAAGAGGAACATTTGAGTTAAAGCTACAGGATATTCCACGCTGCTTATGATTCAAAATGTCCTTCTATCACGGACGAGAGTGAACGGTTTTCTCTCTTCTGAATAGTGCGCCACCATCTTCAACTCTGTTTATCATGGATGAGCAACCTCCCCGGAAACTTCCACCGGACCGACCTTCCGACGTCCTAGCCAGTGGTAGTAACAAAAAGACAAGGAATAATTCTACTCGTATCACAATGGACACTTCTACGCCGGAGGAACTCTCTCCACAGATTGACGTCTCTATGGAACATGAAGACTCCCATCAACAGAAAGCTCTGGTTACCACTACCTCCTATAAGGATTCACTTATTGGTTTTAACGGTATTGCTCATGGAGGTGAGTGTATGGATGAAGAAGAATTGATATCAGACACAATAAATATGGAATGGGATCTCCCAGCACTAACAGAGGAGGTGCAAGAGCTTATGAAAATACACCCGGTTGTCCCTGTGACGACAGAAGAATACAACGACTGGTGTCGCCCCTGGAATACAACACTGATTCTAACGGTGTTAGGCAGAAAATATAATGTATACACGCTGAAGACACACCTGAGCCGTATATGGAGGACATCTCAGTTTGATTTAGTGGACATGCCAAACAATTATTTTCTGGTTCGTTTTCTCCAAAAAGAAGGTTGGGGACAGCTCTACCAACAAGTATTATATGGGGGACCATGGGTGGTGCAACAACACACCATTTTGGTACAAAAATGGTCTCCTAATTTTAACCCTTACAACAATCCTCTTGGGCGAATAATTACTTGGATCAGGATTCCCAACATACCAATGCAGTGTTACAATAAGGAATTCATTACAAGGTTGGGGAACTGTATTGGAAGGACTATCAAGATAGATATGCTTACCCCGTCTGATGTTGCGACTGACACTGCGAAAATTGGTAGGGGTAAGTATGCCAGGATCTGTGTTGAGATTGATCTCCAAAAGAAACTCATCTCACGAGTAATAGCAGCTCATTCGGTTTACCAAGTAGAGTATGAGGGATTGGGATTAATATGCTTTTCCTGCGGCCGGTACGGACATCACAAGGATCAGTGTTCCTGGACATACAGTGAGAAGGAGCAACCGGCTCCAGGACCATCTCAGCCCATTATTCCAAATCGGTATTCTTCACCGCCTCAACCGAAAGCCTCTGCCAAGGAACCATTTGGAGAATGGATGCTGGTGAGCAATGGACGCCGATCTCGATTTGGGAATAGAAAGTCACAGCAAGGGAGTGGACTGGAAAGGAAGAACGGGACCGAGGAGGAGAAAATGACTAGAAAAATGGTGGAACAGGGCAACCGAAACAGGTCGGCGAAGCGTGACGGAGCCAAGCCGGAGAAGACGAAGTCGATTGCCGGCGGAGCCTCGAGATTCCAGCTTCTCGCCGACCTTGGGGGAGATGACGGTATGGTGACGGGACAGATGGCAGCAGAGGAGCAGGGACGAAGTGACCATGAGGAGGCTGACGCGAACCGTGTGGTGCAGACAAATGGAGCAGCGGATTTCACTCACGCAACTGACGCGGAGGAAGGAAGGAAAAGGGATTTAGGAAAGGGAAAAAATAAAAAGAAAAATAAAACTCAAGGGATGGGGCCTCTTCTTGTTGGGCCTGGAGGACAAGGGGTGAGAGCCCAAATGGAAGGGACAAATTCTGTCATGGGCAAGGAAAAAAAACAAAGTTCAGTTGGGCCCTCAAAAACGCATGTGGGGGGTAGAGAGCACATAGTAGTAGGTGGGTCTTTAACTCAAGTTGGGCCTACACCTATTTTGTTACCCCAACACCCTCATGGGCCAGAATTGCATCAATTACCATTGTTAGAAGGATCCCATAACAAGGCCATAAATCTCAATGCTACTTTGACTCAGGAAATATGTGAGCAAATCACATGTGGAGAACCACCCACTAATCTTTTGCCTCCATATTCCACGTCCTTAGATGATGACATTGGGGATGATTTTTTGGAAGCAACTCTCGCTGAAAGAAGCCAACATGGGTCAGGGAAGCAATTCACACGAACAGACAGAGCTCTTGGTGATCAGTAAGTATTACTTTTTGTTTTCTAATTTTTTTATCCCATGATTATTGCCTCTTGGAATTGTAGGGGTGCGGGGAGCAAGCATTTTCCCCGTATTGTTAAAGACCTTGTCCATGCCAATAATATTGATATTTTGTCCTTAATTGAAACTCGTGTTAGCGGTAATAGGGCGGAGGCTGTCATCCGTAAGTTAGGCTATAGTAATTGGATTAGGTTGGAGGCCACCGGTTTTGCGGGGGGCATTTGGATTTTATGGGATGAGAGCAATACTCAAGTGGATTATCTTTTTTCTACTACTCAATTGGTCCATTGCAAAGTGACGGACAAGCGAATGAATGATTCCTTCTTTGTTACTTTTGTTTATGGGGAACCGGGGATTAGTAGACGAGAGAACTTATGGGGGGCCTTGCAAGATATTTCTCAGGCTATCGATGGTGCTTGGATGGTGATGGGGGACTTTAATACGTTCTTGTCTCCTGCAGACAAGATAGGAGGTACTGCTCCTTCTATATGGGCTATGACGCAATTTTCTAATTGCATTAGTGGCTTGAGTCTGCTAGAGATTCCTATCACGGGTGAGCGCTTTACATGGGAAAAGCAGGGGATTAAAGAGAGACTAGATTGGGTGTTTGGTAACCTTGAGTGAGAGCTCAATCACCCACGTGGAAAAGTTTTTCACCACCTGCGCTATAAATCAAATCATAGACTTGTGCTGGTCACAAATGGGGATAATCCCCCTGTCCACCATCACAAGCGTCGATTTAGTTATCATCCAATTTGGGCAATGGAAGATAGCTTTTCTGACGTGGTCTGCAAAGCTTGGGAAAATAGAACTTGGACTCATGGTAGGTTGATTTTTGAGGAGGAAGCCCCCAAATGGAATGCTAGGGTCCTTGGTAGTCTTCCTAGGAAAAAAAGAAATCTTCTCAAAAGGCTGGAGGGCATTGATAGAGTACGTCAAACTAATCTCTTGACTGGCCTTTACAAACTTGAGCAGCAGCTTTGGAAAGACTACAGTAAGATTTGTGCTCAGGAGGAGCTCCTCTGGTATCAAAAATCTCGGTGTAAGTGGCTCGCTTGGGGGGACAAGAACACAAGTTTTTTCCATACATCAACGTTGCTTAAACGGAAAAAACAAAGAATCAAAGCCCTTCAGGATGATAAAGGAAATTGGATCACGGACCCGGTTAAGTTAAGAGAGATGGCTGCCACGTTCTTTACTCATCTCTATACAAGGGATCCCCAGATTCCTCAATCCACAGATTGGTATGCAGATTTTCCCCCGCTTCACCCAACTGATGATATCTTGCTTCACAAAGAAGTGGAGGATATTGAAGTTAAAAATGCGGCATTTTTGATTGGTGCTTTCAAAGCTCCGGGCCCGGATGGTCTTCAAGCACACTTTTTCCATACCCAGTGGACTCACATAGGGAACAAGGTCTGTGCACTTGTCCGAGAAATTTGGCATCAACCGGAAAAAGTTAAGGATATCAACCATACTAACATTGTCCTCATCCCAAAAGTTGATAATCCTATAACCTTAAAGGACTTCCGACCTATTTCTCTTTGCAATGTTATTTTCAAGGTTATTACGAAAATCATTGCAGAAAGAATGAAGAAGGCGATGCAGTATTTGATTCAACCACAGCAATGTGGGTTCATATCTGGGCGGCAGGGGAGTGAGAATGTTATCATTGCGCAAGAAGCAATCCATACTATGCGGAGTAGGCGGCGACGAAGAGGGATGGTTGCAATCAAGGTTGACATGGAGAAAGCTTACGACCGTCTTGACTGGAAGTTTGTTCAGTCCACTTTGGTTTGTGCTGGAATTCGGGAGGAGTTGGTGAATCTCATCATGGCGTGTACCAGCTTAGTGTCCATGAAGATCCTTTGGAATGGTTCCCAATCCCCGGATTTTAGGCCCTCGCGGGGAGTGCGCCAGGGTGATCCCTTAAGCCCCTACTTATTTGTACTATGCATGGAGCGCCTAAGTCAATTGATTAACACCAAAGTTAGGGAAGGACATTGGAAGGGTCTTCGATTCAATAACCGTACACCCCCAATATCCCACCTTTTCTTTGCAGATGATCTTATCCTGTTTGGGGAGGCTACTCAAAATCAAATTGAGTTGATGCGAGACACTATGAGATCCTTTTGTGAAGTCTCAGGCCTCAAGTCAGCCTGACCAAGACCAAAGCTTTCTTTTCTCGCAATATTCACTTCAACCGGGCTCTGGAGTTGAGTCAATCGTTGGGTGTAGGACTCACAGGTGATCTTGGTAAGTATCTCGGTATACCGATGCTTCATCATAGGATTACCAAGGCTACTTTCTACCCCATTGTTCATAAGGCAAAGAAAAGATTGACAGGATAGAAGGGGCGACACCTCACCATGGCAGGGCGGACGGTCTTGATTAAGGCGGTATTTTCTGCATTGCCAAGTTATCATATGCAAACATTGCTGCTCCCTAAAGCCACTCTGGAGGAATTGGAGAAGATTAGCCGGAATTTCATCTGGAATCAGGATCAACAGAGTCGAAAGATGCATCTTATTTCCTGGAACCACATTAAGTAGCCTAAGGAGGAGGGGGCTTAGGTATTAAAGACCTTCGGAAACAGAACATGGCCTTTATAATGAAACTCTGCTGGGGTTTATTAACCCAACCAGAAGCCCTTTGGGTTCGTTGCCTAAAAGGAAAATATGGATGCGGCAATAGTGATTACCCCATGGTCTGTAAGAAGGCCAATTCCTCTGGTGTGTGGCGGAGCATCACTAAGGTTTGGGACACCTTTTATGGTGGAATCGGTCGTGCCATTCACAGTGGGACTACAGCAAATGCCTGGTGGGATTTATGGACTAAATTGGAAGAACCACTTATTCATTTTGTTGATCATAATCTCCATCGTTTAAACCCGGCTGTTAAGGTCAGAGATTTTATCTCATCAGATGGAGGGTGGGACGTCGCACGATGGAGGGAATTTCTACCAGATTGGGTGGTTAACCTTATAAGGCAAATTCCCCCGCCATGTCAAGCTGGGGATGATCCTTTCTGTTGGAGAAGTGCTTCTGATGGTAATTTTAGTGTCTGTGCTGCATACTCTTTCCTTTCTACTCAGCGGGAGGGGAACGGTTCAGTTTGGTGGAAGAAGATGTGGAAATTACCTGTCCCAGAGAAAGTGAAGATGTTCTTATGGCAGATGTAACGACCCCTCTTAATTACCATATAATTAATACCAAAACCAAGTAAAACATTAAATATCACATAATACAACATATTATGGCTCCATCCACAACACAAACCCCAGTATGCAGCGTAGTATTCAACATAAAACCAAAAAAAAAAAAACCCTTAAGTTTGGCAATATACATTATGCTCATGTAACCAAACGAAACATACGATTGATATCAAATCAAGTCTCGTTTGTCTTCCCCTTGGTAACACCACCTGAACTCTCGCCTGAAAATTTAAAATATTGATAGGGTGAGTCATACGGACTCCGTAACCACAATTCCACTTTAACAAATATGCAGGGAATGATTATAATATAATTAAGCGGGCAAAATATATGTTCATATAACATAAAGTTCAATCTTCCCAAAACATTATTATTTCAAGAAAACCATTCAATATGCATAAAACTCCCTCAACCATCCTTATAACCTCCTTAACCGCTGACAAAATCCATGAGCTATAACATATAATAGGATTAGTCTCTTTGACAAGACTGCACCAAGCTCTCCAATAATGAGGTGTAACCCGGACAAAGGCTACAGAACTCATATCAGATCATGGATTTCCTTTCCGTCGAAAATGGAAAGGTGTCACCTACCCTTGAGCTGACCCTTAACCCGGCCAAAGGAAAGGGTGATACCAAGGGTCCTGAATGCCAAAGCCAACCACTGTGCACACGGTGGTGGCTATACCACGTGGTATAAAAGAATCAAACCTCCTCAATCACAACATCATATCCACATCTCAACATCACAATCTTCAATATCAATAATTTATTCATATATTTTATTTAATGCAATACCTCATCAATCATTCAAATAAATCATTCATGCCCACTTAACTAAAAATTACTAAAAACATGATTAATACTATCATTGTACATTTTTCATATATAAATTACTATAACATATTTATAGCAGTTAAAAATACCAACATACGCATATAATCATCTCAACAAGCATATATGATAAATTGGAAAGTGGTTACCTCAAGTTCTTGACACAACTAAACTTGAGAATTTAACTCCAACAAGCCAAATTCAAATTCACTCTACAATAAATATATATATTTACATGTTAATATAATTTATAATAATTGCTAACTATTACAAAATAGCAAATAATAATCCCCATAATTAACTCAATTTTCTTAAAAATAACAACAATTTATCTATTCCCCAAATTCCTTTTTAAATCAAAATTTCTTAACTCTATTTCACAATAAAATATTTAATAACCATAATTCTCTAACTATAATATCAAATTATAATTTATAATTTCACATAACTCAAAATCTACAAAACTAAACCGATTAAAATTTCAATAATACTTCCAATAACTCAAATAAATTGTTTAATCCAAATTTAATCGGTTAAAAACGTTCCTAAAGCATAATTTCTTATTTATTTAAGAAGAAATTAATTATAAAATCATACAATAACCAAATGGTAAATCTAAACCGATTAAAATCAACTATTAATTATTCTCTACATATCTATAACCATCTTTTGTAAAAACTCAAATTCTCCCAAAATCCTAACCCCAAATTTCTCGTTAATCAATATAATATTACTATCAATACGAAGATCAAAATACGTAGAACAACTTTTATGAAGGAAGTTTGTTAAGAAAACGTGATCTTAAGTACCAAAATTATCTGCTAAATTCAGAACCTTACCTGTTAATATTACGTTCGCTCCGCTCGCCTACTCGTGAAGCCTAACGAAACTGATGAAATGAAAGGGTATTAATAATACACCCTCACATTTTTTTCTTCCAGCGGGCCCCACGTGTTTTTTTTTTCTTTCTTTTCTTTTCTTTTCTTCTTTCCTTGCCGACAGTTTGCCCTCCCACGTTTTTTTTAATTATTATTATAATATTACAGCAGACTATTCATGAGAGACTGCCTACTAACTCTCTTCAGGCTATGAGAGGTCTTTCAGATAGTGAGGAGTGTCTTTTTCAGTGTCACCAGACAGAGAGCATTATACATATTCTTCGGGATTGTGAGATTGCGAGAGCAGTATGGTCACATTTTATTTCACCTAACTTTCGTTTTAGTTTCTTTCATTCTGATTTGCAGGTATGGATTAAAGATAACTTTTCTCGTTCCCTGGGCAAGCCTTATTTTCATAGATGGCCGTGGGTTCGCATTTTCAGCATTGTATGTTGGCTATTATGGAAAAACAGATGTAAAGGCGTCATGGAAGGAGTCCGAGCGCAGCCGAACGAGCTTATTCATGGTGGCCTGTATCATCTCATGGAATCCAACGTGGCGGACAACCTGAAGCACCAGATCTTTTCCTACAGCGTTGAGGACGATCAGAACTGGAAGTTTCCACAGGAGGGATGTGTTCGCCTAGATACTGACGGTTCAGTGGATATCCACCGCGATGCAGCTTGTGGGGGCCTTATTCGGGATCATAGAGGACAGTGGGTTCTTGGCTTTCAGCGTCGGCTTGGCTTTCTACCGCCAACTACTGCAGAGCTTATGGCTTTACACCAAGGCCTCCAACTATGTAGACAATATGGGTTCCAGAAGGTAGTGGCCTACACAGATTCACTTGAGACATACCACTTGCTTATGCAGGATAGTGGTCTATACCACCCACTTAGGTTGGAAATTAAGGCAGTTAGGGATTTAATTTATTCTGATTGGGACATTGAAGTCCAATATGCACCGAGAGATCTAATCCGGTGTGCTGATTTTCTGGCGAAGGATGCCCATCACTTAGTACAGCATTTAGTTGTTCTACCTGTTCCTCACCCTGGATGTATTCCTATCATGAGGGAGGACGCATTACATGCTTTTGATGTTTAGATTGTTTTGGTGTATGTACTCTCCAAGCTAGCTTGGCCATATTATGAATTAAAAAAAAAAATGTCCTTCTATCAAAATAAAGAACAATATTGTATCTGGCATCAAGTTAGGGTTCAAGTGTGTTGTGTACTATTGTTGGTTTCTCTATCATGTCTTATTTCTGCTAAACAGCTTGGATAGTTTGTCTCGAGTCAAAATCCTGCGTCCCACAGAAACAAATACACTTGATAGAGAGAATCATGCTTCTGAAAGCAAAATAAAATAGTCTGAACTAAAATGAGTTGTACTCTATTTAACTCCTTAACCGAATTCCCTTCTGTCTAACACGTATATATTTAAGATGACATAAATGTTTGGATATGCAATTCTCTCAAGCAAAAAAGATCACATATTTTGAATCGGCTGCAAAATCTGGTACTACTATACAGAGGGGCTTGAATTGAAGATACAAAGTGTTGAAACGAGGCAAATTTAGTTATTTTATGATACAATTTTATGCTTGATTTAGTAAATTTATTCGTTGGGCTGAAGCACTGTTGAGAAAGCAACTTGGTTTTATGGGTATCAAAATACTGATGGGCTACATTCTACGTTGGATATTGGGCCAATTAGAGCCCATGTCAATGACTGGTTTTTCTCTTTCGGGCACTTTTACTTCAACCTTTCTAGTTCTGATTCCCCAGTCCCCACTTCGTTCCAAGGTCCATTTAAACTTTTCATTTAAAATACTTTATTATTATATTGTTTTGATTTAAAATTATTCCCTATAAAGTCCTTTAATTTGAAATTAGAATTATAATCTGTTTTCTGACAAAATAGGGCGATGCCTGAGGGTTATGAGCGTGGTTCAAGTGAACAAACTTGGTTCGAGTTTAATTGTGAATGAAAACCTTGAATTCACAAACAAGTATCGGCGGCGGGGAAACACAGAAACAATTTTTCGAAGTCAGAAAGGAGAAAAACAGCAAACTGCACTAACGTGACAAAATCTTCGTTCAATACTATATGGCAAAATTTTAAAATATCTGTTGAAGCCATAAAGAAGAAATGCTGTCTCAAAAGTATATTACTCCGTATTATTTTGTTGTCTTGCTGTTGAAATTCTTAAGCTCTGTTTTTTAACTCATTCGACAGACTGGCCCATTGTTTCCTTTAAAAATTGAAACACACAAACCAAAATTTATTGACGTCAATCGCACAAGGCACAATCAGAGAAACGTGTTAAGGATTACAAGCATAGCAAAACAACAATCGGTAACAACACATAAGGCATACTTCTTTTGATATGGATATCAGATACAAATATGCAGTTACATGAATACCTCCAGGCCAATAAATTTAGATGATTGACAAAGAGGACAAAAACTAAGCCTACTTTCACAATCTCTGCAGAGACAGAGATGCCTGCATGGCAACAGAAGCATGTTCGCTTCATTTACCCTACACGCCTTGCATTTCATCATCTCATTTTTGTCGTTGGAGAGCAGCTGAAAATCGATGGTTCCGCCATTGCAGCACGAGGCCGTATCATCAACCTCACTGTCTCCACGTCCTTCTTTGCTGTCTCTGCCTTGAAGCTGCACTTGTTGAAGATTATACTTGAGAGCAGCAATCATGTTCTCGTTGTATTTGGCTCGCTGTTGCCACGCGCCTACTTCCACACTCAACTGCTCCGTTCGCCGCTCGAGTTCTTTGTTCCTCTTATTCGTGCTTTCCACCTTCGCTTCTCCCTCACGAAGTCTGTCCAGTTCTTTTCCTCCAACAATTGATATACTCTCAAGTTGCGTTGCCTCAATCTTCTCCAATATACTTTGCCGCATTTGCTCACCCTATTGCAATGCACAAATTCATTATACCTATCTTTAGGCTAAGCATGCCAATGACTTTGATGTACATCTGCTGAAAAGAAAAGCAGTTCATTGACTGTGCTTGATCAGATTTCTGAGGACTCGTGATTCCTCATATACTACGTTTATCACATTGGAGACGAGGAAAGGGAACTATACTCTCACAAGTACTCAAGTTTGAAATCCAGAATCTTACATGTGCTAGAGATACTGGCTTTGTTTTAAATCACAAATAAACCTCACTAATAACGAGACTTTCTACAGAACATTCACCATCCTTCCAAGTTCCAACCAAAGTGATAACCACAAAGGGAAGAGGATTAAGGTCTGGAAAAGGTAACTCAAGGCTCAACAGAGACAACTCTATTGATTGAAAACGAAGTTGAATATGATTGAGAAGAGATCTTTGTTTAAATGAAGATCAATACCAAAGTTTGTTCAATTTCAGTGAAAAATCTTGCAAACAGAACAAAATACAAGCAGTGATGTGAAAATCCCTATTCCTTCAAATTACTTTGCAACAAACGATGAAAGAAATTCATCATTACACCTTCTAATCAATATCATCAATGTAAGCACACTTTAAATATCCAGTCGATTTTAATATTTTACCCTTTACGGGACTGACGCTTGATACATAATTTTAGCAAGCAGATAAATATGTCTTGCATGTAAATGACCAGAGCCCATATCAAATATCCTGATGCCCACCCATGTGTTAGACATTTGGTTAATCTTTTGGCTTGTAAAACATGATGGTGTTTACCGTGAACATCAAATCAAATATCAAACAAGTATAAACACATTTACAAAACCAAGTAAAACGTTAAACTCATTTTAAAGGGAAACACACAATAAGAGCTCACCAAGAAATTATTGAACTTTTATATACTTTCCTTTTAGTTAAAACATAAACTGAGAACAACCCAACAGACACTGAAATAGAAGTATCTCAAAGTAATATTCACAAATAGCATGGAATGTAGACAGTGGCCACAAAAAGTATGCAGCGTTGATGGAAACTTTAGTATAACTGGAAATTCCAACCTTATAAAACGAGTAAAGATGAAAAGAAAAACTAGACAGCCATAAATTGTACTAACCTGCACTTTGAGAAACCTATCAATCTCCACATCTTGTTGCTGTAACTCATGATCAATGTCATCGCCAACAAGAGACAATAAAGCCGAGTCTCCTGTGGAAGCCAAGCGGGCATTATCAAATGACAAGCCCAATCCAGTGGAAGCAGATGGTGGCCGCAGAAAATCTACAGAAGAAATCTGAGAGTTATTCTCGGGGAAGTCCTGTTCTTTTAGTCTTTTCCTCTCGGGATCCAAATCGTAATTCCACTGCACATCAGCTCCACCGTCGCTACCGTCAGCAGCAGGGACTGGTCCCGGTGCAAACCCAACAACATGAACTAAACGAGCACAACAACCCCATTAATTGTGGCATCAATTCAACATATGAACCAAGGAATAAAGTAGCAGCGAACAATTGGGGATAACGGGACGCGATGAAGTCGAAGGAATAAAAGAACAACATGCTGAACCTGCAGTTCGATTGATTAAGTTGCTCATTTCTTAATTACTTTCTTTTCATGGCAACGCATACGAATGCGATGGTTCTTCCATTACACGGAGGAGCATATTAAACAAATTAAAAAAAAGATTAAGATAAAAATGGAAAGCCAAAGATGAATAATTTACATACAAGGAGGAATATAAGGAGGATGCTGAGCATGGGACTGATCTTGCAGATGAGTGGGGTTGTAGTAAGCGACCGGCCTCGACATCTGACCGTCGAGCGTTTGCAAATTTCTGGTGAAAGGTTGAGGGGAACAGTAAGAGACAAGACTAAGACAGTAACCAAAAAAGCAAAAAGAAAAAGTGAAGCATAAGAGAGAAAGATAGGGAATTGCTTTGTTGAGCAGATTCAGTTACCTGAAAGATTGCAAGTGGTTAGGGAGAGCCATGGATGTGCGGAGAGGGAAGGAGGAGCTCCTCCCCTCGGAATGGCGAGTTGCCTCGTAAGGATAAATTCTGTTGGTAGTTATCTTCTTGGCTGTCCCCGCTATTTTCCTAAATCGTCCAAATTGGCGCAATTATTCGAAGGTTACGCGCACAATGATCTCAATGAAACTGTCGAATCTGGCCCTCGTGGTTGAGACTTGAGCCTAACGCTTGAAGCTTACGTGGAGGTTTCGCGACAATTTCATGGATTTATCAAGGGAAACGAGGATTTGGATGCTGGTGATATTTTTTTGTTGGGAGCATGACAGTGAGGTACTGAGGTCCGAGAGATTAAATAAACATCAATAAAGTTTCTGTTAAAAAACATAACAACTAGTTGAATATTTTTATAGGATGTTAAGTTATAAAACATATGAGTTATTATTTCTTTTCACAGGTATTTTATTAGTATGTCTTTTTTTATTTTTGAGACCTCACGGTCATTGTCCCTATTTTCTTTGTTTATCTGGTCGTTTTCATTGGAGGTCGGTGTTTACTGTTTAGAAAATGTCGAACCTCTCATTTTATCAACCATTCTCATTTGGCGTTAGACTAAATTCAAACTTGATGGGGGATAATGAGCAAGGAATGAAAGTCAGATCAGATAGGCGAGCATCCGGTGGCTTCACTGCTCATCACCCATAGCCAATTTATGTGCTTCATGTTTTTCGTTTGTGGTCTCTTTATTATAAATGAAACTTAATTACGCAATATATACAAACATATTGTGAAGAGTGCTTCTTTCGGCCAATTGGCTGATGCACATTCACGGGTCGTGCTACTTTCTGCCGCTTCCATCTTCTTTTGCCGGCGAGTGTTTGTAGAAAATCGAAACCAAATCCACTGCTTCTTCCTCATTGAGCAGAGCAGATTTCCTCATGATCTTTTCTTTAATTTTCTTATTAGAATCTCATCTCCACTCTTAAATCAATAAAATAAATGGTTCATATTTAATATTTTATAAAATTATTATTATAGTGTTTTATAAATTAATTTTATTTGTATTGTAATTATAAATGATGTAGATCATATTTTCATAGTTTAAATTTGTTTATTTATATTTAAAATAATAATTTTATAAAATATTAAATTTATATCATCTATTTTTTTAAATTTAATTGTGAAGATGAGATTCTGAGAGAATACAGACCTGATCATTTTAGATAGAGGGAACCCATGAAGCCCAATCAACACTGACCACCTCAGCCACCGATACCGAAAAGAGTCCCAGCCCGTTAACTAACCATAACCGAAGTGGAGTCACCCTCGCCATTGGTACCGCCAAATTTGAAAGATTATTGCATTCTCCGAGCCTGCCATATTATTATTTTATTGATTTATTGAAATCCAAACTGATTTCTTCTGGGTTACACTTGGACGGAGGATTAGGCCTGTTTCATATTCCTTTCAATTCCAAATATAAGATAGGATTAATACCAAAAAAAAAAAAAAAGATAGGATTGACATTTTTTTAGAAAAATCAATGAACCTAAATAAGTTACTTAATTATATTATATGTTGTGTATCATTATATTATATATCGGTTTATAAATTAAATAAAATAATTTGAGAAAAAATTATAAATATAAATATTTTAAAATAATTTAATTAACTTTCTTAATCTTTCCAAAAAAATAAACTCTGTCTTATATTTAAAATCAGAGAGAGTACCATTATGGTCACATCTAATTTTGCCTTTTTACCAGGGCCCATTCACGTGAGACGTGATGCACATTGCTCTAAACTTTTGCAAGAAATGGTTCATACATAATCCAAGCCTCACAGGCTTTGTCTCAATATTACATTGCTTTAACAAATGCAAATCACAGGACATCCATGCATGGATCTTCTGTATCCACTTGCATCTCAACAACTTTTACTTTATGATTTCTTTTATTGGGGAAATTGTTTTGCATGTTAAAGGTGGAATGTATAAGGTGGTTTACTTGTAACCAGGGGTTTTGCAAGAAATGTCGCACTATTTATTATGTGCAAGAATCTGGGGATGAAGTGACTGCCAAGCATGGATCGTATTCGATCCTCCCCAATCCCAAGCACCTCTCAAGTCAATCACTTAACACCTATATGGCTATATTACTACTCATATTTACACGATCTCCTCCTTCAATGACTAGCACAGTTCCTTGCTCGTCCAATTCTGCTAGCTCAGCCTAACCTCCTTCCCTCTTAATGGCGTCGTAATTAACAAAACCAGCTTATATCGTTCTATAAATTCAACAGCTGGAATCGTTGGTCCTTCGCCCGCACACTTTTCCAAATTTTTGTTTGGTAATATATGGACTTTTTGGCTATATGGTAAACATGTCATTTTTCCATCATCAAGCAATCAGCATTGACAAAAGCCACAATAGAAGCATCCTGATAATAAGTGATAACGCTAAGATTGAATAAACTATTTCTTTCTTTCACATTACACATATTCAAATACAACGGAATCTTCCTCCTCACCATGGTCACTCACAGTAGTTCTTCACCTTTTCCGCTGCTGCGTTAAAACAAAAGCAAAAAACAAAAAAAAAGCCCAGAAACGTGTTATTCGCATCACGGCCTAATGTTAAGCTGGCACCTCTTTTCTTCTGATTCCTTGCTCAAACTATAGAGTCAGACGAATAATAACGAGAAAGAGATTTCGTGATATTCCCGAGCTGCTTTCTGGTATCAATCGTATGTGCAAGATTTCTTCAAGGACAGCGGCTTATTGATGTTCTTGGGATCTAGAGTTATGTAACATGCAATCTTCTTGTAGAATTTGGGCTTCACCAATTTCCCCAGCACGTAGGCCCTCGATCGAACCACGAAGTTCAATGTCAACTGGACTGGGATCGTAGGCACCCCCGTTGAGCTGCTCAGGCTCGCCCCACTTCCATACAGAGGAATCTTGTTCCCCATCACAGCCACGCTCACCGTCCTCTGACTTTTTCTTGACTGATAAAACTTGTGCATCTGCAAATGACCCACAGTGAACTGAGTCATAAAAGAGAAGCAGATTATGGGTAACATATATGCTAACAAAGCAAATGACTACTCTGGCTGGGGTGGGTTTTTTACAATTCCGGAAGCAATCCTGATTTCCGAATAGGATAAATCTACGGGCGTCGATGTGACGTGGACCCCAAAAAACGTGCCGGTGTTGCGATACTTGAATATGACGGTGGAGTTCATGGTGATCATATCGGTGGCAACTCCAGTGGAATCGGAACCTGCCTGAACCCTGACGTGATCAAATTTGATGCTCTGCAAAACGGATGCAAGTGAATGTAGGAATGAATTAGCCAATTTAAGAACAGGAAATGGGAAATCAGAAAGGGGAAAGAAAGATGTTGGAACCTTCATGGTGATTTGGGGCTTCATAGGCTTACTGGCACCCCACAGAACCAGAGCGAAGAAAGAGAAGAGAAGGACGAAGGCGACAAGGAAGGCGAGATAGTAACAGCGACGGGGAAGAGTGTTGTTGTGGCCGTCTTCCATGTCGAGAAGGCCTTCTTCCTCAATGGCGTGGGGTTCCTTCCAGGGCTTGAGAGACTTACGAAGGATCTTGCGGGATCCGGAGAACCTGCTGGAGGAAGACTGGCGAGAGTGACGATCAAGAGAGGAGTGAGAATGAGGGGGAGATCCCATGGGACTGAGAACAGGGGAGGAATGAAAAGAGTTGGTGGTCTTCTCGCCATCGTGGGAATCCCTGGAAGGGCTCTGCACGTAGTAAACCGGGCGTCGTGGGGATCTCGTCGGAGACGACGCCGACAAGCTCGTCGCCTCCGAGTCAGTCTTGGCATGCATTATAGTCTTCGATGATCGACGTCTCCACACTCTATATCACAATTTGTTGCTCGGAACAGATCAAGGCGCTCGCACTAAGACCAGTAGCGCAGCAAGTGCACCCGCGAGTGCGTGCGTGTTTGGGCGAATAGAAAATGGAGTGCTTAATAATTCTTATTCTTGAGGAGGAAGTAGAGAGCAATTATACTTTACTAAAACGACACGACATAGACACATGGGGTACATTATGGAGGAAGGAGACGGGGCAGAGAAAAAAAAATACGACTAAATGAAAACGGTGAGGTTGGAGGATTGCGCATGAATGAGGGAGCAGTTGGAGCGAGTACGAAGAAACGGAGAAACCAATACGCATCACCGACAGTCAAATAACACAGTTGTCACTCTACCGTTTGTCTTTGCCAATTGCCAAACCTAATGAATATACACAATTACACAGTAACTTTGAGAGCGCGGGCAGTGGGACTTGAACACGTGTAGAATGTCATGTGCTGAACCCATTAATTTTAACGGGAATGTGTTTAGAAAGTTGGTGCTTCATTAATCTTGATTGTATCTTAATCTGATGGGCGCCGTTTCTAATTCTTGGAGCTAATTACGCCGGCGCCGGATGTCCCGTTGTAAGAGGAGATGATGTTGAATTCGAGTATGTCGGTCAGACTCGGCCCCGTGATGACTAATTTGTTCGTTAAACAATGCACATGCTTGTCAATTACTACTATTATCCAAAACCAGATTAGGCCCCGTGAAAATATTAAATATTCATACGAAGTTAGTTGGGCTAGCCTCAAACGAGATCGAATCCAAGATCCAATTGCTAGCGAGCATATTCAAATAAATAACAACTCAATGTGATAATCTGCCATACGAAAAGGATCACCCTAGATCATAATCTCGTCTCCCAGCGCCACGCGGTTACCATATTTTGTTTTCAAATCAAACGAAACAGGAAGGCGAAGGTGGAAAATTAAGTAAAACGAAAACCCCGAGACGGGGGAGGGAAAAAAATTAGTTTTGAGCCAAGAGGTGCCAACTACAGAGGTATGGTTTTTCTTTTTTCCCAAACACCCCCCAAAAGAAGTAGGGAAAATCCCTATAAAATATCTTTGAAATAGGGAAATCCCAAATCAGTACATTGAAATTAAAAAATCCGGATCAGTCACGCGTCAGTACGGATGAGCAGTGCGGGCGGAGCCAAAAGACGGTTTTGCCTTTCAGCCCTCATTCTCGTCACTTCAAAAATAACAACACGCGGTTTTTGATTAACAACTCCGTATTCTTGATTAACAACTCTAGTTTCATCTTTTTACTTTTACAATAACAACACCGGTCTTGTTATTAGCAACTTTGAATTCTTGATTAACAACTCCACTTTATTCTTCCACATATTCGCATCTCAAAAATATAGTTTTGTTAATGTAAAATAATGTGTTGTTAATAAAAAAAGAGGTGTTGTTATTGACCCTGAAACTTAAATTACGAAATTATGAAACAAGAAATGAGAGTTGTTAATATGAAATATGATATTGTTAATAACAACACCGGTGTTGTTATTGTGAAAGTAAAAAGATGAAATTGAGTTGTTAATCAAGAATACAGAATTGTTAATAAAGAATACGGAGTTGTTAATCAAGAATTCAGAGTTGTTAATTAAGAGGGCGTGTTGTTAATAAAAAAAGAGATGTTGTTATTGGCCTTAAAACTTAATTGAGGAAGTTGTGAAACAAGAATATGGAGTTGTTAATCAAGAATTCGGAGTTGTTAATTAAGAACCGCGTGTTGTTATTTTTGAAGTGGCGAGAATGAGGGCTGAAGGGTAAAATCGTCTTTTGGCGCTGCTAGCACTGTTCATCCGTACTGACACGTGACTGATTCGGATTTTTTAATTTCAATGTACTGATTAAGGATTTCTTTATTTCAAGGGTATTTTATAGGGATTTTCTCAAAGAAGTAAATATAATTTTTTGTGTCTGAAATTTGATCCGATTTTAGTTTTGATCCTTTAAGTTTGAAATCAGTGGTTTTGATATCTCAAGTTTATTCCATTTATAACTGTTAGTCCCTAAGTTTGAAAAGGACTCTGGTCCGAGTTTCAAAACTTGGCCACTAAATCCTTTTCAAACTTGAGGGACCAACAGTTATAAACAGAGTAAAATTCATATACTAAACCATCAATTTCAAACTTAAGAGACCAAAACTAAAATCAGGTCAAACTTCATAAACTAAAATCATCGATTTCAAATTTGAGGGACCAAAATCAAAATTAGGTCAAACCTCAAGGACTAAAAGTTGCATTAACAAAAAAAAAACTATGATAATTAAAAACAGAATAGTGCACACACTATTATTAGCAAGGTATTAAAACCCGAACCGGGTAATGAACTGGTCGAGGTACAGGTTTAAGGGTCAGTGGGTCAGACCGGGGCCAAACTGGAGCTAAACCAAGGCCAAACCGATGAAAAATTGAAGATTTTAGGCTTGTTAATATGAAATTCTAAAGAAAAATTAAAATTTATTTTCTAAAAACAATAGGAACTCGAACTGGACCAGTCTACTGGCTGGTTTGTCGGTTTCCGGGCCGAACCAGCCGGTCCGGGTTCCACAACTCTGATTATTAGTCAAGATAGTGTTAAACTTTTTTTTTGTTACAAAGGAGGGCTAAAGCCCAAAACTTAAAAAAGTTAAAATGAAGGGGGATGTAATCCCAAGACATCGTTCTCCAGCAGTCTCTTTAGTTGGTTTGGGAAGCTAACCAACAAAGAAGACTTGGATAATCCCAACTTTGCTAGAGCATCCGCCAACTGGTTCTGTTCTTTGGAAGTGTAGCCCTCTGTTAGTTCCCATGACAGCTGCATCATCTTCTTTATCTGGAATATCAGTAGATTATTCCTGTCACTTGCTCCAGAATCATTTACCATATCAACCAGATTCTTTACATCCGACTCAAGGGCCACCCTCTTGAATCCCAATTCCCATGCATGTTTTAAACCATGTAACATAGCTCACGTCTCTACTTCAAAGGGATTATAGCAATTGAGGGAGACTGTGAAACCATATACCCATTCTCCTTGGTGATCTCTAATAACTCCACCATATCCAGCCTTCTTGGATGATAATGTCATAGCTCCATCTACATTGAGTTTTATCCAGCCTTCTGGTGGAGGCTTCCAAGTTGAATTACTCGAGGTAATTGTATCATGCCTAATATCGAAATCTTATCTCTAAACAAAACTTTTCCAAGTCTGCATTAATATTGAGATTGGTTGCACAGGCTTGTTGAAATATTGGAAGTCCTCCATCTCCATAAATTCCAGATCGCTACTCCCCATATAAGTTTCCAGGAGCCATCCTGTAATTGACCAAGATCTCTCTTCAAGTTCATCGCAAACCAATCCCGCGAGTTTGTGGCAAAAAATTGGGAGTGATACCTCGGATTGACCAGTAGTAACCACATGGATCTCGCATATGCATAGTCACGCAGTATATGTAGGGCATCTTCAGTCATAACATCATAGTAAGTACATAGTAGGGAGCACGAAGACCATTTACTCCTCCAAACATTGGTTGGGAGTCAGTTATTGAATGCTATCCACATGAATACTCTAATTCGTTCAGCTCCTTTCCAGTTCCACAGGAGCTTATACACTGCACTATAGGAATTAATGGGGTTTTGTTCAATTAGATAATATGCACTTTTGATAGAGAACAGACCATTGTTCATTTCTTTCCATGCCATAAAATCATCTCCAGCCTCTTGCATTGGTGGTAATCGTGCAATTAGTCTTTGGAACACTTCACTCGAGATTATTGTAGACAATATGCTAAAATCCCATGCTCCATATGCCACCCATTCAGCGACTTTGCTTACTTCTTCTTCTAAGATAGTGGCCTTAAACACATATCTTTAATTGCCTTATCTGGAAACAACCAGGGATCCTTGAAGAATTGGACCGTGCTGCCATTCCTAACATTCCAGGTGGACCCCAACTCAATGATCTCCTTTTGTTATGAAATAAACTTCTAGAGGTTTGAGTCACCTCTTTGGAAGAGAAGCAAGTTATTGTCATTCCTAAGCATATACTTATGGAGCAACACTTCCACCCAAAGCCCTGATGCTCCCGTAATTAGTTTCCATGCTAGTTTCGCTCCACATGCTTGATTAAGACTAGCCAGCTTCTTAAACCCAAGGCCTCCAAACTATTTCAATAAGGTAATTTGTAGCCGACCTATAGGATGAAAAGCCTGAGTTATGGCTTTTCCCCTAAATGAAATTCATTTGGAGCTTCTCCACTTCACTTGGAATAGATCTTGGAATATTAGCAACTTGCATAAGGTATAATGGTATAGTACTTAGTACTGACTTGGCTAATGTAACTCTTCCAGCCACCGAGAGGCAGTTCTCCTTCCAGGAAGCCAACTTGGACTGTACATGCTCTACTATGTAATGGAAGGTCTCTATGGGTTTTCTTCCTCTTTAAACCGGAAACCCAAGATATTTACCTATTTCAGCAGATATCTTCATGCCAGAGATACTTTTAATTCTCTCCTTTGTAGCATTTGACACTTTCGGAGAGAAAAATATAGAGGATTTTCTTTGACTAATTTTCTCACAAGAAGCACCACAAAATCTATTCAAACACTCTATCATGCAGCTAGCTTGTTGCTCCGTTGCTACACCGAAAAGAAGAAGGTCATCTGCAAACATTAGATGTGATATAGAAGGGCCACTCCCAGATGTTCTAATCGGCTTCCACGTTCCCTCATTAACTACATCACTAATAACATGAGATAATCTATCCATACATAAGACAAATAATAGGGGGAGATAGGGTCTCCTTGCCAAAGGCCTCGTTTAGGATAAAAGAAATCAGTTCTGCTGCCATTCCATAGGACATTATAGGAGGTTGTAGAGACACATGACATAATTAGGTGGATTAGATTAGCTTCAAATAAAGCATCAAATAAGACTTGTTGAAGGAAATCCCATCTGATTCTATCATAAGCCTTCTCAAGGTCAATCTTCTATGCCATCAACCCTTTTTTGCCTCTGGATTTTTTCAATGTGTGCATTAATTCCTGTCCTACAATGATATTGTCTTGTATACTTCTACCTTTGATAAAGCTAGATTGAAATGATGATATTAAATTATCCACCACACACCTTAATCTAGCAGTTATAACCTTCGTGATGCATTTGTAATGGACTGTGCATAATGAGATTGGTCTGAAATGGCTTACAAGCTCAGGGCACTCCCTCTTTGGGATGAGAGATATAAGTGTTCTTTTGTCTGTCTCAGCAATACACTTATTCTGGAAGGCTTGCTTCATAAATTTGCACAGAGAATCACCCACTACATCCCAATTTGATTGGTAGAAAACTGGTAAGAAGCCATCAGATCCTGGGGCCTTATAAGGACCTATAGAGAAGAGAGCATTTTAAATTTCTGCTTCTGAAGGCATATCACCTAGGCTGGCAAGTTGGAGCTAAATGCTTTCTGGATTAGGGTACATTGCCGTAGTTTGCAAGACACCTGGTGGACTCACGGTTTCAGAGAATAAGTTTTTGAAGTAGCTAATTATTAGTTCCTTTAGCTCCTTCTCTTCCTCAATCCAGTTACCATATTCATCTTTTAGAGTTAGAACTCTATTTCTTCTTCTTCTTCTTGTAGTGGTTTTAAGGTGGTAATATCTTGTATTCCTATCTCCCTTCGTAATCCACTTTGTTCTGGCTTTCTGAAACCACTTCATCTCTTCAAATTTTATAAGCTCCTCTAGCTCTGTTCGCAGGTCTTTTTCCAAATTACGCAAGAAACGTGAGTGAGGATAATTAAATGACTTTTGAATGCCACCCAATCTGGCCAGAATCACTCTTTTCTTTTCTTCTACATAGCCAAATACTTTTTTATTCCAAACTAGTAGCAAATCCCGAAACTTGTCTAGAGAATTACTTAGTCCATCATTATCACCCCAGGTGAAGACTAGAAACTCCTTAAAATTTTCATGAGCTAGCCACATCGATTCAAAATGAAATGGAATATTTCTACTAGCATATGAATTGACATCAAGAAACTGTAGTGATAATGGGTTATGGTCAGAGAAACTAGTACGAGGAAGTATCTGGACACATCAATTGGGAATAAGAGCCAAAAAGTGAGTGTTTGCTAATGCTCGATCCAACCTTTCATACAATCTTGAGAACCCAGTAATTTTCGGTCCTTTCCAGGTGAATTTAGGACCTTTGGCTCCCATGTCTGTTAGTCCATAGTCCTCCATATGATCTATGAACCAATTAATTCGATTCAGATTTCTGGTTGCACCCCTAACTCTTCAATTTCTGAAGGCAATAAAATATCGTTGAAGTCTCCATAGACCACCCAAGGTGCGGAGATCGTTGACGAGAATGCTTTCAATTTTGCCCATAACACCTGTCTCATATTAGAGTAAGGCACTGCATATATTGCTATTAGGAGGAATATTGGTTTCCCAGGGATTTCACATTCAAGATGTAAGAATTGCCGGTCCTCTGAAATCATAGACACCCGGATTTTATGGCTTTTCCAAACTAGGAGAGTGATGGTGTGAATTTGGGCCCACGTGTGTTATGCTTGTGACCTGTGAGGGCAGGGAGAGAATAATGTTATGGGTGGCAAGTCTTCTGGTAGTAGAGACCGGTGAGTCTGTGAGCTAGATTAGGTGGGCCAATTTTAATCCACTTCTTTTTTTTTGTTCAATTTAACCCACTTCTGTATGGTCTGTTTTTTATTATTTAGTGAACTAAACAAAATATTTAGCCCATTTTACAGGCTCTTTCGCAGTTACATTTAGGGGTGAGCATGGTGTCTAGTTATCAAGTGCGTCCACTTAAACCAGGCAAAAAATTGCTCAGCCCAGACCTAAAAAAGTGGCCTGAAAAATTTTTGGGCAGCTTTAAGTGGGCTAATTACTGGACAGGGTCAAGCATTGGACAGGGGGTGCTACCATACCCATTTGGCTCTAACTATTGAAATGGTTAATTGTATAAATGAGTACATATGTTTCATGTTGCCAAGAGAGTCATATAAATTTCTCAGTTGTGACTCAGTTTGTAAGTCAAGTGAATATAGTGATGGTTTTGACAACCTGTACACCACATATGGTCTTTTCACATGCAACATAGACAGTTCCCTATCACCCTTTCCTTTTTTTTTTTTTTTGATTACATAAGGCACGGGATCGAACCCTTTCCTATCACCCTTTCCTTTGCTATGACTATCAACAAAAGTCAATGACAATCTCTTCATCATGTTGGTTTATATCTTTGTAAGCCAGTCTTTACACATGACAATTATATGTTGCATTATTTAGGGTTAAAAACATAGATGGTTTAAAGATTGTTGTGGATGATAATGGTTGTGGCAACAAGAACACAACAAGGAATGTTGTGTACAAAGAGATATTTAGGAATATTAATCAATTAGAAGACATTATTGTTTAACATTGTTGAGATTTCATTTGTAATATGTACTCTAAATCGATTGGTGGATGTTGTTTACCATTGTTGAGGTTTCATTTCTAATATGTAGTAATTTATTCATAGTGATGTTTTAATGTTCCTTAAAGGCAAAAAAGTTGCATCACTTAGGAAGCGAAATATGTTTGAGTAATCCATGAAGGACTATCACCTTGTGCAACGCACGGGGAAACACAAGCTCGTTCAAGTTTAATAACCTATAATCTTTATGTAAACTTGATTAGTGATGATTAGCAATGGTAGGAACAAGGTAATCAAGATTTAAATGAGTTTGAAAGAATATCAAACAAAAAAATCCGATACGGTGTAATTACTAGAGTGTGACTTGAAATCATTGAGTGATCTCTTATCTTCCTCAATCACTCAAGTGATTTTCATATCAATTGCAAGTGTACTGCAAGTGATCAAAAATCACTTGAGTGATTTCCTCAATCACTCTAGTGATTTTCAGATTACTTGCAAGTGATCAAAGATCACTTGAGTGATCTTAAAAATCACTGGAGTGATTTTATCATTAAACTCTTAACTTGATCTAATCACTACCAAGTGATTTGCTGAAATTTTGGAAGTGAAGCTTCATTACTCGAGTGTGTCCACAATATATGTTGCAAACTTATTGCTCTTAACATTTGAGATCTATATTTCACATCATCAAAACTAATTATATCTAACAATCATAACCACACAAATTTCTCTAAAATCTTATCTTATCAAATTCAAATTTGTCACATAAATTCTATTGCAATCCTATTTTCTTGCCTTATAGAAAATAACTTTCATTAAATTTTGTTTATCCATATTTTTTCGATTAGTAAACAAAGTATACAGGCAAAATCAGGGTAGCTACACTTTTATTGGCTATTCATAGTCACAATACACATACTTGGTGGTGAAGCATTTATTTCACCACAAAAAAATCCCTTGTTTTTTGAATGGTAAAACGGGGGAGCTAGACGAGGTCGCTGCCTATATCTTGACCCATGAGAAGTTTAGCTGGTGAGTAGCAAATAAAGCCACGACATCAACGATGAATCTTTCACCAGAACACTCATAACTTCTTCTCCGGCGATCATGCACATCGACATCAAAATTGCCACGCAATATTCTTTCTTTGTCCTCCGTGTTATTGTCTGTAACATCCCAATGATCAATGGCAAACCACAAGCTTTTGGCACAACTTTGGCTCCCTCTTTGTTCTCCGCCAACGCCACAAGAACCATCAAACAATATGTGGTCAAGTCAAATTTTTGTGACGAAGCTAGGAAACTAACCTTGTGTCGAGACGGACAGTGTTGGCTTCAAGCACTTTCAGATGATTTTGAGGAAGCAAAATAGATGTTTTATGAGGGTAAATATGTCTGAAAGCTTCACAGTATATAGTGGAAACTTGGGTTCCCATCAATTTTGGTGGGATCTTATCTTCCCACCTTTAAGGGAAGGGTGGTGGACCCAGGAACTTGAGTTCCCAAAAAGATTGAACTCTAATGGTGTACCAAATAAGGGAACTTGCTCATTTTTTCTTCTCTTCCCACCTCTTCTGCGTGCCAAATGAGCCCTAAATATATCAATTCTAGGGGAATTAATCAAATTAACTTGTTGCTGCCAATGGTCACATTAGCTTCTTTATAAATGAGAAATTGTGGGTTCAACCTGGCTTTTAACCTGCTCTTATTATCTCGCTCTTTATTTTTTTTAAATTTACTTGTTGCTTCCATTAGTTATATGGGCCTACAGAAAATGCAGGGGAACAAGTCCACTTTGACCCGTTCCTGTCCACACTCCACAGTACCCCACGTACTAACGAAAATGCATACAGAATACTTGAGTGAATTCTCTCATGGGCATTTTTCAATTCTCATCACCTGAGTCAGAAAACCACGAACTCCACCCGAAGACAAAAAAATGGTCCTGAATTAATTTGAAAATATGACAAAATAATTATAATCATGATTAAAATTTGAAAACAGAAAGAGTCAATGTAAGTGTCAGAATATTTTAAAATGGAGGGATATGTTTTTTGTAAAATCATGTTCTTACAAAGAGATTTATATAAAAAGTTGTGTAAAGAGTTATAACACTAAAAGTCATTAAGGTTATATCTCTCTAGTTTCTAAAGACATGGGTGGTAACCATCACTTAGTGAAATATTATGTTGTGTTTCTATGAAAACTCTATTTAATATAAAAATGTAACTCTTCATGAAATGGTTAGAATAAATAATCATTGATTATTTAAGTTATGTTGGTTCATGAATGAACATATGGAGTTCATGAATCTAACATATGATTATAACTTTTAATTGAAGTGGTATTACTTCAAAAGACACTAGTTTAAGTCTATAAATACCCTGCATTATTACTTCATTTGGGATACATAATACAACATCACACATCAGAAATCACACAACAATAAGATATCAATTCATTACCTTTATCTTTGAGTGTATACAAAGATAAAGTTAAATTATCACTTTGTAAATGTCATCGTTGCTTTGACTTGAGTGTTGGGAGTGCAATCCATACTTAAAGGTATTCATTGTATCCTAAAGGAAATTCAATCGTCAATCCAAATTGCACCTTATAAGATAGATATATGTAGGGGTGAATTAAGTCTAAAGGAAAGTACTGCTCGCACTTTGAAGATATTATGCACTATTTCCTTCTTCAACTCTTATTTTTTTACTCCTCCGATACCCAGCCCCCCTAACAATTGTTAGTTGTCCCTCGTTGCTACTCCACGATAGGAGTGTTCATAATGCCCAAATACCCATAAAGCCCGCCCGAGCCCCAAAAAAAAATGTTCAGCCCTGCCCTAAAAAAAATGTCCATAAATCATTTGGGCATCTTCGAGCTGGGCCAACTATTGGGCAGGGTTGGGCACCGGGCAATTGTATTTACTAGGCATATAGGCATATTTTTTCATACACATTTTTAATTAAGAAGTGGGTAAATTGAGTTTTTGAAAAGTAAATTATTTTCAAATAATAAGAAAATAATCTCTATTAAATTAATTTATTTTATTGGCCCATAAATCGAATCTAAGTAATAAAATCTTAAAAGAACTATGGTATAAAACATGTTTTTGAAATACCAAACTATATATTTTTTCTATATTATTATTATTTAATACTTCATTATTTTTAAAATTTTAAGAGATTTTTGGGTACACAAGCTCTCCCTACCTAACCCAAAATTACTCAGACTTTCATTAGGCAGGGTCGGGCAACGGGCCGTAAAGTGCTGCCCGTTCTTTTTCTGGGCTGAACATCGGACATGATCCATGTTCTGTCCATCCTAATCCTATCCATGTACATCCCTACTCCACGGAGCCAAATTCCCCATTGGCTAGAAATTACTCTAGCAGATACAAATCAGGGATGCCCAAATAAAAAAGAAAGCATGAGACGTCAACATGACAATATTTGATTTGCGGCGTACATGGCAGAAATCATTTTCATTGACGTGGAATGCTTGTAAAATTGGGAATGGAATATTTATTTTAACCAAATCGTCTGCTTAAATTCCAAAGGGGCATTTCAACCTGGTACTTGGTCTCTCTTTCCAAGTTCCCAACGGTCAGGCTCTTCTTCTCCCAACTCAATCATCACTTGATCAGGTAGGTCCTTCTCTGACTTCTCATCTTTCATGTCAATCATCGCCATTGGTTCATTGAACTTCTGCTCAGTCTTTTGTTTGGCCTCAACAACATTTGGTTCGCTTATTGTCTCCTAATGGCCTTTTTTTAAGCAACAAACCAAAAAGGTCACATCTTCGCCAAATGTTTTAGATATTCATCCAGCCACTAGCAATTATTCTCCTGCAGAAGCAAAGATTGCATTCTATAAGCCATCGGTTTAGGACAAATTTTTTGTTGCTTACCAAAACAGAAAAAAGGAATTGTTTGTTGTCGAACCATACAGTCAACTGTTTTCCTTGCTACTTCCAACAACAGTATTAAACACATTCCACCCTATAATTATTAGTTATCATTCCTTTCTTCATTAATTAATCTTTTCCGATTTTTTGTTTTGGCCCAGATAGTAACCTACCAGACTTCATTGCATCTGCAACTCCCCACGTTTTGAAATAGAATCTTTGATAAATCGAAAGCTGCTTTTTTCTGTGTCCACTATCAGATTTAGTGAATGTTTGAAATAACTTATTTCTGAGAAATAAACACTTATTATATAAGTCAAAATAAAACTCCTCTCACATTCTTACCTTATATACAGTTTATTGCTAAACGAGCAATAAATCAAGTATCAACCCTCAGATTAGCCTGGGGCCCTTGCAGTTCCAAACTGTGAAGGTCTTTGCTGACAAAATCATGTTTATTGACCAAAAAGACAAAAGACAATCATGCCTGAGACTTTTAAATTGTAAAACTTGACGACACGTGTTGAATAGGTGTGGGACCAAAGCTTTTATAAACAGAACCGCCCAACGAACAATACAAAGTGCATGGTATATAGCAGAAACTTTAATCAAGGGAATTTATGTTATAAAAATTAATACACGAACCAGCATATCGCTTTTATTATGGGATATGGTGTCCCAGCAGAATGATCAACTCCTTTCCTCTATTATTCAGCATTTGACAGGGAAAGAAAAACACCAAAATTAATATCATAAGCGGTCTATATGGCGCTGCACTTCTCTCGAGCCTCATAAATCTTATAATCATTCATTACTAATCAGACATTTATTAAACTGCACTGCTGCTTAGTACTTTACAGTCAACATATCATAAATAACCTCTGATTCAACAATCTATTACATTGATGCCAGAAACATATGCCATATTTGCTATATGGTGGGGAGGATGCTTCAGCTTTGCTTTGATGTGTTTATTGTATTGATGAATTGTTAATGACTTGGTTATGAAGTTTGTTTGCTAGCTTTTGGTGTGTATTTTCTTATGCTGGCTGCTTTGGTTTGTTTATTTCTAACTATGAGACATTGTAATTTTACTCAAATACTACTAGTTTCTTTGTTGGCAAAAAAAAAAAAAAAAAAAAATCAATTAATAGCTGAAGTTTATCATTTAGCTCATCAAATCATTTCTAAGAAATCATGAACTCTGATTTTTATTTTTTGCAATATCTCCATTGAACATCAAGTAGCCGCATACATATCTTTAGAAGCTCATATTGCAAACACGAGCATACATTTCAAGTAAATGTTGGCTTTGATGACAAACTCAGTAGCAATTAAAGGAAATAACATTTCTAATAAGATAATAAAAGCATTTTTTTCCCTCCACAATATTTAGACGACACATTAAGGGAACTGGAATGTCTTGAGATACAAGTTAAATACCTGAAGGCAAATAAGCATTCCTGCAAAATCTACAATTAAAACCAGACAAGCGTACACAAATAACATATATACAGGATGGTAAATGATGTTCATCCCATTTCTACCAATTCACCTTGTAACCTTTTATATCAGCTCTAGTAAAGCTATTGCTCTTCGGTTTCTTGGTTTCTGCCCATGGACTTGCTAGTTTGGACACTACTTTCATATCCACTACTGTCACCTGGTTCACATACTTGCTTATCCTTCAACCCTTCTCCTGTGCTCATCCTCTGGGAGCGTCCATTTTCCCTTCCGGTTCTTCGATCCTAAAAGAGTTACAATTCACAATCAAACTGAAGTCTGAACAGGGAAAGACAGCATGACACACGACAATAATTATCTGAATGTGTCTGTTTCTAGACTTAAGACACAATTTTTTTTAAGGAAGAAAGCAAACAATATTGATGAAGTCATAACAATTTGTTTGTTGGCACAAAAAGATCTGTGATGCAGAAAAGTTCTTGCAAGACATGCTTCATAACTAAAATGCAGCAGAGATGTGGATGGAAATTAGAAATTAACAGAAACTCACATCTCGAAAACTGAACTCATCAGCTTCAAGCATATGTATGATATGCCCCATCTTTGGCCTTTTCTGGGCATTTGGATCCACACATCTCAAAGCTACTAACAAAGCACGCTTCAGTGCCCTTGAAGAAGGCTTCTCAGGTAGCCTAGGATCGAGCACCGCCTCTGCATTCCGGTTAGCAACCATGGACTTCAGCCACTCAACCAGGTTCACCTACAAAATTGAATCCTCAATTATGACAGAAATAGCACATTTGAAGGGTGGAGTATGCTTGAGAAGATCTCCTGATATATGATACTCAAATAAAATCACCAAACAAACCTCTCCAGGAGGCCGGCTGTAATCTACCGAGTTTCTTCCAGAAATTATCTCCATGATAAGAACACCAAAGCTGTACACATCACTTCTTTCGTTTAACATGCCAGTACTTGCATATTCAGGAGCTACATACCTGTGAAACAGAGTAAGTCATCTGTCCAGTGAGGTCCAAGTCACCACTGTTTAGGACAAAGTTTTATTATTTTTTTTGTTTTTTTTACTGAGAAGAGTTCAAACTGACCCGAATGTTCCCATTACACGGGTCGTCACATAACTTCTCTCTGATCCCAAGAGCTTTGCAAGGCCAAAATCAGAGACTTTGGGATTCCATTGCTTATCTAGCAATATGTTGCTCGACTTGATATCACGGTGAACCACCTTAGGTTCAAGTCCCTCATGAAGGTAAGTCAACCTTCTTATTCTCCAGTTGTCAATTTTCAATCATGTAAAACAAGAAATAATCCAAAAAAGAAGAAGAAGAAGAAGTTGGAGCAAAAGAGAATGTCACTGAAATGCATACCCTTTTGCTGTTCCAAGTATTATATTCATGCGAATCTCCCATGTCAGAGGGCTAGAAGGCCCAACATCTCCGTGAAGCCACTGTTCTAGGTTTCCATTGTTAACATACTCGTACACAAGCATCCTGCAATATTTTCAGGACATTCAGGTTAAACTGGCACAAAATGTTTAGCCATACAGAGCAGTGGTTTGAAGTTTTAACAACTATAGAAGGAACTCAAAAATGTAAATAATGAACAACGAAAAACATACCGATGGGCTCCTTCAACACAATATCCAAGTAACCTCACCAAATTCTTATGCCGAACACGTCCAATTGCTTCAACTTCTACCTTAAATTCCTTCTCAGCTTGTCCCCTGCAACATCAGTGCGCGAACCATTTAATGGAAGATGCAGAACAAATGTAATCCATAACAAATAAACTTACACTCCATGGCAAAAGAAGATTATAATCAAGTATGGCTCACGGCTTACTTGTTATTCAGCAAATTTTTAATCGCAACTTTGGTATCATCTTCCAACACCCCGCGATAAACAATTCCGTAGCCACCTTCACCTATGACGTCCTCGTCGGCGAACCCGTTGGTAGAGACCTCAAGCTCTCTGAGAGTGTACCAATGGCCCCACCCCAAATGAGAAACCTCAGGCACAGAAATTGAACCCTGCTCACCACTTCCATGAGATGAACCACCACCCTTCTCAGGATACGAAATCCGGTGATCTTTACCAATCTCTATGTGAATTCTTTGGCTACCACCCCCCTGCTGCTGAACGAGCATGGCTTGGGCCTTATCCCCCTCAGCCTCTGCTTCCGGATACGAGTCGGACCTTCCATGGGTCGGGTCAATCCTGATTTCCTGAATCTCCTTGGAGACATTTGGAATGGTAGGATTGTGTGAAGAGTTGTGGTTGGAAGAGTTGTTGTTGCGCTTGGTGAACCAGAGAGATATGAGAAACAGAACAATAACTATGGCTGCTCCTACGCATATGCCCAGCACAACCCACAGTCGTAACCCGAAAATTGAGGTGTGCGCCGAAAGCTGATCGTTCAGAAACGCATAGTTTGTCATTGCTCCCTCCTCTTCCTCCCTCTCAACACAGGTTGAATTTAATTGGCTAAAGCAGTCGCAGACGTGTTGATAGAAGCAGGTCGCTAAAGAGGCAGAAGGAGGAGGAGGAGGTACAGCAAGAGATTAGAAGGACGAAGAGAGTGTGTGGCAGTGGAACAATACATGGAGGAGAGTGGGGTTTAGACACAGAAGGAATGGAGTTGGCATGATGCGACTTGTTCAATTGGAGAAGAAAATTTCCCACTTCGTAAAGTGTTTTAGTAAATATTTTCTCTCCTAGGTCCCTTCCCTTGTGTGTTTCAGGAAGGGTGGTTGCATGCAGCGTCTCAGGGGCATTATAACCTTGTCTGCTTCTAAATTCTTGTTTGGGGTCATAAGCCACTGTGTGTAGAGTAGAGATAGATACGCCGTATTAGGGGATTGTCTAAAGGTTTATGAAATCCCCTTGTTGTATTATTACTGGTATTATTAATATTCTGATTATATAAATCTAAAAACTTCGTCCTTTCTAGGAATCAACTTTGATTTTATAATATGCGGCGAGGAGCGAAAAGTCAAGATGCCTCTCGGTTGGGTCTGCTATACTATTGTTTTTTTTGGTAATAAAAAAAATTTAGATACGTTGAGTTCCAGAGTTCATAAGGATATTACGGTTAAAGGCTTAAAATATACCTTCGGGTTCAAATAATATTTACAAAAATACTTAGACATCGTTTATCAATAATATTCTCATATATATGGAGTTTGAACCCACATCCTAGATATGAGCCAACCTCATAGCAACTGGATCAATATTTGTTATCTACTATACTATTATTTTAATCATCTTGGGCAGTTGACCCTGTCATAGACTTTTTAAAGCTGATTGTGATTTTTAATTGTGAATGAATTCATGAATTTGAAGTTTGAGCGTGAAATTTATAGTGTCATCACTTGTTATAAAGAATCAAATCTCACCGATGTGAGAACCTTGTTAGTAGATAATCTGTAAGTATTTCTCTGAGCGCTTTTTAAATCAGGAAACATGTCATGACTTGAGATTCAAACTTGTATTTTTTCCTACCACTTCAATCAGCAGTTTGTTAGTCACTTTACTTCCTTTTAACTATGCATGATTTTATTTTATTAGAAATTTCCTAAATTTTTCTTAAATAACTCTTTTTAAAAATAGTTATGAGAACGAATAGTCCATAATAATCATCGGGAAGGATCCAAATTTTTCTATCTCATAGGGAAAAATGACTCATTTTAAATTAACGTTAGCAAATGGTATGGATCTTTAAATAGATTAAATTAACAAATTACATTAATACATATGGAAAAAACATTTATATTGAGAGATTTGTTTAAAAAGCCAATGAGGCGCGATATCTAATGTGAGGGACGTGGGACCCCCATGATCTGTCGTGACAAAGGTGGACGGATGTCAAACTCAAACCGGGCTGTCGGAGTTTGGCTGATATCACGGGTAAAGAAGAGCATCGACATAATCTATTGTGTTTTTCCCAAGGTGGGTCCCACAACACTTTCCAAAAAGGTCAAAAACAAAACAGGAAGATGGAGGTGGGCCCACACTCTCCCCTGCCTCCACCTTTTCGCCACTTCATCCCATCACCTCAACTTTCTCCTTCGTACTTCCCGCGTCTTCAGAAAATAAGTATCGGAATTTTATCAAATATAAGCATGTTTGTTTGAGCTTAAAAAAATTTATAAGTTGTTTTTTACGTAAATCGAGACACAACTCCTCTCACATACTTACTTCGTATACCGTAAATCACTATTAAAAAGCAACTTATAAGCAATCGAATCGCTCAAACAAACATACCCTATGTGTGTGTTTGACAAGTACCAAAATTATATTTTTAAATTATGAGTTACATAACTCAAGAGAAAACTTTTCTCATATATTTATTTTGTAAGTCAAAAAAATTATTAAAAAAAAAATTAATCCAAACATAAACCATATTGTTTCTTAAACACTCACTCCCATCCCATAACAATAATCAAGTACCCTAAACCATCCAGCCCCAATGGAATCAATAATTAATTTAATATTGTTTGAACCAATCTCAGTATGGAATGTGACGTATCATCCCATGTTCATGTTGGATAGGAGAATATATTATGCCACCCTAATCATTATTCCTATTCTTGCGCTTGGCCCTTTGGTTCTTGTTTCTAAATGGTTAGGTTTCGGTGGAGATTTCATGTCACATTTATTGTAAATGAACCACTTTTCATACATAGCTTACCAGGGAACTGAAATTGAGCATTTTTTATTATATTTGATATCATATGAAAATAAAGTAAAATGTTAGTACTATATACATATATTTAATAGCCAAATATAAATAATACTAAAATACAAAATACCTTACCAATTTTATTTTATGTAATTTTCTAAAAATATTTTTTTACACTTTACCACACATAAGATGTTTTAAAATATTTGTTGGGCAAAATAATGTTACTCCCTCTTATCCTAAATATAAGATATAATTGATTTTTTTAAGAACGATTAAAGAAACTAATTAAATTACTTAAGAGTATTTATATTTTTAGTTTTTTCTCCAAACTAATTAATTTGACTAATAAACTGATATAAAATCTAAGGATACATAACATGTGATATGATTATGTAACTTATACAACTTATTTAATACCTCAAAAAAAAAATCAACTCTATTTTATATTTAAGACCGGAGGGAGTAATACATATCTTTAAGAATAAAAAGTGTTAATTAAAACCATTAATTAAAGTAGCCAGTAGCCAATAGCCAAGAGCCAAAGTCAGAAAAAAGCAGCTTACCGTTACCAGTACACAGTAGTTGTGCTTGCGCAGCCATCAAATTAAATGAGTGGGGCATTTTATAACTGTGCCAGTGTACTACTGTTCACGTCCAATTTAATGAGAGCAAGGTGGTGAATTCCCTTGTCAATTTGAAGAATGACATTCCAGTTCATTTTCATCACGTTGAAAATGCCCAAACCCAAGAAATGATAATCACTTGGGACCAAATTTCATTTCCACTCTCTTGTATGTCCCTCCCCAACATCATATCATCTACCAAAGTATAAGCGTTAAATAGATAATTAATCTCAACTGAGTTCAAAACGAAAATTGTGAAACAAAGTACAATGCTTTTCCTAAGACTGCAGAGAATGTCAGCTAGGTTTCCGTTTAAAATTTAAACCCCAAATAACATCCGATCGGAGGCCAATGAAACAATTTCTTTCATAAAAGATTGTAAACAGAGAAATGTCGACTAGAGATCAAGGCTAATAATAACAATTCCTTCAACACCAATTATCAGTCACATGTGGAGATCATTGGCTTTGGATAAATATAGAACAAAATATGCTATAACATGAAATGGAGGGGCGGATGAAGGGGAGGTTTTTGAAAGCAAAAAAGGTGCTACAGAGGTGTGCCATTTACTAGTCCACGCATAGGAAACGAAGCAATAGAAGCACCAGATTCTCGTTTCAACTAACCAAAATTTCCGAGGTAACTTTGCTAGTTCACTTCATCTTCACCTTCCTTTTCATCTCCATCTTTGGAGATAAATTTGTTGAGGATCCAGGAACAACTCTCACGTTGCCACGCCTGTTGTTTTGCAAATCGGGCACAGATTCTTCTGCATTAGCCACTGTTTGATGCAGCTGGTATGGTAATCATGGCCACAATCGAGTGTTCCGACGTCATCTCCATTGTCAAACTCTTCCTGCACAAAAGTTACAGGAACCATATGCTTCAGCATATTATAAACGCATGTAGGAGGCAAAGCACAAGAAGTCAGTCATTTAGATTCACATTCACCTGACACACACAGCAGGGTTCTGCCTCACATTGAGACCCTTCTTCAACCGAATACTTCCTCTGTTTTAGTAGTTTCAATATAGTTTCCTCGCTCAATCCGGTACTCACATTTCCAATCCGTTCTCCCAGAGCCAATAACTCCTACAATATTCATTTGCGTTATATGACGCTGAATTCAATAGATGAAACATCAACTTTCACATATGATTTCTTTCTCCGTTCTCTTTCTCTCTCTCTCTTTCCTTTTTGTGGGGTGGGGTGTTAAGGCAGCAAAGTGAGTAAGCATATGCATCAAATTTGGAATCTTTTCTACCTCGTAAGACATGTTATCAACGTCAAGTCGCATGTCCCTGTGTAGGTCATGAATATCAGCCATTCCAGAAAATACTGAATGGTCAAAGACCATAAAATCCTGTCACAAAACGAAGGCACATCTAAGGACACACCTAGCTAGCCAAAAACAAAATCAGAACATTGAAGGATAAAGATTTATGCATGATCTCAGGGAAGGAGCAGGATTTTTATGCAGAGGCAATTCCCACTCAAAACAGACCAAATTTCTGCCAGATATTAAAGTATAACTTTGGAAAGCCGAGTGCAAATCTGATCAGAAGTAAAAACAGGCAAAACGTGATTTTTTAGGTCATTAACAATTCGAAAATAAATTTAATGCAACAGGAAAAATGTCTTGTAGTTGGGACCGAGGAATAATCAAATCAATTTTGCATCCATTTGGCACATTAAACTAGACCAGAGAAAAAGGAGAAAACTCTACTCAATATCTGTGCCCTGTCCATGTATACCATTAATTTAGGAAAACCAACCTCAAACCGAAGGTTCCCTCCCCTACGCATGAGGCCCAAAACACTGCGGAGCTGTGCAACAAAAAGAAAACGAACATGTCAAGTCCAACAGAACAGTTGATACAATAAAATTGCCAGACGCAGGCAGACTGTGGACATAATTGTGTTTCATTTCTCAGTGGGCCTGACCATAACACCACAACTTCAATTATGATACAGAACAGTTCTGAGGAAGCTGTAACCACTGGACCAAGGGATAATACAAAGAAATATAACCAAAAAGGCAAGGGAATAGGGAGACAAGATGAGCGATTGGTGCTACCATAGTGGGGAGTGGTTGGAAGGGGTTCTGTGAATAATTCAGCATCAGAGAGCCAGTTGCTACCTTATACGTGGAGTAATTCCAAACCAAAAATCCTTCTTCATTTAATTGTCTCTTGCTCTTGGTGATGTTTGTGTGTGTGGGTGTACAAGGCATTTTAACACAACTATTTAAAAGCAAGAAAAAAGAGTTAAATACAGACCTCAGATACAAGTCTACTACTTCCTTCACTGGCAACAGCCAGAGTTTGCAATGAATAAGGAAGTCTGAAGTTACTATCAACTCGCCTCTCCACCCATGGTGTTCTTGAGTGTGACTGATTACGTCCTTGACTTCCAGCTCGAGATGATGGTGCCCTTGCTTCAGATGAAGCAATAGGAGCAGAGTGCAAGAAAGAATTGCTATTGTTGAAACCTGCAGCAGCCTCAGAACCAGAAGACAACAATGATCTACGAGCATAATCAGCTAACCTCCGTGGATGATGTAGAGGATTGGGATGAGAAACCCAGGATGGAGCAGATGGCAAACTGATGCCTGAACTTAACCCAGCATGCAGTGAGGAAGTGACATTTCCTGATATATTTAAATTTGCATTACTCGAAGCTCTGTTGGAAGGATTTTGAACAGAATTTCTTAAATCAGCCACTGGCAGAAACATTGCATGTTCAAACATGCTTCTAGAGCTTCCTTCTTCATGCAGTAGATTATCCCTGTCTGACCAAATCATTGAGCTTGACAAATGGCTATTTCTCAAGTTAGAGCTGCCACTCCACCTAAATGATGCCATATTCCTGTGTATAGGAGAACAAGTTCCAAGGGGATGGTTTTGAGGAGGAACCATATCATCTGCAGATGATGCTGACCCCAAATCCAGAGAATTACCAACAGGACGAAAACTGTGTGTCATAGGAGATGATGAAGGAATTGTAGAACGCCTAGTTACACTGCCATTTGAGAATGCAACATAAGGAATGGAATCCTGTTGGTTTGAAGGATTTATCCTCAAACGGGAATTCCTGAGGAAGCTATTTGAGCTCCCTGAAACATTTAAATTATTAATGCTCTCTGAAGATTCATCCCCCACTTCATAGCCTGCATCCAGGCCAGTTCTTGAACTTATCTGTGCTGATGAAGCAGATCCGCTTAAACTGCTCCGAGAATTACCCTGAGTAGGAAGGGCGTGCCAAGCCCCGCTTTCTGTATACTGGCTGCAACTAGAACTTTCACCACCTGAAGATTGTCCAACATATCCTTCAACAGACTTTCTTTTACAAGATACACGCCGGGGATCAAGAGAACACCCCGGCCTAACACTACCATTATCTACCATGTTACTTCCAGAAGGATGAGCAAAGGGCACAGAACGAACAGTAGGTGGGATAAGCTCATTTACTAATCCATTTGATTTGCTCAAGACAGGATGCTCAAGATGTTGCCCCATACTACAGCCAGTGTCTGCTGAACTGGCATTTAGGTTGGTATTCTGTGTTACAGAATGAGGATTGGAGTTGTTCATACGCGAAGGACTTGTATTGACGTTGTCAAATGAAAGTAAATTGGTTGAGTCAAAGTGTCGCTCTAATCTTGAACCAACAACAGCATCAGCACTTGTAGAAGATGACCATCCAAATTCTCTTATCTGCTCATCATTGTTAATTTGAATATGTGACCCACTGGAACTTGGCTCACCAATTCTCCAATTATTCATGCTCTTCCATTCATGGTCAATTGAATTTGCATACAATGGGTTGATACCACCAGGTGAAAGCATAAATGGAGGCATTTGATTTTCCACAGGATTCCTCATGCCATCCCAGCAAATCTGCTGCTGATCCACAGTAGCATTACTTGAAGTAGAACCACAATCAAATTCCAATGTTCCAGGCAAGGAGCCTATCCTACCCCTTGTCCCTTGCATTAGGAGAATCTGCAAGTTTCCCTGTTCAATTGAGGTTAATGAATGTATAAAAAGAATTCCTCAATAGAGCAGCATATGACTCTATGATTCAAAAAATCCCTGCAACAAAAGAAAGTGATCAGCAGGCATAAAAAAGTATTGCCTCAAAAAGTTTCATGATTGAGTAATTCTTAAGTGACATCATCATAGTGACATTTGGTTGTTATGCACCCTATGGTTTCAAAAAAATGTTAAAATATTTACTATTACATGCATTAATATCTGAGAACATCCCTGAATGTTGTAAGGTCTAAAATTTGCATATGGTTCTATCTTATCTCAATGATTGAGTTCCAAACTTCTATACAAATCCATACTTTTTATAGACCTTCTCTTACAGTAGAGCAGTAACTGAACAGAGGATCATGAGGGATTGCATTGGTTGTCTTTCCAAGATAGCAATAAAAGTGGATATCCTGACGATGAAATGAATGCAACAAGCACTAGCAGCTCAGACGCATGCACTAACACAACAAAACTTTTATCATCCTGATCAAGTAGTTTTATGTTATTAAAGCAACTGCAGCAAGGTCAAGACAACCTAAGATACGGGATGCATTCATGTCAGAATATATGTGTGTCCGCTTCGGTAAAATGTCAAATATCAATTGTGAAATTCCTCCAGAGTAGCTTACATCCTACCAGAATAGCATGCTACAAGTTGATAAAGTTGATATCTCATATTACAAAACTCATCTCCATAAATAAAGCCAATATGATTAGGTCAATGACGTTTACAGCCCTATCATGCAGAACCCGTATGCATTTTAATTTCACACATTACAGCGAGGAATTAACAGGTATAATATTTGAACACGTAAATAAATTCTACAAACGCAGTATTTCCATTTGATTAAAGTCGTGAAAAACTCTTCAAGAAAGAAACAAAAATGACAGACATACAATAAAGTTAACTCCTTTCCAAAGAAGTAAAAATCAGATTTGAGTTTCCTCCACCACCAACAACAGTTTAATCCTTTCAAGACCAGGCTGAACAGACGGTCCTAGCCACGAGCAAGACTAAAAACAAACCCCGCATAGTTCAATGTATAAAACCGATTATGGACATGCCGCGAAAGACTCAATAGCAACGCGCGCACACAGCCCCCCAAAATTTGAAACGCTGTATGGTCTAATTAAACCCTGACAAACTGAGAACTGCAGGAAGAATCAAACTTGATAATGTTTACCAAGTCACCGACCGACCGACCCATGAGACGAAAACAAGAACAAGAACCTGGGACTCGAAAACTCACCGGATGAAAATAAAAAATCCTGATCTATTGTAAATCAGAGGATGAAAACCCAGGGAATGAAAGAAAGCAGGGGGTCGCCTGTGCTCCCGTAGATAGCAAATTTCAATGTTTTAATATTTAAGGGAACGAAAGAGGCAGAGAACAGCCCCAGAGAAACGGAAGGGGCAGAAGACAGAGGCTCTCGGAGGAAGATGTGAAAACAAAGATAGAAGAGGAACAAAAATAGGGCAGTAATCTTTTAAGCTATGGTCAAAAAATATATATTTTAAAGAAAAGTGGAGAAATTATCATGTACCGATAATGATGAGCTCATTTAAATTTGTTTAGTATTTTGGTTTTTGGTAACAAATCACCATAATTTTATCATTATCAATTAATTTAAATTTGACATGTTATTCACAAAAAAAAAAAAAAAAAAACTTGAATATCAGATTTTATTTCAGAGCAACGTGCATGTTATTCCAGTAAAACCATTTGTCAGAGTCAAGACGCTGAAGTATATTTAGAAACAAAAAAGGAATTAGTAAAAATGACTTTTAAAGTAATCTAATTGAAGTTAACTTGAATCTGAGATGGCGAGAGGAAAAGAGAAAAAGGGCAGCGGGAGGCAGTTTCTGTTCGGGAGCTTGCCTCCGTATTCTTACTTTCTCCCTCTCAAAGTAAAAGCATTAACGAGACAGAGCAGAGAGAAAGAGAGGGTACAACACACTCTGCGTTCCCATATTGTTCACGCCAACCACTTCTGACTTCTCTCTCTTTCCCTTTTACCATTCAAATCACATTCACAATCACATGCCTCTCCTCGCCAGCAGAAAAACAATATAATTATTACTTCACACGTGGCTCTAGTGACCATCATAAGGAGAAGAATTTGCCATCTTTTTTCAATATAAGCGTGCTTGGGGCGAATGTTGACTATTACTTGAAGAACTCTATTCTTCTATTGGTGATGAACCCACAAATTAAGGGGTTGGGTGAATAAAATGACAGAAACATAAGCATCATAGGAGGGCTATATTGCCTGTCAGTGGGTTGACAGGTGCAGCTTATAACCAAATGGTTATTGTATTTCAAGTGTTAACTTTGGAGTGAAGGGAAAGAGCAGAGGTCTTCACCTACTTTATGTATCCATTAAAATTAGGTGAGTGAATAGCGAATGCCTTCACCTTGGCAGGTGGCAACTGTCATTTCCGCTGTCTCCTTTTGATTGCCGTGACACACTACTTAGAGAGAGAGAGAGAGAGCGTCTCCTTCAACCAAAGCTTCCAAATATCTTTTATCGGCACCACCACATGAACAGTAGCTTATTTTTTTCTTTTTAGTTTTTACACGTATTCGGGCCATCTTGGCGCTTCCTTTCTTCCCCATTGATTTCTTTAATGTCTAAAAAGCTGATTACTTTGCCCGCCATATCTCACCTATATTGGTATGTATGTTAGGGGGGTTTTCTGGCCAAGACAAAAGGTTGGAGGGGATTTGGTTTCTCTCTCTGTTTTTTTTTTTTCACATTCTTTTTTCCTTCTCATAATCTCATATTTATTTTAAGGTTAACAAAATTAATGATTTAAATTTAATATTTTATAACATTATTATAAACATGTGTCAATTTAAGTAGTTAAAACCTGATCTATATAATTTATAACAACAATATAGATAAAATAAAAAATATTTTATAAAATTTATAATAATAATTTTATAAAAAAAAAAAAAAAAAGAAAGAGGAAGAGGGGGGAGGGGCCAGAGTGAACCGAACAAAATTAGATAAATAATTGACCAACGGCCCTCTTTGAAAACCAAAAGGTCCCATTCATAATTCTATGGTAAATGACACACGGCTAAGGATGGAAATAGATAGACTAGGCTCCTGATTGGGCCTTATAGTCCAATCTACATAAAATCTAATATTCCTTATTTAATAAATAAATCAGGCTTGAATTTAGGCCTAATGTCAAACTTAGTTAGATAAATAAATCAGACCTAACCTACAAACCGACAGATTTAGTCTATTTAGCTTTTTTATTTTTTAATATAAACTATAATATAACTATATATAGTATCATATAAATAATTCTATAAATTATTTATAAATTTACTAATTTCACCTTAATTCTAAGTTTCACATCTTATTGTTATTACTCTCAATTCTTGCTTTCACATCAATTATTTACTTACACCTCTCTTTTCTTCGATCGCTTGAGATGACAACACCAACTCACTCCCTCTCCCTTGATTTTTTTTTTTTTTTTGCCAATTCCCTCTCCCTTGATTTGTTTTGTGTACTAAAGCATAATAATTGTTATGAGTATATTTTAGTGCTAAATGAAATATTATAATCTTAGTAGAAGGTGTTTATCCTAATTTATGTGGGAAGAGTACAAGGGATAAAATCTAGTTTTTCATCTTACTTGTTATGCTTGATCTATTTTAGAAAATATATCTTATTAATCAACAAACAATTAATTTTTCTTATTTATATGTGCTTAGACAATTGTTGTCACTAAACATTTTTCCCCCCTTATTAAGCCTTAATATTACGATGAATGAATGTTAGGCTTTTAAGACATAATGTAGTATTGTAAATAAGCATAAAAGGGTTATATATGAATTTGAAGACATAGGTTTTAAAGGTTATTTAAAGGCCTACATTTTGAGTGGGCCTTTAAACAGACTTTAAGACTTGTCATACCTTTTGAAGGCCCAAGCTCAGACTTTGAATCTTTGTTGCAAGCCCAGATCTATTTAGGTAAAGTCTAATATAGACTATTTCCACCCCTAGGCCTCCCACCAAATCCATCATTATATCTCGTCTCGACAATGCCTCTCCCTTTTTGGACAGTACAGAATTAAATTTTGAGACGCAGAGTAAATGACGTGTTTGTTTGGGATTACATTTGTGATCCTTAAAAGTTTTTATTCACGTAAATCGGAACAAAACTCCTCTCATATGCTTGTTCCGTATGCCGTAAATTATAATCGAAAAGCTACTTTTAAAGGTCGCAATCGTTATCCCAAACAAGTACTAGAGTCGAACACCTTAGGTCTCTTTGTGTTTGTTGGCCCAAAACACCTCGTGTCTCTGAGTCTCTCTGCCCCAACAACATAAAATTAAGTATTCCAACTATTTTAATATAAGACATATTTACCTAATTTGATTAAATTAGAAAAATTAGTTAAATTTGCTAATAACACGTATTTTCTAAAACGTCCTAGTTATATTTTTTAATTTTCTCATTTCTTCTCCTTTTTTATTATTGTAAAGAGAACATTACATGGGTAAATTATAAAAATATTGACAAATATAAAAAATATATCTTATATTTAAGATCAGGATTAACTTCTCAAACATCTCTTACACTAAGAATTGGAGGGAGGGAGTATATGTCAACCTGATATTTTATTCGGCCTGATATCAACTTATCAAATGTGATCCATATTTCAGTGGCAATATATTATATCTAATGTTAGGAAAAATGGAATCAATCATTAAACTAAATTAGTCTAGATAATGGTTCAAAATTAAAAAAAAAAATTAGCTAAAAAAAAAGGACAATATCTATCCATACTCCATATTCTTTATCCAAAGTATATTCTCGGTTGGAATAGTTTATTTTTAACTTATAAATCGTGATTTACGGTATACGAGATAAGTATATAAGAAGAATTTTATCCCAACTTACGTAATAAACACTTACTTTTTTTAAAAAAAAAACTAATCCAAATATAATTATAATTATATAATTTTGAGGTCCGTTCGCCCCATTATCAACCCCCCCTGGTTTTTTGTTATATTTAAATTCTAAACTAGACATTAGACCGCTGATTAGTCTCATGAATCGATTCGCAACAATTGGTCCATTTCGGTTCTCAAAAAGACGATTCCACCTACTCCTCATAACTATGTTTGAAATTACAAAGCAGACGTACATATTAATATATACATCCTCCTGGTTCCACTGGCAGGCATTGCGAAAATATAATAGCAATAAGAATAATGCTTTGGCACGAAACCGATCTCACTTCTAAAAAAATGATTTGATCCATAATACAAGTCATTTGAAGAGCAATTTATGTTTTTTTTTTGTCAATTTTGCCCCTGTAATTAATGTTTAAAGTATTTTTCTCTCTTATTTAAAACCTCATTTAATATGGATAAAGTTATAAATTTTCTTCAATTTAGGATAAATTTAGTGAGTCAACTACCATTTCTTTGATTATGATGAATTGGATAAAATAACTTGTATTACAGGTCGGAGTACTGGATATTTTGTAGTTACGTCCGGAAAAGGGGGAGGAGAGTGGAGTAATTTTGGGGGGAAAGGCATTGATAGTTGGTGAAAAGCATGGTGCGGCATTAAAGGAAGCAAATTATATAAACGCAAGAAGTGGAAGCATGAGCAGAGCAGTGCAGCGATAAATAAATGGTCTGTGGAGGAAAAGGGTAGGCACATGCTTTGGGTGTTGACAGAAACGCAGAGAAGCGAGGACGGGGTGGGACGAGAAGCTAGCTTTTGCTCTGTATCCACCACAAGCTCGCATTAACTTGACCCATAATGTTTCACAGGCCCAACTGATCCATATGTACGACATAGCACTAGAGAAACAAAGCCCCCTGATCCACTTGTGAAAAATGAGCATCCACTAGTAATTAGTAGGGAGATTTAGCTACAAAAGTGGTCCTGCATTATTATATAATCCACAAATCATGAGATAACAAGTGATCACAATTCACAGGTTGACGCATTAACATTGAAAAGCAACGGAGAAAGAAAGGACAAACGCTATCCACCAAAATTAGCTGCAAAAGCACTCCCCACTGCAAACCCTGTTGGGGCATTTGTATGAATGAGAATTCTGATTTCATTAGCCAACCCCTGTTCACACGCAGAGGAAAGCAGCGCAAGAGTCATTAATCATGGCGTGCAAGTAAAACACAACCATATCCAGACTCCTGAGAAGAATAGCTCTTTATCTTTTCAAACCTTGTTACACCACTAACCAGATGAGCAGGCTGACACAAAAGTTGATTTTAGGCAAACTTAAACTATGATAACATAGTCATTCTCTCTGAAGCCTAAACTCACAGGACAAAACCGTCTTGAAACAAAGTTGGGATTCCCATCAAATCAAACAACTTTATTTGGAAGTTGATATCTCAATTCCAAACCGACACTTCAGTGGAACACTAGACGAGTTAGCAAGTTTTTATTAGCCAGCACCACAAACACCAGCCATAGATCAGCCATCATTAACCTATTCCATGATGCAGTCGGAAAAAGAGACAATTCAAACTACCAACGAAGAGCACAAAAGAACAAAGCCAGTTTGAAGTGGGGAACATGTTTTCAATCGGTTAATAAGATTATATTTAACAGTGGAGATCCATAACTGATAGTAACCTGATTTTGCCTCAGTACAAGAAAAAGCTGTGAAGCAGCAAACAGAATAAGCTAGAAGGGAACAAACCTTCCAATGAGACGATTTGTGCATTGCGCTTATTCTGCTTATACCAGTGTAGAGTTTTGCAAGTGTCATTGACCTAAGCCAAGTATATCAATCTCTACGCACATGGCCTTTCCCTAGGCTTATGAAAATAAGTCTTCCTACGAGGCAATCAGTAGATTGTATTACATTCCTCCCCCACTTGTGTAAAATTTTGCACGTTTCATTTACCAACGCTAAATATATCAAACTCTAACTGCAATCTTCCAGAGCAGTTGCCTTTCATTTAATATCCGGAAAACAGAAACTTGCATGTCCAAAGTAAAGATCTGCTTAATAACTCCTCAGGAAGGGTTCAATAGCATATTTACAATGATCTCTTGATCTATCACCAGGCTATCTTAACAAGTGAAGTGACCCTTCCACTTCATTTGCCGCAACCTCATTTGAAAGTATGTTTCTTCATTTTATAGGGGGAAAAAGGGTTACTTAACCCTTGTGTATTTGCAGTGTCGTTAACCCATTCTAAATACAATTGTTTCAGATCATATGTATCGTGAGATTAGGACTACTATTCACTTATCTTCCATAATCAACCAATTCAAGCTAGATCATCCAATTCTATGAAATCCTCCTCTAGAATCGAAAGTAAATGTTGCTGAGATGCCAATTCGTCAACAAATATTGCACCATCACCAGGAAGTCCAGAAAACTTTCCCTGATAACAAGCATAGGCAAAAAGAAAACGTGAGGAAAAATAAATAAAACATGACGCTACTTTAGTTTTTATATTAAAGATCAACTGTCATACAAAAGGTGTATTGACATAATGACAATCTCAAGCCCTAAAAGAGGGACATGCTTCAACCAAGCTGCAACGTCAACATGCTAACTATTCAACCAGTAGAGCTATCAGCTATCTGCTAACCAGTGATCTTGAGTTCCCCATTTAAAAGAGTACTTATCTATTACTACAAATATAAACTTACGATAGGGGGAAATATAATAAATAAAATCGTACTGAATACACATTCATATGTATCCAATTTTCCACCACAGCATTTGGTGATTCGCATAGTTGAATTTTCAGAGACATGCTAGGCAGCAGAAATCAAAACATGATGTTTCAGTGACATGCTTCAACCAAAATGCGTGCAATGCTAAGAAAGGCCGCCGCATTACATAATTTTGTCCATTTCTTTCATAAAACTGCAACTTCATAGAAGTGAGATAGAAAATCATTAACTGACTTCCAGCATCAATAGCCCCCTAATTCTGATCAAACATTGCAGATCATACAGATGCAGACATTTGTTATCAGCAACTGGGAAAAAACAACAACAAAAAAGATATACTCCCTCTGGTTCAAAATTTAAGAGCCAAACTTGTGAGGGGGTGTAGGTTTTTTTTTTCCTTACAAGACCCACTTTGCTTTTGTTCTGCATTTAATGTTTTTTTTCCAAATTTGCCACACACTCTCTCATCATTCTTCTCCCCTACATTCTCTTTCTTCTTTTTTCCTATTTGTTATCTCTCTTACTTATTCCCTTAATAAATAAGGGTATACTGGGGAAAAAAAGTAGATAGTCTGCATATTTATTGTTTTAAACTACTTTTAACTAACTTCTTTATAAATGTAAAGTAGGTATTTGGCTCTTATATTTTGAACCAAAGGGAGTAACTGCTAAGGAACTATGAGTTCAAGTGAAATTCTAGCTACATAAAAAATCCTTCAGAGCAGATCAGGTTTGTACACTCAGCCTGAGAATAAAACTGAATATAATACAAGTACATAAGCAATAAAGATGATAGTTTTTTTCCTAAGTCACGTATTCGAAATAGCATGAAGATAACAGAGAAAAGCAAAGATGAATATATATTACCGTTTGACTGTCTTGAGGACCTCCACTACAGTGGAAAGTAGCAACAGAAGCTGATGCAGCTGCAATTTGATTCTCATCCAGTTCACTAGCAGGCTTCAAGGGAGACACTAAAATTTTTCTATCAATGGAGCAGTCACCACGCATTTGAGTCTCAATTATATCCGGTGAAAAATATCCATTATGCTGAATGCCAATGCGACGCACAGCTGAGAAACCTTCCTCTGCGCAGGAACTCGGACCATTCTCTGACACACTATTCTTATGATGCGCTTTACGGAATACTCGACAGATAACAAATGAAGCCTGCATGAGAAATAAAGATATGAGGAAAATCTACAGAAAAATATAACCAAAGTAATAAAGAAAGCATCTCAATTCTTAATACTTACTGAAAATACAAGGAACCATAACATGAAAGCACTTTTGTCTCTTCCACAAGGCAATCATTAGAACATGAAGTAATCAAATTGCTTCAAAAAAGAAAGTGTAGAAATAGAGGGTGCCAAACAAATAGAAGATAGTGTGATCACTCCAAAATTATGAACTTAGAAGTTCAACAAAGAACACAAACATGCTTAAATTATGGGTTTATAGTCTGGGAAATGCCATCAAAAGAAAGAATCACAACTCAAAAAGTATACTGTCTTTCAATAACATATACAAGGAAGGGTAAGTTAAGTACAATTTCCTCTTTTGTCCAATGAATTACCGGAAAATTGAAGCTTTTGAAGTAGGCAATTTAATATGGGAGAACATCACAAGAAAATCCCAAATTTTCAGACAATAAAACGCAAAAATTGAAGTCAATTATTAGCCGCAGCAATAAATAAATTAAATAGCTCCGCAGGACAAAAAATACAGACAGCATTCCTAAGTGCATATTCAGACAGGAATCCAGTTCATAATTTCTCAATGATTTTTCACATTACCCGTAACATTACACGGGGATCCTATCACAATAATTATTAGAACATAATAGAAAATTGACCGCTTTCCAATCGAAGATCCAGTAACAGAGTAACCGAGCGATAAACTCAACTAGATAACGTCTAAATAGGCGGCATTAAATCAAACTTTCCTAGGCAATAGTTTAGTCTTAATGTCGAGCACACACCAAAAAAAAAAAAAACTCCCCGAACAAACGGAGTCATGGAAAGTTCAAGAATGGGTCCAAATCGTGTACCTTTAGATGATCGACTAATGCATACTCATGCAACATCCAATTCGTCCGGTTTGCGTTCTTGGGGGAATTCCCCCGATTAAAAACGAAAGAGGTCCTGGTGCCCAAGACGACATTCCCGCCGTCCAAAACATTCCTAACCCCTCCCTTTCTCATCCAATACCCGTTCTTGACCATCCTAGTCTTCCTTCTAGAATCCTTCAAAACCCTGGCGGTGTAACAGTACCAATGCCTCTTGCTTCCGCTATAACCATAGGAAAAGCACGCAATTTCAGGTAATTGGAAAGGATCATAATCGAACAGGTCAAGCTCCCTGATCAGGTCGCAGCCATGGAAATTTCCGCCGGCGTTCTTGTTGGGTAAGTAGTAACAGAGCAACTGCTCTTCGGAAGGATAGAAATGGCAACCGGGTGGGAGTGAGGCAGGCAAAGTAGCTCTGGAGCATTGAGGCTCTTCCATGAATAGAAGAGATTATTAGGGTTTCGGGAAATGAGTAACAGGGCGAGAGGATAAGTGTGTGGGGGAGGGCTGAGGAGGGGTTTTGTATGCCGAGGAAAGAAGCGTGCTCATGAAGCTACTCTGAGTCCGCCGTGAGTGGGCGCGTGTTTGCGCGCGAGACCATGCTGCGTGGCGTAGGGTCGGACGAAAGCCGTCAACAAACCTGTTGATTTCGCTCACACATCTCGAGGCATTCATTTCCGGGGTTCTGATTGGCGGGGTTACGGGAGCTCCGTGGACTTTCCTTCGTAGCGAAATGCTTATGATCTTCTTCCGGTGCTGGCAGGTCCTAATTGGCTGGGACAACCCACCCCTGTCCCTTTTCTGAGCGAAGCAATCAGAAATCATGATAGCAACTTGTCTTCATTCACTCGTTCCGCGGAAATATGCTCCTATTTTAAAAATCCAACGCTTATATTAATTTTGATCCACTAAATACATGTGTGAATTTTACTTGTGGGGCCAGGCATATAACTGAATTTATTTCAGAGTTTCAGACATTCAGCTGAAAGAGCATTAAACATCTTTTTCATTTATATATTTCATGGGACAATATTTAAGAGTTAGTTTTGATAGGATAAAGTTTTAATTTTTGTCAATTTTTTCTCAAAATATCTTATATTGATACTTTTTTAATAATAATTAAACACATTAATAATTTAATAATAGTATATCAAAAGTTGTTGAGGAAGATTGATGACGCCAGATTGTGTGAAAGCTTGGAGAAGTCTTGTGTGTGGCAGGAGAGGTACAAGAAAAAACAGAGAATCAATATAATTAGATGTCATTTTAAACTTTAAATAGGAGTGTTTTAGGAAAATAGATATGATTAACTAATTTAACAACTATCCTTAATTTCTCCAAAGTTAGGTAAATATGTGCTATAATTAGGACCGGAGGGAGTATTACATAGTTTTTTAACAAAAATCTGTATAATGTTTGTTTGGCAACCCATAAATTCAAACAAAACTTCTCTCACATATTTACCTCCAACATCCTAAAAACATTTTTAAAAAACTAAAATAAATAGGTACATAAATGAATCAGGTGTCATTAATTGATTTTCACCTTAACTTCACTTTATAAAAGTCAATTAGGATATAAGAGTTACTTTGGCCCAAGTTGATCTAAAGAGGCAGAATTTTTAAAAACTAAACAAAACTTCTCACACATGTTTCCCTTCAATATCCTAAAAACACTTTTAAAAATCTAAAATAAACAAGTACAAAGATAAATCAGGTATCATTGATTGATTTTCACCTTAACTTCACTTTATAAAAGTCAATCAGGATATAAGAGTTACTTTAGCCCGAGTTGATCTAAAGAAGCAGAACTTTGCCTTTGTGTCGCTAGCCAATGGGAAAGATAAATTGAACCTGCGATACCACCCCGATTCCTGAGGCTTTTCTTGGGTGATATTGAGAAATCAAGCCAGCCAAATTAGAGCGCAAGAAGGCGTGAAGCAAACAACGTCATAATCCATATGATGGGTGCCGGTGGTTTTCCAGATTATATGAGAGTTAACTTCTCCAAAATCGTATGTGAATGGCCAACTGTGACTGATTATGCTTCTCTGTGAGACTGTTTCTCAGCGGACGTTGGTTAGTGCATTATGATCAGGGGATTAGATTTAAGCAGTGAACGTTGAGTCTGTATATTGCATACAATCGTTATGCATTTATGAGATTTAAGCCGACTTGAATCTCCATTACCCTTGTTGTGGCACTGATGATCGATCATCTCCACAAGTGGGCAGTGAACTCCATACAAACTGCATATGGCATATTTTCTATGATCCTCAGATCTGTTCACATGACAGCGAACCATCCCCCTAAATTAGCTGACTTGTTGCAGCTATGCACTTCTCCACTAGATTTCGGCTTTAGTCAGGCACTTAAGCTTCTACTCAATAGACACGTAACGAGTAAAGGACCACATATTGATCAATTCTAATTAGGTTCTCACTTACGATGTGAACGAACTCTTTTAAAAACCTGCAGGCGCCAACAAAACCAAGTGATGCTTTTTTACAACAACTAGTAGAATAAATATGTGGCTTGATTAAAGAGAAATTGTGACATGTAATGATAGTTACTCAAAGAATCTTAACAGTTAATTAAAATTCTATTGGAGGATTGAAATTACGATCGATACTTTTTTCTTAAAGTTACACCATGACATCATTTGATCAGATGGGAGGATAATTAAAGAAAACTATTGATGCTCTTAGAAAACACTGGTCATAATTTTAAACTTCGAAACATTTATTCTTTTCTCTGAAATGATTATTATTCCTATATTATTCCACGTTTCAGCCCACTCTAGTAGGAGAAGTTTATACTTTTGGGGCAACCAGCATCTTGTTGGGCCTTTTGTCCATGCTGATGCATGTGCAAATAGTGTTTGATCAATATTCTGCCTTGCCCAAATATTTTGTGCTTTGCCCAATTCAGTTTAAATTATTATAAAATAAACAGGCCCTAAATTCATACATGTCAATGGATGCCAGATTCATCCACTCGCCAGTCACGGTGCCGGTTTGACTTTTTAGTTGTCCATTTTTACTTTAATTTAGTTGTATCTCACAACTTAAATGGAAGGTGATATTCTTGAATTTTACTGGGATCCGATTCTCTTCACAAATGACCTTATAGGCTCACGAAAATGAATTGTCCCTGGGATGGTGTATTCTTATTACGAGTGCTTTCTTTGAAGTTTTAACCGAGTTAACCTGATCCCAAACCAACGAAATGACAGAACCAAGGATGTAAACTAATTTTCATATAGTTTATTTGTATATAATTCCGAGCATTTTGAATTGAAAAATGAACCATAGACTACCTATGGTATACAAATTTTTTGGTAAAAATCATAAATCACTCCCCAGTTTTGCATAAGAATACTCATGAAAAATAAATAAATAAAGTGATATATTCAATTTGTACCGAGGAAATTGAAGCATACGCGGCGTCCCATTTAAACGGTGGAGAGGTTATTTTCAAATTTAATTTAAACCGACCAGGGGATTTTTGCAATTTTCTCTTCTACCTCACTGTGTGTGTTGAATTGGACGAGTAAATTATGAGTGATAAGTGATAATAAAGCATCAAAATCTTGTTGGTTTACCTAGATTTTGAAACGATCGATCTTCCTTTCCCTCCGTCTTCTTGGGGTGGGGACACGCAGTGGCCCTACGAAGGACAATGATAATTCGAAATATTCTTGCATCTATGATGGAAAGCAAGCAAATGGATGTACTCTTTGATTTATAGCTAACGCACTATGCTTTTTGGAAGACTTTTAAATGCATGTTGGGGCAAGAGAAATGGGTTTTATGAATTGTGATTATTTTAGAGTTTCGAGCTGGAGAACATTCAGGCCCTTTTCAAATGGAAACTTAAGATGTGAAAGTAAAGCGTAGGCTTAAGAAGAAGAAATAGGTGCGTGGACTTCAGTGTCCCAATACAGCTTTTGCTTTTAACCTAAAAGCTTTTATTCACAAATTGTTACTCTATATTAGCGAATAGCGATCCTTTTCATTATACTGTGTAAGAAATGCAACAAATGAGAGAGTAGTCAAATGTACTGGATTTCATTGTCGCCCACAGTCACCTGCACTCGGAGCTGTAATCAACAGAGAGAGAGAGAGAGAGAGAGATGGCGCTTCCATTTCAAAGTCAGGAACAGTGAGTAGTACATTAATATTGAGACGTAGAGTAAGAGTAGCACAGACAGACCGCTTTGTCTTTCCTCTTAATTTGCCAACACAAAGAAAAGGAGACAAGGAAAGCAACTAAAGCAGTCGCTAGTTGTCGAAATCAGTGAAGACGAGGAATTAAGTGGGAACATAAACAAAGCGAAACCCCTTCATCTGCCTTCCGGGTGCAATGGGAAAAGCTCCAGAGTTTTATATTCCGGCTCATCATCTCTACGTAACAATCTGCTTTCTTCTAATTGAAAACACTCAAAAGCCAAGCTCCTACACTTCTTCCTCAACGGGCTATCTCCCTCCCCTTCTACTACTTGGCCCTGCACATGCAAAAAAAAAAAGCATAAATATGCAAACCCATTAGTCTTATGTGAAAGAAAAGAACACGAAAGCGAGAAAAACAAAGAGGCATAATTATCGAGACAGTTAACATGCAAATTTCAAATTTGTCATGGAAATTTTTGTTGGGAACAATGCTACAAGAAAATTTTTTTATGTTCGTCCCAGAAGCTTTAAAACACAGAGCAAATATTACTCCATTTCCATTTTAATACTTCCAAGGGGTAACACTAAATCCGAAAACACGTTTAAGATAATATTGTTTCTCAACAAAAACTCGTGAGCAAATTTACACTTTTGCCCTTAAAGGTTGCAAGTATAACGTACCCTCGTCTGTAAAGTTAAAGGGCAGGCAGTGGTAGTTGGAGGAGGAGAAGCAGTAGAACTTGAATTAGGGATGCGTTTCAGCTTTTGTCTTTCGCGGGCTTTGTGGTTTTGGAACCAATAGAAGACATTCTTGCCTTCGATCTTGCCGTACTTGGCAAGCTGAGCAGTGATGTGCTGGATCTGGTCAGCATTGGGAGTTCGCATTCCACTTCTGTACAGCATCTCTAATATCCCAATCTGCTCCTGCGTCGGATTCCACCTCGTTCCTCCCGGGTGCGTTTCCACCTGTGCCCATTCAAAATTATTAATCACATAATTAATAGGTACAGGGTTCATTTTCTTTTAGGATAATGATCAGTGCATTTGTTTGGACGTGTAACATGTATATATGTGAACCTGGGGTGGTGAATCTGGTTGTAGGTGGTGGCGAGGGGAAGGCAGTTTTCTGGGGCCACTATCGGGTCTGATGAAGGAGTTGAGATCGAAAGAAGAAAGAGAATGAGAAGTGTGAGCGTTGGTGTGGAGCTTTGGGGCGAGAGGGCGTAAACGTTTGAAGCCAAGGGTGAGGGAGGGTTCGTTCTCCCACGTGAGTGCACGTGCCAAGTGATGCACCTTCATGCTTCCCATGGTGGACGACTGCTACATCATATCCATCCCCACCCACCCACTCGCTCATTATATATAGAGAATGAAATTATGAGGCCAGGTTGACTTAGGAATTGGCTAACACCAAAAGGAGAAATTAATTAGAGATGACCCAATTGCATTTAGCGTGTAGCAAGTAGGAGGAGTGCGTGTCCTGTGTAACCACGTCAAATCGGCTGCTTTCTTTTTTCTTGCTTTCATGATAAGGTTTGCATGCTTTTCGGTGGCCTCTCTCTCTCTCTCTCTCTCTCTCTCTCTCAGCTTTTGAATTAGTAATAATAAGGATGAGAAATAAGAAAAGATTATTGGGGCCGATTCCAAGTTAAAATTTTGAAAACAGAGCACTGAGAGTATGTTTTTCCATGCATTAGATACGGCGGGGGGGTGAGAATGTTGGAATAGAGAGAGACTGCACCATACTCCTCAAAATTTCTACCATTATATCCTTCGGGAACTGTACCTGCCTCCAATTCCCCCCAAATACTTTATACTACTTTACCACTCGATCCTTTTCCTCATCTGTCACGTAATCGCCTAAGGCCTAAGCTACCACTTTTTTTAACTCCTACTTTCTTCCTTTAATTTTGTTGCATTCTAATCTAGACATGTACAAGATTGAGTGTATCCAGTGTGCATGTATATATCATTGCACTTTGCGATGATCATGTCAGGGTTATCATTGGAGAACCCAGCTAAATATATAAAGTTATGCACGTGCAATTCAATAAGAGAGCTGAGAGCATGATAGAGTTACACCGCACACGTACGTGTCTGGGTCAAAAAACATTATGTTCAATAATGATTAAAGTCACCCCAACTGCAAGCCAAGAATTCATCCTTTTACCCACTGTAATAATCAGTAGAAGGTGTGTGATCCGACCGGTGGCGTGAGTGTGTGTGTGTGTGTGTGTGTCCGTGCATCACCAGCTGGAAGATGAAAAGTCCAATATATTAGCTGGGAGAGGGGTGATATTGCTAAGCAAACAAAAACATAATCCAAAAGCATGATATGAAAATAATGTGATTTAATTTAATGTGCGAATCAATGTCCATTTGCGATAATAATATGAAAACAGTACAGGGTCGTGTGCACATATATATGAAAGAATAGGAGGCACGTACGCGTTTGCTAGCTAGCCTGGCCTGGCCTGGCCTTGATGTAACCTTCAGAATCTGCTTTAATAAACTTCCTGATCTTCCTCTTCATAATTCATAGGATCTCGTCCTGTTCACCACCAGGCCAGCTCATACTCATTTTTTAACGCTTCCTATAACTTCGCAGTTTCCACATACCCACCCAGCACCAGTGTTCTCATATTTAGCTGTGTACGCACTCTACTCATGTTCTTCCTGAATATAAGAAATTTAGTTAAGTTGGATTTTTGTTATTGTTATGTGTGTTACTTTTCTTAGAAAAACTTGTATTTTTAACGAGAGTTTTAAATGTGAAAGGTAAAGACACTAAAAAGACCACGAACTCATCAAATGAGAATAATACAGGGAAAGAACTTCAATGAGGAAAATAAAGAAAATTGAGGATCCCCACTTATAATTAAGAAATTACTCAATTCTTATGGTGTAGTATTTAGGAGTGGAGAGGGCATATATACGGGTGTTAAATTTGTTGTGGATCATATGAGAGGCGTTATGATCAGAAACGTATTTCAAAAATGGTGGGAAAAATGCCCCCGGAGTAAGGGTAGGAAAACAGAGAGAGAGAGAGAGAGAGAGAGAGAGAGAGAGTCCTTTTAATTACCAGAGTGGGAAAACTGGGGAAAAGCGAAATGGAAAATAAAAGAAAAATTACACTAAAATCTCTAAAAAAAAAAATAATCTCTTGAAATTATAAAATAAAAAAATAGTCCTATGAAATTGTTGGTGTTCATTTTTAGGATTGTCAATAATCCAAATGTAGAGTTGTTAATGGAATTAATTTTTTATTTTATAATTTTAAGGAATTTTTTTTTCCTTTTTTCTTGATTGTTCCAAAAATAAAAGGATGGGGACTTTTTTAATGTGAAGTGTGATTGGAGGGACGTCACTATTACAAAGGTGGACGTCGAAACAAATCGTGGGATAATAATGATACCAAAGTTGACAAAGTTGGACAATAAGGCCGAGGGCGGGAAGGTGGGACCCTCTCCTTTCATCAATTTGGCTTCTGGTTTAAAATATTCTGAGATCCCCCGTATCTGATGGCGCCACTTTTACATGGCCTCCCTTCAATCACGACAACCCACCCCTTTCTTCCTACCAATCCACGACACTTGTCCTTTTCAACTCCGTCCACGTCTATCTGCGTTGTCCCTTTGTTGTAAGCAGTCCTTAATTAATGAATTCACAGGGAATTTAAATCACTTGCTTCCTTTTTATTTTTTTTTACAAGAGACAACCATCATATCTATTCCGTTTCTTTTTATAAAAAATGTTTTATGTTTTGCTTCTTATTTTTTTTAGGGAAAAAGAAAGAAAAATACCATTTGAACTTTAAAATCCCGCTAATAAGAATGGTAATGGGATTGATAATATAAATCTTTGTCAAATGACTAATTTGGAATTTTGAAGTTCAAGTAGTATTTTTTTGTCTTTTTCCCTTTTTTTTTATGAGTTAAGGCGCAAAAATGCACATTAACTTTTGTCAAAAGTGCTTCCAACACCAGATATTTTTTTTTAGGTGCAAAAGTAACTATGTGGTTATAAAATAGGTGCAAAAATCACAGTAGTTGTTAGATGGGAAACGCTAACCGTTAAAAGCAACTTTGCTGACTAACTTTGCTGACATGGCAGGTGACTGGGCTGCTGATTGGAATTAATGACCAGTGAAAAAAAAAGGAAAAAAACATAGTGAAAACGTGGGAAAAACTTAAACGAAGGTCGTTGCAAATGATACTTACCGACGATTCGCAAATCACAATTCCCTAGACTTTCCATTAATGGGTGCATCGTTAGCCCTCCAGCATTCACTCCCATTCCAATCATAAAAATTAGAAATATCAAAGATTACATTCATACACTAAAATTTCAAGCTGATTCATTCCTTCAGTGGCAAACATCGCAAAAGTAGAACTTACAGTGTTCAAAGCCCTAGGCCGAGGGCGCTCGAAAGGAGCTAAAGAAGCCAACATTTCCACAAAGAATCACCGAAGCAAGGGCATTGAGTCTGAGTTCAAATCCAAGCAAAACCACTACCTAAAATGCTTAACATTTCAACCCACCAAAATCATTCCAGTCAACACATCAACGATCGGCTAGTGAGCTCCAACAACAAATCAAAGATCAGACCCCAAAAAGTGGCAAACTCTAAAAGCTTCTAATTTGATGGAACACGTGAATCAAGGTCACTTCACTTCAATTTCCCAATCACTTCCTCTAATTTGGGCAAGGACACTAAAAAAGAAAGAAATGCACTTTAAAAGTCAGTCAGAAAACTACTTCGAATTTGCTCATTTTCTCTCTCGCTTCGGAATTAATGGGTCCAAAATGATACTTACCGATGATTTCTTTACTCAATTATTTGCCCCAACATGAAGCCCTAAACTCGCCTCAGATCTCACCGCCGTCACTGATGATTGTTGCTCGCCCTTGGATTTTGGGCACCGTCACTAAGTTTCGCTCCAGGTTTGCTTCGTCTGACTCTATTTCTTTGTTTAATGGCACATCGATTCGGGGGAAGGAGATTGTTTTTAGGTTCGCAAAAAGGAGAAAGCACAAGTTCGCTACCAACTCGAAAGGGATAACTCAACGATCGATTGCAGTGACCTTCGTTTAAGTTTTTCCCATGTCTTCACTGCGTTTTTTTCCTTTTTCTTCATTGGTCATTAATTCCAGGCAGCAGCCCAATACCTGCCATGTCAACAAAGTTAGTCAGCGAAGTTGCTTTTAACGGTCAACATTTCCCATCTAACAGCTACTATGACTTTTGCACCTATTTTATAACCACATAGTTACTTTTGCGCCTGAAAAAAACATTTGGTGTTGGATGCACTTTTGACAAAAGCTCATATACATTTTTGCACCTTAACCCTTTTTTTATTTTGTCTTTATTTAATTATTCTGATTAATGTTTATATAACAAATTTTCACAATTCAAAGACTTATTACTTCACCTATATTTATTTTCTTACACCCTATCTTCTATAACCCTCCTCATTATAATATAATAATTTTTTTATTCTCTCTCTTATTTCCAATGTCATAATAAATAAGGGTATCTTAGTAAAATGGTTGTGATTTTGACATTTTTGTTGTTCTCGACTGACATTTAAAACCGCAAGATTCGGTTAAACGTTTCTTATAAAAAGTAATAGGGGGAGCAATAAGTTATCGATGAGTTTTTTTCCAATAAAGTCCATATTACAATTTATCACTTTGATCTTATTTATAAGTCATTTTTAACTAATTTTCACATATCATTGAGAGTTAGTTAACTCATTGACTATAGGTTAAATTTCTAATTTCACCCTTATCCATGATTGGTTCCAAAGGTCAAAATGAATGACTTCTTTTTATTTATTGTAATTAATAGGGGTAAAAAAGTACAAAATGCATTTACTACCCTGAAACTGGATTTATAAATATGATTAGATTTTATGATAAAAATGACTTATAAATAAGATTATAGTGGTATTAGAATAATACTTAGTCTAATCTCTATATTTTTAAGCACGGACAGAGTTAAAAAAATGTTTAAGATTTTAGATAAAGTTACCCTCTTTGGTGCTCGTTTGGGATAACTTATTTTTTACTTATAAATTATAATTTATAATATATGAGGTAAGTACGTGAGAGGAGTTTTATCTCAACTTACATAATAAACATTTATTTTACATTATTCCAAACATAACTTTAGTACATTTGATTAACAGTTTCAAATGTGACCTTATATAGGATCCACCCTCCTTAGTTTTGATATGGCAGTTATAGGTGCTTTATAATAGGAATTATTCAGTGTTTTTAAGTTTTAACTTATCCGTGTGCCACACTTCCCCTTCCATTTTTACATTTCTCGGAAAATCTCGTTATATATCTCATTTTTTGGTGTTTTTAGTTCAGGTTTAGTACGTTGCACAATTTATTGTTTTTAAAAAACTACGCGTGTGTTTGGTAATTGGACTTATTTTAATTGGGCTTGTTGTAATATTATTTTTGGTAAAAGCTAAATTATGTAATGTGATTTATGTTTGGACTGGCGATTGTCAATTGGACTTTTGTAAAAATAAAACTTGTTTGGATTGGCTTAAGCATAAGGGCTTTTGTGATAATGGTAAGAGAGAGTGGTTGGAAAAATATTTAAAAAATTAAGTAATTACTTTAAAATATTAGGTGCTACTGGAAAAATATTTTAGAGTTGGCGGAAATCAATAAATCAGTATTCTAAGTTTTGAGTGCTCTTTACTACTTTAAAAAAATACATTAAAGGTAAAATTTTAGTCGGTCTCCTAAGATTGGGTATAACTGACAAAATATTTTAAAGGGTTAAAAACACAAAAAAAAATATTTTAAAGTAATTTTTGGAGCTGAAAAAATACATTAATGGTAAAATTGCAATCAATATATAACACACTGGGTACAGTTGGAAAAATATTTTAAGGGGTTAAAAGCACCAAAAAATATTTTAAATTAATTTTTGTAGCTGAAAAAATATATTAAAGATAAAATTGCAATCAGTCTGATAACACACTAGACACAACTGAAAAAATATTTTGATTGCAGGAGAGAGAGAGAGAGAGAGAGAGAGAGAGAGAATGCGGGACCCCATGAGATATATTTCAATTGAGCTTTTGATAAAAGCTCCAACATTGAACTTTACTCAATCTTATGTGATTAGTGCTCAATTTGCCAAAAGCCTAATTGCTCATTTTGTCAACCAAACATGCATTTTTTTTTCTCAACCACCTATTGAGCTTAAGACTAAAATAAGCCCAATTGAACCCTCCAATTGGGGCTCCAAACACACACTATATTGTCCTTTGGGTATAAGGATGCTCTAGGGCATGTTTGGTTTAAAAGGAGGGGATGAAAGAGAAGAAGGGGTTCAACTTCTATCATCTACAAAACCCCCCATTTTGGAAAGAACAAAAATAAGGGGATGAAAAGGATTTGGAACCCCTTTTTTAGGCCTCTCCCTCCAATTTTTTATATCAAACAAGTAGATATTCATTTTTCATCCTCTCTCATCTCCTTTTCTCCAATCAAACAGGCCCTTAGACATAGTTTAGTGCCTCCGGGTCCTGGGGGTTTACTTTTAATCCAGAAAAAAAAAACTATGTTAATTTTATACGTGCATATATCCGATTGAGCAGCGACCATCGATGTCATACTAAATTAATCATTCGAGGTTGCAAAGAAATAGAATCCACATTCATAAAAAGGGTTTTTTTTTTTTAATTTTGAAAAATACTTGATGTACTAAAAAATTAATTAGGCTAAGATACTAGGTGTTAAAATATTTCAGATATTATGTGCTACTGAAAAAATATTTCATAATACCGGTGTTAAGGAAAAATATTTCTGAATGAAAGACTAAAAATTAATTAGTTCAAGATATCAAATGGTAAAATTATTTTATGGTGCAGCATACAATTTAATTCAGACAAATAAGAATATATAAAAAATTTTATAAAATAAAATAAAAAATGGTCACACCTCAAAATTAAGGGATGAGCATATATCTTGCTCATCTTTTGGATAAGCACGCGGACCTGAAGAAATAGAGAACAAGTCAGGAGAAACATATTTGGGAGCCAATAAATAGATAAAAAAATAATTTCTACTGTTATTCTAATCATGCACTAAATCGGAGAGGACGGCTTGCGTTATAAAGAAAACAACGAGGCTCGAAATTTCAATTTATGTTTTCTGGGGGCCTCAATGGTTCAGAAGGTATAATAGCGATGATAATTAAGGAGATTTATTAATTTTTTTTTTCTTTTTAAAGTAGGGTAAACAAATGGCGGTCAAGGAAGAAGGGAGGGAGCATTGGGGAACTGAACCCCACTCAGTGGAAGAATCGGTGGGAAATCATCATTAGGGGAAGACAACGCCATCATCTGCCCGTGTCTATGGACCATATCTTTCATTCCTCAATTTTCATGTAAATATTAATCTCCCCTCTCACATTCATAATTTCAAGGTACTCTCTTCTGTCTTAATTATAAGATGAAGTTGATTTTTTTACAAAAATTAAGGAAGCCAATTAAATCACTTTAGAATATTTATATTTTAATTTTTTTCTTCAAACTAATTAATTTGACTAATAAACTGATATATAATCTAAAGATACTAAAAATATAAATACTCTAAAGTGATTTAATTGACTTCCTTGATTTCTCCAAAAAAGTCAATTTTGTCTTATAATTAGGACCAGAGGGAGTACCTACATATATGTGTCTATCTTTTTTTTTTTTTCCATCAAAGAAACTAGTAATATTAGAGGCAAATAAAGTACAATGTCTTAAACCCATAATTTAAACAGACCAGGGCAAGCAGAGGCTAACAGTAAACAAACAAACCTACAAACCTACCTTATAATCTAGAGAAACAAATAATTAAGAGATCTATGTTACAATGATAAATTAAATACATAGCCATATCATCTTTCATGCCATACACCATATAGGCCTGCAACAAAAACGGAGGTCGAAATACTCAAACAACAAGGCAAGACCATTCCAATGAAGCTTTGACAATCCACCTGGCCGCTAAATCTGCTTCCTTGGGAACACACCTGCAAGAAGGGTTCCTAACCAAATTCCTTAGAACCAAGAAGTACTCAAGGAAAACATTTATCATAATATTTAAGCTCGCACAATCAAATAGACAACAAGATGAAGAAATACTACCCCAGTCTGAGGATGAACAATAAATCCATAAACGCTGAACTGGCACGTGTCTACCCTGACAATGAACAATGTTGAGCAACATATTGAACAGGCACACATTTTACCAATGATGAACAACGCATATAGACATACTGAACAATCTCAAACCAATGATTCCCAAATGTCTATCTATTGCACATTCTATAGACAATAGATCAGCAAGGAATTTTACCACTCAAACACATACCAAAACTCTTGACCATGTATAACCAATTTTTGGAATGGTGTCAAAGTGGCTATTTATGCAATTTAGTTCACACATTTGTACTCTTACCCATCTAAAATTCTTCCTTACAAATTCTATAAGGGCAGAGGCTTCCTGTAAATGGGACTTTGATTTATAAAATCCTTTGCCCAGTGGCCAAATATACCAAAGTACCCACTCGTACAAGGCTAAATACAATACACCCAGTGTTGAAGCTTCAACAAAGGCGATAACCCTTAGCATTAAGAATACAACAGGAAGCAAATTGGTCCAACTAATCGCAAATCTCAATTGTAGACAGACATTTGTTGGAAAAGTTGAAATCTTAGGCAAGGCACTCACCTCAAGCTCAAAGATCGAACGATTATTCCCTTTGAATGATGCATCTGTGACTTAGCCTTTAAATTCCTCAGACCAGCTGCACAACCCCAACTTCCAACGTCCTTCACGATCGGCCTTACACTAGGTAGGAGAGGGATCTCCCTTTTCGGTCTTTTTGTCAACCGCGACGGCCATGGGGGCACCCATCGGAGGTCACCGTCGGATGGTCTCCTAGAGGATTGCGGCCTAGATGCTTTCTCGTGACCCTTCGCCCTTCTTCCCCGCTCACCGCCATCACCTGATTCGCACCCAACCAGCATCTCTATCGGTCTCGACATATGCTAGGCATTAACGGACCCCACTTTAAGAAGAATGAGAACCTTACAGATAGAGGGGTGGATTCGGCCCCTTAGCAGGATCAACTGCATCTGGAGGAAAACTCCTCCCTCTTGAAGGAAGAAACCTTAGCAGAGGGAAAGTCTCACACCAACGGCGAATTTTACCCTAACGTATATGTGTTTATCTACATCCATATGTAGGATTTGTGGGTGTATCTGGAGTGTCGTTTCATACTCTCAAAATATCTATATAAATCGGATCACTCGAACTCCAACTATAATATACAGTAAATTCATTGGGAGAAAAGGAGAGAGTTAGGAAAGAGGGTTTTTTCTTTTATGGTATTTTGTTATGTTCAGTCTTTCTTTTTTATTCACACAAACGTAACAAAAACCTGCCCCCCAAAACATACATACGGGAAAACTGTTCCCACTAGTTTTTTATTTGAATAATCTGGGAATATTATCAACAAATATCCTATAAGATTTTGGTATTTTATTTTAGCTCCAAAATTAATGGGTTTGAGCCTAATCCATAAAGATTGGATCAAGCTCAATTCTCAACATTATATTTACACATATTTGACCACTTTTATATGTAACAAAAAATTAAAAAAAATCAAATACTAGCAACATATACATAAGTATGTATTTCCATATTTTATCATTCGTAGGAATAAATTTTATATAAATAATTAGTCCGTAGACGTGTCACATGAAAATCAGTTATGAGTCAGAAAAGACCGCGCGCAGTGGTAAAAGTTTGTGACAGAATATTTCTTGGATAACAATACTACCAATCAAGAGAGACACTAAAAAAAAAAAAAAACAATGCGGCTTCACCAATCAGCAGAGCTCGTAATTTGTAATCACAAGCTTTAATATCCCCTTGATGAAAGAGAGCGATGCTTAGGGCATATTCGAGAGAAGGTGATAGAAAAACACGTTTAGGTAAACTAAAATAAAATTATATAAAAACAAAACAATACAACTTTAGCAATCAATAGAGCTAATAATTTGTAATCAGAAGTTTTAGTGGGTGTTTGAATCAGTGATTGATAACTAAGTTTGTTTTAATTAAACTTTTGGTAATATTATTTTTGATAAAAACTAAATTGTATGTTATGATTTATGTTTGAATTGACGGTTGTATAAATAACTTTTGTAAAAATAAAACTTGTTTGGAGAGAGTGTGAGAGAGTGTGTAAAAGTAACTTTTACGATAATAGTAAGAGAGAGTGTGGAAAGATATTTAAAAAATCAAGTAAATATTTAAAAATTATTTTAAATTATTAGGTGCTACTAGACAAATATTTTAGAATAAGTGGAAATCAATAAATCAGTATTCTAAGTTTTGGGTGCTCTTTACTACTGAAAAAAATACATTAAAGGTAATATTGTAGTCAGTCTCCTAAGATTGGGTACAACTGAAAAATTATTTTAAAGAGTTAAAAACACCAAAAAATATTTTAAAGTAATTTTTGGAGTTGAAAAAGTACATTAAAGGTAAAACTGCAATCAGTCTGAAAACAAACTATATATAGCTGAAAAAATATTTTAAGGGGTTAAAAACACCAAAGAAATATTAAAGGGGTTAAAAACACTCAACAAATGTTTTTTGAGTGGGTACAACTAGAAAGTGGGTAAAATTGCAATCAGTCTGATAGCACACTAGGTAGTGGGTACAGCTAAAAAAATATTCTAAAGGGTTAAAAACACTCAAAAAATATTTTTTGATACTACATACTGTTTAAAAAATATTTTATGGGAAAATCACATATCATATAACTAATTTTTAGACAACCCGATATAGCATAAAATGCCATTAGTTTTTAACAAAAGCTCCATTCTCTAATTTTTCTCAATTGATTTTTTATCAATTGGGTTTTAACAAAAACTCAATTGCCAATTGGCTTCTCCAAATATTCAAAAAAAAAAAAATGCTTACCCCCAATTGAGCTTTTGCCTCTCCAATCGGGTTTAAGGGCCTCCCCAAACACACACTTAATTTCCCCTAGGATGAGGGAGGGATGTTTAGTGCCTATTTGGGTTAGCAATGTAAATTTTTTTTCTAATATGATTTACGGTATATAAAATAATATGTGAAAAAATTTTTATTTTAACTTACATTAACGTATTTCTTACACATTAACTTAAACATACAATTACTCTATTGTTGAACTTTAGCGGTAAATTTCTTAATATTCGAACCTCGGCAGTCATCATTTTAGAGGGGCATTGCACTTTTAAAACGACATCAAGATAATAATTCCATAAATTCGGCAGGCACTCAATAATTTACGTACGTGGCTGTTGTGAGTGTTAAATAATTGGCTGAAGCAGAAACTAAACCCATATCAGTTGCCGAAAGAGAAGTTTTTAAGATAGAGTAGGGAGTGACCCGGAGAGACAGAACATCAATCGATCACTAGGCTGAAAGAGGAGACCAATGTGGCGTTCAGCTACTTTATTAAATGTGGTGGTGGGTAAGTGAGCCTTGTGATTTCTGATTCTGCAGTCCAATACTCTAGCTAGTAGCTAGAGGTGTGTCACTTGGCCGGAAACCTTTTGGCTGGGAAATCGATGGAAAAGGATAGGTAAGGTGATGCCAATCACAGTGGCATTGCCGCGACTATAGTGGGATCATTGTTTGGGTAGACAGAAAATTACCATATACTACAACTAGTAGGCATTTTAACTGATCTCACGTATGTGTACGCAGGCTTCACTCATGAGTCATGAGTTGAGGGGCAATAGTGTTCACTCCCTTTAGCTTTTTACGGCCAAGAAAGAGAAGGGAAAGGAATTAAAGGAGGAATTGGGGTCACTTCATGCAAGACAAAGTGGAGGCATGTGCGGATGAAAAGGGATTCCGGGGTTTTGGATGACAGGGCACTCAGCTACATGGAATGAGTGAATTTGTACAAACTTTCCTCTTTTCATTCCTTCCTTTGCCTTTTCTACTTTTTTCCATCTCTTTTACCTCCTCAAAAACTCTCGCTGAGTAAAAAAAATTTTGACAAGCGAGCTCTTCACTTGTCCAAAGTATATTGCCTTTAATCATAATCTTTCCTTCCACTCAATCATTAAACCAGGTCGCACCTTCTTAAAACTCGAGCCCCCTTCATATAATTCCAATCGCTTTAAAGCTTAAACACCATAATTTCAACCCCTGTCTCCATTATTTATATTACGCACCATATGCCAATCCTTAAAGCTGTCTTCAAGGATTTACGTCACTTCTTTTTACCCCGAGACATGGTCGGCGTTTATCAAGAAAGCTGTTATGGATATATGAGACAGACGTACTGAACAGAAATGGGCCGAGCTGAGTCGGTATGCTTGAAAGGGTCCTCCCATGGTCCATATGGGCCAGTTCACAGACTAAGTGGCTTGGACCAAAATTAACCCGGCTAGTATGCGACATAAATTCGGCTGACCCTTATTAATGATTCACGTATGTATGGGCTAGGAACAAATTAATTATCATGTCGTGGGATAACTTATGCCTTTCTTGTGGCACAAGCCTCCTCACTTTTCCAACATCATATATATGCCAAGATCAATATATAATAAAATAATTTTAATTATCGCCAATATGATATCGATTCAACTATAGTATGAAGAATCGTGTACTGCCAACACAATGTACCGTACTATTTTATTTTGATGCTCTAGGGTGATCCTGGAATCCGCTTCTACGGTAAGAAGAAGGCACAGAAAATAAAGGTGGGCAGCTATAGGAAAGGAACAAGGTATTGATTCCGTGTTGGAAGATACGTGGTTACCAATTCTCTGCTTAATTAGTGACAGTATTGGATGCCTGCCCCAATAATTGAAGCCGGCTCACGGCAGCAACCTCGAGTAGGCTCATTCACGTGCAGCCTAATTGGTTTTAGGCATCCTGATCACACAGTTATCCATTATTATTATATTTTTTTGCCACCTCACTGCTATATATATTTATATAAAGAGAGGGCTGCCCACCGGATCATCATGATCAACCCTGTCCCGGCCCATACCAACTATTCTCTCCTATTTTTAATTTAAGTCATATTTAATTAATTTGATTAGATTAAAAAAATTAGTTAAGTTGTTAAATATGACATATATCTTCTAAATTCCCTCCTTCTCTTTCCTTTATGATTATGATTTAGGGAGCAATAGGGGCAAATTAAAAAAAAATTAACAAATATATAAATTATATTTTATATTTAGAACCAAGATTAGTCTCCCAATATATCTTATATTAAACACAAAAAGGAGTAATATATATCCCCTCCCATGCAATCCACTTTATTACATTTGGAAATCGCATCGAGCATTTATATATACAGCCTTTTCCGATACCTTGCTATTTTTTTATATGATTTACTGTTGTCCTCGTTCAAATCGGACAAGGTATAAATATACATTGTTGAAGTCAAAGGAAAACTGAACACAGACAAGAAAGGAAACTAACTTGATGTGCATTATATATTACTGGTAGTTAGGAGTTGGGTCTCAAAGATGAGAAATAAATGCTACCGTTGCTACTAAACATAAGGTGTAATTTATTTTTATAGAGAGATTAACAAAATTAAATAAATTATTTTAAAGTATTTATATTTATTATTATTTTTTAAACTAATTTGTATGTCTTATAAACTAATATATAATATAATAATATGTAGCATTTACTATTATTAAATAATATATTCAATTTCCTAATCTCTTCAAAAAAAAATAACTAAATATTATATTTAAGATTGAATAAAGTATATATATTCCGATGGATTTTTGGTGGTGGGGCGAAATTAAAAATATCGGGGGATGCGTTTCTCTTTGGTGGTCAACAAGACGACATCCTTGGACAATGATTAGGGATTTATGCTGCCGCTCTTTTATGCACACCGCCAAAATAGAACGCATGCAGCCTCATTTAGAAAGGTAACGTCTTTGGACAGATCATCCACGTGTCATCTCAGGATAGCCATGAATCCTTTGACTCACCAACATGCCTATACATCTTCAACTCACATCTTCAAACTCGCTTCATTTTATGACCCTTCTCAGAACCCAGTATATATGATCCCAATTCATATTCATCACCATAATACCCCAGGCGGATTTGGATAAAACTAAACCATGACACAGAATATGACTCCTGCGTGAAAATTAATTTCCATCGTGATATTAGAATATTTTCTTTTATTATCTTTTCTGCTGAAACTCTCCAACCATTATAAGATCTAACTAAACTATTACTGGATCAGATTCATCATCACGGTCTAAATACAAGTTCACAACTCGTTGTTGTGATTGAGTTTCTAGTTGTTTGTGCGGTTTCGACAATTTTTCGTCGATGGTGAGAGCCGCTTTTTTGGGTGCTTCTCTGCCTTATCTCCTTATCTTCTTATATGTTACTATATACCGCAACATCTCCGCATTAGTGCTTTTATTAACACTTAAAAAAAAATGGTGCTTTGATTAATGATTATACGCCGCTCCTCACAGTTCACTTTCATTTATTTAATTAATTATTTACCCTTCGTCTGTTACCCACTAAATTCCATTGTCCATATGTAATTAATACATATATCATCACGAAGATAACATGGGCAATTTATATATATGCTTGGTTCTTAATTACTCGGTGAAATAAAAAAGGTTGCTTCAGTAATTAAACAACGTGGTTCACTTTGACCGACCACCATCGTGTTCTGGCTTACAAACCTCATCACCGACCCACAACATGTTTGTTTCAAGCTGATCAGAAAAACTACACGGCATCCTCTGACACATACAGAAAAACTATACTGCCATCTAGATCTTGCTAACTATAAATATATCCCTTCTTTACAAATTAAGGGGAAGAAGCCGAAACGCCTAGAAGAACTTAGATTCAAGATATATGACATCACAAGATAATTAAACAGAAAGTAAAAGATGGGAAATTTAAGCGACCCGATCGAGGCTTGAATCGGGATAAGTATATATCATAATCTAATTGTAATCGTCAACAAGATCTTCGGGTCTGGGGAACTCATTCAAGTCGGGCTTGGAGGATGGGTTTTGGGCGTGAGAATCGGAGTGATGATGAAGAGCGGCTTGGAGGGCGTCAACTCTGGCGCCGACTTCGGTGGCCCTTTTGCGAATGGAATCGGGGGACATGTTGTGGCCCTGGACGACGTCGCCATCGTCGTCCTGGAATAACAATTCGGGGAAGTTGAGGCGAGCAGAAGGGCCTCTGAGATAGAAAACGGCGGTGTCGTAAGCGCGAGCGGCGGCCACCGGAGTGGTGTAGGACCCCAGCCACAGCCTCGACCTCTTGTTGGGTTCTCTAATCTCCGCCACCCACTTTCCCCACTTCCTCATCCTAATCCCTCTGTACGGTTTCAGTCTCGATTCATCTTGCTTTCGCTTCTCCGCCTTGCTCCTCATCATCGATCCTCCAATTCTCTCTTTAATTCCTCCGTCTCAACCGCTTTCACTTGTTGCGGAGACAACTAATTAATAAGCTATTCTTCCATGGTAGTATGATAATATAAATACATATATGTGAGAGTATTTGGGATTTCTCTCTTGTCTGTGTGTGTATATATAACAAAGAGCGGCGAAATGGAAGCAAAGACCTGGGAGTATTCTCTTTAATTTGTTGAGAGGCTGGGAGGTCTTGCTCTTATACACATTTTATACGGTAGAATATGGCAGGAGAAATAAAGGGATAATTATGGAGATCGGGAGAGAGAGGGAATGAATTTCTGACTTGGCTGCTACGTGTCGAGGGGAGAGGGGGGCCACGTAGGGTGTTGTATTAAAAATCCAAAGATGGCCGACACACCCCATCAGAGCCATCTCTTTCTCTCTGCGGCACACTCCACGTAGCATGGTGTGCCCCCGTTATGGCCGCCGACGTGGACGGGATGCGCTTCTACCTATTCCTACAACCTCTTGGATGCAATTTGGGTCAGTTTGGATTCACGACGGTGAAAGTGTCTTTTCTTTTTCTTTTAAATATCACTTTTGTAAATGTAAGGTGGGAAAAAAGTCAGATAGTGTAATGTGATTTAGGTTTGAATTGATGATGGTAAAAGTAATTTTTTTTTTAAAATTAAAACATATTTGGATGATTATTTTAAAAAACAAGTTAAGATGAAAAAATGATTGAAAAGAACACAAATTTTATTAATGGCACGCACATATAGATTATGTATATATTGTGATAAGTTTAAGAGAAAAATTAAAATTAAAAAAAAAAAGAATAGTTAATTTATTGTTTAGAAAAAACTTAAAAATACTGAAATACTTAATTAAATATATATAATGAATAAAAATGCATATAAATTAAAAATTATACAGATCTAAAATTTTCTAACAAAATAATATTACATAAATAATTGGATCACTTGAACTAAAAAAAAAGTGATTGGATCGTAGGTACCGAACAATTTGGCTTGTGAGAAAAGAGATAACAACACTTATGAGAGGAGGGAATTAAGGATAAATCAAGGTCAATAAAAAAATATTAAAAAATGTTTAATGTCCCAACGGTCATAAGTAAAAGTAGTGTTGAATAAGCACCTCTGACTAGGTTTTGAGCAGCTTTTGACCCATAAGCGAAATAGGCAAAAATTAATCCAGACATGTCAAAATTTACCTAATCAAAGCACGTTTTAACAGGTTAAGCATATTCTATCGTAGATCCAATCACACACGTTATTTATTTATAATTATTTGTGTTTTTGAATTAGAAAAAAACTACTCCCTCCGATCCTAATTATAAGATAAGTTTGACTTTTTTGGAGAAATTAAGGAAGCCAATTAAATTACTTTAGAGTGTTTATACTTTTAGTATCCTTGGATTATATATTAGTTTATTAGTCAAATTAATTAATTTAGAGAAAAAAATAAAAATATAAATACTCTAAAATAATTTAATTGGCTTCTTTAATTTCTTCAAAAAAGTCAACTTTATTTTATAATTAAGACTGAAGGAAGTATATTTGTTCCTGTGTTATTTTGAAAAGGGCCCGCGGGGGTTGAATATAAATGATGGATTGGCAAATGGCTGTGTTGTCACAAAATGCGTCTTCGAGCCGGGGATGCGGCCAGTCTCAATGCGCCCTGACTTCTACCAAACAAGTGGTCCCCGGGGTCTCCCAGCGCAGTTTTCCCGGATGCTGAGATTGGGACTAACATACAAATTGAAAGAAATAAAATGCAAAGACAATAGGGCTAAGAACGATCGAAATAAAATTGCATTGGGATCGTGAGTAAATTACAAAAGATAACTAATAATGATAAGGTCAATGGAGGTGACCAATAAATGCCATGGCAAAGAGAATATGTTGTATAATTCGCAAATTTTCCAAGTGATTATTTGTGTAACCTTCATGCATTATGCCTCCAATATAATTTATAGGTGATGCTAGAGGCCTGCCATATTGCACGTTCCTTCGTGTTGTATACTGAATTTGCTACAGCATAGGACACGTTAGTTTCGTTGTTTTGTGGGATTGACGCTTCCCTTCTTCTATTAATAATTTTTTAGGCTCAATTCATCTTTAGTCTAAACAAGTTGTCTCTTTATGTAGCAATGAAGGCTGGGTTTAGCGTAAAGGGCTTGTCTTTCACAGCGGAGTAGATCAAAGGTTTAAATCATTGTTTGATATATGATGTGAAACGCTCGGACAATGGTAGAATTGAAACACGAATTCATCGTATAAGAAAAATATCTACGCCACTAATAAAAATTGCCTCTTTCGTGCTGGTCTTTTAATTGCCGTCTTCTGTATAATTAACAACTAAACAAATGTCATATTTCTCTGTGTGTGTGTGTGTGTGTGTAAATCACTTTTTAAAAGTTTGTTAATTTATAAAAGCATCTTTGCCGATATCAACAGAAGAAACGAGATTTTAATGAAAGCAAATTAATAAAAAACTAAATATAGTGTCCTGTATAACGGACAGATGACATTACTTGTACGCCTTGTCTATATTGCATTGCCCAATTTGCTTGCTGGAGAATTTTAAATTGCGGCAACTTGATGTTGGTGAGGTTCCTCATCAAGGATGGATTGAGCTAATATATGTGCGTGTGAATAAAATAAAAAAAGAAAGTTTAGGATGAAGTGGCGAGGGATAATATATAATAGAATTATTGAGGAAGGGACAAGTGGATGGAGCGAAGCGGGTCGGTGGACGGAAGGAGAGCATCACTTTCCGTCCACGCAACGTAACATACCAGCCAAAGCCTTTTTATTCCTAAGTTATATATGCCATACTCTCCCTTTTCTTACTCCTTCATTTCCTCTTGACTTGTTTTTTCTTACAGCTAATTCTTCAGTAATCTCCAACATCATGTTTGATATACACGAAAGGAGTTTCAAACACTAGAGAAGACAAGAAAATATGTTTAGTACAGCACATTTTGCGCCAATCACAATGTTGCTTCTTGTCTGGTCACTTGGCGGTGGGGGACGAAACTGTTTAGTAGTGGGATAGTTAATTATTTACAGGACGAAAAAAGAGTGTGATAAAGAGAGGGGCAGAGGCAAACACTTTGTGTCGTAAGAAGCAGAAGAAGAATGAGGGGATGATGGAGGGTGCAGGGTCCCACTTACGGCCAAACATGTAAAGTCGGCAGTCCAACAACATGAGGACTCATTTGACCTTAATATATCATCAACCAACTTAATGCTGCTTCCTTCTCCGTGAACTGGCCAGCCAATATGAGGTGCATGAATTAGGTTTACCCATTACCCGCCAAATTGCACCCACCTTCTCAAACCAATTAAAGCCATTAAGAAAACCACTTACTTTTCCTGCACCAATCACATTAACGCATTATCTATCTCATCTCAACATCACAATTCTAACTCGTTCCTTCGCCCACATTCAACCACTCCAAGCAAATCATCTTCCGCCATGGGACATGCATTATCTCCTTCTCTATTCACACCTTCCAAGTCTCTCATCTCATGTTTATACTTTATAATCTCCTTTGTTTCTCTCCCTCTTCACGATGGTCAGCATGTGTTTTCTCACAAATGCAAATAGCATTGTGTAGGGTGGGCTACTCCCTCGGGTTACAATACTTGGTCCGTTTGGACCCTAGATCCGGTTGTTGTCGGCCCAGTCCATCTTAGCACATTTGTTTGTATAGTTCACTTTTTTGTATTTTAGCATTTTTGTTTTAAATATGCAATGAACCTAGCCCAACACTGAGTGGTGAGTCTTGAAGTCATCCTGAGCAAGGCAAGACATGGGTTGAGTTTTCATCCAGGTGTTGAGGCTGAGGTGATCCCTCCGGCCCAGCATGTGGACAATTTCATGAGGCATATCTCCTCCAAGTCCCAGCTAACCAACCAATATTTCAACGCCACTCGAATTATGACTTGCTCGTCTCTCTGATAACTAAGGAACAGTCAAACAACAAGGGAAAAATGAACTACTAGACTAGACTGTCCAGCGCCATCAAACAACCATATATAGAAACAAACTTGAAACGTGAAAAGCAAATCAACAATTCCTACAACTCATTCAGAATCGAGGATTGGAAGCATTTATGTCCCAGATAGTGGCAGTGCACGCAGTAATCTACAAACAGATGAGGAATAGAACATGAAGCATAGCCACCACGTCTTAAGAAAACACAAGTTTACAAATACAGCATAATCTGCGGGTGAGGTGATACATATTCTTTATCCTTTAGAAAGCACAACTACAAAAATAAAAATGATCCATATTGAGGTTCAAATCAGAGCATTTTCTTTATACTTTAAACATAGGTGAGGTGAGGTGAGGTGATACATATTCTTCATTTTGATACCCAGAGCATTTCAAATCAAAACAATCCTCACCTCTCAAAAAGGAAAGGAAGTTCAATCAGATAGAAGTTCATATATCCAGGTGAAAACAGAAAAATGGTTTATGCCCTGTTTGGTAAGCTGGAATTGGAGCATGTGGATATGGCACTGAAATTCATTTCCATGTCAAAGTTTATTTGATACAGAGAAATGGGCTTAGAATTGAATTCCGTGTAGAAGTTAATTCCATCAAATGATGGATTGGCTTCCATAAAAAAATCCAAGGAATTGTTAAAAATTCTATGGAATTTTTCTTTTACCCCTCTCATCTTTCATCTCCTTCAACCCCCACCTCCATATCTCCATAGCATGATCATCTGAACTCACCCTCAACGACGACCTCCCCCATCACCAGTGATCTTCTACCCCACCTCTGGCCGTCCCAACCCACGCTGTCCCTCTACCTATCACACCATCGCCGACGACATCCACACGCAACCGTCACGCGAGACCTATACCCCGGCGATGAACCCACAAATTCCATCTTTAGACGGCGAAGAAGACAAACCATGGTTCGGAAAATTTGAACTCGAAGATAAATCTAAAATTGCTTCCACTGTGAGTGACTACTTCCATTGTATTTCAAGCTATCGCCACTAAATTAGAAGACAAATCTAAAATCTAAACAGGGTGAAATTCACTTGGAACTTTACCAGAAAACAATTACTCATCAAGAAACAAAGGTAAGATTTTTCTACGTAAGGAGGCTTTTTGGGACTGGCTCAGCAAAGGCGTTGCCAGATTTGTTAAAACGTTGAAAAGTTTCCACCTCACCAATCGACTCAGCGTGTTTGTTTTGCCGTTTTAACGTACAAACGGGTTTGAACAGAAACGTAAACGAACTTAAACAGTGAAAAAGTTAAAGTGGGTGTTTGTTTTAGCGATGAGATTTAAGATAAAATAAATCAAAAGTTGAAAAAAAGTCATAAGCCTCAAAATGAAGTTTATTGGAGCTTATTGCTATAAAATAATATTGAAAGGAGTATTTTCATATTTTTGGGATCAATGAGGTACTCAAAATCATTTCTAATCACAAAACTTCTTTTATGAAAAATGTTCTAAATAATTTTCTCTTTCTTTAGATAGTAATCTTCTGCTAATTAGAGAATACTTTGGGATAAGATTTTAAACAAGTTTTGAGTTTTGTTAATATATAATTGTAGAAATGTAGAGAATAATTAATAATTAATTTTAATCTGTTTAGATTTATTATTTAGTTTTTTTATGATTTTATAATCAATTTTTTTATAAACATGTCATAAATTAGTTTCTATATAGTGTTTTTAGTTTTTACCCATTAAATTTAGTTTAAATAATTTATTTGGATTATTGGAGGTATTATTGAGATTTTAATCGATTTATTTTGTTAGATTTTGAGTTATGTGAAAATATAAGTTAGGATTTAATATTTAAATTAGAGTTTGATATAATTTATAAGATTTAAGCTTGAGGTGCACAGTAGAAAAGACTTTTGGAGTGTACTAATTTAAATTAGAGTTTGATATAATTTTATTAAAATTGTACCATTACCAAATTTTCAAAGTTAATTTTTGAGAAAATTGTGAAATAATCCATCCGAGTGTAGATATCTTCCCAAGTCCCATTGACAATTAAGTTGCCAATGATGACTTTTTTCACAATTATCCCTTCATTTTTTTTCATTTTTCATAATTTTTTCAATGTTTCTCTCTTAATTAATACAAAAGTCACTTATGCAAAAGTTAAACCAGACATCCTAACTTTTACATAAGTTACTTATCCAATCGCTAATCCAAACACTCATCATTTTACCCAATCTAACTTTATTCCAATCTTAAGATTCCATAAGTTTAAGTAAAAATAAGTTACTTATCCAATCGTCAAAACAAACACACCCTATCGATAGAAGTTGATGGGAGATGCAGATGGGGTAGCGATAGAGGAGGGGATACTGAGGTTGGGCTCTGTCAATGTGGGGAGGATTGCGACTGCAGCTGGATTTTCTGGTTCAACAGCTTCGCAAGGAAAAGTGTTAAATTAGTAAGATAGGGAGGCTAATAATAACATCTCACTTTTTATTGACAACATTATCTTCTATATTAACGATTTGACTTTCTTATTTAACAACTTCGTTGGGAAAAGTGCCAAATTAACAAGTTGGGGAGAGCAATAACACCTCACTCTTTATTAACAACACTATTTTCTACATTAACGACTTCACTTTCTTCTTTACCACATTCTTCCTTAGTTCAGGGTGTGCCCTTCTTTCTATTAGCGTCAGCATTCTTGGGCGGCTTCGATTTGAACGAAATTTGATTAACGAAGTTCTAATCAGAGGAGGAGGGCTTAGCATCAGAGAGAAAGTTAGGGAAAGCAAGAATCGAGACTGTCACCGGCATTAATCTTGGCGACGTCATGTAGGAGATTGCAATAACATTGCCAGACCAAATCAACGGTGGTGTCAAGACGGCATCGGCAATATTCTCCCTGTGATTGGAGCAGCCCTTTGGAAACAGGACTATAGTCCGTCACTTCACTTAGGCATTCTCGTTTTTTACTCACAATTTCAAATCCTCGATTCCTACTGTGATTTGATTTGAGATTTCAGTAATTCACGACACCAGTTTGTCCTTTATTAATTTTGTTTGTATTTTTCTAGAATCCCCCCCTTTTTAATATCACAGTTCACAGATATTTTGGACTTTTGATAATAGAAATAAACATATTTAATAAAATCATAAAACAATTCCACCAACACACCAAACATATTTTTAAACCTCATTTCTATATCCATATCCATTTCTACCAAAATCAATTCCGACATACTAAAGGGCCCTTAGATTTTCATCAGTAGCCAGAATTAGAACTAGACCATGAAAAGAAAACGCTTCGTTTGGGAATCACATCTAAGAAGGGTCTGAGTGGACAAGGAGAAAAACCCCAAAATTTACAAAAACCCGGGCACAGGAGTATAGAACCATCATTCCACACATCGAAGGCCAGAAAGCGGCCAACCAAGAACTATTGACATTCATAAATATCATAAAACTTGAAGCCCGTGCCTTACTCAAATATAGACTATCCAATTCAATACATATCCATTTATTGCAGTTTCATCACCATCACTGTGCAAGGACAGTAAGAAAATGAGAAGAAAGTGCATCTAACACATTAATAACTGAGGGGTGCAGATAGTTACAAGGGCTTATGTCCCTTAACCAATACTTAACAGAATGTACAGCTGAATAGTTAAGTCACAGACTAACTCTTGATATCTCATTATATCGTAACAAACTGTTTCTAAAAGTTCCCAATATAAGTCAGATGGGTGGATGCAACCCAGAAAAAACTAAATTCAGTTTATCTTGCTCTGGTTTCCATGGTCTGAGTTGCTCCTCCAGAGGTTTCAGCCTGGTACTCTGTAGTCGATATAAAAGTCACATCACTATGTCAACTTTTCCTTCTCTTCAACTACTTTGACAAAAGCAACAATAGTCAGATAATTTCCAGGCCTCTCAACTGGCAACGAATTCACATCAACAACTTGATATTTGTCCAGGCTAATTTCAGCAAGGCACCTTTTCTGCCAATTACTGGATGAATTAATATCAATATAAACAGAAGGCGGCCCATTTTTTGTTAGTTATGAAAGATATGATGCATTTATTGTATCACAAATGCTAAAGATTATCAACAAGGAAACATGAAGTTTGGACGCTTCAAAACTGCAGGCAGCCAGCATCCAAGTATAGATGACACCTCATTCTTTTCACAACTGAGTAATTCAAAACAAAAGGTTACTTCTAAAGAATTGTGTTCAGTTATATGCTAAGACAAATAATAATGAGATTATACAGCGAAACAGCAGCTCTTCTCAAGAAATAAGGAGAGAATACACAAGTCTAAGAATTTTTTGGGGAACTAAATATGAAGTATTGACTGCATGATGCATACCATAAAACATTACAGAGAAAGAAAAGCAGATGATTAATTTAACTCGACCAATTAAAGGAGCCACTAGAAATCTTAAACAGATAAGATGAAAAAAGCCAAAGACATGCTAGAGATATATTTTATTGAAGGTACCAAACAAAAGGCCATTATCATTTATCTTCCCAAGCCGATTTTGAAAAACACTTCAACAAAATTCCAGATCAGAGATCCTATAATGATGCAATCAAGGAAGGATCTAGAAAGATTTGTTATTGAAAAAGTTTAATCTTCAACCCATTTTTAGAAGTATTAATGGAATAACCTGACCCTATTACCCAACCAGGACATGAAAAGTTAGAAATTCCAGTCTGATAATTAATTAAGCAAACTCAGCTGTCCCTAGCTAAAACAAGCTATACAAAACAGAAAAAAACGATACTATCACATTACTAGATATTCTATAGAATACTGGAAGAACTACCACTTCATGCATTCAAAATGCTATAAATTAGTACCAGAATTCAGAAATAGAAAATGGCAGCTGAATTTAACCAGCAGTCGTGGCCCAACATTGATTTATGGAAGGAAATAACAGATAACTTTAATGCGATTAATTGATGCCACAAAACAAAGGATATCATCACTGTATATTTGCTCGAGTCAGAAAACTAAGAATACAGATTATTGGGAACCAACAGAGAAGAACATATATGACTTCATTATCACCATCATATAAATTTTTATTAGACTGAAAAGCCAGCATTCCTATGGCAATCCTGAATTCCTGATGCATAAATACTAAAATACTACATAGTGGAGGCATACACTTTTTAGAAGTTTAAATCGAACAGAAATTACGTTCGTTACAGGTAAAGCAAAATGAAATTTAAGCAGAAGAATTACGATGCAATAGTCTTAAAAGTTGAAACATCAATGTGCCAGATTCCAGTGATTCTATTATGGTTGTCATATATTCAGGAATAATTCCAGTCTACCTACAAACTTTACATGGGAAAATGAAATGGTTCAAAATGAAGAACTGCCATCACAAGCCTGAACGGCTGAACCAAACACAGCTCGCCCTGGATGAGGAAGAAAATTGCCGGCAACATTGAAAGACGATATCAGCAAACAAAGCCAGACACTCTACATACATGCAAGATGTAATGTGTTCATTTAAGGATGGAGATGCCACTGGTTCCATTATTTAATCCTTGATCATCCCCGGTGATTCATTCTGAAAACAATCATGCTCCATAAAAAAGAATCAATCAGCTCTCAATAGCGTGTGCAACCACCGTAAAATATTTGCCCGAACCAATTATAGTAGCTATCTCAATAAAACTCATCTTCTGTTTCCTCATCCTCATCAATCACTAGCATATAATTTTCATCCAGTTCTTCCGAAACCCACCCTTGTTCCTCATCCTCATCCGAGAATGTTGCATTTCTCAGATCATTAAACTCGGTTCTCATTGCAACAAGCTCATCTACTAGTCCATTCAAATCGCTCGAAATAACAGTATCTCCATCGTCATGGGATACTGAAAAGAAACCATCGTCTTCAGCAAAAGACTCTCTTCTTCTGTTCTTGGGTACTAAATCTGTGTCTGCAAGCTCACCATTCTCAACTCCAATCCAAGGAACCCATAAGTCGGCGTGCCGTCCTAATGCCCTATCCCAGTCACCCACAACTACCGTTCCCAAATTTGCCTCTCTCGCCCTCCTCAACATCTCCAAAAAATCTGAATCGTCGGACACCAAAAACAACCAATCTATCCCTCGGCTCATTGAGTGTTGCATCTGCCTCTTCAGTGCCCAATCAGCTGCTTGCGGTTTATCTTCCACCGTCTTCACAAATACTCCGGCACGCCTTAGTTCGGAAGCGAGCCCATATCCCACCTTAGGGGTAATCAAAGACCTTGCCGACTCATTGTACTTGTGATTCCCAGATATGAATCTCTCTTTATAACGCTGACGCTTTTTCCCCTTAAGTGACCTCATCCGATTCAGCTTTTTCTGACGCTCTCGCTCATGGAGCTGCTTGAAATGCTTCTTGAGGTCTAAATTAGTTTTACACTTGCGGCCGCACACCCCGCAAACGTACGGCTCCGAAGGCTTGATCATTCCTTTACGCTCCATAATGTCCATTTGCTTCCGTTCACGGCGTTCGTGGAGAATCCATTGGGGTAAGTGGATAAATGCGTGGCGATTGGCGTAGGCAGACATGTCGACAACGTCACCGAAGCGCTGTGCCACCTGTTTGAGTGCCATGGCAGCCTGATATGGCGGTCCGCGAGGGGGTTTGTTATCAAGGTCCCATAAGACTACGACTTTATTCTGTTTGGGGGCGTAAATACCTTCCTTATTCTTAACCATGTCGATGTCGGAAGTTGCGGCGGAGCAGGCTCTGGTAAGCCATCGGCGAGAGGGCAAACTTTGAAGTGGGGATTTTGATGAGATTGCAAGTGACACTGCATTTCTGAAATTGAAGGAGAGAGACGAGCAGGAATGGAGGCTCCTCTGTGAGCTGAGATTGCGAAGGAAAAGTAAAGGGGTGGGGTCCTTTGAGTAACAGAGTGATACAGTGTTCATGCTCTGGTTCCTGCCAAGCGGCCTTATTGTTCACCCTCAACGTTCGGACTTGAATTGGATGAGATCTTTTGAATCAGAGCGACGAGCTCCGGTGAAGTTATATATATCTTTATCTATTATGGTGGATGGATCGTGATAGGGTGGTCAGTTGCGATTAAAAATTGAATTTTTTTTATGGGTTTCTATTTTAAAATTGGGTGTTTTTTTAATACAATTCCATTGGGTGTTTCAGACGAAGGGTGTTTGTGCATTGATTTAGACACCAATTTCAGGACTGCGATGTTAATTTAGTAGACATATTATCTGTAATTTTTTGAATTATATATAATCCTAATATTTTTTCAATAAGATTGCATTGTGCTGGTTTGAGATAGCTTATTTTTTTAACTTATAAATACTTATAATTTGTGATTTACGGTATACGGGATAAGTATATGAAAGAAGTTTTATCCCGACTTACGTAATAAACACTTATTTTCTAAAATTAAGATATTCCAAACATAGCTATTATTTGTAAACAAGTTGAGGAATGAGGCATTATATGGAAAAACAAATTTGCCTAGTTTTATAAATCTTTTAGTAGAGACAAGTTTTTGCTTGTATGTGTAGACTCATTCTACATAAAACATGCTCACTGGAGGCCTTTAGTTACTAAAATTGTTTAAATCAAATCTTTCAATTTAAATTTAAAAACGACCTGATTTTTTTTTTTTTTTTAAAGCAGTGGATTGCTTTGTAAACAACCTAAATTTAAATCAAATTTCTGTTTTATCCAGGGTAATGAAACCCGGACCGGACCGGCCAGTTCGGCCCGGAAACCGGCGAACCAGCCGGTAAACCGGTCCGATTCCCGGTTACCTTTTTAAAAAAAAAAAAATTTAATTTTTCCTTTAAAATTTCATACTATAAATCTAAAATTTTCAATTTTTCACCAGTTTGGTCCCGGTTTGACCCACTGACCCTTAACCCAGTATCCCGACCGGTTCAATACCCGGTCCGGGTTTTAATACCTTGGGTTTATCTGCAAATCTTAGATTGAGTCTGCTTCTCTCTATTTTTTTAAAATTTGACTGGATTCGTTTAGTGTGGTTTGGTAGTTGTTTCTTTTTTAGAATTAATGATGAAAATTCTGCCGACTTAAAGCAGTGGATTGCTTTGAATCTCACAAAAAATATTGAATCTTGCTGGCATAAGGCTTTCTTTGCTGTGTTTCTATGGCTGATATGGAAGAGTTGTTGCAATTTTATTTACCAAAGCATTAATCTTGATCCTCATTTTGTTCTCAATCAAGCAGGTATTATTCTTTAGGAATTTTGGGTAGTGAATGGCTGGCTAAAGGAGGGTAGCGATGTTGCTGTTATGCCTAATCAGATTCAGACTTCAAGAAAAAAGTGGACACCACCAGAAGTTAACTTTCTAAAAATCAACTTAGATGGAGCTTTCAATTTAGAAGATGGTTTAACTGTTGTGGCTATTGTTATCAAAGATGAAAATGGCTGGATTTTAGAGGGAAAGCATAAGTTAGTCAAGGCAGAGTCTCCGCTTATGATGGAATGTTTGGCAGATAACTAATTGGATGCTATGATTTTTGAGTCGGACAACCAAGCCTTAGTTAAATATGTTAATACTGCTTGTGTCTCTCCAGACTAGAATTGTGACATATTAATTGAGAATCTCCTTGAAAAAAGGAAGCTGATCAGAAACCACTCTAGGATTTCTAAGGAAGCAAATTTGGTGGCCGATTAGGTTGCTAAAACTTCAGTAAAGGGGTCGTGTCCTTTTGACTGGGCATCGAGACCTCCGAGACTATTATGAGTGCTACTGGAGAATGATATCTCTTTTGCTATATGACAATGGATGATAAACTTGTTTTGTTTACTTTATGTTTTTTAGTTCTGTTTTATGTTTTATCGTTGTCAACTTAGTTGGTACGTTTTGTTTCATGAATGAATGAGTGTTTGGAGCCATTTTTGTAGGGGTCAATCGGGCTTAATTTAGCCTTAAGTCCAATAGGTGACTGAAATTTTTTTGGAGTATCTGGTTGATCCAATCAGTAATTGAGCTTGTGAAAAAGAAGAGCTTATAGAAGAAACAAAATATTAGAGCTTTTTCCTCATTCAATCGAGTTTATTGTTACTGTTATATGCTAATAATTATGTCCCAACTTCTTCTTCGTCCTCCAGCGATCTCTGTCTCGGCTTGTCTGGTCTGAGCTTCGTTCAGTCCATTCCCTCTCTCGGCGTCCACCCAATCTTCAAGCTAAAGAGCTACCTCATCTTCAACTTGGATCTATCCTTCGGCATCTTCGATCTATCATCTCCGATCTAGTGCTTCAGGCGTGACTTTGCAGCATGAGCTCTTGAGGTGTCGTCGGTTGAACTTTTTCGGAGGTGGGTACTCTTTTGTTCGCCGTTTCCATCTACCTGAAGGCTGAGCTCTTCAAGTCGGCACTTGCTCTTGAAGTCCAACGGAGTTTCCTGTGGTGCCGGCGTCGCCTTTCATCTTCTCTCTTACCGTGGATCTGGTCTCCGGCAGTGCCATCTTTTGGAGGTAAGGTTTAACTTCATTTATTGAAGATCTGTTATGGTTGTAGTCCAGTTGGTTTGTGCAAGTTGATCCTTTGCTCTGGCCTGGTTTGGCGCGCGCGCACACACACACACATTTGTTTGCCTTTTGCGATATGTTTCCCTTCAGCGATTTGTAAACTGTGATTTCTTTTTTTTGTTTGTGTAAAGAAGCAAAAGAGATGTTTTGATTTGGTAGAGAATGAGCACCAACATTTTTCAACTTTGATTCTGGTTTCGGTTTAGGATTTTTTGACCCATCTAAACGTTCTGATTTTTTTTGATATTATTGTAATGTGGAATTAGACATGTGGCTATTTGAAATGCCTGCTTCGTCTTCCTTAAACCCAGTATGCTCAATTTCCTACCATTCATAGCATGATTCTTTGCTCCAGGATTTCGGTTATTGTTTCTATTTGTCGTTTTAGTGGGATATGAACCGTTCTGTTGGGCTTGGGTAGCCTCTCTGTTGTTTTATTTTCTCCCCCAAAATATTTGTTTTTGCAACTGAACGCTTGGGTGTTCATAGAAACTGTTGGATTCTATTGACTGATCATTTTTTATGTTTCCTGTTTGGTGGTGGTTGGCTTCTGAGTGGCACGAAAATATTTATTATTATGGGAATCATCTTTCAATTACTTTTCCTTCCATGTAATTAATGGTAGAGAGAGTTGAGAAATTTGATGGCTCTGTCTTTTTTCCTTTATATAAAACTTGGACATGCATCACTCTCATTCATCATCCTAAATTTGGTTTATTTTTAATAATAGTTAAAGTGAGAATGAAAATAAAGTAAAGAAAAATTGTTTGTTCATCGGATGAACATAATACCAGCTTGGAATCAGCGTCTTCAAGTTTTACTCTGCTGAGTAAAGCATTCAAGATGCTCAGATTGCTTTATTCTTGGTTAATTTGAGTTGGTTATAGAGTCCAGTGTGACTGTGGACTTCATAGATTATTTTTAGGGAAAATCACTCCTAGGTTTCAAGTAAGTAACATATTATGAGAAATGTCCCTATTTACAATTTTTCTGCATGTATTTACAACATGTTGAGTGTATTTTACAATCTCTAGAGACCTTTCTGATAATATGTTGCTTGCTTGAGACCTAGGAGTGATTTTCCTTTATTTTTTTCCTCTCCTATCATTCCTTCTCATGAATGTAAATGATTTAATTTGACGTGGAGTAGTCCATCATGACTCCTTCTTACGATATATTAATTTGACATAGTGTTTTAGCTTTCATATTAATTCTTATTCATTGGTTGATGATTGTTATGCTTTTCATATTCATTCTCCATTTACTCGACTATTCCCAGTCATTTTATAAACTTATCATTACCAATGAATAATAGTATAGATGAACAGCCTTCCGCCACAAATTATGGCAGGCGATCTTCCTCTCAAATGAATCATATTTGTAACTCAACTAGAGACTAAATTATACAGAACATGTGATCCAATTAGTTATGTAATATTATTTCATCAGATTGTGCATTTTTTAATTGTCTAATTTTCCAACTTTAACTTTTATAAATTTTTTAATTTTATTTCTCTCTTACCATTATCACAAAAGCCCTTATGTTTAAGCCAATCCAAACAAGTTTATTTTTGCAAAAGTAATTTTTATGATCGTCAATCTAAATATAAATCACATTATACAATCTGATTTTGACAAAAAATAATATTACCAAAAGTCAAATTGAAATAAGCCCAATTACCAATCACTGTTCCAAACACGAATAGTTTTCTTTGTGGGGAAAAAAAAAACGACCTGAATTTAATCCTTTCTATTTCGTGTTCAAAAACTGTTGGTTATTGTTGCATGTTTCAAGATTCCAATACGAAATTGCAAAAAGTAGAAAACAAATTATATTTCTTTCACCAACCATTCTTCTTTTTCAAAATGAAGGATTCCATAACCATTGATGTTTGTGGCGTAGCAGAGCATCCCAACACAAGCCATAGAACAAGAAAAGAAAAATCACAGGTCTATGCCTTTTCTAGAAAAAAAAAAACAATAGACATTCACGGTAATTTGGATGCAGAGGAATTTGCAGCTTCATCATGGAAAAAAACAGAATCCTGAATCAGTAGTTAAAGAAATTCATATGGAAGCCTCGCTCAGAAATTTTGCTTGTCAACAGAATTATGAAGACAAGAGGAAAGGTACTCCTAGCCATCAAGCTCTGCAAACACTTCAATCAATCCCAGACCAAGGATGGACCATCATTTTGCAAAGATTTAGATCTTCGAATTTATGGAGCTATCGTGCTTTTATCTGCTATCAAGGTCAATCCATTCAATCTTTGACATTGAAAAATGTGTCTTCTCATCAAAACATTGTTCATATGTTTCTAAGAGCTTCAATCCATTGGATACTGAAATGCACACTTTTCACATTAGATTCGAAGGAGTTTCTAAACATTTTTGGTGTAAAAAACCGATTTCTTCCGGAGGTTGCAGAATGGGAACGCTCTTCAAATGTGATTTTACAAGACATATCCAACATGCTTAGGTTTTTTCGCTTTTGATAAATTTTCCCTTGTTGATAGTATTAATCCGTACTTACTCACAACCCTGCAGTCGTGTCCATCAATGACTGCAGAGGTTTAATTGTACAAGCATTTGATATTTTAATGAATATTCTCTTCTGACCAAAAAAAAAAAAAAATGCTGGTCTAATCCTTGGAGAACATGACTAAGGAAAGTAGGAGATTCTTTACATTGGATTGGAAAGCATATCTACGAGGTCGAGGAGGCTGGGGAATATGTCAAATTGTCAATCGACATGCTTCAGAAAACTCATGCTCAAACACCTGCTTGTTTCCTTTGCCAATCCATTTGCGTGCAAGGATTTAATTAACATGAACGAACAGAGTTTAATGTGTTCTGATTAATACAAAAGAAAGAATTTTCTCTTACCTAATCACGTCACGCATGCAATCTTGACCGCAGGCTGGAACACAAATATGACCCTATACATGTACGCAACACATAGCTGGGCTTCTCTGCAAGGATGTAGTCAAAGGATAATTAATTAGGGGAAATAAGACCAGATATAGGCCTGGAACTTTTTAGCATTTTTTTATTCTCCAAAACCTCCATGATTGTTTAAAGAATATTAAAATATGATTATTCCAATTTTCAACTGATTCATTCAGAGGCGACTCTACATGAGTGTTTTTTAAGGTTAAGTTAAACCATTTATCACTCAAAGTTAATTGTATTTTACCCAATTTAACAAACAGGGTCATAATAAAAAATGACGACCATTAAAATGTCTTTGAACAGGGCATTCAAGCGTGTAAACAATGAATGAACCCAAATGTCATCAAACAGCTTACTTTTCAAGTGAACTTTGCTTTGACGCAGTGTTTGAAAATTATGCTGCCAAAAAGCAAGAGGCTCAAGAAAACACCATTTTTCTTATTATATCAACCAATAATTTAATAATTAACATTCTGATTGATATGTGGACAATAAATCATCCCTCCACTAACACCACAGTCGGGCCATTGAATTTGAGACCTGGTATTGGGAAGCACAACTTAGGCGGTCCTTATTCTCTCCATTTGGAAAACAGAAAAAACCAACATACGTGTCATTGCTTATCAATGGGAGGAACATTGTCGGTTCCATATATTTAAAGACTAAAAATTAAACTGACAATAAAATCCATACTCTCAGAGAAAACGCAACTTTGCATTTTTGTGCATGCCCATTTAATGCAAACACACTTTAGTCAAACCCATTCGTAATCTTCTCTCCCTTCTTTAATCCTTTCTTCCTCTGAGTTCTTTAAGACTCTTCAACAATCTATGCATAGAATTCTGAAGAGAAGATATGAGGGAATGGGTCCATGTTGCGGTGATTGCAGGTTCGTTGGGATGTGTTTCAACTCTCTTAATGGTTTGTATCTGGCGATGGTGTTATCACAAACAAAGTAAAACTTTCGTTGAACCAGTTAGTCTGCAATCAGGTATTACTAAGCCTCATCAAAGGAATGATCTTGAGTTTGGTGATGGGGTCTCTGTAAAACCTCTGTTCAAGTGGTCTGATCATCCCTCGCTGGCCGCTGATGCTGTAGAGAACGGATGGTTTAGATTTGGTTTTTTGGGTCACAAGACAAGCGAATCGTCTCCTTCGAAAAGCACAGGTCTTCTGGGATTAAGAGTGTGTGGTTCTGCTTCAGGTGATCAAGGAAGTGAAGAAACAGAGGCTGAGATAAGCTGGGAAATGTGTCAAGAATCGGCTGACTTCATGCAAAAGATAAGATTGAACCCTGGCCTCAAAAGGATTCATCCAAATAATTCTTCTGTGAGTGTTTTGTCTGTGATACAATCGGCTCTGCCTCTGCCTGGTCCTCCTCTGGGAAATCACTCTTTCCCACAAGAAGCTTATTTTGAAATTACTGTTCTGTATGTTTCTGGTTCTGATGATTATGAATGGAATGGTAAGAACAAAGAAGGGGAGAGGATTAAACTCGTCCAAGACAATTCAAATTCTAAGGGAAACCGCATTGAAGAAATGAGAGCCAAATATAAAGAGGAGGGAAAGCACGAATCTGCCATATTCTCAGTGGGTTTAACATCAGGAGGGGGCTTTGTTCCTTTGAAAGCTCCAGGAAGCTACACAGGAAGCATCGGCTTCAACTCAAACGGTTGTGTCTTTCTTGAAGGTAAACGTCAGGTCCTTCTTGTTGCTTTCAACATCCATTCAGTATTTGGTTTTATGTTGTCTATTTGGAGCTATTGCTACAATATCAAACACTCAAAAAGTTAGTATTAAGTGGACACCTTACTGACATGGTATTGGGTATGTTGCTTGCAGGAATGAAACTGGTAAACGAAACAGAGAAGGAAGAATGGATGAGAACTAACAAAGTAATAGGTTGTGGATATGATCCGAGGCTGAAGAAGGTTTTCTTCACAGTAGGTTCTGAGTTGGTGCATGTAATCCAGTGTTATTCAGAGGAATTTGGAGCACCACTATATCCAACATTAGCTGCAAATATAGGTATAACAGTATTGGTGAATTTGGGGCAAAGTGCTTTCAAGTATGGGCCTGCAAATGCACAAAGAACTCCCAATCCATGCTTTATAGCCCCTCTAGTAAATACTCCTACTGCTACTCTGGGATACGATGATAGCAAAGAGCTCTTCTCTATGGGAAGAATTGATTCTCAGTGGCGCCATGTGGTTACCCCAAAAGGAAGCCACAATAATAATAATGGGGTCGTAGATTTTGATGATGAGTCTGAGGCTGATCTATTTGAAATCATCTTGGATCGTTCCCAAAATGTCCCTACCTCACCATATAGCTAGCTTCAGTGGCTCAAGTTTCTCATCATCAGGGTGAGGTTTTAGTGCAACCATGAGAATTCAGATGCTTTATTCTGTCTAGTTTCCTCATTTTTAGTACACCCAGAAAGTGGCTCATATAGATGGAACGATTTACTGTCATCCAACGGGAAGGCTCTAATTTCCTTGTCTTCCACGTACTAGCCAATAGTCATCTAAAATTTTATCTTTTTCCTTCTTCCTATCATTTTTTTGGGGCTGATCTGTGTATTGGGAGAGGACAATCCTTCCCTGTGAAAATTGTTCTCAGGGGTTATTTAGGAGACAAATGCCTGCATTCTGATGGATAAACTATCAATATGTATTCTTTGCTGATTTACGTGATTAGTGACGACAGCACAGACTCTTAAATTATAATGACAAAAAACATAACTAGGGAAGGAGAAATTCGGTTCCATTAATTTAGTTGTTCCACATGTGTGGAGCAAGAATAAAAACAAATTACTCCATTATTCTAAAAATATTTTTAACGTCATATGAAGGACCGACCAAGTGGAGAACTTTCTATCCTATCCTTAGGAATATATATGCGATACCGATGAGGCAACAAATTGTTAAAAAAGAATCAGGGCCTTATCGCGTGTTGATTATTGTCAACGAATAAACAAATGTTAACATGGTTATTGACTGCATGACACAATAAAAAACACAATTATAGGTCGTTTTATTTCATAACGTACAAATCTTGGCCATGAGTCATGACAGCTGACAGAAGAACATTAGGCCACGTTTAATTCCTACAGAGCAAACCTATGGGAGAATTGTATTCTGGTGAAGGGTCTGTGGTTATTCTTTTTCTATGGGCATTATCTTTCCTCAACAATGGAGAAGTACTGCTCTCACCCTTCTTTTTTTTTTTTTTTTGAAGGGAAGAGCATTCTAGGTTGGGAATGAAGCTAAGAAAATTCAGTTGAATTCTCATTTATCTCCTCCATAGCACTCATCCTTCTAGGTTTGTTATTATTTTGTTTGTATTTCCATTGAATTTTTTGTATGGTTTTATGCATGGAATTGTTCCTCGATCTTGGTTTGTACGTGACATTTAAATCTAGTTGTGTATGCTTGGTTTTTGCCATCGGTTGAAGATTTTAAGGAGAAAACTGACGGATGTAGTAAAGGGCATTCTAATTTTTTTTGCTTTTATCTCTATTTATTTAAATAAAATATAAGAAAAAAATTCTTAATATTATACTAAATAAATTTACGGTAATCATCGTTCTATTCTATTGCATTTCTATTTTCAATATCATACCATTGAGTCCGTAATCTTCAAGGATGAATCATTAGGAGAAAGGAGACATTTTCGCATGTCATTGCTTCTTGGGCTTTTTACCAAATGCTCATGATTATAAATTCTACAACTGAAGCCATCAGGCAACACAAATATTGATACCTTGAAATATCAAAATTTAAAAATTGCATAAATTATCAACAACTACAGACAACCCCACTTTTATAAATTGGCTTGCATTTCAAAATTGCTCAACAAGCCATGGATGGTATTTGATGTTTAGAGGTTTGAGTACATACAGGACGAGGACAGGAGAATGTGCCACGTTCATTTACGACCACCCAGCAATAATGCTGCAACCCTTTTCAATGATTCAGATGCCTTGTGAAGATCAGATTCTGAATGCGCTGCAGAAACAAATAATCTAATTCCAACAGGCAATCGACAAGTGTCCAACGTTGATCTCTTGGAGGTGACCACAAGTACAGAATCTTCTTTCAAAACCTGTAAGTGTAGACGCACATCCATTAGGCACAAGCAAAACTAGTACTGAGGCATTGCATTGCCAAACAACATTCCTTACCCGATCGGCAATATCTTCAAGCAAAGACATGTCGTCTTTCGTGGAACCAGTTGACTTCTCTAATCTCAAGTAAACAATTGGCGACTCTGGATTACTTGCTATTGTTAACCCTGTTATATTCGATAATCCTGCAGTAGTAGTCCAATGAGTCTCAAACAAAAAATAAGATTAATGGTCCACAGAGAAAGAGAGTTCTTTAAACAGTCAGATGCTATGTAAAATCTAGAAGGTGGGCACCATTGTATAATAAAATCTAATCGAAGAACAGGCAGGGAAAGCAGGGATAACCTTTCCACAATATAGCAATATTATTTTTCAACTTAGTAATCAGATTTGGATTTTCCTCCAAAACGTCAATAGCTGTAATTGCAGCACTAGCTAGATATGGGGGAAGTGAAGCAGAAAAGACATAGCCAGAACTGCTCAGTCGCTGCCAAGACAGAAAAAATGTTAAAATATCAGAGCTTTAGAAAGAATAAGAAACAAACTCTAGCATTGAATATATACATCATGGTAGGAACTCAGATGAAACATCACTCCACCATACAATTTTTACACCCTATAAGTTATATTCAGGAAGATAAAATGGAAGGAAAATTAATAACTAACAGCTTGGGAAATAATAAATCTTCGATTCTCTTACTTCTACTTTGTTGTCATAAATAAATCAAACCTATTCCCAATAGTACTCTCATCACACAAGACACTTCCATACTTGGTGATCTATAACTCTTGCACTTCCAGTGCAGAATCCTCCTTCTGTGGCTAATGCATGTCCCATAGCAGCAGTTATAATATCTAATTTCTCAACCTGAAATGCATAACCATAAATCACAACAGACGTTGCAGTTTAGAATACACGAAAACTTGTATTCAGTGCACATACACCCCAGGGAGGGGGGAGAGAGAAAATGAGAGAGATTTTCATCACATACTGGAACTTTACAAAATTCAGTGAGACCTCTTCCAGAACTTCCAAGCACACCAATTGAGTTGCTCTCATCCAACAAAACACGAAAACGGTATTTCTCCTTCAATCTAATGATCTCATTTAAGGGAGCAATTTGGCCAGAATTCTGGAAAATTGTATAGAAAAGATAAGGTTGTTAACAGATATGGGAAAAAAATGTAAAGCATTCAAGGTAAGCAGTAATAAATCTTGAGACAATGAAATTGTGACATACAGATCAAATTGCAACAGTAATTAATCCATGTACAAATTTATTATTCATGCCCCCATAGACCATAAAGACCATTTGAGGAAGCAAGAAAAACCAAAAAAATTTAGGAGAAAAAGGCCGGATTTGTTGGCTTGAAACATCAGTAGAGAAGGTGATAGAGACCAAGGTAGTATGGACTGCCAAAGTCCCACATCGAGTAATATGGGCCACTTGATGGGGTACTTAAGTGCCTTGGCTGTCCTACCTCAACCGCTAGCTTTTGGGGTGTGATTCTCCAAGGTGCTTGAATACCTATCATTTGGTATCAGAGCCCGTGCTGGGCGGACCGGAGAGGGCTACCTATAGAGGGTTCTGATCAGAGGGGCTAACCAGCAAGTGGCTGAGTGAAGCACTGAGTGAAGTGCCGTAGAGTGGAGCTGTCGAGACGTCGGCTTTCCAGGGAAGGTTTATTGATAGGGACCAGGGTTGTATGGACTACCAAAGTCCCACATCGAGTAGTATGGGCTGCTTGATGGGGTACTTAAGTGCCTTGACTCTCCCACCTCAATAGCCAGCTTTTGGGATGTGGATCTCCAAGATGCTTGGTGCCTATCAAAAGGCTATTTGTATCTAAATCAAACCATGTTTCTTACTAATCATCCCATGCTAAATGTTAGTTCATTTGTTCTAACGAATCCCTTTATATTTATAACTTGATTGACTAATATAACACACCAGCCAACAAATTGTAATGTTTTAAGGCTCAAACTTGTTGATTCAATCCTTCATAGATGTATCTGATTTGTAATGGCTGATCAACCCACTATTATTATCAGTCATTCATATAGGACGATTTACAACATGTGACAAGAAGCCAGAATTGCAGGCAGACACTTCATCAAAATACAAGAAAGTACATGCTCTCTTTATGATGGTTGATTATATAGCATGTATGGATAGAAAAACTCCAGTTAGAAGCGTAAAGCTAAGGTGCAATGCATGATAGACAAGATCTACCTGGTAGACAGCTTCAACAACAATATAGCGCCTCACTTTCTCGGCTCGCTTACTGCTTGTACTAATTTTCTCCAGAGTCTGTCTCAAAGAATTCATGTCATTGTGCCTGAAATACAGCACTGTGCTTCTGGAAAGATAAAGCCCATTCTGTATCCCCCAGTGGACACCTTCATCCCTGTAAAAGACCCCCTTGTATGCAAAAGTTAAACCCGCAAAAAAAAAGCTTCAAATGTGTGCCAAAAGCTGCCTCAGATCATCAGAGTTTACTGTGTCAACTAGCCTGCCTCTGAATATCAGAGAGTTTATCACAATAAATGACATTTTAACTAGGGCTTTTAACTGTCACGTGGATGGACACAGTAAAATTCAGCTCTTACTTTATTGTTATCAAATCAGCGTAAAGAAGCAGAAGAATTAAGGAAAAAAACCACTTAGGGAGAAAAAAAATTGAGATAAAACTGCTAGCACATCAGCAATGTTTGGCTATCACTGCTCTCTATAATTGTCTGAAAATGCAGAAAAACTGGACAGAACCATGTAGCCGATAGACAGAGTTTATGCTTACGCAACAATAATATCTCCCTTTTTAGAGAAAGCAGGAATTGCACTGAACATGGTGGAAAATCCATAAGAGTAGAGAATTGAATCAGGGGTTCCCAAAAACTTTGCTATTCTGGCTTCACAGTCAAGGTGCACGTCTGGGGAAAAGAAAAGTAACATAAGAGAACAATCATTTACCAGCAAAGAACTATGTTTTAAAACAAAATCATTTTTTTAATTTTGGACCTTACTTTAACAATGAACCTTACCAATCGTTCCATAAAACCCACGAGGACCACAAGAACCAACACCATATTTTTCAACAGCAGAAGAGCACGACTCCTGAAAATGAAAGACGCAATCAATGCACTATGTTGTAACAGCACTCAAAACAGCAAAATTAATCAGTGACACAAGGAAAATTTTCGTACAAGTAGCTTCTTATGACCTATCAACCCAAGATAGTTTGCTGAGGCAAAGTTCACAACTTCTTTACCATTAATTATGGCATGTGGCCCTGCAGCACTGCAATAAACATAACTCATCTCACCAGCAGGAAGATACAGGAAGATAAATGCCTGTTTTTCCCTGATAATCCTATAAGTAAACTTGCATAACAAAATGAATGCACATCACGACATTTATCTGTCCAGACTTTAAATCATCTTATACACTCAATCAACAAAACAAACAAGAAATGAAAATGAAATATAATATGTCCAAACATATCAAAATCATTAACATAAATCAGATTTCCCTCAAGAAAAATCAAGCACCTCTCTAGCACTGGTGGTTCATACTGCATATCTTTACTAAGATGAGGAATAAGGGGTTCTGGAACCCATTCGTCGCACAGCTCATCTATTTCCTGCAGATATCAGGCATGTACTCCAATAATGTTAAGATAATAAAATGATAATGAGCAAAATTATTGAACTTCCACTGGTTTTTTTAAACATTATCTTGAAATGCACAGTATGAGGGATTCAAATCATAAATAGTGACTCAATAGATTATGTTCATAGTGGAAAATAACATCATGATTAGGAATTTCCCGTGGACCATGATAGCACAATCTACCAATGTCCATCTTAGCATTGCATCATTTTCTTTCTAAAGAGTTAGGAGTGGCAACCTATTCAGAAGCCACAAGTGATGTACAACAGTATGCAATACAAAGCACATAAAATATGAACAAGCACCTTCTACAAGATGAGAAAAGAAAAAAATTAAAACCAGAAGTCCACATAAAGCACATTGAAACTGTTGAAGCCTTGAAGGACTTGCCAGTGAAAGAAAAAAATGTGAATAGGCAGGAAAGTTTAAAACAAAATCCTATTCAATTCTCCCATCAGGCATTCAACATCTACCCAAATCCATTGATTGTATTTCCAAGTCAATAAAGAACAAACCAATATGGTATATTCAGATCTACCAACCTTGTATCAGACCTAAACCTACAATCATAGTTCCGAAAAATACAGAATAGATCATGTCATCTAAAAAGATCACAACTGCATGAACAATCATCCCAAAAGCCCAATGCATCAGCAATGAAGCTATTAATCGGCCTTCTGTCAAGGGTAAGTAGTAAATCCCAGACCTTACAAAGAACCTCTTGTGACTCGTGTATTAAGACCACCCAGACAAATCATGAGGAACCGGATCTGCAAAGCAGCTTCCATTTCAATGTACAGGAAACCCAAAGGACTATCAACCAGGAAGTTCTAGAAAGTTCACAAATGGTGATAAAAGAAACCCCTACACTAGATCACTGGAACCACTAAAAACCACATTAGCCAAACTTCTATGTAAACTTGAAATTTTGAAAAATTTTAAACATTTGATGGAAAAAACTATTCAAATATGCAACACACTGATCCTCGTTTTACATGAACATAACGGGGAGAATCCCCCTACAGTTCATGGAGTGGCCAAATTAAATTTATTTAATTGAAAATCACAATTTATAGTCTACCAGATGTCAAAATTTTGCACACAATATATTTGTAACTGTATGGGCCTCGTATAACTTTACCTTTACACAACTGAAACTTTCACTGGTAAGTAAACAACTGAAGTAATCAAACACAGACAACACATTCACAAATGTCATAAATAAATGCACACGTGAACACATAAAACATTTAATGAATTGAAACAACACTTTTCATCTAACCTTTTCTGTCAAGGGCCGTTTAGGAGGCTTGTAACTTTTCTGGGAAAGTAGGAAAATAATGACAACCCCAAGAAGAACTTCCACGAATATATGTCCTTCAAAGAGAAGATAGTAATAAAGGTAAGTCAGTTGATCATATAGAAATCATCCATGGGGTGAACATATTTCAGTCAAGGATATGAAAGAGTACCGCTAATATGATAGCCAAAAACTACCGCTCGTGCAGAAGGAGCGTCTAAAGCTAATGTCACCCAATTTAATGCAGTGTTCAAAATATTTACGACTGATGAGGCCATCGTGTTCTCCATATTTCAAATATTGAAGGAAGCCTTGAACGTCTTTCTTAGATTTGACAGTGTGTTCTGCTAGTCAACTTCCCAGACACTCAAAGCACAGTACTATATGGATACTGTAGATATATGCTGCATATACCATTACAATTACAAATCCATTAGTTGATTATAAACACGTTAAACAATCACAAATGCGGCAGTGTAAAGAACAAAAGATGAGAAATTGAGCATAAAGCATAGCCACTAGGTCTTAGAAAAACATAGGTTTAAAAATACAGCATAATTTGCAGGTGAAGTGATACAAATTTTTTATAGCTGAAAAGCACAACTACACGAATAAACCATCTGATACCCTGAGCATTTCGAATCAAAATGATCTCTTGCCTCTCTAAAAGGAAATGAAGTCCAATCAGATAGAAGTTCATATATCCAGGTGAAAATTTGAGTTCGTTTGGGAAACACATCTAGGCAGGGTCTGAGAGGACAAGGAGAATAGCCCCAAAATTTACAAAAACCGTATATGGCATAACGGCACAGAAGCTCCTCCATGAGTCTACATCTTCACTAGCGCATCAAAGTAATACATCCAAAAACGAGAGCAATAGGTGTATAGAACCAGCATTCTGCACATCCAAGGCTTGATAGCGACCAGCCAAGAATCATCCACATTCATCGATATCAATTTTGTCTCCGTAAAACTCGAAGCCCCTTTCTTTAGTCAAATATAAACTACCCCATTTATCTCAATTCGCGCACATCCGAAAACGTAACATTACGGATGTTCACAATAATCTCCCGAGTTTTATATTTAGTGCGATGCATGCTAAAGAAACATGAAGGTTAAGAGTTTTGGGGATCCGGGTGAGGGAACTTAGAAGATACCAATAGCACGAAGCAAATGGAAACAATCCGCAATAGATCCAGACGAACGCCACCACTTTTGTCGAAAATGAACTTTACCTGGGAAATGTAATGGGCAAAACAGTAAAGGCGGCTGCAATACGAGGACAATTCTGAGTCTCCTCCTTCCTTCGAAATTATCGCATTCAGATAACAAACAAGGGGAGAAGGGTCAAACGATTCTGATTTTGCCTCCCCTGTGTTTGTCCTCCCCTTAAATATGTTAAAATGTTGATGCTGGTGAGGCCCCAGCGCCAATCCCTCAATGGCTGTCGCTGTCGTGTCGCCTTGCCGCTTTGTTCACTTAATTTTAGTGCTTATATAGTTATATTTGAAAGGGAAAAATTCTTTTCAAAGCGATTTGAAATATTTAAATTCTAATTTAAGCCGTCAAACTTAATAAATCATCAATTAGGCCATGTAACCTAAATTTGAATTTAAAAATTGAGTCAAATTACCTCTGTACCTCTAAATTATTTTCAGAATTGAAGTATGCAAGTTTTTTACATCACTCTTATCATGAATATTCATTGGAGTGAAGACAATCACTAATTTTTTTATACAAAACGACACCACCTTTCAGACATTACCCATTATCATTGGGTTTATTACAATCATGCCTAATAAGAGCTCATGCTCACCAGACATGCCAACAATCAGGTGGTATCTAGGAACAACACACAAAGCTCATCAGACCGTAATTTTTTGGTTCTCGCTTCATTACTTTGCGCCCAAAATGCTGAGGAGTGAGTTAGGAGGGACTGGATAGGCAACCAGGGGGAGAAGATAGGCAGGCATTCAGTGAAGAGGGCCAAAGGACTAATGGAAAAAAAAAACCATTTGATTGATGAAAGAGGGTAATAAAATTATTTTATTTACATTCTAAAATCCTATTTTGGGTTAATAACCTGATGAGAAATTTGTTAAATTTAAAAACCTGATTTAGTATTTCAATATTTTAGTTAGATTTATATGGGTTTTTCCTTTTTCCGATCTGGCAAGAATTTTTTTTCTTTTTTTTTTTCTTGGTTTGGTTAATTGTGGGAAAAAATTGACACTATTTTGTTTTTAACTTATAGACAGCTATACATGTTTTTCATGTATTACATGAAATTCAAAATTATCACACAATTCATCATCTATGAATAGAAAAATTTGAGATGAATTTTGTATGGTTATGATACATTGATATAGTAATACTTAATTAACAAGTAACGCGTGAAGTTAATGACCTTTTTTCCTTTTTGGGCTAATAGCTTTAATGGTGTTTTGGTGATCATTGACTTATGACTTGTCAATTCAAGAGTGACTCTGGGGCATCGTGCCTGGCCTTCATTCTTGCATCATCCTTATTTGATGGAGCTGCGATTAAATTTTTGCGGTGGTGGCTAGTGAGTGTTATATGAAGGCTTTACATTAATACTTGGGGACCCTTCAAGCTGGGTTATGAACCCTCCTCCACTCTATCTTTCACTCATCATAGCTAGGGATTCATAAGCTTTTGTTTATTGTTAGCATCATGTGGAAGATGATCATGGGCTAATTTCTTGTTTGACCGATGTCAACCTTCATCCTATGCATGCATGAGTGCATGTTTGACATAACTTGTGAAAGGCTTATAAATGCTTATGCACATAAGTCGAGACAACATTTTTTTCATATATTTATCTCGTATATCGTAAATTACAATTGAAAAGTTACTTTAAAAATTCCAATCATTATTCCAAACAAGCACTGATCATTCGTTTAGGTTTATGGCTTTATTATAAACACTTTTTATGCCCCCTTTTTGCCCATGAAGAATGAATTTACCTGCCGGTTTTTTTAATACTATAATTCTTGTTGAAATCATATATCCTTTTTGATATACTAGCTAGTTCTGGTTCCAACTACATTCATAATGATAATGGGCCTATTTGGTTGACGTTTAAAAAATAAATTCACGTAAATCGAGATAAAACTTTTTTTACATATTTTGTATATTGTAAATCATGTTGGAAAAACAATTTCTACTGCTAATCCAAACAAACACAATGATTTTGCTTATTTGGATGGTGAGAGGTATGGCGGGAAAGGAGCTGCCACTATGCAATAGCAATTTAAGATAAGTGCGATATAAAGATTATTGATATTACAATTATTTACAGTACAATACAATACATATTGCCAATAGAAATTGAAGATAAATTCACTATAAAAATATTTTAATGTATACATGCCTACAATTCAAACAAAATCCGCGACCGCCATGCCATGGCTTGAATCCAATCAATAGGATGCCATTACTCTACTCAGACTCTCTTATGCTGTCAATCACTATGGTTTACAGGATTCAAGTCTCAGAAAGGGATAGCGCGAAGAACGCACTTGCAGGATGTTCCATTAATTCCTCTAGCATATGCCATCATAAAAAAACTGAAACCTTCCCTGTATTAAGATGAAGAAACCAACTTTAGTACGGTGACGATGCGTAGAGAAATAATAAGGCATCGCCAAGGCACCCTTCGCCAAAAGAGTTAACAGCACCAGTAAGCATAGTGCTCATCTCTGCGATGGATGCTTACAAGGCCCCCACACTTCAAACAGATGAAGCTACTCCCATCTGAACTAGCATCCAATACTACTTGCATCCTTCCAGTTTCCGCCAGTATAGATGTCTCATGAACATCTGGATTTATCGATGGACCAGAAATGCTATTTGCAGATGTTTGAATATTTACAGGCAAAGCTTCAGCAATGGCACACTCAGCAAACAAAGAAGCCAGTTGATTAACAGCAGCATTTTCTCGCAGTTTACTTCTATACAGCTCACGAGCTCGGTTTAAGAACTGAAAGACAGCTTCGTCCCCGCCTTTGGTCTTCATGGCTACTACCACCTGTTCCAAAATTAGGCAATTATCAGCCAAGCATTTTGCAATTTTCATAATAGAGTTTTATGTTCCACGAATTACAAAAGATAACCTCCTTTATTCATTTGTTGAGTAGCTGACTCATTGTCATTTAAATTCTAGAGCACAGGAGCCAAAATTAAATTAACTCATTCCCCAAGGCATTATACATTTCATTTATTCGGCACCTAATTATAGAGTACAACAAGGAGCTTGCAACAGTAGTCACATTCACAAAGCTAAAAGATAACTAGCACAAAAGTACTACAAATTACAAAAAGAAAACAGTAGGGAATAATACTTCTCTATTCAAATATTGTGGAATAATATGAATTGTTTGCTATCCACAACACTTGAATAGATGGAGCAGATAATGCCCTGAGTAGGCATGACCTGACAATGCACCATTATTTGAATAAACACTAAAAATCTAACAGTCCTCCACCTAACCATCTTCAATGATGTAGAAGTCAACTCCCATAAAGGTTTAATTCTGTTCTACCCGAAATCATATTCATGTCTAATGTGTCTCGCAGATCTGAAAAATATGTATTTAATTAGTGCTACATTGGAACTTTAGAACTTCGGTATTTACTCTAAGGTGAAAACTTTTGGCCCTAAAACAGACTCAGACTTTTCTTAATGCATTTTTGGCAGCCCATAATCTAGTAATTATTTTACACACTAATGTTAATAAGGTCGTCACTTATGCCCTAAGTTTGTCTTGCCCAAGATATCAAACCATAACTCACTTATGAAGTTCGGTTACAAAATTTAATGGCTCAGAAAGCGGTTTGGTTATATGAAGGATATCGAAATCATAATGTTCAATCGTGCCTTAGATGAAAAAAAAAAATCAATTCTTTCTAACATGATAATCTACTTGAATGCTACAGCAAAAAGAGCCTCGGATGAGAGCACAATCCTTCAGCGCGACCATTAAAGATCAGATAAACAAAGGAAGGAAACTATCCTCTCTTCTAATATATTGACATTGGAAGAGATGACAGAATTATAACCTCAAAAAAAAGTAATCGAACTAAAGCTTAGAAACTGGAAAAATTAAAATAAAATGGGCAGAACAATCAATCGGCATCTAGAGGGGGGGGGGACAGAAAGAAAAGGGTAGTTTGAAAGAATGTGTGGAAAAGAAGAAAAATTACCGCATGGAGAGCTTGGGAAGGCTTGCCCTGATCGATGAGCTGCCGTGCCAATGAAAGTAAATCTTGAATGAAGTCATTCTGACCGAAATTAGAGGGCACCGCCACCTCCTGGGTCGACGCCTTCCCCGCCTCAATCATATCGGTGTCCATTTCTGGCTTTCTAGGTTCTTCTTCAAATAATCGTGTTCCAAATGCCGAAATGCGTGGGCTACTCCTTTAAGTTTCCGGCTAGACTGGACCTAAACATTGTGTCCGAAAATGTAGTGATGCTCCATCATTCCTTAATATAAGAATGATAAAATTGGCTATTTAATATTTAATAATAAATAAATATCATCTACGATCTACCTATCAAAATATTTTCTCTTTTTTTAATTATCCCTCAATTTTATATTAAAAAATGGATAATTAAGATTTAATATTTTATAAAATTATTATTTTAATATTTTACAAATTAATTTTTTCTGTTTTATCCCCATTTATTTTTTAATAAAATTTGGTATTTAATATTTAATATTAAATAATTATTATCAATCTGTTCTATGCCATTAAAAAAATATTATTTTTAAATTAAAAATCGATGAAATATATTTAATATTTTTTTATTTTATCTGTATTTATTAGATTTTAACAACTTAAATTTATTTATTTATGTTTATAATAATAATTTTATAAGATATTATATCTATTTTTTTTAATATAATGAGATGTTTCTAGCAAATTCTGCGCCGCCATAGCACCTGGCGGCTTCTTGCTTTTCCAAGGAAACGTGGACGAGGTATTTGATTCCCTCTCTGGGCTTAAGCCCATTCCCAAAACTAAACCCATTCATCCCAATACCAATGCATGACCCGGCCTCTATCCAAAATATATTATGATCGTATTAGCGCCGTAATGTGAGAAAATTCTCCCGTAGCTATAAAAAGCAAAAGAAAAGAAAACTAAATTCTGCAACAGCAATTGGGAAAATTTAAAGAAACAAACCAGTAACTACCGCTAAGAATTACGTCGCATAGTAGCTTAAGAAAAGAAAGATTCTCCAACAATGCTATTTAACAACCAATATCATAATTATTATTATTATTTGTGTCTCACCCATAACTATTAAAATCAAACCGGATCAGCCGGTTTAATCAAGAAACCAGCGAATCAGTTATTTAACCAATTCAGTCTCACTGATTTGACTAGTTCAGTGTTTATTCTCGGTTTTATGACTTCAAAAATTTATATATAATTCTATACATTTTCAAAAATAACAAAATTAAAACCCTATGAAAACCTTGAGATATCTACTTTTTGAATCACTAAAAAATAATATCATATGATCCTCGGCTACCCCATTCTAATGTCGTTTAAATTCACTTCATGACCAATCTAACTTCAAATTAGTTTTGATTTAACTTCAATCTGACCACCCTTGATTTCGGGATCAGTTCGGTGGGTTTAATAACCTTGGTCTCACCTGTATTTTTCTATATCCAAACCCAAGATTATGTTTCTTATCGCCTGGAAAACCAACAAGAAAGGCTCATCGCGGGGCAAAGATGCATCCCGCAATGTAATCAACAGAACATCGTACGACTCAGGATTATGTTTATTTTCATTTTAAATGTAAGCGTCCGCGAATACTGATCTTTTTATCTATCCAATATATATATATATATATATTTATATGTGCCATGTAACTAAACAAGAACGAAGGAAAAGATGATACAACAAGATGTTTTAAGAGGTGGTGGTGCGTAGGTCTAATGCACTATCCTCCAATAGTACAATCTCTTTAATTTCCTGCAACATCTTCAAGACCTGCCACATAGTGGGTCTCTGCTCAGGAGAGGTCAAGCTACAGGTGGTAGCAACCTCAACAAGCATGTCCATTCTGTTATCTTCGCCTCCATGATCTTCCCGCACAGATTTCACCCAACTCACCCTATCAGTGGGCACCAAGAAAGGGTGCTCTGAAGGAGGCTTCCCCGTTAGAAGTTCCAGCAACAAAACACCATAAGCGTAAACATCAGATTTGGGGCTTGGCTGGTGGTTCGGATTACGGGTCTCGGGTGCCCAGTACACAGCTGAATCCGGGTCATCGTTGTAACTGGAAGGGTTGGCCAACATGGAGAGACAGTAATCAGTGATGCAGGCTTCAAAATCAGGGCCAAGCAAAACGTTGGAGGACTTGAGATTGCCATGCACTAGTCTCCAGGCTTGGTGAATGTAGGACAGCCCTTGTGCTACGTCCTCTGCTATCTTCAAACACGATGTCCAGTGCAATGGCCTTGCCCTGTTTGATCTTGAACCTGCGTCCACCACCACACTATTCATCAACACTTGTTATTCTCAATTCAACATCCAGTCAGTCATCCACTAGTCACTATGTTTTGGCACACATACAAAAACCTTACACGTGCAGCAGAGATTTAAATATCATACAGAACGGGCCCAGAAGGATAAGGGAATCCATTCAATCCTTGCTTGAGCACGTTATATTAAAATAATAATCAGCAGGCAAACCGGGTTCCACCCCTGCAACGAGGGTGCCGGTGAGTTAAAGCTCAACGCATTGCACAAAGCTTGTCGTTAACGACAACACAAATGAATGGCCCCAGTCCATGTTCGTACAATGTAAAGATTTAGAAAGGTCCAAATGCAATTTGTAATATATCATCCCCATTGCAATGTAATCAAGATACAACAACCATGGACAAAGAACCGGGAGCTCTCAGAGACTGCTCGTCCAGTTTAAAACCGGTCAGGATTAGGGAATAATTTCTGGCCGTGAGAAAGTGAGAGAGAGAAACAGAGCAATCGACAGAACGCTAGACGACAAGGACCAGTCATGACTCGTAAGTCATCTCATGATTCTCATCAACCCCAGGGTCGTTAGATTGATTAATGTACTATTAGATACCTAACTAAAAAGGTGTGTTCAAAAAAGCAATTGTCATGTGGCATGCAGCAAGATTCTCGGGTTTCAAAGCTCAGGTGCTATCAAATCCAAGAAATGGATCACATGTGAAGAGAATTTCAAAAGATTTTTTTTCACAAACTCCACGTCATTACCTATTTGAATACTCATCTTTTTGGCAACATCAAAGGCGCTTTTTTTCACAATTATAGTAACCCGCAAATCAAGGAAACAAGTATGCCCCAAACTTGTGAGAATCAGTTCAATGTCACAGGACCGAGTGAATGATTCATTCAACTCACCGGCCGGAGAAGGATGGACAGACAGATATTACCTAAAGCAAACAAATCGGAAATGGACAAGCTTACCGTGTATGAGGGAGTAAAGACTGCCATTAGGCTCGTAATCATAGATGAGAAGCCTCTCTTCCCTGGCCTGGAAATAGGCCCTAAGGGGAACCAAATTGGGGTGGCGAAGACCACCTACTGATTCCATATGACTATCAAAGATTTCCTTGGTTGAGTCTGAAGTCATTTTAGCAGCATCAAGGCGCTTCACAGTGACGATCAAACGGTTATCCAACACCGCTTTGTACGTGGTGCCCAACGATCCCCTCCCCAAAAGCTCCGCCGAGGCTCTCATTAGCTGGTCCAGCGTATAAAGCTGCGCCTCTCCCGCACAGAACATTAAGCTCCCACTCTTCCCCACTTGCATCTCTTGCACCTTCTTCACTTTCTCCTCCAATTCATTCTCTTGCTCCATTTGCATCACCGCCACCGCTTCTGCCGTCGCCGCCCCATCAGAATCCATTAGAGTCCTGGAAAACTCCTTCTTCTCTCCCTGTCTCCTGAAGGCCACCACGAAACAGACAAGCGAAGCGATGAGAACGCAAACCGCTGCGGAGAACCCAATAATAACGGCGTTCCTGTTGTGTGTTTTCTTGTGGGATGTACGAACAAACCCGTCAACGCCGTGGACCTGGGCGCTCTGACCAAGCTGTACCGCCGGCGGCGGCGGCGGCGCTGCCTTGGGCGGTGCTGCTGGTGCAAAGAAAGGTGCGCTTGGATGGCATTCTTTGTGGATGATTTCGCCGCAGAGGCCTGGGTTTTGAGAGAAGGGGGAGGGTCCAAAACGGACTAAAGTGACCGTGACAGGAATAGGACCGGAAAAGTTGTTACCAGAGACGTCGAATGTTTGGAGAGCAGACTGATTGAAAGGAGGGATGGAGCCATTGAATCTATTCCAGCCGAGACGGAGGTAGTAGAAACGGTCAAGGTTGGTTAAGTTGGTGGGGATGGGCCCTGTGAGATTGTTGTGAGAGAAATCCAACGTGCGAAGCCTGTTAAGTGTGAGGATGGAAGGAGGAAAAGAACCCGTGAAGCGGTTGTTGTCAAGGAAGAGGCTCTTGAGGTTGTGAAGACCGGAGAGATCAGGCATTGCTCCGACGAGAGAGTTGTTCTGCAAACTGAGCACTCGGAGCTGGTCAAGAAGAGACAATGTGTCGGGAGCAAAAATACCTCCGAGATCTAAACCTTGAAGAACAAGACGCTCCACTTTCACCTTTGCATTGCATTGAACACCTTGCCATTTGCAGAAAGCATCTGCGGAGGTATTAGGAGAGAAAAGGAGGTGATTGTTGAGATCAGCTTTGGATTTGAATGACAATAATGCAGCAGCATCAGGAGGTAAGAGCAGAGGAAATGCAGGTGGAGGATGATGCAGGAGAGGCCTAGAAGGAGCAACAAAGGAGCAGAGTAAAAATAACAGGAAAGAAGACAAAAATAACAGCAAGTTTTGAACTTGAAGCAGAAGGGAGGAATGATCTTGTTTAAGCATTGCTGGAGATGGCGGGGGTTAAAAAAAATTATGAGAAGAAGAGTGTGTATTTGGGAGGAAGCAATCTCAGGGAGTCAGTATCCTCTCGGTTCAGTTCAGGAAGCAAGTGGTAATAGATTGAGTCTGTAATTGTCCTGGTCTACGGAGCTAGAGGTCTAGAATAGGTTTTGTTGTTTTATTTTTCTTCTTTTTCTAAGTTGTAAAACGCCATATTACCGAGCCTTGCAGTACGTGACAAACGCATATAGGAGCAGCTGTCTCACTGCATTGCTCAGAAATCACGTGATGCTCTGGTACCCACCATGCCACAGTGAAAAGATTTCACTAACAATCACAGTTCAAGCCCCGCAAATATCATTTTTAACACATTTTACACTTCCCTTTTTTAACCTTTCTATTCAATTAATCGTTAATAAATATATTTATAAATTCATTTAATATCTAGAAAATTGTCAGATACTCCCCCAGCCATGTACTTGGGAATAGAATTACATATGGCTTGAAGATAAAAAAGGTTTTAAAAGAATTCCCATCTGCTGAGGCGGCAATAAATCTAGTCATGAGGGGCGACTCCTAGAACAAGCAGGACATTACTGATCAAGATATTCATGCTCCTGAACCAGCAATCATAAAAAAACTGCTAACCAATCTACTATTATATTCAAATTGGAATGGGATGGCAGCTTCAAAATCAATAGCATTCAAAAATAGTGTGTGGTTAAAGATCAGCTTGTTGATGCTGCAGTAGTTCATTTGAAACGAAGAATGTGGTTTTGAGTGACGTGCAAGACAGTGATTTCGAGGGCATGGGCGGGGCCATGTGAGTTCCCGTTCCCTGTGACGTGTCCAGGACGCAGTATCCGCTGTAAATTTCATCGCAACGATGAAAATTATAACAAAACCACCCATACCGTACGACTCTGTCGCCCCGTATTGTTTTTTCTTTTTCCGCCTTTGCCCAAAGGCCAACTCCCCAGATGTCTACACACCACAGTTTCAAGAAAAAGTGGATGAGAACGAGACAAAGCCTATTCAAGAGTTTTATAATAGTTTTTGAGACCAAAAAACCATAACTTTGTTAAAGGTACATTAATAAACAAGTGCCACGGTTTTGAGGAAGTAATAGTCCCTCTCCAACCGGTTTACTTGATGAGCGCCCCAATCATATCGGCCATCCTGTTGCTAAAGATGCATCTTTCTGGGACCTTTGTCCCAACCTTGTTGACTGGACCAGTAACTAGCTGGGTTTTTGCCTGTCTTAGTGTGTGTTTGGTTGGGTTTATATTTAAACAATAAGTCCTTATTACACAAATCAAGATAAAACTCCTCTCACATATTTACCTCGTAACCGTAAATCACAATTTATAAACACTTATTATCTAAAAATAAGCTATTCCAAACGAGCACTTAACTTTTCCCTCATTTCAAATCCAGGAACAATAAGTAAATGAATATAAAAGACCGATGCATGCAATATAAAAGACTACAGATATGGAAAAGCTATGTTCAGGTGTTTGACACGGGGCCTGGTATTACAATTCAACGACACGTATCAGAACTGAGTTGGCAACCACCCCCCATGAATGGGTCAAGTTTAATGTGGATGGTGCTGTAACCACATTTAGTCTAAAGGCAGGGCGCAGTGACGTTATTAGAGACCATAATGGTTGCTGGCTGCTGGGGTTCACTCAACAACTTGGGAAGTGCAATGCCCAAGAATGATTGTTCGAACAACGAGTATTGCGAAGAAATTTAGCAGTGCCGGGTCAAAATGTGACGAAACCCGGTTGTTTAACCAACGAACAAAAAACAAACATGAAAGAGCTTGAGCTTTAAAAGCCCACATGTCACAACATTGGGCCTTATCAAAGCTGACAGGACATGATGCAGCCTGCTCAATAAATGTAGCCCAGGGATGTACTTATGTTTTTTTTTTTTTGGGAAAATCACTGTCAGGTCCCAAGGAAGCAAGTTATTGTCAGAAAAGTCCCAGGAAAATCAGAAATATCTGAAAAGTCCCTAGGGACTTTTCTGATATTATTTTCTAAAGTCAAATTACACACATGCCCCTCTTCTATTTCTCTCTCTCTCACGTTTTCAGCTCACTATCTCTAACGTTTTCAGATCGCAAATCTGTTCTTAATATGTGCAGATTCAGTTTTTGCAATGGTGGAGGGTGAAGCTTTGAGGTGGTGAAAGATTTGTGGGATGAGAAGTAAGATAGAAGGAAGAAGAAGATGGAAGGAAGGTGGTGGGATTTTTTTGATCTCAAGCTTCCGCCATTTTTAAAGAAGGAAGGGATGAAGGTGATGATGATGATGAATAGTCCAACCTCATTGTGCTGTGAAAACGCTGAAATGGGAAAAAATTAAGTTGTTGTTAATTTCCGCAGTAGTAGTTGTTAATATAACTTTAGTAGTTGTTAATACGAAAAATGAGGTTTGGGCGCCATTTTGCTCTGTTTTTGGGAAAAAAAAACAGAGGAAGTGGTGTGTTTTAAGTGGTTGGGTGCTATGAAAACGTTGATATGGAAGAAAAATAAGTTGTTGTTAATTCGCACAGTGGAGGTTGTTAATTCGCACAGTGGAGGTTGTTAATACGGAAAATGACGTTGGACGCCATGATGCTCTGTTTTTGGGAGAGGAAACAGAGGAAGTGGTGTGTTTGAGGTGGTGGGGTGCTATGAAAATGATGATATGGAAGAAAAATAAGTTGTTGTTAATTCGCACAGTGGAGGTTGTTAATATAACAGTGGAGGTTGTTAATAAGGAAAATGACGTTGGACGCCATGGTGCTCTGTTTTTGGGAGAGGAAACAGAGGAAGTGGTGTGTTTGAGGTGGTGGGGTGCTATGAAAATGATGATATGGAAGAAAAATAAGTTGTTGTTAATTCGCACAGTGGAGGTTGTTAATATAACAGTGGAGGTTGTTAATACGGAAAATGACGTTGGACGCCATGGTGCTCTGTTTTTGGGAGAGGAAACAGAGGAAGTGGTGTGTTTGAGGTGGTGGGGTGCTATGAAAATGATGATATGGAAGAAAAATAAGTTGTTGTTAATTCGCGCAGTGGAGGTTGTTAATATAACAGTCGTAGTTGTTAATATGGAACAACTTGACGGTGTGGCCAATTGCTTTTGCTTTGCCATAGCGAAACAAAAGCAAAATGATGTAAAAAATGGCCTCTTCTGACCGTGTTCGCTTTTAGTATGCCACAGCGAAACAAAATCGAGATCACCTTTTTACAATGCATAAACTGTAACCCCCTTCCCACCGTTGGCCGGGATTTAGTTCTTAAACTCATAATTAAGTCGTAATTAGAGACCATAATGAAATTGGGACTTAATAAGATACTCATTTGCCCAATAATCGGATTTGCAAAAACTTTTTCAAACATTATTCACAGTGGTCTCAAGTTCTCAATACAAAATAATACTGGCCTGAATAGGTGGATTCCATTTACAAATATCAGAGTATAAACAAATTCCCGACACACTCGGGTTCCATTCATTCAATAAGGGATTTACAAAGGCTCAAAGCCTACAATTCAATACCCTTAACTTGGGGATTACACAAAACATACTATCAATCCCAATATACACAATTCTTCTCCAAAATTATCCCAAAAGATATACACATATGATAACCAACAATTCCAAAATATACTCCTATCTGGAGTTCTAACTACTCTTCGTCGCCCGCTTGCCTTTTGATCCTTCTGCCCTGTCTAAAACATGGTTTTTGGGAGAGTGAGATTCTAAGGAATCCCCGTAGTAACAAATCAATCATATAATGTACAACCATAATGCATGTAAGCAAATCATTATTCACAACAAGCAACTACAACGGCAGTTACAGCGGCAATGGTTAGTATGACACATGTCATCCCTTACGATTGCTCACGCTGAATTGCTCACGTTGTATTGCATCACAACAATCAACACAGTATAATTCACCACAGCTGGGATCCATATAAAGCATATCATAATCGCAAGCCACATAGGCAAGATACACACACACAGCCCACGGCTGGTTTCACAAACGCCGCCCCCACGGGTCGGATTCACAAAGATCCATGTCGATTACGACGGCAGTTCAGCGGCCGACCTAGAGATGACCACTGTCAATCCCTACACAGCTCACGCGGACCTGCTCACGCCGTAATGGACCATGGCACACATTTCACAACTTTAACGATAAGATATGCATGCCAAGACATCATACAAGATATGAGAGAAAAGTCACTACCTTGATCCTTCCGTGCGTGTCCTAGCGCCGGTCTCTCCCGAGGAAGGCAAATATCAAATCCTATATTCATAATTAGGGACGAAGGGTTACATTCTATTCCAAGACTTAATTAACTTGAAATACTTAATTTTGGTTATCATAATTGACTCTTTAGAGGCCCCAAATGCCTCTAATAAAAGCCCTAAAAGGTTGGGAAACAATAGGTTAAAGATCCCCTTTCGATAACACAAAGTGCCAAAACACAGGGTTGGGCCCCGGCCCACCCATCCTTGGGCCGCGGCCCAAAACAGGCCAGAAAGTCTTGGGCTGCGGCCCACCACTCTTGGGCCGCGGCCCAGAACAGGCCAGAAAGGTTTGGGCCGCGGTCCACCACTCTTGGGCCGCGGCCCAGAAGTTTCTGATTCTGGGCTGAACTTCGAAAAACCATAACTAATTCTAGAAAAATCGAAACGAAGTGATTCCAAAGCCAAATGAAAGGTATATAAGTCCTCTTTCAAGGAAAAATACAGCCCTTCACTGGGAATCACTACAAAATTACAGAATCACCAAAAACTAACCCCTACTCCAAAACAGAGTTCTGTTTCAATTCCAAACTTTGGACAACCATAACTCACAGAATACCCAACGAAATGACACAAAATATATGTCCATTTTGAAGCTTGGGATGTGAACTTTAAGACTGGAAAGTTTCATAATTTTCCAATACCATTTGGTCACTCAAAACGCTCGCTCAAACTGACAGCGAAAAACAGAGCTCAAACCAAACAATTTTCCAACTTTTCCCAAGTGATTTTAATGAACCCAAAATCAATAACCAAGCTCATTCCCACACAAAATCACTCAAGGAATTCAATGGGAATGCCAAAATCACCAAAATCCTATTCGATTATCATGTTTTGGTTTTGGGTATCATTAAACACTAAACTCCCAAAATCTCCAAACTTAGCAATTTCAAACCCAAATAAATTCTATCTATCCAAGATGCATTCCAAACATACAAATTTCATACCAAACTCCTAATGGCCTTCATTTTCGAAAATGGCCCCAAAATTCCAGAAAATTCAAAGTATTTCAAATGGTATGAAACTTAGATAGAAAGATAGGTCTCACTCACCTTATCAACTTTCTCAAAGGGAGTTCTTGATTCTCCAACAATAAATTTTCGTGTGGTACAAATCACAACCAAATGACCCAACTACACACACCAAAATGAAGCCCATTACTCAAGGATCAACATTTGTGAAGGGAGTTTGAGCAAAGGAAGGCATTTACTTACCCAAAAATCAAGCTTTCTTCTTTCCCTTGCCTTCAACAATGGTGGACTAGAGAGAGAAGAGAGAGAACGTGAGAGAGAGAAGGAGGAGAGGTGGAGATGATGATGAAGTGCAGAAAAAATCTGCCCCACCCCCTTCACATGCCTCCAAAAACGCATAGGAGAGAGAGGAGAGAGAAAAAGGTAATTTTTGTCTCCTATGTCTCATCCTATGGTCCACCATAATGCCACTTGGCAACATCTCATCCCTTAATCTCTAATACCACACATATATACACCAATTAATCTCTCTAATCCATCCATTAGCCATTTGATCACACTTCTCATTTTTCTTTTAGTTAGTAATTAATTTCTCCATTAATTACCACTTATGGCCAATATTTCCATTATTCCAATTTTTCGGTCATTATGACCTATTAATTTAATATTGCCATAAAACACATAATAATCCCAATTAAATTCATAATTATCCATAATAATCATGATTAACCCATAATCAAAAATTGGGATATTACATAAACCGTGTATTTACAACTCATAAAGCGTGTATTAACAACCTTTTGAGTTCGTTTCACAACGTCCCACACGTTTCTCGCTAACACTATGTTTCCTCACGTTAAGTATGACAAATTGAGCTATTTACAACTCGTATAGCGTGTAATAACAACCTGTTCGGTTTGTTTCTCAACCTCTAACACCTTTCTATCTGACAATATTGTTCCTCAAATTAAGTATGACAAATTAAGCTATTTACAACTCATAAAGCGTGTATTAATAACCTTTTGAGTTGTTTTCACAACCTCCAATGACTTTCTCTCTGACACTATATTGCCTTACGTTAAATATGACCAATTGAGCAATTTACATAGCACTTCCTCTGTTATATTCCCCAAAAACAGAGCACCCACTAACACTCAACCTCATTTGTTGTATTAACAACCTCCACTGTTACATTAACAACCTCCACTGTGTGAATTAACAACAACTTATTTTTATTCCATATCATCATTTTCATAGCACCCCACCACCTCAAACACACCACTTCCTCTGTTCCCTCTCCTAAAAATAGAGCATCATGGCGTCCAACGTCATTTTCTGTATTAACAACCTCCACTGTTATATTAACAACCTCCACTGTGCGAATTAACAACAACTTATTTTTCTTCCATATCATCATTTTCATAGCACCCCACCACCTCAAACACACCACTTCCTCTGTTTCCTCTCCCAAAAACAGAGCACCATGGCGTCCAACGTCATTTTCCTTATTAACAACCTCCACTGTGCGAATTAACAACAACTTATTTTTCTTCCATATCATCATTTTCATAGCACCCCACCACCTCAAATACACCATTTCCTCTGTTTCCTCTCCCAAAAACAGAGCATCATGGCGTCCAACGTCATTTTCCGTATTAACAACCTCCACTGTGCGAATTAACAACCTCCACTGTGCGAATTAACAACAACTTATTTTTCTTCCATATCAGCGTTTTCGTAGCACCCAACCACTTAAAACACATCACTTCCTCTGTTTTCTTTCCCAAAAACAGAGCAAAATGGCGCCCAAACCTCATTTTTCGTATTAACAACTACTAGAGTTATATTAACAACTACTACTGCGGAAATTAACAACAACTTAATTTTTTCCCATTTCAGCGTTTTCACAGCACAATGAGGTTGGACTATTCATCATCATCATCACCTTCATCCCTTCCTTCTTTAAAAATGGCGGAAGCTTGAGATCAAAAAAATCCCACCACCTTCCTTCCATCTTCTTCTTCCTTCTATCTTACTCTCATCCCACAAAACTTTCACCACCTCAAAGCTTCACCCTCCACCATTGCAAAAACTGAATCTGCACATATTAATAACAGATTTGCGATCTGAAAACGTTAGAGACAGTGAGCTGAAAACGTGAGAGAGAGAGAAATAGAAGAGGGGCATGTGTGTAATTTAACTTTAAAAAATAATATCAGAAAAGTCCCTAGGGACTTTTCAGATATTTCTGATTTTCCTGGGACTTTTCTGACAATAACTTACTTTCTTGGGACCTGACAGTGATTTTCCCTTTTTTTTTTTGCCCAATGCTTTTGTTGTGTTTTTTTACGTTACAATCACTCGTTTCAGAATTCGGATCATCCTAACTTAAAATTCAGTCAGTTGGATTGTGGGTTGTGGGTGAGTCTGACTCATTTTTTAAAAGTTCAATACAAAAAAAAAGAATTCGGATCCCAATGCCTGCTTCGATATCTCACTTTCATTTTCCACATTTCAAAGACCGATAGCTCTGGCATTACTCCTTGGGGATTGGTCCCATACTGCGATAAGAGAATCACAGAGTTCTAAAGTAAATTGCCATTCATTACTTATGCAGAGGCTAATGCTTTTGTCAGGCAAAGATAAAAAACAAAAGAAAAGGAGAGAAAGAAACTCAACACGAAGCCTTTTTTTCTTTATCAATGAATTTGTTTTGTAATTCTTTCGTCCTTTCTTTATTTTTACCTTTCAATTGTTCCTTATTTTTGCTTGTAAAAATGTTTTCAAATCTGCTATAGGTTGCTATCAGAGTCTCCAAATCTATTTCATGGCCTTGTTGATCTCGCTTGGGTAACAACATAGCATCCCACGACTGAGCCCCATGTCAGAAATTACTACCATATAATAATATGTAAATATATAATAGATTTTAGGACTTTCTTAAAAATGCATCCACCACCGTAATTTTTTTTTATGTAGGAGTAGCCTTGAACTTTTAAAAGGAGATAAAAGTGACATTTCTATTAAAACTAAGTAACGGCTGTTAACTTTAGTGTAACAGTGCCAAAATATCTCTATCTAAGTGTGTGTTTATATTAGCTTTTGATAATAGCTTTTATGATTTACGATGCAAGTATGTGAGAGGAGTTTTGTCTTGATTTGCGGAAAATAGCTTCTGAATCCATGGTTTAGATGTTTCCCAAACACTCACTTTAAACAAAGATTAAAGGGCAAAAATACCTATAAACTTTTTTCAAAAATATAAAAATACCCATAAACTTTTTTTAAAAGTGTGTCCACCGCCATAACCTTTTTTTTTAGATAAAGGTATTTTTATACTTTTACACTAAAGTTAACAGTCATTAATTAGTTTTAACTGAAGTGTCACTTTTACCCTCCTTTTTGAAAAATCATTATTACTTTTACACCCAAAAAAAGTTTATGGTATTAGATATATTTTGAGAAAGTTTTATGAATATTTTTTCCCCTTAACCCTAGATTTTAAAGAAAGTCCTACCCTTCCATATTTATTTTTTCCCCATACGGCCATGGTTCCTAGGTTTTTTATGGTTGCACTGTTCATAGATATAGTGTTCATTTAGATTAGTGATTGGGATGCTTAAAAGTGGCTTTTTAATCATAATTTACAGTATACGAGGTAAGTATGTGAGAGGAGTTATATATGTCTCAATTTACATAAAAAACAACTTATAAGCAATCTGATCGCTAAAACAAATATACCCATATTTCCTAGTTGTGAAAGTGGAGCCAAAGCTAGGTCAAAGAATGAGGAGGTCCATTAGTAATCTTCTGAGGGTGTGCTTGGTTTAGCTTATTGGGCAGAATAAGTCCGTTTTGGGGCAATAAGCCCAAATAAAAACGTGTTGCGTTTTTACAGTGTTTTGTTCAGCTTATTTTAATTGCATCACGGGTAGAATAAACTACTTATTAAATAAGCTCCGCACTATATAGCTTTTCTATTAAATCATTTATTACGTAAGTCGAGATAAAACCCTCTCACATAATTACCTCGTATAACGTAAATCACGATTTATAAGCATTTATTATCCAAAAATAAATCACATTACAAAAACTAACTTTTCTATTAAATCATTTTTAATAAATCATAATCATAATAAATCATTTTTCCTACCGCTATCCCAAGCACACACTAAATCGCTCGTCCTTCTGTGGTTATATTCATTCCATCCACACCTTTGATGCTCTTGGATCTACATCTTTATAATCTTTGCCCAGCCGAACAAGAAAAACGGAAACGAAAGGAGGTTGCACATTATCCATAAATATGTTTTATTTTCGGCCAATCACAATCATGTCTCAATCCCATACGGGCTATATAGTATAAACAAGGGCGCCTATCTCTACTCTTCACAAAAAGTTATTAGGAATGCCAATGCATGGGGTCATGAAATTATTAATCCTCGAGTTGGTTTCATTAATCATTGATTCATTACATTATACCGGACAAAGACTAGCCCTGTTAACAAACACAAATACTCTCGGACCCATGATAAATAAAACGAGGAAGGGAAAAAAAGAGAGAGTAGTTTGAATAAGTGTACATGTTTTTGTTTGTTTGGGGCTACAGAGCTGAGTTGTGGTAGCTAACAAGGAACATTGTGAACAATGATCTTAGTTAGGAGAGAAGTGGAAAAGCATAGAGGTGGAAACCAGCATCAGTTAATGCAGTTGATAAAAAGTTGATTCGTATTCCAAAAAGAATTAAGTGTGGCTGTCAATGTGATAGCCTTATTGATAGGTGATTTATAAACGTTCATTGAACCTAAGTAAAATGGACAAGCTAAGGCGAGATGGAGTGGCTTGTGAGTTGTGACATTTATGAGGAGCAGTGCAAGTGGGCTGGAAAGCAGTTAAGATGATCAGCTCCCGCCCATACTGGTTGGTCGCTGCAAACAACCAAATAACTGAATATTACAGAATCCTCACAAGTTGACAAGTGATAAGGCAGGAATCCATTCCATTCAATCCGGATCCACCAACATGGCCAATATGACCGGAATTGTATTCCAAGCAAGGAGGATTTCCTGCATTATTATAATACAATATCTAGTATGTTAAAAAATGTACTTGCTCAGAATAAAATAGAAAATACATCTATTACATTTGTTCATAAATACAACTCTTATTTCCTTTTTTTTGTTAAAAAAACACTTTTCGGTGCATCAGACATTGCATAAACGTCAGGCCTCCTTTCCATGCAGTCCCAACAGTATTCCTTCATTCGTTTTGTTAAATCTATTGTCTCTCTTTCATTCGCTTTTTGTTTTTTGCCAACAAAAATGTATTGTTGTGATTGTGTTGAATAAAAGATGCACGTATAAATCCATTATCAAGTAACAAGCATTTCCATCTCGTATTGCTGTACAGGTCTCAGGTTCAAGCAGGTTCAACATGATTGTGTGTGTTTACATTACATTGGTTGTTATAGAAAAAAGATGCACGTGGAAGGAAGCCTAATTCTTGTTAGAATCAACTACATATAGTTTCTATTATCGATTTCAGTGATAGACTTTTTATGAATTATGTAGTTTTAAAGCCAATTCACACAAAAACCGTTGGTTAATGAATGTTTGTTTGCCTATAGTTACGGTTCAATAAACGTTAATCAAAATATACTAAATAAATATAGTATTCGTTTGAAACAGTGATTGAAATGTTTAAAATTTTAATCATGATTTATGATATATGAAGTAAGTATGTGAGAGGAGTTTTATCTCGATTTACATGAAAATCAGCTTATAAACACTCTCAACACTAAAACAAACATACCCATAATTACATAATTAAAATATAGAAATTAAACATACTACGTTTTATCTGTACAAACTGTGCATCTGCCTTCTGAAGGAATCATGTGCTTGCTATTATATAATAATGGGGGTACGGCACATTCATTTTTATAAAATTCATTTGGTAGTAGATTATGGATATCCTCGATCAACTCCTCAAGAATAGGATATATATTAAATTAAAAATTTGGCAAAAAAATATATTAAATTAAACATGAATATTTAGCCGAGTGATGTACTTTACTTGCATTAGCATCGAAGTCCAGTTAATATTTTCGCCACTCCTCGTTTTAAAAATAAAAAATAAACAGAGAGAAACGTGTGGGATATGCAAGAAACAGCCGTGACGGTCCTTCGAGACTCCTTCGCGGCGAAGGTGAATGTCCAATTTTGTACCTTACAATAAAGCTTAAAGTCCCCCCGGGGGGGTGGTTTGGGTTTTAAAATTATTAGTGTTTCAAATGAAAAAGGAGAGAGTAATACCTTTTCTTTTGCCAACTAGAAAGAAGGGAATGATAATAAATAGCTGGTTCCTTAATAATGTGCACATAAAATGCGAGAAATATTTACATACTCAATGAATATCATATTATCTTAATTCTGTCAAATGAAAATATAACAACTCAGATAATTTAAATTCTAATTGGTTGATAACTCATCTCATAAATCCGATTTTATCTTATACTTCAGGAACCTTCAAAGGAGCAGAGATAAATTATGATATAAACGAGAAGGAGCTTCTTATTGTAAAATATGGTATAAAGAAGTTTGAAATCTGGATAATAAGTAAAGAATTTACTGTCGAAACAGATAATACCCAAATGAAGGCTTTTATTAATAATAAATGCCTAGATTCAATTGCAAGCCAAAGAAGAGCTAAATTATCTGCATTGTTTAGTATATATTCTTTTAAAGTTATTATTATTAAAGGAATTCATAATGTATTTGCAGATTTTCTTAGTCGATATGGAAATCAATTTCATGACTAGTATTCTGGATCAAATCCAAAAGATCCAAGAAGAAGAAGCCAAGCTAGAGTCTCTTCTAGGCTCCCAAAATAAGTTATATGAAGAGCTTTTAAAGCTTTAAAGCCAGGTAATACTTCAAAGGAGTATTTTACTTCGACATAGAACTGATTTAAAAATAGTTCATAAGGAATTCCAATCCTTTAAGCGAAGTTCAAAAAGACTTAGCTAGTTCTTCTAGTTTTAGAGAGAAAAGTCTTTCTGGTAGAATACTGGAAGCGAAAAAGTCAGACACCTTGTCTTCTGCAACATCCAAGACTAGTGATGAGGAATCTAATGATAAAGGTTCCAATGACTCAAACAAAGAGGATGAAGAGAAGCCCTCCTTTCAGGGTTTCAATGACTCATCCAAAAAACATAGGCAAAAAGGCCTAGAACTCAACAAATCAGAGTCCAAGACTGAGACTTTAGTTGAGACAAAAGTCTGTGAAATCAAGGAAATAATATCCTCTGATTTGGAAAAATTAACTCAAGAATTGCTTAGACAAAATTTTGTGCAGGTACTAAAGAAGAAAACTAGTTAGTTAGGGTTTACTTTTGCCGAAAAAGCCAAACAGTTACCCCCTCATTCTAAATAGTTTCCAGAACTACTTGAGAATCATAAAAACCGAGAGCAGTTCTTAATAGAATACAACCGAGTGTTCACCCTAATGAACACAGGAAATAACCAAGAGTCGTCAAAAACCTTTGCCATAGATTATGGAAGTTTTTATCCAAAAGTCTTAGCATTGTGTGGTGCACCCTCAGAAGTAATTAAACTTGCGTTTAATTATGGATTTTTATCTTTAGCCTATTTTGAAAACCATACATAGGCTGAAGTATTACCTAAGCCAATCGTTCTAGCCCTAAAAGAACTAGATCAGATTGGACTATCCAAGATAAAATTTGCCAAGCTTACTATAGTTCTACCCAAGTTCTCTTTTGTAGGACCTTACATCTGCCGAGTGGGGACTGTTGGAAAAATCGAGCAGATAAATCTGAAAATAAAGAAGAGTCAGCCGAATATGAAAACCGAATTCAATGAAGATTATATTCATCTTCGAAGAGCAGCAGGATATATTCCTTATCTCCTTGAGATAGATGAAATAATTGAAGATGGTGAAGCCTGGATCTACCACGTCATTGAGACAACAATAGTTTATTGCTTGAAAAAGAATACTATAAAGAAAGGCGTGATGAGTCAGCTCACTGCTTTTAGTAGAAAAATCCGAATGAACCAGATTTGTGCCAGCGAAAAAGTAAAAGAGAATCTCTGTATCATCATGCGAAGAAAAGAAGACAAGCACAGCTATCCTCCTTGTCGGCCACCCATCACGAACTGTCGGCCATCATCAACAAAAGGACAAGAAAAAGATAAAGCAGCCCAAGATTCCCGATAGAAAGTAACTAGTGTCGGTAACTAGGGTTGTAAAAAGTAATCATAGTTAAGTTATAAAACTATGGTTACTCATTAGTTGAGAGTCTATATAAGGTAATCGGGGTTTTTTCACAGAGCACGATAAGCAGATACAAAGCTATGTACTCTGTTTTCCCCTGAACATGTATTTTATTTCTTCTGAGTAAATAAATTTCAAGGGATCCTTATCCCTCTTTATCTATATGCTTCCAAACTAATTTCTGAGAGGAGGGAGGATGAGTTTAGGAAATCGCCCGGATAACCGGACAGCAAAAAATTTCGTAAAAGATATCCAAATCTTTGAAGGTCTACCGGCTGAAAGAGACGTTGCCCGTTGAAGGCAAGAGGCCGTGTGGGCGGAGCGTTGACCGAAAGGTTATCGAGGTGGAGAAGTGAAGAAGAGGAAAGGGATAGCGGAAGGCGAGTTAGACCCGGTAAATCCTAATCTCCCATCCTGTTATAATCCTGGTTATTAGATAATTCAAAGCATGATAAAAAGAATAAGGAACCTTTGATTTTAATTTATGAAGAACCTAGTAATGGAACTCATGTTCTTAGTCAAAGAGTCGACATCCAATTTATATAATTATCTTGAAGAATGTGCTAATCTTAGTAGGAAATATCCAAGTATATTAAGAGCTTTAGAAGAATGTAGATTTAATTATGCTGTAGTCGAATTTATCGAAACTTTTGAAAACGATTTTGATTATACAGACGAATATTTAATCAATAATTTCTAGTTATTCGGTCTAAGAGACTTCGTCCAAGTTATGCACTATGCTTATAAGGCCATTAGCCAATGTATAGTTGATAACTATATTGCCCAAGAAGCAGTAAAACAAAAAAAAAAATTTGATCGAAGGTTAAATCTTTTGACTCCCGACTAGGCGATGGATCATTGGAGAATAAGTCAAATTCAAAAGCGTAAGTGTGAGTGCATGTCTTTATTCTGTTATTTAGCCGAAATGAATTTAGATGTAAATTTACCCTTTTAGGTAGATTTAACCTCCACTGAGCTGCCGCGCAGCTCAAAGCCTCAAGTTGGTCTCATTATTAATCATTGATTCATTACATTATACTGGATAAAGACTAGCCCTGTTAACACACGCAAATACTCTCGGACCCACTCTAAATTAAACGAGGAAGGGGAAAAAAAGAGTAGTTTGAATAAGCGTCTTTGTTTGTTTGGGGCTACAAAGCTGAGTTGTGGTAGCTAACAAGGAACATTGTGAACAATGATTTTAGTTAGGAGAGAAATGGAAAGTACAGAGGTGGAAACCAACATCAGATAATGCAGTTGATAAAAAGTTTATTCAAATTCCAAAAAGTCATGAGTTCAAATTAAGTGTAGTTGTTAATGTGATAGCCTTATTAGTAGACAATTTATAAGCGCTCTTTGAGCCTAAGTAAAATGGACAACGCGAGATGGAGTGAGGTCTGACATTCATGAGAATAGACAACAAATAATATAGAAACTGACGAGCAGTGCAAGTGGGCTGGGAAAGCAATTAAGATGATCAGCTCCCGCCCATACTGGTTGGTCGCTGCAAACAACCAAATAACTGAATATTACAGAATCCTCACAAGTTGACAAGTGATAAGGCAGGAATCCATTCCATTCAATCCGGATCCACCAACATGGCCAATATGACCGGAATTGTATTCCAAGCAAGGAGGATTTCCTGCATTATTATAATACAATATCTAGTATGTTAAAAAATGTACTTGCTCAGAATAAAATAGAAAATGCATCTATTACATTTGTTCATAAATACATCTCTTATTTCCCTTTTTTTTTAAAAAAAAAAACACTTTTCGGTGCATCAGACATTGCATAAACATCAGGCCTCCTTTCCATGCAGTCCCAACAGTATTCCTTCCTTTCGTTTTGTTAAATCTATCGTCTCTCTTTCACTCGTTCTTTGTTTTTTGCCAACAAAAATGTATTGTGGTGATTGTGTTGTATAAAAGATGCACGTATAAATCGATTATCAAGTAACAAGCATTTCCGTCTCGTATTGCAGTAGAGGTCTCAGGTTCAAGCGGGTATCAACATGATTGTGTGAGTTTACATTACATTGGTTGTTATAGAAAAAAGATGCACGTGGAAGGAAGCCTAATTCTTGTTAGAATCAACTACATATAGTTTCTATTATTGATTTCAGTGATAGACTTTTTTATGAATTATGTAGGTTTCAAGCCAATTCACACAAAAACCATTGGTTAATGAATGTTTGTTTGCCTATAGTTACGGTTCAATAACCATTAATCAAAGTATACTAAGTGAGTGTTTGGGAATTTTTTAAATATAGGTTTCAAATCTAGGTTTGCGTAACCCGAGACAAATCTCCTCTCACACACTCACCTCGTAAATCGTAAAAGCTATTCTCAAAAGCTAATCTAAACACACACAAAGTAGATATAGTCTTCGTTTAAAACAGTGATTAAAATGCTTAAAATTTCAATCGTGATTTATAGTATATGAAGTAAGTATGTGAGAGGAGTTTTATCTCGATTTACGTAAAAATCAGCTTATAAACAATATCAACACTAAAACAAACATACCCATAATTACATAATTAAAATATAGAAATTAAACATACCACGTTTTATCTGTACAAACTGTGCATCTGTCTTCTGAAGGAATCATGTGCTTGCTGTTATTTAATAATGGGGGTACGGCACATTCATTTTTATAAAATTCATTTGGTAGTAGATTATTGATATCCTCAAGAATAGTATATATATTAAATTAAACATTTGGCAAAAAAAAAAAATTAAATTAAACATAAATATTTGGCCGAGTGATGTACTTTACTGGCATTAGCATCAAAGTCCAATTAATATTTTCGCCACTCCTCGTTTTAAAAATAAAAAACAAACAGAGAGAGAAACGTGTGGGATATGCAAGAAACAGCCGTGACGGTCCTTCGAGACTCCTTCGCGGCGAAGGTGAATGTCCAATTTTGTACCTTACAATAAAGCTTAAAGTCCCCATACACACTACGGTGGGGGGGATTTTAAAATTATCAGTGTTTCAAATGAAAAAGGAGAGAGTCATACCTTTTCTTTTGCCAACTAGAAAGGAGGGAATGATAATAAATAGCTGGTTCCTTAATAATGTGCATTTATATATTTAATGAATATCATATTATTTTAATTCTGTCAAATGAAAATACAACAAGTCAGATAATTTAAATTTTAATTGGTTGATAACTCATCTCAAACAATTCATATAATACTTATAATATCCAAATCAAGAGCTTGATTGCATTCTTATGCTCTAAGAAATTGGACCCTCCTCCCTAATATCCCTTTCTTTTACCTCGACGTGGCACATCGGACTTTGAAATCCCAGCTACAATGCATAATCAACTACCTATTCACATCATGCACCTATATTAACACGTCCTGTCTTGAGACTTTGATCAAGCTCAGGACCCGTTAACCAAATTGGCAAGGCTGACGTCCAATTTGTTGGGTCGTTGCTTCACTTTTTATGCCCTTTAATTAGTTACAGTTAGTTCGCCTCATAGGCTAATAGTGGCAATAAGGCAGTTGCTACTCCATAGTCTATCCTTTTTCTTTTTTAAAAAATGTACATGAACCAGTAGTATCATTTTTCTTCTTGGTTGATGCGGGGTGACGAAGACAAGGACGGTGTTCTCTTCTCTGTTGGTAGCTGGGAAAAGCCACACGTGACATCCACTTATTGTTATGCAAGAAAATATAATCAATGAACCATGTGTGGGTATCAAATCTTTAATTTAGACGAAGTCGCGTCATATTTATTTTACAGCTTTTTGTATAATTTGCAGAACTCGTGTTTAATTTATGGGGAATAAAATAGGTGAATGAATCGGCCATGGATCAATTAATGGTATTCTTCAATTGAGTGGGTGAATTCACTTTAAGTTATTTTATTCTTTTGAGACAATGGAGCGAGTGTGGGCATGTGGTGGGGATAGGATGGCCAAAGGGGACGCATCTTTGATCCCACTGAATTAAACTTGTTTAAAATTTCAAAGGGAAAAAATATTTTCTTTTTTTGAGTAAAATACTGGATTTCATTAATCTAACAATCGATTAATTACAAGCAACCACCCTAACTAAGGAAAAAGCGGTACAAGAAAACTCCCCATCATCCACCGCCTACAACAAGCGCAGGTGGTGGGTGATCAAGGATAGCAAAAGTATCAATACTACTATGAGCTAACTTAGCCAGATGATCGGCTTGACGGTTCTGCTTCCTAGAGATATAATTAATAAGGACACTCCAATCTCTAGACATCCATAACCTGGCCTCCACAATGACCTCCCTAAAAGGGTGCATATAATGACATCCCCTAGTTATTAAATTAATAGCCGCAGTACAATCCGTAAAAATCATAATGTTAGCTACATTCCTATGACAACAGATTTGCAACCCCTGGACGATGGCTATGATTTCCGCTATCACCGGTGGCACATGAGTAAGTTTACACATGTAACCACACATCCATACTCCATTTGCATCTTTGATGATTCCCGCACTGGCACTCTGCCCAGACTGAAGAACCGAACCATCAGTTTCCAAAGTATGAAAACCCCAACTCCTGACACTCTACTCTCCGCTTCCACTCGCACCCCGGTCATAAAATGAACAATTTGCACTTAAGTCCATATCCCAACTTGCTCGAAATAGGCTAGAGTGTCCACTTTGACGATCCAACCCTATTTGTTCTCCAAACAGCTTCTTGCACCTATCCACCCAAATATCCCAGCAGACGTAGGCGAACAGGGTTGCCCATCTTGTTTTCTTAGTGAAATCTCTGCCTGCTTCATGCTTCAGGTTCCATTCGATCCACTCCATCCCCTGTAAGTTGATAAAATTATTCCACATACTAGGTTTAATTATCGAATCCACCTTTCACGGGCGTTAGTACAATCCCTCAAAAGGTGCATCTCATCCTCATCCTGCACACATTGGAACGGGCATGTTGCGATCTCATATAGACCCCTCCTTTGTCTGAATTGAGCCATATGAATTTTTCTATGAGCCACAAGCCACATAAAGAATTTAATCTTTTCAGGTATTTTGCATCTCCATAGCAATCTCCAGAATGATGTATTTATAGTACTTGTACCTACATTAAAAAAATGATAAGCAGAATTAACAGAAAAACAACCATCATTCGAAAATTTCCAATAAAATTTATCTATTCCTCTTTCTTCACACGATGTATGTGCCTTTATAATCTTTTGAATAGTATTATAATCGAATAATGAGATCATTTTTGCAATATCCCATTTTTTATTGGGAGTAACATAATCGCACACCCTTTCCTTCCTGTCTACGAGCGCCTCCCATCCTGGTATAAAAAATATTTTCAAAATACGAAAGAAGTAATGCTAAATGTCAGGATTTTATGAACTCCTTTTCTAAAAATTTATAAAAATATTGACATTCCTAACATCATTTTGTTGGGCAGGCGTGTCGTAATAAAGCTAGCCCCACGTCAAAGGGCTCAACCCATTGCCCGAGGTGAATCCGCCAAAGGAGCAAGTCGGCGGTCCCACAACCGCCCATTTAAAGGCATTAAAATCCACATGGCAAATCGTCACTGGTCATTAACTTTCAATATGAACAGAACATCTGATGACACGCAACTAGCCCTTCATGCTTTTTTATAGCACTCCATCAAGTTGTGAACAAAGCTGTGCGTACGGATGAAAAAGACTTAAAAGAGTGTTTGGGAATTATCTAAACCTGAGTTTGTATAAATTAACACAAAATTTCTTTCATACATTTATCTCATAAACCGTAAAAACTATTCTTAAAAATTAATCCAAACATACATAACCCTATGTTTAAGGGATGGTATGTGAAAATCCTAACTACTTGTTTCTTTAAAAGGACAATCAATGGCAATGGATCAGTCCTCATGATCAAATCCCTGATCTTCTTGAGGTAATTAATGAGAAGATGGTTTTGGAATTTTATAGTCTAGGCAAAGTTAAAAATTAACATTGATTAAATTTAGGAGTTTTCACCAGGATCTTAATATTTCCCACCCGTTCCAGCATGAGAGGCTCAAGGCAGAATCAGTTATAGATCGCAATACCAAAGCGAAGAAAAAATATATATAACCCTTTGGCCAAAAACGCTAGATCAAGTTTATGAAAAACCCAAATGAACCCCATAAATGGTGTGAAATAACTTAAAAACAAATAGCAATCCACACATAACCCCTAAGAATTATAAAGCTGAGAAAAGCATTTGGAGGCTTCCCGGAAAAAAGAGTAGGTTCAACTTCAAAGCCGCAGATCAGACCAAATAAAGTCAACAACGGAGCTAACCGAGTGCAGAGTCCATGACTACTGGCGAATGAAGGTCGTAGAAGGATGGATGAATCTAACGCTGTGGGGTTAGTTGTAAATGTAAGGTTGAAAGGAAGAGTTTCTTTTAATTACAGCAATGCCATTCATGAACGCAAATGCGTTTTTCTTTTATTCTTTTAGAACACTTTATCAATCAAGTTTTTTTTAATTATTTTTTACTACAGAATCAAAAATTGTTCCGACAATAGGAAACCAGAACGACCCTGCTTTCAATTCTTCCCCTCATGATTTCTATAATTTTGGGTTTCGTATATACGGGTGGGGGCAACCTCTCATATTATCGGGCATTAGAGTCAAATTAATCTTCCTGTAACATGCATACACACGTATATAACCAACCTTGGGTCCTTAGCCACTGGGGCTGCTTTCACTTGTTGCAACTCATGATATCTTTTCTTTTCATTTTTTTATAACGAGAAATAATAATTTTTACGGAATTTTATAACCAACCATGCACGCATTCGTATGCTAACCATTTTTTAATTACTCCTGACTATGATTATCTTTTTTTTTTTTTTTTTGTGTGTGCTATCTTTTACTTCCACTATACTCTTTTTTTTTTTTTTTTTTGAATTAAAGAGATATCCACTAACAACATGATATTACAAGCCAATTCTTAATATCTTCTTAAGTAGTAATCCAACCTGATTATATATGCCGGTATCCAACATGAAAACTCAAGCCATGAGAGCCATACTTGCTGGTTTTAATTTCTAATATCCTAATCTTAATATTTTTTTGCCAAAGCTCAATCTTAATATTAGATATACAAATATTGACAAAAAAATATATTAAATATACAAATATTTGAAACATTTTATAAAATTCAATTAACATGACAAGTAATAAAGTTTAAAGATAAGTCCAAGTCGCCGTCAAAAAAAAAAAGTCTGAGCAAATAATATTTCAAAAATTACAAAATAGTATTCTAAATATTAACATAACTTGTCTTTTAATCATTTTATTGGATAGATACATAATGTACATCAGATATCATCTCAAAATTATCAGTATCTGGTTTTGGAAGGATACTTTCAACGCAAAAAATAAAAATGAAGTGAGTAAAAATAATTATTTTTACACTTTATTGTATCATCTTATCATATTATTTTTGACAAAAGGGCCTGATGCAAGCTTCTTCTTCTTCTTTATTTCTTAATATATAATTGTTTTTTGGATTCTTTGATCTCGGCTCCATTAACCAAAAAAAAAAAAAAAACTCATCATATTAGAATTTTAATATTTTAAGTTTAATTTTTAAATTAATAATGTAAAAAAAATTATTTCATTTCAATTGAATATGGAGACATAACTCAACCTTATTGAGCCTCATACTAGGGTGAAAAATCTCATAGTTTCGGAATTCAACTCATCTAAATTTTTATGTATTAAAAAAGGATTAATATATATTATCTTTAGTTCTTAAAGTTTATAGTCATTTTAATTTTGATTCATGAAGTTTGAAACATGTCGTTTTAGTTCCTGAAATTTACTTCGTTAAAACTATTAGTTCTTGAAATTTTAGAAGGACTTGGATTTAAAGTAACACCATTAATTAAGCTTATTTGGCACTAACCCTATTAAATATGCTTACGTGGATGCCGATTGTACACGTTGAAGTTAAAAAATAACATTTAAACATAATTTTAAAAGCTGTTGTAAAAAAAGAGGTTGAAGAACCATCATCGCGAACGCCATCTCATCGTCTTCTTCGTTCGCCAAACCCCACTTCACGTGCTTGTGGCTTGCCCTGTGCCCTCTCCTAGAGCCTGCTGTGAACTGAACAACTTCTTGCAACTCAAGCACTCGAACCGCGATGGCCCGCTGCCGCCCTGGGCTTAAAAGACGCCTTGTGGTTGATGACGCCGAGTCGTTTCTTTCGTTTGCTTTTGTCGGAGTGGGAGTTGTGGCAATTAGACTCTGTTTACGGTTGCAAAGACACCAAAAAAGTTTTCACGATGGAGGAGGAGGGGCTCCAAAACATGAACATGGATCAAGCCAAGTGCTTATCGGAACGTCTTAGTTGCGATATTTTAATAATTGCTGAAGGGAATGGATAATCGTTATATAATCAATGTGAATTTGTTATTCGGTCAAAAAAAGGTGAAGCTGTTATATGACCTCTGGGTTTATATATATATATATATATATATATATATATTTTAATCATATAACAGCTTTTTTATTTTGAAGGTAAAAAAGGCCAAGTTAACTTGGATATTACAGAGAACAAAATATAATAGACATCAAGAGGACTGATTAAAATCTTCCCTAAGAATGGGAATGCACACTGGGTGAGGAATTGGTAGAATCACCATACTTTGAACTAAATTCTGTGTATCTTTAGCTAAATAATCTGCACACCGGATCATCTCCCTTGGTGCATACCTCAACTCAACGTCCCATTCTGAGTAAAGCAAATCTTGAACCGCATTGATGACTGATCTGGCTGGATGATGAAGGCCACCGTCTCGTATGACCAAATGATACGCCTCCAATGAGTCTGTAAAAGCAATGACCTTTTGGAAACCATGTTGTTTGCACACTTGAAGACCTGTCTGTAAGGCAAGCAATTCTGCAGTTGTTGGTGGTACAAATCCCAGCTTACGTTGAAATCCGAGGACCCAGCTGCCCCTATTATCTTTGAGCACTCCTCCACATGCTGCTTCATGCTGATTATTGACTGAGCCATCTGTATCCAGGCGCACAAATCCTTCCGGCGGTGGTTGCCATTTGTTGTCATCTTCATCTCTAAAAGAAAAGATTGGATGCTTCCAAGTGTCTGAAAGATTGTATTCCATAAGTTGGTACATGACACCGTGTATAATTTCATTCGCCTGAAGTCGAGAGCCTTCCATAACACCTTGACATCTATTCTTCCACAACAACCAACAAATAAGACTGAAAGTCTGGACCCATGGCCAGCGGTGAAAGTAGGCCTTTCCCATTAAAGCTGACATATTATCTTTGAGCCATACCTGCAAATCAGAGCGAAAGAATCTAAATCGAGCGTTAGGAGTAAGAAAATGTAACCACACCTCTCTCGCAATCTTACAATCACGAAGTATATGAAGAATGGTTTCTGGTAGTTGGCACTCAAACGGACACTCCTCACTAGCTGATAGCGCGCTCATAGCTTTAAGTGAATTGGTAGGTAGTCTCTCATGAATAACCTGTCATAAGAATATTTTTACTTTTTCCGATATAGGTAACTTCCACACTTTATTCCACAGACTCATTCCATTCATATAACAGCTTTTGAACATGTATGTTTAGCATTTATTTTGCCACGTCGACTTGTCTAGTCAGCATCCATATAAGAATAATTAACAGTGTTAGTGTTACATACACTTAATTAATAGTATTAATTTTAACTCCAAGTTCTTCTAAAATTTTAAGAACTAACGATTTGAAACAAAGTAAATTTTATGAACCAGAATCACTTTTTTGAAATTTAAAGAATCAAAACTAAAATAATTATAAATTATAAGGATCAAAGATAATACTAACCCTTTAAAAAATACTGAAAACATATTTTATACACTATTACCTACTATTTTTTTATTTTTTGCCTTTATACTAGTACTAAATAAATACCTAGCTAAGACGAAGATGGCCATTATTTTTTAAAAAATAATATATTTATCGACTGCATTAGTGGCTCCCAATTTTAATATCCAATGGGCCGCCCCCTTCTCCCTTTAAAAGGCCTACCTCCACCTCCTCTTTTCCACGGCTGCTCTCTTGATCTTCTTCCTCTTTCTCGAAAAGTTTCACAGCAAAATGGGTTTGTCTAGATCGTCGGGGGTCATTCTACTGCTGATGTTCATGGTCTTCACCGCGTCTTTGGCCTTAGACATGTCCATAATCTCCTACGACCGAACCCACCCGGATCACTCTACCTGGAGGACCGATGCCGAGGTTATGGCAATATACGAGCACTGGCTTGTAAAACATGGCAAGGCCTACAATGCTCTGGGCGAGAAGGAGAAGAGGTTGGAGATATTCAAGGATAATCTCAGGTTCATCGATGAGCACAACGCTGGTAATCGGACCTACAAAGTCGGGTTGAACCGATTCGCTGATCTTAGCAATGAGGAGTACAGGGCCAAGTACCTGGGAACCAAGATCGATCCCAAGAGGAGGATTGCCAAGACCAGGAGCAACCGTTACGCTTCACAGGTCGGCGACAAATTGCCGGAATCTGTTGATTGGCGGAAGGAAGGTGCGGTCGTCCAAGTCAAAGATCAAGGAAGTTGCGGTAAGTCCGTATTTGTTTTCTTGTTGCTGAAATTTAATTTTTCCTGATTAAATTTATTCACTTTTTTTCTTTGTTTGAGTTTTTTCCAGTAATATTAGCCGGGGATCACCCCCAAATCTTGAATACCATCGAAAGTTAACGCTTGCGATGTTAGGATCATTGATTCCATGATATCTTTTCTATAAACTGCATATTTGATCGCAAACTGAAATAGTTCTTGTTGAAGGGGAAAAAAAAATACCTAGAGAAATTGAAAAACGGGAGAATTTGTGACATGGGTGAAACTAAGTGATTTAGTGTAAATGAATACAATTTGCTTAACCTGATCTTACAATGGTGAAATACGTCTATTAAGTCTGTTAAATGATCACTCTATTCTCAAGTTGATCCCTCATAATAAAACTGCTTTATTTATCTGAAACATATCGTAACCGTTCCTCAGTCGAAAAAATAGAATCTCATATATTATTCTCCATCCCTTCTAATTATAAGGTAAAGTTGAATTTTTTGGAGAAATTAAAGAAGCCAATTTAATGACCTTAGAGTATTTATATTTTTAGTATCCTTAAATTATATATCAGTTTATTAGTTAAATTAATTAGTTTGAAGAAAAAAATAAAAATAAAAATATTCTAAAATGATTTAATTGGCTTACTTAATTTCTCTAAAAAAGTCAACTTTATCTTATAATTAGGACTGGAGGGAGTAGCTATATTTCAGTGCTTCAAAATATTTTATTGGAGGAACCTTTCCTAGTCTTTAAGAGTTGCGCTCTTGGTACTCTCCAAAAAAGCTTACTTTTCCGCGTTCATGTTGGATATTTACACAATTTTATTTTCAACACCATAAATTAGATAAAGATAATTACATTGTGTAACAATTCAAATTTGATACCTTTATACTTATTAGAAATCATTTACCCCTTGCCCAGTGTCAGTCAATGCTGTGATTTCTGTTTTCTTCAACTTGTAAATAGCAACTAATTAATAAGACATTTTTGTTGCTATTTCAAAATGTGTTCAATTATCTTGTGTTTGACATGTTAAAGAAAAAAGACTGTTCAGTCACGGAGCCCTAAGAACTGTTATGCACAATGAACATTATATACGTGGAGGATTGCTAGTACCTCATTTGACTTAATTTTGAATGAAGGGAGTTGCTGGGCATTCTCAACTGTAGCTGCAGTGGAAGGAATAAACAAGTTAGTGACGGGCGATCTAATTTCACTATCTGAGCAAGAACTGGTGGATTGTGATACAAAATATAATGAAGGGTGCAATGGGGGATTAATGGACTATGCCTTTCAGTTCATCATCGACAATGGGGGCATTGACACCGAGGAGGATTATCCTTACCGTGCTGTTGATGGCCAGTGTGACCAATATAGGGTCAGTCTATATTCTGTTGTTTTTAATGATAGAAAATTGTTACCTCTCCAATGCTTAATGTGTTGCTGATATTTCTACAGAAAAATGCAAAAGTTGTGAAAATTGATGGCTATGAGGATGTTCCTGCCAATGATGAGAAAGCATTGAAAAAAGCAGTTGCAAATCAACCAGTGAGCGTTGCAATTGAAGCTGGCGGCAGGGAATTTCAGTTATATGTATCTGTAAGTCTCTCAATTATTTTTTTTTTCAAGCTTCTAGGAATATTTCAGATCATGCTTTATATATGGATGCATTGTCCATTATGGTCACTCTAATTATGACAAATGATTTGATCTGACCATCATCTGAGCAACTAGCTACGCCCAACATATGACATCACAAAAGTGATGCTGATGCTATTTTAAAGAGTAATGTAATGGAGAGATTTTTTGGGATAATTACTTCTTGCTGTCTAGTCAGTGCCTGCACATTCTTATTAGCCTCTGCTCCATTTGGTCAGGGTGTATTTACAGGAAGATGTGGTACAGAATTAGATCATGGTGTTACGGCTGTTGGTTATGGCACAGAAAGTGGTGTGGATTACTGGATTGTGAAGAACTCCTGGGGATCCAGCTGGGGAGAGGAAGGGTACATTAGAATGGAGCGTAATGTGGGAACAACCAATACAGGTAAGTGTGGCATTGCCATGGAGGCTTCCTATCCTACAAAGAAAGGCCTAAATCCCCCAAAGCCCGAACCATCTCCTCCTTCACCAGTGAAGCCACCCACTGTTTGTGATAATTACTACAGCTGTCCGGAGAGCACTACATGCTGCTGTGTCTCTGAGTATGGAAAGTATTGCTTTGCCTGGGGATGCTGTCCTCTTGAGGCTGCCACCTGCTGTGATGACCACTACAGTTGCTGCCCTCACGACTATCCCATCTGTAACCTTGACGCTGGCACCTGTCTTATGGTAACACAACCTAAATTTCTTCAGTCGTAATCAATTATTGGCTACTATTGGATTCTTTTCGTCCATGTTGATGATATCTTAACTGAAATTCTCTGTATTGCAGAGTGAGACCACCCCATTTGGAGTGAGGGCAATGATGCGTTTTCCAGCTAAACCCCATTTTTCTTTGGAGTGGCGCCAATGAATGAAGGAGTGGATGACCTAGTCAAATGAGGATGGAGGAGCGTATTACATGTTCTTTTCCTTGACACTCATCGTATTGCCCATGACACTGTCGTCTCTGACATTTAGATGCCAATTGATGAATGCTTTATCAAATTTCAGGATGTATTTTCCTGGTGTAAATAGCTTAGTTCTATTTATGGGTTCCATTGCTTTCGAACAAAAATATTTACGACTGTGATATTCCAACTTAAATTGATTCTGTAATCAATCATCTATGGTGGATGAATTTCGTTTCCATTCATATGCGCTATTTTCTCTCTGGTCTCTGTCGTTGAGGTTTAACCAAAGAAACCCTCAACCTTGTCAGGTTTAACCGTGCCATCAATTTAACAAGTGACTCTCAATTATTATGTTTATGCCCTGCTTCATCAAGGAAGAAAATAATATTACCTCCGGTCTTTAATATAAGAGTTAGTTCTATCTCTCTTGTATGAATTACATGACTGGAAAAAAAAATTCTTAAAAATTTTTGTTCCTAAATAATGGTTGAACGAAAATCATATTGTTTCCTTCGAATAATGTCTTGGAATAAAGTTTGAAATTAAAGAAGTGGGCGCACAAGAGTAGTTGTGTTTGGGGGACCAGGGAGGGATGAACTAGTTGTCGCCCCCCAAGCTACGTGATTCAGACTTCAATTATATTTGTTTCATATCGTTTTCTTCACCCAGCCCAAATGGGGACACCCCCGCATTTCAGACTGATAGATCAGTGTCCAGCCCCACCATGCCTGCCAGCCAGCCAGCTCCTGTACGAACAAGATTTTCATTGAGCCCATTATCTCTACTTCATCATCATAATTTACAGAGTTCTTTATGATTTTTGGATTTCACCAGTAAAGCTTTCCTAAATATCCAAACACCAGTAAATCTGTTTCAAGTGATTCGCCTGAAGGCAGGATCAAATATTTTCTCCGCAAAGAAAGAGAGGCAAAGACTTGTACACAGACTTATTGCAAAAAAGCAACAGATAGATAATACTAACATCACGTTAACAGATGGAAGCTAACGAGGCATCTCTATGATAGAAAGTCTGAAACACACAGATTTACCACCCAAACGCAAAAACCAGGCAGTACGAGAAACGTAAGCTAACTTCTACTTCAATTAAGAGCCTTTTGATTAGGTCATTTTCGACTGGAATCCCGATCCCTCTGCCACTTCCGTCTTGCTACACTATATCAGTATTGAAGGAACCTTTCTGATGACCTTCAATAGTGTTATGAAATGCGCAATCTTCAAGCTTCACTCTATGGCTTGAGCTATTAATCATAGCGTCATGAAGAAGTGTAATATAATTATAGGAAGGAATTACAGACGGGATCTTAGGCAACAAGGGCAGGGAAGTAGGAAGTGTCCAATTAGGTGACCCTGCTGTTCCATCCTGTGGGGAATTCCAGCCCAAGTTAATAGATTTCCTGGAAGCATTATTGTTTGGAGTTTCGTCAATAAGCCTTTTCACTCCACTCGTTTGACTCATATTGTACACAGAGAAAACCGTTTCATTGTTTTCCATCATCTGGATGTTGGGTTTGAGGACGTAAGGATGTTGGATGGGTAAATATGGTCTTTGAATAGCGAAGACGCCCGGTACGCTCTGAAGAAAGCTGAATTTCCTCTGTATGCTGATCACTAGACTCAGATCTTCTGCAACCTGAAGATGAACCCCATGAATTGTTAATGACCAAGTTTTTGAAGGAACTTAGGAAGAAGGAGATAGAGCAAGACCTTGTTGAGCGAACCCAATTGAACTATGCCTTCCCTCACTGCAATGACCACGATGGTCTACCAAAAGAAGCAAAAGTTTCGTTGGCATGCACTATAGTAGGGAAAAAATAAACTAATAATGACAATTGTTAATTTACTTCTACCCCATATCCCTCAGGCGTTTCTGTGAATGGTTTTACCAACCTGAATACCTGAATTGAACTGATATTCCCACGCCCGTGGTCTCTGTAAGGGCAGAGAAAATATCACATTTTCTATATTCAAGAGAAAGAAGAGCTATCTGTAATAATTTCAGTTTAAAGTTAAATTCCCTCACAGGCTCAACTGACTCATTCCATGAAGCGATATAACTAGGTTCAGGCTCATATGGGCTGTCTCTGTACACCCATTTGTGACCGTTATCCGCAGCCACTTTCCCCAGTAATCTGCAGATATATTACAGACATCAAATGATCGAGTTAAGTCCCTTCTCTTTCACGGGAATATTTTTCATACTACTCTTCAAAACAGAGGCACACATGCCAGATTAATTATGACCAGAAAATGTGATAAAGCCTTACCCTTCCCCATAACTGTAGACCTCATGTGACATTTTGAAGAACACGTCAGCTCCAAACTTCCCGTTAAGGTATCCACTCCTTGCTCTTTCGCATTCGTTAAAATCACAGAATCCATCTTCCCAAACCAGGATCCTGCAAAAGAACACCTCCAAAAAATTTAAAAACCATCGTAACTTTTTCGTGTCTGGTTGGATATGGTTTGCCTTGTCAAAAGAAGTTAAAACTAGTCCTGTGATTGTCATAATTACTTTACTATTACCAGTTTCTTTTGTTTCCCTTGTGGCGGTCAAGATCAGTCCCTCCAAATTCCCACCTGTAACAGAGCAGACAGTTCTCCAAACGTCAAAACACACTACAGCTTTTCATGAACAGAAGCATTTCTTCTTTTACCGCAGACTAAGAACTCTCTTGGGGTATCAATATGTTTTTTTTATTATGAATTGGTTTAGTTTCTTACCTTGGGGGAGGATAGTTTCGAGGCAATATCCTCCAAAACACAGCATATATCCACTTAGAAGAATTGGAAGAGTCTGAGGGTGAACAGTAGCTTCTCAGAGTATGCTGCAAGAGGCAATTAAGCAAGGGCAGTCCTGTTTCCATTTTCCCGAGGCAAGAACACACAACCCAAAGAGTTTTTTTATGGAAATGGGAGATGATGAAGAAGAAGAAGAAGAGCTTGATTAAAAGGAAAAATGTTTTCCAAGTGAGGGTGCCCACTTGAAAGGCCCCAAGTTAGGCGATCATGCTCCAATATTTAGGGTCTCTGTTTGGTGTGAGGGATTTTGAGGAGAAGGGAGGGAGAAGAAATTTTTATGAGTTGAATTTTAAAAAATTGAAGAAGTGGGATAATAAAATTTTAATAAAGAGGATATATAAGATAAAAGAATAAAAAAAATTAATTAAAAATTTTTAACCTCGTTTCTCTAATTTTTTTAAATTCAACCCAAAAAAAATTTTTCTCCACCCACTTTCCCTCTACTCCGCTCATACCAAACAAACCCCGGAGTTGTCCAACACTGTATGATATGAGTAGTTTAAGTGGGGCCTCCATATTCACATATGAAAAGTCGTATATATGATTATATATATCTCCTCTCCTTTCCAGTCATTTAGTCCCTAATCATGGGAGTTGATTCTGCTGAAGCCAGACAAAAAGGAAATTAAAAAAGAAAAGAAAAGAAAAACGGATTCTATTTCTAGCAGTAGCATACTTGTTTCATTTGATAATCTCCATCAATCAATCTAACTAATAGAGCTAGTCAAAATACCGTAAAGGAATCATCTCATTATGTAATTAAGAGGGCGGATTATATACTTGTCTCTTGTTGAGGTGGTCCTGCTGAAGGACCATCGACTTCATGACTAGTTAGTATTTGCTTGAATTGGCTTCTCTCTCGCAGCGTGGACCCCCCTGCAAAAAATAAAAAAAATCTTACAGAACGCGTCCACTGTTTCTGTTCTTAATTCAGCATTATTACAAGTTAAGTGCTAAGGTGGACAAGACAATGGTGTGTTGCAATCCCAGCCAATTTCTGTTGAAGCAAACATCAATCGTCAACAATGAAAACAGAAAAAGGAAGCATGAGTCACGAAAAAAGTAGCTTCTTACAGATGATCATTGGCTGGTTTATCTGTAGGACTTAACTATCATTGTTGGGTTGTTGGGGGCACCCCTACTTGTCTAATGACAGGGTTAGGGGCAAAGATTTGATTAGATAGCCATAATAAAAGCCAAGAGCCCAAAAAAATAGCGAGAGCTGGATGACGTAGGACTTTCATGAGCAGTGGCCATTGAAGTACAGTTCCATAAGTGTCTCATTCAATAAAAGCGTGAGAAACAAACAGTAATGGAGGAAGATGGCCGTGTCAATCATAAACACTGACTTCAACTTTGTAGGCCTCACAATCTATCACAAACTTAATGAGTCAGAAAAAGAAAATCAGTAAGAAAGCATCATGATACAAAGGCTGCTTTCAAAACAACAATGAATTTGCCATTACTGTGCGAACTAAGTTTGAAGCAAGTTAAATAGATAAATGTAGAGGGTAAAAAGGGCACGTTTTAAAGTTGAGAAAGGAAGAGAAGGGTGGTCCATAGGTTAAGTGTTGAAATTAAGTGGGCGTAGTGGGGGATGTAGATGAAGATGCATCCTATCGGTTGGGCGACTAAATGGATTGACAGCTACGTTAACTGGGGCCAAAAGCCTACCACTACTGTCTTTAGGGAAATTATTCAATTTCTCACCCCATTGCTTCTTTTCTTATCTCTATTCTCTTGCCACTTTTTCCAACATGAACTCCCTATTGGTGGAAACTCTTGTCTGATAGGCTTCATTGTTTCCAAGCTTATCAGATCACCTCTTCCTTGGACACCCCCAAAAATCTAATGCTTGTCCACTGCATTGCGAATGTGAGCTTGGACAGCCTTTTTCCTTGTTAATAATTATGACATATTACAAATTCTTAATTCTGGTCAATTATCAATAAGATTATATTTTATCTTCATGTCAATTATTTTCTTTCACTTTTTTGCCTTTGAATAATTTGTGATTGAAAATTACTTAATAAAGTAAGAGGGAAATTTTATAATGTAAAACCAGTCATGCATATGATAGTGAATATTAGGCTTTCAAGTGATGGTGAGAGCATAAGGTGGAAGTGATTGAGATGAGAATGTTAAGATAGATATAAAATCATACTAGAAAATATAAAATTTACAATGAACATATACAATGAAGAGTTGGGGTGGCATCTGTTGAAGAGAAAATTATTTTAAAAAATGGTTTGAAGTAGTTTGGACATGTACAAAGAAGACTATTGAGTATGCAATTAGGAGGATAAAGTCATATGAGAATGGTAGAAAAAAGCCTAAAAGAACACTTAATGAAATTATTGAGTATAACTTCTTGAATAACAATTTATCCAAAGCTTCATTGTTGATAAGGCACAATAATTTCGTGCAATTGATGTAGCCAATCCTATGTATAAGTAGGATAAGGCTTGTTGTTGGTTGTTATAGTCTTGGTGTATGAGATATGTTAATCTCTCTTGCACTCCCTACACCGTAAATGCTCTTCCGTTCTCCCTTTCTGATAACCGTGGCTCTGAATCCGGCTTATTTTCCTACCAGCATTATCACAACTGCTTCATCGTTATGGCCAACACAGAAGAGGAAATAAACCGGCTCTTCAAGAACAGTGTCCTGGTCCGGTGATTTTTCAATTTGCTAATGAAATAAATAAGCTAGAGTCTCTAGGGATACGAATGTAAATCCAACTTAACGCGACATGTAGTATGTCTTGTGGATCATCATGAGAGTGTAAAATAAAACTCAGCAATATGGATGTCCTGCATATGTGTATACAATAAATCCTTCCCCTACCTGATTTTCCAATGCTTGAGTGGATGAGACTCTGGCAAGAGGCTTGACGTCTATTCTTCTTCTTCCTCTTTTTTTTTTTTTTTTTTATAAAAAATCCAGCATTATGTTTCCTTGTCTGCTAACTTAATTGGTTTTGTACTTGACGTTGAAATATCAAGGAAGAGTAGTTGTGTCCTATACTCCTATTATGCGGACTGATGAGTTTGCCATTATGGCAATCCCTATTTGTCGAGAAGATGATGGTGAGGGCAAAGAAATAGTTTTTTTTTTAAGTAAGTGTTTTAATAAATGTTTTATGTTTAAACGATGTTGAAGGCTGTTACTTTTTTGTTTTAAAAAACGAGAGACAGATTTTAGAGTTATTTTAATTTTTTTAAAAAACACATTATATTGATTTAACGATTACTAGAAGCTACCGACCCAAGCCTCACTTGCATTGACCATTGCGAACCACCAACATCAACCCTGTCAACCATCACTGGTCACTGTTTTTCAAGTTTCATCACTAAGTTGCCGCCTACCACCATTGCCATCTATTACTACCGTCGATCATGGCCAGTTAACCATCGCCAGCCGTGGCCAACTAACCGCCACCAACTACCATCATTAGCCATTGCCAGCCAATATTGACTGCTACCTTTGGCCCTCATCGGCCACCTTGGCTAAAACCCATTGTCAGGTTGTCAGCTGTGGCTGACCACCCACTGGAAGAAATCTGATTGATCCCTTAGGGGAGTGGGTATTCTTGTTATGGGCTTTTGTGGCACATATCTCATCACAGCATTTTGGGCGTGCAATCCCATGAGCGTTGTAATTTGGGCTTTTGTAGCACCCTGCCTGACTATCTATGGCCTATGTTCTCCGTCGAATGTTTGCTTGATGTTTAGTTTCTGATCCATTTTTTGAGTTTATGAATCTTTGAGACCATCGATCATTCGATCACCTGTGACGAAAGAAGGGTGATGATGAGATGATCGAAGCAGTACTGTTGGTTTCCCCTCCTTGAGCCAGGGCATTTTAATATTTTCACCTGTTTATATTAAAGAACTGAAATTTTAACTTGATTATACATTGTTGGAAATAACCGAGGATAACTATGAACAAGAGTCTCATGCATCCACTCATACTCAACTCAAAATTTCATGTTTAAACCGTTAAAACCTTTGTTTAGCTAAAAAGTATTCATTAACAATTTTTATAAATGATAAAGCGAAAATATGATTTTTTTTTTTTTTTATAAATAGGTATTGGGGCAGTTTTAGATTTTATTTTTTATTTTTGATAAATTTCTGCAATTAATCTATTTTAACTCTCTTCCTTAACTAGTGAAACAAGATTTACGTGTTGGATTAGAGGTAGTAATAAGGACTAAGGATTCATTGGCAGGAGGGGGGGTCAAGATTTTACTGAATGAATTGGAGAGTGGATTTAATTTGTGCCATTAATCTATTTTAACTCTCTTAATTTTGCTGAGTGGATTACTAAACCTCCACCAAATATTTTTTTTAATATAAATTGAAGGTACCTTCCCCTGTTTCTCATATACCTGGTGATGTTGAAATTATCAAAAAAAAAAGGAAAAAATACTTAAATATTACTTGACTTTTAAAATACTGAATTAATGATTTAATAAAAAATTGAATTATCAACCTTATTACTCTTTTTATTAAAAAATTAATTTAATGTTTTAAAGTTCAAATAATATTTAAGTTTCTTTCTCCCCAAAAAAAAGACACATCAGATTTAGAATTGAAGGCATCATAGGGACGACACCGTCTGAGGTAGAAGGTTTTTTTGAATCCAACCCAAGGGAGCAAAAGGGGAGACACGGGGAAAAAAAGGAGGGAGTTGCTTGAGCTCTAGGTACTGTGGAATCATCGTCTTTATCACGGCATCAAGGGGCACCATTCATCCGTCTTCAGCCTTGGCTTGAGCTTCATCGTGTAATCAGAGGAGGCGGGCATGGATACTGTTCCGTTGTCTTCTTCATCGTTGTGAGCAAAGGAGTTCGATTAAGGGAGTAGGCGTGATTCATCTATGTCTTCAACCTAGAGCAAGCGGCAACATCAAAGAACCAGAGTGGAGGAGCCGCTGTTTGGTCTGAGGAGCGATTGGAGAGAGCATCGTCGTTCTGAGTTGTGAAGAAATAGGAGAGGAGGCGGCTGTTCTGGAGTTTTGGGGCATTCATCGCTGAACCAAAGATTCACGAACATCACCTTCTTCTTCATTGTGAACCAGCGAAGAGATCGGTAGAGGAGGAAGGACGCTGTTTAAATCACGATTCTACCCCGTTTCTTCTGACAATGAGCTAAACCAGAGGAGGCTGTCGACGGATCAGAAGGAGCTTCAGTTTTATCTAATTCTTCCTTTGCTTTTCATTATGGCTCTGAACTTTGATTTTATTGTTGCTGATATGACTCTGTTTAAAGCCGTGGCTAGATTTTTCTATCAAGCTAGAGTACTGCGAACTTGTTTAAGACTTGGAGATTATACCCACTAATTAGTTTTAGTTAATTTTAATTCAGTTTATTTAATCTTTTTTCATTGGCTATTACTTAGTGATGGGCCACCATTAAGTATGTTTTGGAGATTTAGATTTTAATCTAATTGACCGTGAGATTAAATAATGTGGAATTAGATTCTAATCTACTTTGCTTCTAGGATAGATATATACCCAAAAGTTCCGTATAATTAAATTAAAGATCTAAATTGTATCTTATGTAATTATATAAGACATTATATAATTAAATGAGGCATATTTATAAATGGAACAATAAACATTTGTATACATTAAGACTCCAAATTAGCTGATTAAATTAAGTTTAAATTAATTTAATGGGGATAAAATCTAAGAAGCAAGCAATGAATTAGTAACTCTAGGTTGCCTTCTTTGATATTGAAAGTTGTTTCTTATGACAGGTCTTTGTTATTACTAATTTTTAATTTTCTTTTCACTCATTACAAGTAATATTGATTTGCTCAACTTAAATAAAATAAGGAAATTCAATGCTTAATCGCTAACCTAATTGAGCTTATTTAAAACAATCTTAATTTATTATTATACGATTTTCACGGACCATACATTTGCGGTGCCTGCTTAAATTTCAGCAGTATCATCCACTTATTGATGAATGGGTGGAAGTTCATCAAATATAGAAAAATTGTGTCATAATATAATAGGAGCAAGTTTAGCTAGATAATCCGCAATGCTGAGGTGTTCCCTACACTTATGGTGAACTTCCACATGCCAATCTCTATGCAAAGAACACCTAGCCTCACCAATTACATCAAAAAAGGGATGATTATGCTAACTACCTCAAAGTAACATAACAAGTTGATAGCTTTCAAACAGTCTTGGAATATGACCACATCTCTAAATCCTCTTCGCTAACATAGGTGCAGCCAGTTCAAAATGCCAACTAGCTCTGCCATTGCTGGTGGAATTCTGACGAGCTTGCAGCTGAATCGCATATCCAACAGTCTTTATGGTCTTTGAGCACTCCTCCACATCCACTATCTCCATTGCTTAGCACTGAGCCATCCACCTCTAGCTAAACACTGCCCTAGTGGTGACCACCCCTTCCATTTTAGAGTTTGGCGGAAGTGTGGTGTAGAAGGAACAATGTCTCGACAAATCTCTATCCCAACTGGCTTGATATCAGCTGTCGCGAGCTGTAGCATGACTTGTAAAACGGTTAGATCCAAAATAGCTTACCATATTGAGCCACCCAGGCATTCCAATAGATATACCCAAAAGAGTTGACCAATCCTCCACCAAATCTTTTGAAGTTGCTGTTATCATATTTGAATGATGATGTATTAGAAACTTACTGACGATTTGTTGTTGCTTTCGTTTTGTTGCTGTTTTAAACTGTTTACCGTATGGTTTTATTCAGGGGCAATTATAATGAAGTCCCATATAAGAGAAAAAATAAAGAAATGGTCCCAGAAGTTGTCAGTGTAAGCTCCTCGACTTGTTAATGCACGCTCCTCGACTTGTCATTAACAACTTCAGAGACCATTTTTTCATTTTTTCTCTTGTGTGGGACTTCATTGTAATTGTCCCTTTTATTTATAATATATGAATATGGTATTTTGAAGGTGAAAAAAAATACTGAATCATCATTAAATTAATGACGATTCATTAATTAAAACATCTTCTCCTCTGTATATAGAAGATCTTCCTCCATGTGCATAATATCTTCCCTCCATGTGCAGACGTTCTTTCCAGATTCCATTTAGCAATTAATTTGTCAGTGAAGTCTTTTTTCACAACTCTCCTTAATTAATACTACTAATATTAATGTTAATAATCAATTTATTTTTGAAGGGTCAACTTTTATTCGTTAATATTTTATGTTTTGGTGTGAAGGTACAATTCTGCCTATAAACATTTTTTAGAAGAGTTAGAAGCATAGTAATCATTTTTCAGATATAAAAATACCCATAAATATCGAAAAATAAATTAATAATGTCAATTCTGTTAACTTAAGTTAACGACGTTACTTTTTTGTTCATGTGAGCCCCTCCTATTTTTTAACGGAAAACTAACGTTGTTAAGTAAAATTAAAGGAATTAATATTATCAGTCTATTTTATAATGTTTATATACACCAAAAAAATATATTTACTGTACTGATAATACTAACACAAATGTTTATAGACGAAATTGCGTCTTGGCCCTATTTTTTGGGGGCCAAACCTTCTTTACAAATGGATTTTGATTTCCTGGACAGATATTTGAGACTCTGATCACCGAAGTCCGAAGCAATTCGCGGAGCAAAGCTGGTGCCATAGTGGTAGATTGTTCGGGCGAATTGCTGTCGAGAGTATGGATTATCTGGGAATTGATTTGAGCTGTGCTGTGGGATCTCTCCGCAATGGCCACTTTCCCGACAAGGACTGCTTGCTACCTCTTATTTCCAAGCTCCTCGGCTATGCCATCGTCGCCGCTTCCACTACTGTCAAACTTCCCCAGGTACGCCCGTCTTTTCACATTCTTCTCAGCTGTCTATTTTCATGGTGATCAGAAACCCTAGAACGCACACTGATCCCCTTATTGGATCTCCTAACGAGTTTCGCTGGTGATATTTGCTCATAACTTTCAATTGTGATTCCTCGACGATACTAACAACGTTGTTGACTCTATTTCAGTAGTTAGTATTGCGATTAATCATTAGTGGCATAGTGCATGTGTCTGTTTGAAATTGCTGTACCGAGCGATTATTTAATTCATCGAATTAGTTTATCTTTGTTCTTATTTGTTGAAAATATTGATATTGGCGCTGCCGGGGCGGTCATTAGATTTTTCCATTAACAATTGCCTAAACAAGTCTAGTTTTTCCAGGCAAGATTTCAAACCATCGTCAATATTGCTATGTTAATCTTATGAACTGCAGATCTTAAAAATTCTGAATCATAGAAGTGTCAGAGGCCTTAGCATGATATCTTTTGAGCTCGAAGTTGTTGGCTATACCATTGCACTAGCTTACTGTCTTCACAAAGGGCTTCCGTTTTCAGCTTATGGGGAACTATTGTTTCTTTTAATACAAGGTGCACTTGCATTTTCTGCAATTTAATTCAAGGTGTTTCTTTTAACCCATGCTTCCATTGACGCGCGCATTACTGTATTATATTACATAAACAACTTTGTCATGTAATTATGATGAAATCTTAGAGGCAGATCGGACGTTCTGAAGTTAGTATAGAATACCGACTATATTAGAATTCTTGTCATGAATTAGAATATACACAGCCCGTATATTTGGAAAGCTTTGCTTTGTCATGATTTGCTTTCTTGTGCTTTGACATTGTAAATGGAATCTGACACGCTTCTTCCTATTCTTGTCTGATACAGCTTTAATTTTGGTTGCCATAATCTACTACTTTTCTCAACCCGTGGGTGCCAAAACATGGATCCGGGCGTTACTGTATCCTACTTGCCTGCAGAGGCACCAAGTTTTTATCTGCTTATTCTGCAAGATAAATGAATATGCTCAACTTTATCCTTGATGCATGGTTTTCAGATATTGTGCTGTAGCACCCACTATCTTGGCTGGTCAAATCAATCCCCTTCTCTTTGAAGCTCTGTATGTGAGTAGTAAACTCTTGTGCTCTGGAAATTTTATCACTTTAAAGTCATGTGCTTATGTATTGTATTGTTCTCTACTTCTGTTTTAATTTTTTTATGACCATATCTCCTAATGTGGATATGATTTTATCTGCTGCAGGCATCTCAGCATGCAATTTTTCTCTTTGCCAGGATCCCGCAAATATGGAAAAACTTTTCTGTAAGTGGAACCATAAATTGGAGAAAAGTTCGTAGTTTCCATAAAATTAATTAAATCAGTTGCAATAATTTTATGTTCTGACAACACTTGGTTCTCTGCAGTTTCAGTGACTATTTATTTGTTTGTTTATTTATTTTTTGCGAAGATTAACAAATGAACGCCTTCATTGTTGAGTTATCTGTAATGTAAGTAACTTCAAGACGACTTTAACTAACAAGTGGAAGTTATTTACTTTCTGGAAGCCACTGTCTTCAATTTATATTACCAGTTTACAAGTTTTACGGTTCTTTTTGGGCCAATTACATACGGCTCAAGAGTTATGATTTTTTGAATGGCTGGGATTCTTTGAACACTACTGAAGTGTTTATGCTATGTTTTATATGATATGTACTTTTTTTTTAGAAAAAAAAAATGTTACGATTTTTCTTTGCCCGTGGAATATTTTATTTGCAGAGCAAAAGTACTGGGGAACTCAGTTTCTTAACATCATTCATGAATTTTGGAGGTTCAATGGGTAAGACTGTATGGTTATTATGGGATTTGATTTGCTTCTTAGGTGTATGCAATTTAATGTTATTATCCTTGTTTGTTGCAGTTAGAGTCTTTACCAGCATACAGGAAAATGCGCCAACTAGTGGTATCCTTGCTTCCTAATTGTCATAATTTTCATGTTCTTTCCTTTTTGTCATCATCAATGCATGTAAGATAAGTTTTTTGATGTTGATGGTAGTGAGGTGAGATAGGCTTCATCATATATAATTTTTGTATTTGTTTGTCTAAATGTTGTTCCTTATTTTACTGCCCTGTCTGATGTTTCCAGCTAGCCCTTGGCAAAAGCTTTCTTTCTAATTCACTGCATGTCAATTTTCTAGTTTCCTTTCTGGTCAACCATTTACATTTTTATACTATCTTTTGCTAATTAAATTGAACATTTTTTTTGGGAACTAGGCCTTATGGAGTATGGTGGTTTCTACCAAGTCTCTGATGTCTCCAATGAAACAAATTTATTAGATTTGTGTCTATTCAAGCATCATTCTTTAGTTTACTGAATTTTAAAAATTGCATCCTCCCTCCCAATTTGCCTTCGTTTATTCAACTCTTTTACCCTAACTCATACTGAAGTGTTGCTTATTGTAAATTTATTTGTTTTTAATTATCTGAGATAATTATGACCGATTCCTTGATTCTTTTGAAGTCGTACTTGGCTCTGCACTTGGTGTTGCAACAAATTTTGCTATCTTAAGTCAGATAGTGATATACCAAAAACCTCGGGCTGGGGAAGACAAGAAGACGAAGTAGAAGAGATATGCCAGATTCTATATCATTTCAAGCCGAGTTCTTAACTTTCAACTGCTGATGGGCAGGCTGTGACACTACTTTATTTTGGTTTCGAAGAAACTGTTTTCGATTCTATTGTATTGATTGTACAATATTGTTTATCAGGCAGTAACTTCAAAAGAATGAATTAGGTTGTTAGAGTTTCCTTCCTCATCATAATTTGTTGATGATATGATAAATTTATAGGCTAATTAAAGAAAATTACGTATTTGTAAAAATCAGTCTTGTGATGATTTAATAAGAAGAAAAGGAAACATATTAAGGGCCTGTTTGACAAAGCGGCAGGCTGCTGTAACTGCATGTTTGAAGCTAAAAAACCACGATGACTGTTTTTCACATGTTTGGTAAAGCGTTATTTTTTCCTGCACTTTTAATATCATCGTGGCTTTTTGTAAAAGCTCATGCCCGTGGCTTTTTTCAGATCCTCCCCTTGCTTTTGCTCTCTCTCTTCAATCAATGCTCGCAGGTAGACCGTTGGAAGCATTATTTTGTCTCACCAAACTCATTATGTTGAATCAGAGCTGGTTGGTTCGTGTATGCACAAAGCCTTCTCTTTTGTTCGAATCAGAGCTTCCGGTGGTGTAACTGTCGTACAAATAATATATATATATATATATATATAGTGACCATCGCATTCCACGAAGGAAGAAGAAGATGCTCTGTTTCGCTCCTTTGTGATGCTCTGTTTCGCTGGTTCCAAGGAAGAAGATGTTTGGTCAAATTAGATTTGACCAGGGACTTCTGTGCAAACTTTAAAAGTTTATAAGGAGGGATTAAATTGAAAATTGTTGAAATATTTGTAGGGGTAACTGTAATTTATGAAAAATCTGGGTCTCTTTCTGTGATTTCCCCAATCCCCTTTCTTCATTCAGTTGTAATTTTCATAAATCGTGGGATACTTTTCTGTAATTTTCTCTAGTTCTCAAGGCTGTGCCAAAGAGAGAGAAAGGCCGGAAATATACGAAAGGCTGGAAGTATATTACTCCCTCTGACCTTAATTATAAGATAAAGTTGACTTTTTTTAAAGAAATTAAAGAAGCTAATTAAATTATTATAGATTATTTTTATTTTTATTTTTTCTCCAAACTAATTATTTTGATTAATAAACTAACATATAATCTGAGGATACATAATATATGATATAATTAGGTAGCTTATTATCAAATTTTATTTATATTTATTCATTTCAATTATCACAATATATACAAATAATATATATATGTAGTATTACACAAGATTCATGCCCTTTTCAGTCATTTTACATCTAAACGGGTTTTTCAAACTCTAATTTAAACAGGTTCAAGGTTAGAAAAAAAGTCACTTCTGCTACTGCTAATCCGAACACAAATCATATTTACATTTTCACTTTTAATCCTACCTTACTTTTTTAAAAGTCAGATGAAAAAAAAAAAACCACTTCTCCACCGTTAATCCAAACGGGCATTAAGATCAAGATGCATGATTTTTCTCTTGTATTTGCACAAGATATGTAGAGGCTCCCCAGTTGCACGTCACCATTAAAGGTAGCGGAATATGTACTCTTGATGTTAGCTTTGACAGAAAGAGACGGTTATTATTAGCCAATAAGCATTGGTTATTTTGCTTAGTGCTGGCATCCATTTCACGTGCCCATCAAATCTGAATATCTCAATTTTGAATTTTGAAGCAAGTTGATGAAGAAAGCTAATGGAAGCTACGTCAGAATGAATGCCTAATAAATCCATCAACTAAACAAGCTGACTTTTGCTAAACTAATTGGCCTGCTTACCAACATGACAATCACAATTGCGAAGTTTGGAGGCATCGGCGCCTTCCCAACAAGGGTCGGGTACGTGAGAACTTAGAATCAAGCAAGGAAGTTACGGGCATGTTCAGGACAGTGAATATAGTACAAGGCCAAAAAAATATAAAATCTCAGACAAATGACCAAAAGCACTTGATCACTACAGATTTTCTTTTCACATTGCGACACGAGGTTACTTGATATCAACGAAACCAATAACCTATGTTCCTGTAATAGTAAGGTTTTTAAATGTCTTGTATACCAAGATTTAGCAATCTACGGATATTAAATTGGTCATGAAGTGAAGTTGCCGTAGGCTCCCCATTCACAAGTATAGCTAGAAAGCAAGTAATAAAATTCGGAATTGGGAACGCATTATTAAATTCGAGTCACATCTGAAAGCACCGAGACCTTATACATGAATCATGATAGTAAGATCTGTTCCTCCAAATATTTTCAATCCCAAATACAGTGACTCTATACTGCACCAACCAAGCCATGGAATTAAATGTGGCAACTAAGGAGGAAGGTAGGTTTAAGGCCAACAAAGTACATAGAAAAGAAAGGTAGGTTATCTCAAACAAAAATGGCAGTCCTGCTATAGCCTTTTATCTTTCCAACTGAACATCGATTCTAATAAATGCCTCCTTCAGCTGGGGGAGGTAAGTCATGCCATACTCATGCAAAAGCAGTCTATTATCGTCCAGGATATCAATTGCATTGAAAAATAACCGAATAAAGCTCGACCAAAAGAAGAAACCAAAACAAACAATTCCAAAGAAAATAGCACAAGAAGCAGATGGCCACGTGATTGCTAGAGCATCTAACCGCCACAGCAAGTGATAAAATTTTACCAACAATTCTTCTCGCCCGTGAAAAAGCTATAGAAATAAAGGTATATCTGCTCACATTAGATACAAAACATTTAACAAATTGTAGCAATGTAACACTTTAAGACATTGATCAACCTCAACCTCCATGACAAAGAAGGTGCGGTGCAACTTCCCGTCTATCTAATTGATAAGTTGCACTATCCTTGGGCAGCACCAGCCGCCAAAGAAATTTGGGGGGGGGGGGGGGGGGGGGGGGGGAGTATGATTGTCCCTTTCAGCTGTGAAGATTCAACTCAAAAAACAATCAACAGCACACAGCATGATTTAAAATTTAAATATAGCAAAAGAGAAAATCAAGTAATACAGAACAATGATGAAATTGAACAAAGGCCGGGATTCTTTTTGCTTTCGCATATTTTTCAAGTTTCCGCGTTTAAACATGCCGGGAACTGCTATTGCCAGTTGCCCACCTTCTTAAAGTGCAAGCCACTAAACCCTTCCCAGACAAAAGTCCTAACCTTGACTTGAATGAAGTAAATCGACCAGAACTGCTTGATGCAATAGTGGCCGATGCTGCTGCTTGACTGGGGATTGATGGAAGTTCTGCGGCGTTATCCTGCACTGCAACATCACTAGCACTAGCATCCTGATGTTCAGTTTCACCAGTATCTAAATTAACAGCAAGTGATGCCCTACTTAATCTCAACCAATCTGCACCTTCAAGTGTTACACCCTTGCACTTCTTAACCTTCACTTTCACTAAATTAGGGCATCCACTAGCTAATGCTTCCATGCCATGATCAGAGACGGGGCAGCTCTTAATACAGAGTTTCTTCAGGGCTACACATTTTGCAGCAATGCACGATATCTCACCATCACCAACTGTATCACTTCCACATAGCGCCAGTCTCTCCAGATTATGACAATTGGATGCCAGCACTTCCAAGCTCGCCTTAGTGGGATTAACACCAATAAGGACCAGTTCTTGAAGATTAGGGCAACATCTAGCAACTCCCATCAAACCTTCATCACCTATACGATTCGCCTTCCATCCATCAATATGGAGTTTGCGTAGTAGCTTACACCGATCAGCAATGGCAGCAAGCCCTAAGTTTGTGCACTCAGGGGTCTTGACAAGATGCAAAATTTCTAGATTCGAACAGTTCGAGATTGCCACCAGGCCAATATCACTAATCTGGAGCCTCTCAAGGTGGACTTCGACCATGCTTGGCACTCCGTCCGCCAGGAGTTGAAAAAGCTTATCCCAATCACCAGAGCACCTGAAAAGCTTCAAAGTCCTTAGATTCTTTGAGCCGAGAATAAGAGACCCAAAACACTGCCCATTGTAAAGCTCCTTTAAGCAAATAGTTTTGAGGCATGACGCTGCAACACCGGGTCCAATTGGCTCAGCAGCAGCTGCATCGGTAATTCCGCGGAGACGCTTCACTGATAACTCTTCGAGAGCCGGACAATTATCGAGCACTGCGTTCATCCCTTTGGATCCGAAAGTGCAAGATCCACAGGAAAGCTTCTTCAAACCCTTGCAGTTCTTGGCAAAGGCCCCCATGCCAGCATCCGTGAGTTCACGACAAGCACGGAGTTTTAAGCGAGTCAGGTTAGGGCATCGTTCAGAAATGAGGAGAAGCGCCTCGTCCCCAATGCTCACAGATCTACGGTCGCATTTCAAAGCGAGCTTCGTGACGGAATCAAAACGAGAGAAAAGTGACGGAATAACCGGAAGGAGATCCGATGGTGCGTTGAGGGAGAGACGGTGACGGCTTTGGCCTTCTATCCTGAGCCACCGCCGGCATACCAACGAGCAGCGGTTGCGGTCGGCGGAGCTAAGCGACTGAAAAATGCAAGCCAAGCACTCATCGGGAAGATCAGAAATTATATCAGGGACGGAATCGTCAACCTCATGACGTGAATCGTCGCAGTCATCGGCCAGCACCGGAGAAACCAGGGCCGTTGATCTGGTCTTGGAGCGGAAGCCGTGAGAATTTTGGCGACGGCACGCAATTGCGGGAGTGGACGCTGCCTGGCCCATCCGCGGCGATTTCTGGAACAGACGGTCGATATCGGCAGCCACAGTCTCAGCGGAGCTCGGTGGAGTGAAAAGCAGAGGTTAGCATGTTGCCGCAGAGCGCGTGTTCCAAAATTTCCGAGTCGGACATGAACGCAGATTTTAGTCCGCCTTTCTGGACTCTGTCTAGCTTTCGTCGGTCTCGAAATTTTTCAAAAAAGTCTTATCCGGTGCGGAACAGCTCACGAGACTCCTGTGGCCTCTCCTCACATTGGCGACTTTTATTTTCAGGTTCAATTTTTAATTAAATATGAGGATTTTTTCTGATAAGTACACGTGTAAGCATGAGAAAAATTTAGGTCGCCAGAGATAAGGAAGCGGGTAATCAATACGGTTGGTCCTGCTCCTCCGTGCAGGCACGTCACTCACTACAATTCACCATTCTATATTGGAAAAATTGAAATATACTCTCTCTGTTTCTAATTATAAGATAAAGTTGATATTTTTGAAAAAATTAAAAAAGCTAATTAAATTACTTTAGAATGTTTATATTTTTAGTATCCTTAAATTATATATTAGTTTATTAGTCAAATTAATTAATTTGAAAAAAAAATAAAAATAAAAATACTCTAGAGTAATTTAATTGACTTCATTAATTTCTCCAAAAAAATCAATTTTATCTTATACTCCCTCCGATCCTAATTATAAGACAAAGTTAACTTTTTTGGAGAAATTAAGGAAACCAATTAAATCACTTTAGAATATTTTTATTTTTATTTTTTTCTTTAAACTAATTAATTTGACTAATAAACTAATATATAATTTAAGGATACTAAAAATATAAATACTCGAAATTGATTTAATTGGCTTCCTTAATTTCTCCAAAAAAGTCAACTTTATCTTATACTCCCTCCGGTCCTAATTATAAGACAAAGTTGATTTTTTTAGAGAAATTAAGAAAGCCAATTAAATTACTTTAGAGTAGTTATATTTTTATTTTTTTCTCTAAACTAATTAATTTGACTAATAAACTAATGTATAATCTAAGGATACTAAAAATATAAACAGTCTAAAGTAATTTAATTGGCTTCCTTAATTTCTTCAAAAAAGTTAACTTTATCTTATAATTAGAACCGGAGGGAGTAATACAAACACGCAAGCCTTGAACTTTGAAGTTTCAAATCCCCTCCTTCCTTCATCGACCGCTTTGTCCTCACAAATAGAAGTTGATAAATATCTGCAGTCTCAACTTGAACGATAACTGATAAGAAAAGGTTGAATCTACAACTAGATGTGAACAAAATTTGATCTGATGCAAGTTAGAGGCCATGGTTATCCTGTAGGAATAGCATGTAGCTATCACAACAGTTGCAAACAACGGCGATGATGTTGATGACGATGTTTTGTTAATGTTAAGCAACACTAAATGAATCTTGTCAGATCATATAATGCTCATCACCTACATTTTTTTTATGTCGTTATTTAATCAGAATTCAATTCATAAGATCGGCATGCGTGGGGAGGTCTCCAAATACGGCATTCATTCGTCTTGCCTCAAACTAGAGTCCAGAGACCGCACTTTCAGATTAAGCAAACAAAGAGTCCAGTTCAACCAATTGGGCTAAGCCCGTAATATTTGGTCCAATTTTACAGAACCGTAAGCCCATGAAATATGAACTTAAAAATAACATGGGGAACACAACAGTGTTATAACTTCTAAGTTCTAACCGATTCCTCGAAGGAAAGAAGGGGAAATGGCAGCTTGTCGTCTTGTCAGTGGAATTCAGGGGCTTCAGTATCAAGGGATAACAGTCGGAATCGGTACGACACGGTACGACAACTCATCCGACACGGCGTATTAAGGCATAGTGGGGAGAAGCAGAAGAGAAAGTAATTGGTGTTAATCTTCTGGGAAGCCTGGAAGCTAACTCGCCGACTCCAAGTCCGAGGGAGGCGACGCGCGATCATCAGAGATGGAAGAACAAAGAAGCGGAGATTCTGAGGGACATTGAGCCTATCCTTCTGCTCACCAAGCATGTTCTTCACTCACCTAGGTAGTTACAACATTCCTCATGCCATGATGCTTCAATCATTCACCTTTCTCAATTCCCTTTCCCTCACTTCTCAATTGATTTCCTTAGTTAGGTACATGGATGGGGAGAGACTCACTTTCGAGGATGAGAAAGCTGTGGTTGATAACCTTCCTGCCAATCCACGTTTCCAAGATAAAGTTGGATGTGGTATTCAGTACATTATGGTAAGCTTTTCATTTCAATAATGTAACTTTGTTTTCACTTCCTAGTGTAATCCCCAAGCTGTAATACCCATGATTTTTTTCTTTTTTCTTTTTTAACTTAATTAATCAAGAATTGATTAATGCCACGTCACTGGTTACTTTCCAATAGATAATATAATGTCTGTTTATTTGCAACCTAGTTCCTTGTATTTGGTTCTGAGTATGCTAGCTATAACATTCATACTGCTTGTAAAGGAACATCCACGGGATCAGTTGTTCCATCTTCCTCTCCGTATATTTTACCTTTATTTATTTCCTAGAGAAACTTTGGCTGGATTTATAACATTCCCATTATGGTGTGCTTTCACTCTACATTCCGGTGCAGTGGTTGATTTTCTTTTTGTTTTTTTTGTTTTTTGTCTCGTATTGGACCAAGTATGATTTTTTTCTTGGTAGATTGAGTGGTAAACATATAATCTGATATGATGCTGATAACCGGTTTTTCATATAATTTTCCCAAGTATGATTTTTTCACACTTAGTTGTAGGTCTTATCCCTGCTTTTAATGACTGTATATTCAAGGAAAACTCCATCTGATGAAGTCAAGCTACAAAATATGCAGAATGCTCGTTAGCGTCTCTTGGCATTTATCTGTACTCTGCCCTTAATATTTGATGGGGAAATCTTTGTAGACTTTATTCCGGATGCTTCAATTGTTAGACATTCTTTCTGGCTGAACCTTCAAAATGTTGCAAGTAATGTAGGAAAATGCTATAGTGATCAATAACATTGTATTACTATCTAGCCATCACTTCCATTAGGTTAAATGCATTGAAATACGCTGCTTATAGTGTTATCTGGGAGTGGAAAGTAATTGTGTGTAAAAATATGTAGCTATTCCTAATTGCATTAAGACTTAAGCCATCATTGATATATACATAACTGTCTCTGGCTATACTCGGTGTTCTCTCATGCACTTTTTTCTTGTTAACCGTAATCCTTGTTATCCAAATATCATTTCCTGTACATGAAGTTTGAAATAGAGTTTCTCAGTTTATTTTCCTCTGTAGCCAGCAAGTGCAGTGGTATATATGACTTGTATTCTTGTAGGTTGATCGACACCCTCAATTTCAGAACTTAAGATGTCTGTTTGTTGTAAGAACTGATGGTGGCTGGATAGACTTCTCCTACCAGAAGTGCCTTCGGGAATCATTAGAGATGAGTATCCAGCTCATGCCGAAAGATTTATTCGGGAACATTTTAAGCGTCGGAGTGGTTAATTTCATATGTATTGCAACTCGACTACTTATTTTGGCGCGTCCATAGGTGTTAATAGCACTATTTCTTTTTTCTTTTATTTTCCTTTTATTCTTTCTTCTAGCTTTCCCCATTTTTTTAATTTTACCTGCCCTGTTCTATAGATTGTTGTGGTTTTAGATAATCATTGATCGGCATAACAAGCTTATTGTTGAAGGGGAAATAGAAAATGATGAAAGTGAACTTCACCTTGATGCGTATCAGAAATTGGTGAATTGTTGACTTGTAGTTTCAGACCCGGAAACCAGAAAATGATGTTTAACCGCCAATTTCATGTTTTATTGATTCTGCTTTGTTTTTTTAAGTTCTCTTTGTCTCTTTGGGGCCCGAGAGGCTTCTGAGTTAGTACCTATTTATTTAAGTTTTATAGAAGTGTTTTTACGATTTGTGGGATAATTTTGTAAAAAAAATTTTGTTTCGACTTATAAAAAAGATAGAAGAAATCATGGTTTGAGAGTTTTTCTCAAATAGGCACGATGGCTTTTTCCCATTTTTAACTTGTTTACCTTGCGCTTGTTACTACTTGTGATTTAGGACGGATTAAGCGGCTTCTAATAAAGTGTGTGTTTGGCAAAGCTTTTTTTAATAGCTTTTGGGGGAAAAGTGAAGAATAGCTTTTAGAGAATAGATTATGAGCAGAATAGATTATGAGAAAAAAGTGATTTTGATAAAGTAAGAGTGTTTGGATGTTATGGTCAGAATAGCTTTTTTCATGGTCAAATTACTAAAAAGGACATTAGTTTTTTGAATAATTACATGTAAGGGATAAATTTATATTATATGCATTATTAAACATTAAATGTTTAATAAATACAAAAAAATTCGAAATAAATTTTTTAAAAAAATTATAATAATAAAATTAGTCAAATATACAATATCAAAAAATATATAAAATTATTTTATAAATTATATTATTAGTCTATTATGTGGTTTAATATAGTAATAACATATGTGTGTGTGAACATATATGGTTTAAAATTAATCAAATATATATACATATGTGTGTGAACATATATGGTTTAAAATTAATCAAATATATATACATATGTGTGTGAACATATATGGTTTAAAATTAGTCAAATATATATACATATACTTGTGTAACAAAAAATTAATTATAAGTAGTTAGGATATAAAATAATCTATTACAAAATACCAAAGTACAAATTCAAAGTAGAGATACGCATTCATTTCACTGATTGGCAAAAATAGAATACGTTAAAATGTAAATACAATAACATTTAACAGATTGTCAATAAAAGCGTAAGTAAAAAGAAGGAAACTATACATGACTAAGCTTCGTGCATATAATAAACGATTTGATGTAGTTGTAATTATGGTGTGAATAGGACGATCAAGAAACATAACATGTGATACAAATATCAACAAGATAAAACCGTTCTAAACGACAGGTCAATTACACCAAAATGGGAAAAAAAAAACTAAAAATGTCTTAATTCAAGTGTCCAGACATCAAGTTCAATTGGAGCTACTGCTCACTTACGATAAAATGCAACCATGTCATCAAGTACTCAGGGTCTCCTTTTAATGACACAAATATTTCCCGACGTGTCTTGGTCTCCAGAGCCTGCATACACCGAACTCCAAAGGCTTTGTCACGCTTCACATCCTCAAGGGACAACAAATATTTCATAACCTCTGGGATGCTAATTTCTTTATTTCCAGTTAAGGCCGCTGCTCTATCCAGAGATACATTAGCAATAACATTGACAGCATTAGCAATTTGCTCTGCAATCGAAACTTTCTGCTTTTTGCTCTTATTGGACTCTTCACCTCTCTTCCTTCTCTGTTGGCTTCTAGAATTCAAAACCAAAAATGTCATATGTAAAGGGTAAAAAAAAACTATGGCAGACTTCTTTGTCCTAAATTTCTTCATATCTCACTCAGCTACTGTAATTTTTAATTTTTTTTTAAACAGAAGACAAGGGAAGACAGAAGGGCAGGGTCTAATTTTTGAATAAAAGGCAGTAGGAAACAACATCACCGATGAATTAGAACAAGCATGAATGAAATAAGAAATTAATTAAGTGTGAAACAATGAAGAGGCATGGGTGAAAAGAAAAGGAACAAACGTTGAAAAATTATACCCAAAAAGAATATAAATGATGGTATCATCTAGCCCAGATAGTTACTTAACAACAGAGCTACAAGGGTATCCTACTGCATTGATAATTTCCTGATAAACATCACAAATAAGAACAAGGTAAAAAGTTAATGACTCCAACTGAATGAAGAATCAGATTTTGCTATAGTATCCATGATAAATTCATATTCAGGGGGGCGATTTCCTTTTTATACTCCAACACTTCTATACAAAGTTTTTTGCTCTTTTCTTGAAGAAAAGTTATCACCCCCCCCAAAAAAGGAAAAGTACTAACCTTAGTCACCAAAAGCATACTATTACTCACTACTAAGATTTTGCTATTTGAAATGAGTAAGAAAGACAAACACATCAAAATTAATTAACAACTGAATCAGAAGAAGTTGAGTCAGCTGCAAATTGTACGGGTGGAGTTAATATCACAGAACGGTTAATTCTATGAATCAAACAAAAAATTGGCATAACAATGTTGAATTTCTGTTAAATATTGTCAATCTCATATAAGGCAGGAAAAGATTAAATCTTTAAGCTAAAAAGTTGTGATGCGTTTTGTAAATAAAGAATAGCTAGGAAAAAATAGACTTCATCTCCTCCGCGAATTTGATTCTCTCCATTGCGGGGAAGGGTCTTGTTTCAACCAAGGAGATAAAAATCATATCCAACCTATCAAATTGCCATTTTCCCCCGACAGGTTATATAATTGGACAGAAACATAGTTCCACCACTACTCATCTAATCCAAATTGGGAAAAAGCAAGGGGGTCTGCGGCAAGCACAATGATATGCTATATTGGAATAGCTTTCAGAGAGAGATTTCTTTCCTCGAGAGAAACGGAAATGATGTCTACAATTAGAAGATCAAACCAAGGATGAGAGATGCAACGACTCAGCAATCATCCTTTAAAAACAGGAAATCATTCCACAATTCAAATCATTCCACAAAAAATTTCCGACAAACCGACAGAACATGGAATAGCAGATCAAAAAACAGAACATACCCAATAGCAGATCAAACATGATTTCATCCTAATCCATCCAAACACTGAAGGAACATAGGAGATCGACACTTAAATGAAGCTGTAAACCTTACCTGCCGAAACAGATCAGCACCACAGATGAGATCAAGGACCACAGGAGCTTCAACGCCAGGCAAGCAAACGGGCTTGCATGCACAGATCAGAAGACACTAATCAGAAGTACGCCGGAAACCAAACTGATCTGCCGAAAGTAGGTGGTGTCACCGCCGTGAGGTATGAGTTTGCTCTCTGGTCTTCAAAAACAAGACGACAGGGATTGAGTTTGCCGAATATGGTGATCTTCGACGGGATCTGGAAGAGAGGGAGACGGACGAAGCTCGACGGGAGCTGGGAATAGAAGGAAGACGGAGAAAGAACAAGGGAAGGAGCCACGGAATCAGGGAACTCGCGACGCGAATGAGGGAAGGAGCGACGGCAAGAGACGAGAAATCGAAGCACAAAGAAGAGAAATGGAAGGAAGGAGCGACGGCGTAAAGAGAAAAGGGAAAGAGAAGAGAGAGAGAGAGAAATAAATGCTCTCAACGGTCAAATAATCAGTAAGGAAAGCAGAAAAAATTGGATTGTGCCCAAACCAAGGTTTTGCAACTTAAAACCTTGGTTTGGGCTGAAACGGGATTATTTAAAAAAAAATGGGTGTTTGGATGTTTTTAAGGGAAACCATGGTTTGGGCTGAGAATCAATTAAAAAAATTGAATCCAAACACTCTCAAAATCTGAATTCGCTAATGGATCAGGTAAGTTGGAGGTATTACTATATGCAGTCCTCTATCCCCCAGTAGAGAACTTTTTCTGATAACAATTCTGAATAATAGTCCATTGTCAATATGAATGCTGCTTATATGATTTTACACTTCAAACTTATATTTCGGATATTTAAACTAAATTTATCCTAACATAAATATGACAAACTATTTGGAGTTCTCCTGGTTCAAAAACCGACATTCTCGTATATTTCTCTTTGCTAACCTTACTGCCTATGAATACAACATGTAACCATTAGTAAACTGTCCAACCGAGTTTTATCATGCCTGATTGGAGATAGCTCTCCCAAAGATTTTTTTCATTCTTTGTTCACTCAGTCTAGAACTCAAAGAGCTCATGTTTAAAGAGCCAAAGCTTCTACCACTATGAACAACGCCCGTTGGTAGTTATAAAGTGGATATTTACGTAAAGGCATTCAAAAATATGTAATCTTTGTTTTTCTTTTTTGGTTACAAAAAACTATGTAATCTTTTTGTTTTTTTTTTTTGGTACAATCTTTGTAATCTTTGATGCAGTTTAAAACCCCCCCCCCCCCCAAAAAAAAACCTTAGCCTATGAAGAAATAAACAGTTTTTTTGCCAACCTGAAGAAATAAATATGTATATAGGTGGATTTGAACATCTTGAGGCCCAAAAAGAAAGTGTGTGGTGTCTAGTTTGCCAAGGGCAGGATTTTTTATCACCGGGTACCCACATCAGGTAATGACAAACTCGACTTGTTTGTCTGTTTGGACAAGTTGAATACCCATGTTTACTTATGTTACAGATTCAGGCCCAATAAGAAATGAAGAGCCCAAAATACCAAGGAAAGGGCTAAGGATCAGGAAGAAGACTTGGAAAATACGCGAAATGGCTGATGGTCAGGCTATAGAAAGGACAAAATTGGTGAGAAGGGTGGGGAATATTTTGGATTGCCTTCTCTCTGACGAATCCTCTGTACTCTCTTTCTTTGTGCCTTCTTTTCCCTACCTATCTTCTCTCTTCTTTCTCTGTACCGTCGATATCAGACTGTTATTTTCATATTTCTAGCTCTGCAATCATATGACTCTTTGCAGTACAAATACAATATCCATTCAGAGCTATATATATATATATATCTTGCATTAATCGTTGTTTCAGTATATAACGTTATATTTTGATGTTTTCATGGAGGGTTTGATGTTTAAGAAAAAGACTACCCATTCTAACCGGTAGGAGTCTGAGTGAAATGCCATGATGTGGAGCCGTCGGGGACATCGTCTTTTAAAGAGGGTGACTATGTTATGAGTCATATATTGGGAAGCCTTACAGATGTAGTGTGATTTATAAGTTAAGAGGTTCTCCCTCCTAATAGATTAGTCTTTTGTGATAGGCTCTCCTTTAGGTTTGTGATCATCACAACTTACCAACAAAATTAAAGAATGGAGCAGAAGCACGAATGAACTAGTTTGACCCTCCAAAAAAATTCTCACACGAACAATTTCGCGATATATTTTGTCATGCATGACAAAAAAGAGTCCTATATGCATATTCCAGCAGATACATGAGTACAGTTTAAGAAGTTAGAATAAATAGAACACATGAAATTGTCGTAGCTTAATTAAAGACACTTCTTTTGTTGGTTTGGTTCGGATTCTTTGTATGTGGGGAAATGATGTCCTAAAGAGGCCCCAACAAGTATTGTGTAATGACTTAATAAGGAGACATAATATATATACTTAGTGTATGTTTAAGATCATGTTTGGCATTTCTAAAAGTTTTTATTTACAAAAATCGAGACAAAACTCTTCTCACATGTTTATCTTATATACCGTAAATTATGATTAAAAAACTATTTTTGAAGATGTCAATTGCTTTTGGAAAGTGGAAACTCAGGGTTCCAGGCCCTCCAACAAGTTGATACTTCAAAAACGTCATTGGTAGCAATCGTGTTTTGAAACCAATTCTCTATATACGAAAAACCTTTGCGTCCCCATTAAGGAAGATCCAACACACACCTTAGGTACGTAGATCATATTTGATACAAAATATTAATTAATGACATAATCCCACATAATCAGCGATTTGTGCAAAACGATTGGGAGGCTGAGTTTTAGAGAGAATGAGAGTTTATGGGAACCAGTTTCTGGCGATATATTCACACCCCCCCCCCCCCAAAACCCCCCACACCACACACACAGATATATATATACACATCTGTTAAGGTAAACGTTTAATATAAAAAAGCGAATGGAAAAGCACATATTTAAAAAAATATTAATAAGAATAACTTGTGCAAGGGAAATGGTGGTAGCTTAATTAAAGAGACCTTTTATTTTGGGGTTCACATTCTTGACATGTGAGAATATTATAAAGCAAAACAAATTCGTGATAGTTACATATAAGGAAGTGATCAATTAGAAGGAGGTGAAGCTATAAATTAAAAAAGAGTGAAGAAGGGAAGTAAATAGCTAGGAATACAATGGATTTTGTCAGATTTGTGGACAACGGGAAGGGAAGGACAATGAAAATACGATAAGGCACCATCATCGTTTGTTTTCGGAACAGTGAAGCTATTGCTCTTGTTCAAGCGCAACACAACAACGTCTTCATGTGCATTATGTATTGAATTATTGATGATCATGTACGTACCATTGCCATTCGAATATTCATTTCACCAACTTGGAAGTAAATCTAGGTGCCTATTTGGGTTAGCGGTGAAAGTTGATTTTCCAATATGATTTACAGCGTACGAAATAAGTAAGATGAGTTTCATTTCAGTTTATTTAAACGTATTTCTTGAACGCTAGCTGAAACATGCACTTATTTGATTTTTTTTTGTCGGGCAAAAGTAGAATCCTGATTCGTTATCTGTTGTTTCAGCAATAATGACATAGCTTGTTCTTCGTATTTTCGGTATTTGTCCCACAAGCCCAACCCAGTTCATAGGAACTTCCATATATATGCGTTTGTGCAGAGTGATACCATGGTTGGATAGTTGTGAAACCGTGGTTTCAGAAATCTTTTTCCGTAAGTCGAGATAAAACTTACATACTTACCTCATAAGTCATAAAAGTTATTCCATCCGGTTCTAATTATAAGACAAAGTTAACTTTTTTAAAGAAATTAAGGAAGCTAATTAAATTACTTTAGAGTATTTTTATTTTTATTTTTTTTCTTCAAACTAATTAGTTTAACTAATGAATTAATATATAATCTAAAGATACATAACATATGATATAATTAAGTAACTTATTTAGTTTCTTTAATTTCTCTAAAAAAATCAATTTTGTCTTATGATTAGGACTGTGGTATTTTCTGAAAACTAATTTAAACACGCACTTAAATCATCATCATGACGCATCCGTCGACTTTAATTTCCGGAGGATCCAGGGCAAATTGTGATCGAGAACAAATTAAAGGTACAAAATTTATTTCCAACGCAGTTGCTAATTTATTTATGGTAAGATATTAGATATCTATAAAAATAAATAGGAAACAAAATAGAGAGAATTTCATTAAAGAACCACAAGACTAAATTTATTTTACTCAAGGACTAAAATATTTTGAAATTTCACTGCAGTACCAAGGACTAAAATGAAAATAAGTTTTGTAGGTAAAAAGATAATAATACACCTTTGCTTTATTTTTTTAATAAAAAAGGTTTGATCGTCACTGAAGCTCTAGACAACAGTCACTTGCCCTAGCCAGGCCAAAGTGGCCATTGTCGGCCAGCCATCAAAGCTCCGATGCCAATCGGCCAAAGCTCCCACTACTGAAAATTAGTGTATTGTTCATAGGAGGATTTCACTTGTTCATAAAGAGTTCACACTTGTTCATGAAGAGTATAACACTTGTAAATGAGATTTGTTCATTTTATATTGTTCATATGTATAATCTATTTATTCATGAAGAGTTACACACTTGTAAATGAGACTTGTTCATTTTCAAGTGTCAAGCTCCTCATGAACAAGTGAAATAAGTGTATGAATAACACAAATTAATAGATTAACAAGAAAACATATAATCATGAACAAGTCTCATTTGCAAGTGTTCAGCTCTTCATGGACAAGTAGATTATACATATGAATAACACAAATTAAGCAAGTCGTATTTGCAAGTATTATACTATCCATAAACAAGTAAGCAACTCTTCATAAATAAGTAGAATCTTTCTATGAACGGACAATACATTAATTTTCAGTGATCAAAGCTCTGATTGGTCGGCGCAAGAGCCTCAATGGCCGGCTGGCAGGGGCCAATGGCCGGCGATCAAACCTTTTTTTTTTTTATAAGAAAAATAAAGTAAAAATATTATTGTCTTTTTACATATAAAATTTATTTTTATTTTGATCATTCGTCCTACAGTGAATTTTCATAATATTTTGATTTTTGACTGAAATTAATTTTATCATATGATCGTTTAATGAAATTTTTCCGAAAAAAATATTTACGGGACTTCACAATTACAAAAATTAAAGTGGATGAAAGGGCTATTTGTGATGATAATTTGAATGAAAAAGAATGAAGACGGTGTTTTGTGAGGGATGGAGGACATAAGGCAGTAGTTTTAGAACTCCATGACGTGAAAGCTTACCTATAAGCGAAAGATCACTTGTTCAATCGGCCCGTTAATTACTTCAAGAGCTTGGTCCGGCAGTGCTGCCCAATTAAATTGAGGGCTAAAAAAATGAAGAAGCAGATATGAATTGATCTGGTGGGGGAGGGAGGGGGGAGGGAGGTTATGTGGGGGTGTGAACTGTGAAGTGTGAGGTTGAGAGTAAAAGAGGACAAAGAAATTGACAAGAAAGAGAAGGGATGGCCACAGAAAAGAGGGAGGCCGAGGAGCACGTGACGAGAATCCATTGGCGGGCACAAAACAAATGTCCTTTAGCACATACATAGCAGTGTTGGCCATGGTCAGGAATACGAGTTATTCTTATTAATTTTTGGAGAATAGTTTTTGGAGAAAAAATAGAGAATAATTTTTAGAGAATAAATTATGAGGAGAATAGATTATGGAAAAAAAGTGATTTTGAAAAAATGAGAGTGTTTAGATGATTTTATCAGAATAGCTTTTTTCGTAGTCAAATGACTAAAAAGAACATTAACTTTTATGATAATTACATGTAAAGAATAATATTATATTTTATATATTATTTAAGAGTTAAGGTCCAAATTTAATAGCCAAGTTTTTCCTGAAGGACATTTGGTACAAATAAATTTTAGAAGATGGAAAAATAACAATGAATAATTAAAAATGAACAATTAAAACCCCTAACGACATTAAAAATGATGTATCTTAACCCATTATTTAACATTAAATTTCATAATTAATACAAAAAATGAAATAAATTTGTCTATATGTAATGTTAATTAATTTAACTAATTTTTCTAATATAATTAAATTAGAGAAATAGGTCTTATATTAAGGATAAGAGGGAGTATTAAAATTTTAAAATTCAAAAAAAAAAAAAAGACAGAAAAAACGCTGAAATTCAAAAAAAAAAAACAAAAGATAAGAGAGGGTGTGACATGGGACCCACATACAAGAAAAGAACCAATAAGAATGAGAGGGTGGGGCCCACAAAGTACAAAAAGTCAAAAAAATTAGCTTATGCCCAAACCATGGTTTTGAGGTCCAAAACCATGGTTTGAGGTCAAAATAGCTTATTTAAAAAAATTGAGTGTTCTTGTATTTTTTCCTCAAAACCATGGTTTTGAGAAAAAACACTTTTTTTGGGATAGCCGAACACACTCAAAGATTCTGTCTTCTCTCTGATTAGAGGTGTTCAAAGTGTCCCGATCTCGGTCCCGGACATTTTAATCCCGGGAATTTCCTGTCCCAGTCGGGACCGGGATCTATGGGACCCAGGACTGGTCACGCACCTTGTGATCCCGGTCCCGGTTTTTTTATTTATTTTTATTTTTTTCTTAAAAACTAAGTTATTATTTTATTTTTGTATTTTTTATCCCATAATTTAAGTTATCATTTGATAAAATGTGTATCACATATTTAGTTGGAGTTAAACTGTATATATCGTGATACTAATACTACTATATAATATATCAAAATAATAACAAAAATGATGAAGGTGATCATAATGATACTAATAAAATATTATTCTTCAATTCTAGATCAATTTGTGATTATTATGGCCTTATTAGGTGTTAAATAATTACTTTAAACACTAGATTATAGAAAATTTAAATAATATAATAATATTTTTTAAATTTAATTGTTTTTAAAAAAAAACCGGGATTCTCAGTTTGATCCTAGTCCCGACCAGGATTACCGGGACCGGTACCGGGAAGCAATTTGCATCCCGGCCAAAAACCGAGACCGGGACCTGGAGTGGTCGATCCCGGTCCCAATCCCAAATTTAAACACCCCTATCTCGGACTTTTGTGGATCTCTTGAACTTTATTTTGTTTTTATGATTTATAAGATAGAGATTGAGATAAATTTTATCCCGATTTATAGGAAATGACTTATGAAATTATGATTTTCTGATCTACTAAGCATACATAACTCTGTGTACTGACGCATATACTGCACATGTACTACTACTATTCTTGGCATCAGCCTTTGAAGATTAGGGCCGGTTTGTGTTAACTAGTGTTAGTAAAAGCACCTTTTATCTCAATTGGTTTTTGTAAATTAGAGTTGGGTTGAAAATTAATGGGTAAATGTATAGATTTACCAATAAAATTTTAAATAAGGAGTGTCAGGCATAATTATATTTTAAAGGGGGCAAATTAAAAATACACATGAGGAATTAAAAATGGAGCATCCATCACAAAACCGTTAAATTTGATCTAACACCGTTAAGAGTTTTCTTTTCTTATAATTTAACACTGTTAGGTCAGATTTAACAGTTCTGTGGTGGATGCTCTATTTTTAATTCCTCATGTGTATTTTTAATTTACCCCCTTTAAAATATAATTGTGTCTGACGCCCCTTGTTTAAAACTTCATTGGTGTATCTGCATCTTAACCCAAAATTAATTAGTGTAATATGATTTGTATACGGATATACTTTTATAAAAAAAAAAAAAAGTTTGACATAAACATATTTAAATGATACACAGAAAAATCAATTTTAGAAGATTCAGGTATGAAGAAACATAAATCACAAGTCACAAAAAGTATCAACAACTTTAAAGTGAGGTTTGGATCAAAGTCAATTGCCCCTAAACTACATTAAACATCATTTTTCCATTCAACTAGTTTTCTTTGTCCCTACAGACTTATGAGGTTCAATAACGACATGCCCGACAAACCCTAATATAAGCCTAGTGTGCTTGTCCTTGTATCTAACACAAACTAACCTTTTATGTTAAGGGGGGGAAATACCTTGAGCATCAAGAATTTTAGTATGTGTGGCCATTATTTTTAAAGTTTAAAAAGGCTTGGTTCCGCAACGGTTGTTCGTGGAGGAACCACATATATACTTGTGACTAAACTTTAAAGTGCGATCTAGGTCACTAATCAATAATATATCTCCATTATTAATTAGAAGCTGTGGCTCAGCGTTCGGTACGTACATGAATCTATAGGTGGACAGTGGGTGCCGATAATATAATAAATGAAATCATCATATTCAACAGCCAAAAAACTCGAAGAGAAAGTGGTGTTTTAATTACCAAGGGTTTGGTTTGAGGAGAGGAATATAGAACCACAAAACAAGTGGGGACTTAATTAGGTGTGGAATTTAAAGAGCCAGGACCCCAGCGGAAACAGAAGAGACAACACAAGATTCACTGTAGCATGTACATACGCACAGGAATCGCACGTTGAGTTGTCAATGACGTGTCACGTACGGCGTTAACGTGAGCTGGGAATTGTGCAGTGCGGCTCACGATCAATGTCATCCATTTACAAGCGGATTCGTCATTCCTTTCAAAACCAGTCATTGCCCAATAAATAACCTCAATATAATATCGTTAATTACATATATACACATAATTTAAGTTCGGAAAAAAAATAATAACATCATTTAAGTATACGCGTCTGATCTGGTTTTTATAACGAGCATATATATCGCATCCATTCACCCCCATGTTGGAGCCAATCACAATCCTTATCTCTTCATCACAATCCGCACCGGGGCACGTAATTGCTGGACAAATTAAGAAGGAGTCCGCCATTTCAAATATCTAGTCGAAGTTTAATTAGTCTAAATAAAGCATGTAACAGGTGGGTCAATACATATATATGTATTAAAAAGCTCATCGCTTAATATTAGCTGACGATGGAGGGCTTTCGTGTCCGTTAGTCACCAAACTCAGCCAATTAGCGTCCTTATCTTCAGGTGATTTCTGGAAGTCTTTTTAACTCTTGAAAATTTACAAATTCATCGCCGCCAATGTGTACATACACACATATATACCCCGTCGTCTACGTAAGGAAGTCACCCCAAGAAAACCTTGACCGGTTTAATTTAATTCTTTAGACCCACAGCTGCCCGCTTTCTTTAGAACCAGTTTCCTGTTAAGCGCTTTACCTATAGGCATATTTAGACGGTCCAGATCTCATCTACGTAATCTAAATTTGTTTTTTCAAAAAATGATAATTAACATATCATCTTTATTTTAAATTTTATATCCATAAAAATAAGTTTTTGACAAAATATAAACTTTTTAAAAAAACAAATCTTTAGACCGTCAATTCTGATCTGGACAATCTCAACTTTATTTAGCAAAAAAACCGGTTCCCTTTCTTTTTTGCACCTCGTGATGCAACAAGAAGCAATAAATTTTCATGTCTTGGGGGGAAAAACAAGAAGATGAATCTCCGAATAAAACTATATCTTTTAGAATCCATGCATGCATGTCACCACATTGGAGTAAGAGACGGCACCGACTATTGTCTTGATTTCATGCCAATATAAATGAACCTTCTGAGTCTATTAACTAGTAACGCACGTCCTTAACTGGCTTCTCACACGAAAAGTTTTCCTTTTTTTATTTTTACTACTTACGAGTAAAATACAGTTTTGAAAACGAGTAAATAGCGAAATCGACGGGATCCTCGTGTATAGACTATTGTCATCAGAGTTAACACTAGCTAGATTCTTCTTCAATTTAATACACGATATGATCGGCGCTCGAGGCGAATTTCTTAAAAAAATTACCGGGAAGGGTTGGACGAATTCGGACATTTGCGCCTCATTTATTTAAGAAATAAAGAAATTAAGAACGCGCAGTATTACTTCGTGCGAAGAATAATAAAGAAAGTAATCTTCTCACAGAAAAAAATAATAATAAAGAAAGAAACATATGCTGGGACGACATTGATGTTGCCTTGTGTGGTGATTAAATAAATAACTGAACGCCGAGAACATGGGCAGAACCGTAAAATTCCCGAGCAATTGGAGTTTTTGTTTGGACCAGAGTGATGATGTCTGGTTTCAGAACAGGGTTCGTTTCCGTGGTGAATCTTTTCGTAGACGCCGAATACGTCAAAATATAAATTCCTATACCAATTATCGTCGAGAAAATTTCAAATGGGCCACTTACTTTCGGGCGTGAAACTGGAAAGGGAATAATAGATACACAATCATTACAATGACAAATTTGGCCTGTGGTAGAAACGTGATTTATTATAATTGAGTTTGTTTCTAAACTGCTCTCAAGTATCTCTATCAAATCAAACGCAACTTAATTCTCTTCCTCTAACAAAATATACCTGCTCTAAATTTTTATGAATTCTGACTGCAGGAACACACACACGCGCATATATGAACGTATGAGAATATTTACGCAATTGAACTCGTATAGCTTTTCATGCCCATTAAGCCCGAAAAAGTCTTTTGCAACCTAAAGATCAAATCTTTGGAGGGGCTGGGACTGGGACATGGGAATCCACCCGTACGTCAAATCCACGTTTATCGAATATATTTTTTGTTTGGCTCACAGTTCTGATAATCTATATGTGGTGAGAAATATGATAAGCACATTACATCAGTATATTCCAAAAACATCTTTCATACAGGAACATGGTCTTCGATAATATTTTTACGATGGCCTTTGATAATACTTTACACAGACGCACAGCTTTTTTTTAGCATAAATAAATGAATTAATATTCTTTCTAATTAGAATATGGCCGCAAAAATAATGGCACATATCAGGCTATCAGGACCGGGCGTTGATTGTTTATATTACTAATTTACCAAAATAATCGCATTGCCAGGTTAAAGTCTGGCCTATCAGGCTATCAGCCGGTCAAGTTTAACCTGTTTATACTTTTATGTTTTTTATAAATCAAAAATACAATTTTAATTAATTTTACTAACTTAATTTGAAACTTATCTTTTACAAGTCAGAAATTAAATGACAAAGAAAGTAAAACTTCATTTTACTTTATATTAATTAACTTGTATCACTCCTTCCCTTATACAGGTATTTCAATATGTTAGGCATTTGAGCTATATTTATATTTTGATACTATCATACGATTTAATAAATTTTGGACCAAGCTAGAGCGGGTAGAGTGGTGTAAAGGAAAGAGGAATGTCTCCATTGAGGATATCTACCGTTAAATCAACTTTCAATGGTTAAGATTTATCATGGTAGATTTTTATTATAATGATATTATTTACATATTATTAAATCTCAACAATTAAAAATTGATTTAACGATAGATACCCTTAATGGAGAGTAAATAGAGAGAGAAATTAATAGAAACACCTTCTCTTGGTGTAAAGCCTCTTAGCTTCTTCTAAGTCTCATGTTCAAGTCCACAATTAAACACCTGGGAGGGCAACTAGATGATAATATAAAAAATAATAATAATAAAATTTGTTAGAATTATAAATATTGAAATAGGACAGTATGCCTTCATATTAATTAATATTTGTCAATAAAATAACCAAATTAAGTCAGATTGTAACTAAACAGGGCCAATCTGTCCATATAAATTGACATATGGTAAGGTCGGGAGCCTGGCCAGCTTGCCTATTCGGAATCCACCAGGCGGGGCGATACCAAGAAAACATAATAGTAATTGAATTGCAATCCAGAGACCTTTCAAGTCCCAAAATCCCTATAAATAACCCCAGGGCGAACCCCTCGCGTCGTCATAACCACACCCAAACACGCTTGACACCCACAACGGTAGAGGGAGATATGGGGGCTTGGGCTATAGCCGTCCACGGTGGCGCGGGCGTCGACCCTCTTCTCCCGGCCCACCGTCAAGAACAAGCCAAGAAACTCCTCACGCGCTGTCTCCAACTCGGCATTTCTGCTCTTAATTCCAATCTTCCCGCCATTGATGTTGTTGAGCTCGTCGTACGTACACCTTTCTTCCTCTGCAATCCCATGCGTGCTCTTTGACAGTTTACACAGTTGAATATAAGATATATATATATATATATATAAATATAAATGTATATATTCCATTATATGAATACATCTGTCACCGAGCAGCGTAGCAGGAATTGGATGACTTTATACATATTAATCGATATTGATATTAAATGTGACAGGTGAGGGAACTGGAAACAGATCCGCTGTTCAACTCGGGACGTGGATCTGCTCTGACGGAAGACGGGACAGTGGAAATGGAGGCGAGCATCATGGACGGCACAAAAAGAAGATGCGGTGCCGTGTCGGGCGTTACCACCGTCAAGAACCCGATATCGCTGGCACGCTTGGTCATGGAAAAATCCCCTCATTCCTACCTCGCTTTCTCCGGCGCCGAACAATTCGCCAGGCAGCAGGTTCGTCAATTCATCTTTCGCTCCACTCACTTCTCAGCTTTCACCCTTAGAAAATGCCTCCTTCTTCTGCCATGTCACCCACTTCTTTTTTGGTTTTCCATATATGGCTATATTTACGTGCAACCCTCGGTTGTTGCCTCGTTGTACGGACGGTGTTTCTGTAACTACTTATGAATGAATTAATAAGTTAAAAACATAAAACAAAAGTCCGTTTTTTTATTAATTTGAAAATAAGCTGGACTAATTTGGTAGCGTATTGTAAAACGTTCAGGGTGTGGAAACAGTGGACAACGAGTACTTCATCACTCCTGAAAATGTTGGAATGCTGAAGCTGGCAAAAGAAGCGAACTCTATTCTGGTACGTTTAACTCTTTCTGCCAGTAAAATAACAGAATCATGAGAAATTTCAAAACGTGACCCAAAGTATTGATATATACGTTGTTGGGCACAGTTTGATTACAGGATCCCAGTTGGGAAGGAAACGTGCGGTGCGGGGATAGAGAGTCCACTGCAAATGAATGGACTGCCCATCAGCGTGTACGCACCGGAGACGGTGGGGTGCGTGGTGGTGGACAGCGATGGGCGGTGTGCGGCGGGGACGTCAACGGGAGGGTTGATGAACAAAATGACAGGAAGGATCGGGGACTCGCCGTTGATAGGTGCGGGGACGTACGCGTGTGAGGTGTGCGGGGTGTCGTGCACGGGGGAGGGGGAGGCAATCATACGGGGGACACTGGCGCGTGAGGTGGCGGCGGTGATGGAGTACAAAGGAATGAAGCTTCAGGAAGCAGTTGACTTCGTGGTAAAGGAAAGGTTGGACGAAGGAATGGCGGGTCTGATTGCTGTGTCTAATACTGGTGAAGTTGCCTATGGCTTCAATTGTAATGGCATGTTTAGAGGCTGCGCCACTCAGGACGGCTTCATGGAAGTCGGAATCTGGGAATAGATATATATATGTGCTATTATTACTTTTCTCCTTTGCTTCAATTTGATCTTCATTGCTCAGCTTCTTGTGCTGTGTCCCTCAACAACATAATGTTAAATATTAGCTGTTTCGTCTCTTCCTTAAAATTAAGCTCCTTTCCGTTTCTTTAAAATTTTAACTCTGATTCGGGAGGCTTTTAAGTTTCTTATTGACAAGTTCTTATATATCCCCTTGATTATCAGGGTATAATAACGAAGCATAGTTTGCATAATTATTATCAGGGTTTAATTGATACGACGGGCAGGCGGGTACGCCTGAATAAAAATGGCTTAATTTGAAGAATGGGAGAGCATTCTCAGTAATATGCATATGACGAAAATGCCAGTAAATCATAAAATAGTGGTTGGTACGATATGTAGTAGTCTAAAACAGTAAGGCATGTCGTCCTATAGAGATATAATTAGAAAGCAAGCACGTACGACCCACACGGGTCATCATGTTTTTTGGAATTTTCCTAAGGAATTCTTAATAAGTAATTCTCTCAAAAACACCCCCCTCCGGGTTCTCCCATGTCCATGGAAATGATCTTTCGGAGAATTACTGTCCAAAGAAATTAAACAAGTTGTGATCGAAAAGGACATATTAACGAATGGTCCCGGTTCACCTCAGTCATCTTGATATTACATGTCAATTTATAACTTTGGTTTAAAATCGGTGAATTTTCTTTAAAAAAAAATTATCTACCAATTAAAGGATCGATCTGAATTTGAGCACTCATCTTTTTTGTTTATAGAATTTCACAGAATATCTGTACTTTACGTATATAAGAATATATCAGAGAATCTTAGTCCATAAAATTTTCAATTAACTGAAACTTTTCGTCCGTTTTCTTAAAAATGTATCCATCATCATCAACAACAAAGAGTATTGCTAGACTCGCTAGAGCAATAAAGTTAGCTATTCAGAATGCAAAGCGCATCATTAATCTATCAAACCGGCAACCATAATCCTCATGGCTTGAGTTTAAATGACCTAAAGGGTCCAAATTTGATTATTGGTACCATCAAATCATTAATCTATCAAGCTATCACTCTTGTTTATATAATCATTTCAAATTTTACATATCAACAGAAAAGAAAAATAAAATAATACAGTTTAGAAACAAATTAAAACGATGAAGTGACTTAAAAGATTATAGTTAAAAATCGATATGAAATACAAAATTTATAATAAGCACCTTTTAAAAGCGGTTTTTAACCACAATACCTTGTTTTTTTATAGAATATAATTAATTTATGTTTTTTATATATATTTTTTAATTCTAACAAGGTTGAACTTATGTAATTCATTTTCCAAATTTCATATGTGCATGGTTTAAGAAAGGATAAAATATGACATTATTTGTCAAATTTTTTGTACACAGACCAGAAAGAATTGGTATATATTCATAAGCGGGCACGTGAAGGAGTTAATTAATGTGGCCTATATTTCCCCTTTAGAGGCGCATCTCCCTGACTTGTATTTTTCTCAAAAGCTCCTATAGGAAAAAGAAGGGCTGCACCATTCGGCGCCGGATTCAAAAAAAATGGTCCCTTCAATTATATATAACCCGCCCGTGAGATGTATCTGTATTCATAGACCTTAATTTTATATTTGTCTTGCTTTTGGCAATAAAAAGCTACCTCAGAGTGGTTCTATGTATTTGTCACGCAAAAATGTCTTGGTCTTCGGAATAAAGGATTAGATTACTTAATGCTGTTTACAAATATGAGTGCCTTCGTATTCATCCTCACTGGTCGCGGACCATTTGACTGGGATTTGAAGATGAAGTTTATCAATGTGACATAAGCGTATCTCTTAAATAATACTCTTATTATCGGGTCCAAAAAAATAATGCTCTTATTAATGATCATGAAACGCCTGTTTTGGTAAAGTCAACGAGTTGATACCTGGGGGAGGTATCAGTCTTATCCTTTAATAAATGTAGACAAGTTTGCTGCTTCTGCTTAATTATAAAATAATGCAACACGTGTCTTGAATCCTAACATGTTTAGTTTACGTAAATTCTAAATTATAGGGTCCAATTTATTTTGTGCTTAATATGAAATCTGGACCAGTTGATTTAAAACAAACATTCTCTTAGTTGTTCAATGTTAATCCAAATAATTATTAAATTTACCAAATAAATTTATAATATAACATGTATGCTGATGTTGCCCGGTCAAGCCTAGCCAGATCGCCCAACTTTGTCAAATGTTAGCTCATAAATTCATTTGTGATTGCCCGTACAGACAAGTCAATAGAGGCGTGTAATTATTTCTTACTCATGTCCTCGATCAGGTGATGCCGATTGAACGCATTTTTTTGGTTTAGATTACAACTCAGGAATTCCACTGGCGTACGTACGCGGATGGTCAGCGGAGGAAAATGAAGTTACGCACACACATATAGTAAATATTAAAGACATAGTAACATTGTATATTATGGATTATATTCATAAACAGAGACACGTGCGTGTATATGTATATATATTAATTGTGAGAAGAGGAGGGCTGGGTAGTGGCTAGTGGTGAGAGGAAGAGGCAAGATAGGCACGAGCCAATTTGATGCCCAAGTGAACCTGAGACATAATGGTGAGGTGAAGCTTGTCGGACTTGAGGCGTAATCCCTTGGCATCCACGCTCTTCACATTCGGCAGCTTCGTCCCCAGTTGAGCCTCTCTCACCCTTTCTACGTATTTGCCTTCCCCTGATGCTACCGCCACCTGCACCAAATATTTTCAATTCATTACCCTCACATGCATGTTACTTTCCACTCACTGCCATCAATTTTATGTCTTGCCTTTATTTCATTTTTACGTAGGATTAATTTATACATATGCGCTCTCGAAAACATTGTTGAATATAATAATATATTTTGGGCCCAAGACATTTTTAAACATGATATTACTTTCAGTTCTAAATATAAAAATTAATTGTTTGTTTTAGAGGTTAAATAAACTAAATAAATCATTTAACCATAATATATGTTGTATATCATCAGATTATATATTAATTTATAAGGTAAATAAATTAGTGGGAAGAAAAACGATAAATATAAATAATTTAAAATAATTTATTTAATTTTTTAATCTATAAAAAACAGTCAACTAAATCTTATAGAAGATTAGAAGTACCGTTTAATTGTGTTGGGTGGGGTTGCTGTGTGTTGTCCAGTTGGACAGCACTGGGAGAATTTGAAATGAGACAGACAATAGAAAGTAGCAAAATAACGTTAGAGGAAAAGAACAGGCTTTCATATGAAATCGAGGCTCAACTAGCAAAGACTCATTCTTTGAAGTCTTGCCCACAAGACACGCACTAACCAACGAAAACAATTATGGCCCAACAACGGCGTGACATTTCAAACTTATTTTGGAGCGTGAGGCACCGTCACAAGACAAACTCATTGCATCTATCCCCTAATAAAGCCTAATCGTAATAAGTCTGAAAGTAAACCAAACATATCCATATGGGTGTATTAAAAAAATAATACAAAAAGGAGTGTAAAAATGAAATAAGAGCTGACCTGGATAATGAGTAGAGAAGGAAGACGAAGATCAGAACGTAGGTCGGTGATGAAGCGCTGCAAGTGAGCCTTATAAGAATCGGCGTCATCTTTTCTAACAGTGTCGCTCTCACCTTGGTACCAGAGAAGTGCCCTAACAGCGCCACCATCACTCACAGACCGAGTGGCTCGTTCTATCAGCTGAGTGTATAAATGGGATCCTCGGCTCCACGGGGCAATTCGGGTCCCACCAGCGGCGCAAGGGACCAGACCCATCGAATGACGTGTTTGGCAAACGCCACGGCGGGCCCAACGCCGCAGATGTTGCCCACGTCAATGCCGGCGTGGAGAGGCTCGTGTGCTTCCTCCCATTGCAGTTGAGCGTTCAGTCTTAGTGTTTGTTTGAAATAATTTATTTTTTATTTATAAGTGTTTATAAATCGTGATTCATAGTATACGAGGTAAGTATGTGAGAAGGGTTTTATCTCGACTTACGTAATAAGCACTTATATGCAAAAAATAAGTGATCCTCGTACAGGAACCAATCTCAAATGTGTTTTTTCAATTTCTGGATGTTTTACAATGAAAATAAACCACCTATTTATACTACTAATTGTTCAGTATAATCTTGCAAGAGTCAACAATGGTGGCACCTACTCCTTCTGCCACTAACCCCCCAGCCACCTTTTCCTGTTTCAAATGTCATCCCCTGTGTCATTGTTGCTTTGCTTTATTTCTGTTTCATTCTCCCGGGGTTGGACAAGATTCGTCCTCGAGTCAGAAACAACATCATTATCAAGATACAGAGATAGATCCACAACCTTATGCTTGAGTAAAAATGACTTGAACTCATTTTTGACTTTGATATGTTTATCTGGTGGCAAAGGTTTGAGCTGAATCTTTATGTCATCTTTTCTGGAATGAATATGTGTTTGTATGACCGTCGTGCAAAGCGCGTCGATCATATTGCCAAGGTCTTCTCAGAAGAAGATGACAAGCGTCCATTGGAACAACATTACACCAAACTTCATCGTGATACCTTTTACCGATATAAAAAGTAATAAGGCATCATTTTGAAACTTTTACCGTGCTTTCTTTATTAAACCATTGGAGCTTGTACGGGTACGATTGATTGTGAGTTGGCGGTTGCAATTTTTCTACCATGTAATTAGTGACTACATTTTCACAGCTTCCATTATCAATAATGACATCACAGACTTTACCTTGAGTAGTGCAATGAGTATGAAAAATGTTGTGACGTAGCCAAGACTCTTCTTTCACTGTGGCTGTATGCAAGCTTCGTCTAATCACAAGTGTTTCATCTTGATCAGGAGGAATGACTTCTTTATCAAAAATTGGCTCTTCATCAAAGACTGACTCTTTGTTAGGCATAAGCTCCTTCTCTTCTTCAAATACTATAGAAGTTTCCCCTTCAATAATAGTTACAACTTTGCGGGTAGGACATTCTGAAGCGATATGACTGAACCCTTGGCATTTGAAGCACTTAGGTGCTTTGGAGCTAAATTCCTTGGTAGCCTTTGGTAGAGGCTTGCTTGAAGAGTTAGACTAATATACTCCCTCCGGTTCTATTTATAAGCAACTTTTCCCTTGGTTGCGCAAAACGAACTGGTGGTTAAAAACAATGATTGTGTCAAAAATGCTATATTTTTTCATGTATGCCCTTATTTATAAAAATAGTATAGGAGAGAGAATAGATAAAAAGCATGAGAGATAATGAGTATAAGATATGAGAGAGAATGAGTATTTAATAAGCAACTTTTTCCTTGATTGCGCAAAACGAACTGGTGGTTAAAAGCAATGATTGTGTCAAAAATGCCATATTTTTTTCATGTATACCCCTATTTATGAAAAGAGTATAAAAGAGAGAATAGATAAAAAGTATGAGAGATAATGAGTATAAGATATGAGAGAGAATGAGTATTTAATAAGCGTAAAATAAGAAAGAGAAGCTTACATTTTTAGACAAAAAGTGAAAGTTGCTTATAAAAGGGACCAGCCTTATGAGAGAGAAAGTTGCTTATAAATAGGACCGGAGGGAGTACTTGTGTAGGTCTGCTTGAAGAGTTATGCTGATGCATGTGTGCTTTATGCCATCGAAAGGAATTTCGGTGGAGGAAGACAGTTGAAACGAAAACCTTTTGGGCAACCGTTTCTCAATACAGATGGCTAGATGAATGATGTCGTCCAGAGTCCAGTATTGTTAGAGCTATACTGGATGGGCAATGTTGGTATTTAACCCTCCGATATAATATGCTATTATTTGCTCCTCCCTCTCTTGGATATCATACTTCATCATGAGTTTTTCAAATTTCCTCGTATATTCTTCCACATACATAGCCTTTTGGCGGAGATTATGTAATTGAAGGAAATTATCTTGATAATAATTATCAGGAAGAAACTTACATGAGAGCTCATGTCGCATCTTGTCCCATATTCGGATCTTACTTTTTCCTTCTCTTTCATGCCTTTTCTTGAGATTTTCCCACCATATGGAGACATATTTCTTTAGTTTGATGGCGACAATTTTGACTTTTTGCTTATCAGGAATCTCTTTATGTTCAAAAACTCATTCGACGGTTTGAAGCCAATTGACAAATTCGTCTAGTTGAAGTCTTTCCTCAAATTTAGGTATGTCTACCTTAATGTCATTAAGGCGGAATTGTTGTTGTTGAGGACGGCGATGTAATACCCCGAATTTTGAGACTCGAGGCTAGAGAATAAGCCTAAAATAAGTGGATTGCTAAGCCCTAGTTTAGCAAGATCTTAAATTTTGATTAAGTGTTAATAACTCCAAAAGTGGATGTGGTTAGTGATAAATAACCCTTTTGGAGAATATAAAGTGGATTGTAGTCGCTTGTGTTATGAGCAACGCCAAAACCTTGTATTTAAGTTCAATTATGGATTAACATCTAAATTGAATAAAAATAAGGGGAAGGGCATATGTATGGTGTAAATGAATGAGAAAAAGAATTTGGTGGTGATTCAGTGTGAATTGCTATAATCAGGGGCAAAATGGTAAAGTTACCGACCGATTGATCAGTTACCGAAGAGAAAACTCATTGGTAACTTCAAGATCAATGGTTAGGTTTGATTTGTGTTGAGATCAAAGGGTGGAATCCCATGTGCATGTGCCTATGTGAACTCATGGTTGATGGAGCAAGAGGGTGACACTTGGCACAATATGGACCCTTGGATTTGGGTCAAATGTTCAAACTCTTCCCTCTTTTCTCTCTCCCTTATTTGGACGTTTTTGGGGTACCAAAATCTGCATTCACTTCATCATCTTCATCTTATTTTCATCTCTCTCTTCATCCTCCATTTTCGTCCAAACCTTAGAGGAAAGAGAAAGCAAGAGGTAAGTATTTGGCTTGGTTGTGGTCCTCTAATGCTTAAACACCTTTCTATAATATTGTTCATAGTGATGAGAGCTTCATCTCTATGGTTTTAGATTCTTGATTGGAGGTGTTTGATAGCTTGAGGAAAAGTGGAAAGATGAAGAATCAAGGAATTGGTTTGGGAAAGAGGAAGAGGTGAGTATTTGAAACCTTTTGATCTAAGTTTTATGAATTATTGTTAAGTATTGTGAATTGTGAATTTTGCCCTGATTTTGTGTGATTTTCGAAATGTATGAATTGCCTTGTGTTTGAGTGGCAATTGGTGTCTTGATGTGTTATAGAGCCATTAGAATTGGTTTGAGAACTTGGAATGAAAGTAATAGTAATGTGTTTGTGTTGTGATTGTGTGATGCCATGTTGTGATTATTGGTAAAACATGTCAATGTGATGTGAATTTGGTTGTTTTTGTGATTCCAATGGATTTCTTGTGAAAATTTGTGTGGGAATGGTGTTTGATGTGAAAATAAGACCATTGGAAGCCAATTGTGCAAAACTGAAAAATCTGTCCCTTGAAGTTCTGTTCTGGGTAGTCTGGTGTTGTGGACGTTTTGACTAGACAAATGATGTCTTCAAATTATGAAACTTTCCAATCTTAAATTTCACATCCCAAGCTTCAAAATGGACATATAATTTATGCCATTTCATTTTGGGAACTGGGAGATATGACTGTCCAAAGTTTGAGGTAAAAAATGAACACTGTTTTTGGGGCAGTCTTGAGTTTTGGGGAATTATGTATTTGTGTGGTGATTTCTAGTAATGGCCAATATTTTTTCTGTATAGAGGACTTGAATAGCTTTCATTTGGCTTTGGAATCACCTTATTTTGGTTTTTTGGAATTAGTTATGATTTTTGGAAGTTCGGCCAAGAAACAGGATTTTCTTGGCCGTAGCCCAAATATTTCTGAGTTGTTTTTTGCCGCGGCTAGTGGATTTGTGGGCCGCAGCCAACCCCTAAAAATCAGCATTTTGGACTTTTAAAAGGTGATCTTTGGTCAAGTGTTTCCCAAGCCTTTAGGCATATGTTTGGACTTTGACTAGCCACTTAAATGTCATAAATGATAACCAACATAAAGTGTTTGTATGTTGAGGAATTGGAAAAGGGATTAACCCTATGTCCATGATTTTGGTTATAGGGTTTGATAGTCGCCCTGATCGTGGTTCAATGTTCGTTTTGTTCGTGAGCAGTTGTGCTGGAGTTTACGTGGAAAGAGTGTAGGGAGCATATCTCTTCTGCATGTATTTGATATTTGTATTAGTGTATTGGTGTTTGTCTTTGCTTTGCATGATTATGTATTATTTGAAGCTATGTTTCAATTAATGCTATGGCCATTAATATGTTGTTTGAAGCATTGAGCTTACAAATTGTCATTGTGTTAGCATGAGTTATGTGATGCAAGTATGTCATGCATTAAACATTTATCGTACGTGCATATTGATATTGTTTTCCTACTGAGATTCTCTAGAATCTCACCCTTCCCTACTAACCATGTAGACTGGGCAAGAGGCTCGAGGGGGAGGCAAGCAACTAAGGGTGACGAGTCTTCCTTGGGATATTTGAGTTGGTAGTTGGTTATAATAGTTGGGATGTATATTTAGATGTGTATATATGTATGTGGTTGTATATTTGAGTAGGTATTTGTGATGAGATTTGTGTAATCCCTGTATGAGAATTTGCAATAGGCAAATGTGCCCTATAAAGCTTGAGTTAATAAATGGAATCCAGAACTGCAGGAATTATTACATTGCGTACTCTGATATATAAATGTGATTTATCTTCATGTAGTAATTGTATTCAGAATGTGAATTGGAGACCAGGTTCTAAATGATTTCGAAAGGTATTTGTGAAAACCTCGTCTGGTGGATGGGTTTATTAATGTTATTTGATTGTTATTGGTCTCTATTTCACTTTAATTGCGTATTCTGAATATAATTACGGAAGGGGGTTACAGGCGATGGTAGTTAGTGGATGACTAACTGTTGTTATTCGACTCATCCTTTGGATATTCACTGTAAGATTCTAACATGGCTTGTTGTGTTTGTACAGTAGTTTCCAGTTCCTGTATCCGACGTCTCATCTCGTCCATCTTAATCTCATGTGTGTTTCTATGTCTTGGAGGCATTTTAGAACTGTTCTTATAAGGTTAGGACTTAAAGAACACATTTATTAGATAAAGGGTGGAAGAGTATAAGGATAGGATCAATATTTATGGAAAAGTAATGGGGTAAAACTAGAAATTTTGGACAATTAGGGTTGGGATGGGTATTTATGGAAAAGAAAGGAGTAAAACTGAAAATTTTATGGACAAATAGGGGTCAAAATAAAATTTTGTAACTTTCAGGGGTTGAAATGTATTTTTGGTAAAACTATAATTTCAGAAAGTTTTGGGGACTGAAATGTAATTTTGGCAGAATTCTAGGGTCAAAATATAATTTCAGATAGATTTGGGGAGAAAATTGTAATTTTGACCAAATTTAGGGGCCAAATGCAATTTCAGAAAGTTGGGCTGACTGGGATTGTTGACGTGGCGGTCATGACACGTTGCAGTCAACGGGTGGTTGGCTTGTCGCTGACGTAGCAGATCAGGCTGACATGGCTGATGACGTCATCATCTTCAACCTCTGAACTTTGACGACATCGAGTGAAATTCCGGCAATCTCCGTAGAGGCACGTAGGACTTTTTCATGGCTGTGATCAAGGCTATTCCTAGATTTTTCAGCCTTTTAAACATGATGGTGAGGTCGGTTTCTTCAAAAAAACGCTCTGACAGTGAAAATCCGACATCTCACGTTTTTTTGTTTCTCACCCATTCCTCACTCTTTCCCTCTTTGGCACTCTGGAACCTGGTTCTGATACCAAAATGGTATAGGAACCAATCTCAAATGTGTTTACTCAATTTTCGGATGCTTTACAATGAAAGTAAACCACCTATTTATACTACTAATTGTTTAGTATAATCTTGCAAGAGTCAACAATGGTGGCACCTACTCCTTCAGCCACCAACCCCCCAGCCACCTCTTCCTGTTTCAGATGTCATCCCCTACATCATTGTTGCTCTACTTTATTTATGTTTCAGATCCTAAACGTGCACTTAGAATGGATGGGTTTGGTTGGCACTCTGGCGGGACGTTGCCGTCCCATTTGCCTCCCTGAACACTGCCGTGGCCCACTATGTTGCTATGTCCTCTCAGTATGAACATGTCCTTTGTCTTCGCCGCTGCCCACCCTGACTCATAGCTTAATATCACCATTCCCATTACTAATAACCATGATCCAGACGACTTGAGCGCCATAACTGACATATGACATCCTTTGTTAAAAACTCCAAGCTCACTTAAATGGCTCTGGTTTCACCCTTCTATTGTTGCTGCATCATATCTCTATTCGAGAGACTCAGTATCAGTAGCAACGTGGGCATCATCAATTCACCGTCAAATGGCAACGCAAAGCCAAAGGGTAAAATTGTTACCATAATTATTATAGGAACATGCTCTTTAAAGTGATAAGTGTTTCTTTAGTTACTCTTGCACCGTAGTTCATGATTAAAAATTTACTTTTTTAGGCTTCAATCATCATTCAAAATAAGCCCTTGGTGGTGGTAGTAAGATTTGTTAGCATTTGCATATTATCTACTCCCTTGTCATATTTATAAGGCACATAGTGAAATTTTGTTTGTCCTATTTATTCCCTGATAATATGAGTCACTTCAACTAATTTAAGAAAATTAAAAATAACAGTTAAATCTTAAAAATATTTCTTAAATTGAAATTTTTTTACTACCTTTAACCATATTAAATAAGGTCATGAATCAGAGAGAAAAATCTAAAGAGCTGTATGTAAGCATTAATTTCAGGGGTAAATTTAACAAATATGTACTCCCCCGTCCCTAAATATAAGCTTTAACCTTTAAATTTGAGAATATGTCCACCCTAGATTATAAACTTTATTTCATATTTTGTCTCAATATTTATTGCTTTTTTTTTTTTCAACTTTACGCTTTGATTGTATTTTTTGTATTTATTGTCTCTCTCAATTTTCATCTTTACAAATAAGGGCATAATTGAAACAAAGATATATATATATATATATATATATATATATATATATTTATTACTCTTAACTAATTTTAATTTTTTTATAAATACAATTCAATTATTTGAAGTTTATATTTATAGATAGAATATTATTTACTCTCAGAGTGATTTATATTATTGACTAAAGAATTCTTCTAACAATGATTTATATTGGGGACTAAATGGAGTATAAGTCAATTCACTAATTTTTTAAATGAATATACAATTTTATCCCTAATTTATTATTGGCGTATAAACTCTATTTTCATCTTGGAATAAAAATGATTAAATTGAGACAATTCTGAATGAGGTGAATCTAATGGCATATGAAACTAGAGTTTGACACCAAGATCAAATAAAAAGGAGCTGAGATGAAAGATATATGAATTTTACAAAATGACACTCAAATCACCGTCATATTTCAAAACATGTTTGGTATTTTGGACATAATTCTCAAAATACATGTCGGATTGAGATGAAACTAATGGCATATGAAACTAGACTTAAATACCTTTCGTTTGATAGGTCATGGGTCATATTTGGAGTTATATTCAGAGAGATATACTTTATGGAAGTTGGTGCTCGAAATCAAGCTCTGTTCTACACCAGTCGATACACATTGGATCATAACTTTTGGAATACAAAATATTTGTGATTGATTCTAGTTGTTATGCAAAGAAAACTTAAATAGCTTTCTGGGATAAGTCATTAATTTGGAGTTATATCAAAGAGTTATGCATGTTAGAATCAAAAGTTTATCCGAATAGAGGCTGAAGTATTTGAATAAACACATTCATTATTAGAGAAATAATATTCGAATACAAGTTATCGTATTCGAATAGAGTCACCTATTTTATATGAGGCTATTTGAATAAGGAACTGACTATTCGAATACAATTCAAGTTTTGCTACAAGCCACACAAAACGGACGTTAAGCTAATTTTAACGGGGTTGTGCTACTTGCCCCAATTTAAATTGTTGATTTGTTTTTCTGCCCCCTTAAAAACTTATTTGTGTTTGGTGCTCTTAGTGTAAAACTTTGTTGGTCAATCTACACCTTAACCCTTTTTAATGTTACATTTAAGATCAGAGAGAAATAGAAGTATAACTGAAATTGACAAAAATACTCTTTTTTCATATTAGAAAATCATTAACTATTTTTTTTTAAAAAAAATGGAAGCCTCTCAAAGTTAAGCCATTAACTAATATTTGTCGGTAATTAAAGAATAATAGGATTCCAAGAATAGAATTAATGTTGAGAGGTAGAGTAGAATCTTAGGGGGCCGCATGTTTGGAGTAGAATATCTGTATTATAGAACCAAAATTCTGTATTAAAGATTTTGTAAGGGTCAGGTTACCGACAACATAGAAGCTTAGTCTCTAAAAATGGACAATACAAAGTGATTACAAATTTAATGATAAAGTATAAAAGATGAAATACTATTCAGAAAACATGATATAAAGCAACAAGGAAGAAGAATTTTGCTTGAGAGATAAAGTGAAGAGGAGTAGAGTACTGATATTTATAGCAGAGCATTTTGGTTGGTCAGTCCATTTTTTCTGGATCTATTGGTAAGTCAGTCTACCTTTTTTATATCTATCCATTGGTGCATTGGTTTCACTTATTTTGAATCTGTGCAGATTGGGGAATGGTTCTGCCTATTTCAGGTCAAATGTGCATTACTAACTTCCTGGACTTGACTAGGTATTATGATAGAGTGATTAAGCATAATCTTGAGTTATAAGAGCTGGGAATCAGAGCCAGCCGTTTTAGGCCCAGGATAAAAGAGCATATGAGCCAGGGCCGGAAGCCCTTTTCTCAAGATTTAACTATTTTTTCTGTGTTTTTTTCAAAGAAATATAATTAGTAGATAATAACAATTAAATTTTTAATTTAACACATAAATGTTGTCAACATTAAGGTTCAAACAACACACATCATGCAATAAATAAACATAGTCACCAATTCATAATTAAAGGTAAAATAGTATCCACAAATAACTCACACAAAACATAAGAAGGCAAGAAGCTATTTGGAATGTCAAATCTATCTTTTTCAATAAAAGAGATTGGAGATGGTTACATTGATAACAAAAGGAAAATTCACAAATTACCATAATCCATGAATTTTTAACATGTAAATAACAAAATGCTTCGTTCATTGATATTGAAATACTTACATGTTTTTTCTCTATAAGGGACGCTGATGGTCTTAAAATGCTTTTAACAAGTACAGATAAATCCTCTCCTGCTATTGCAACATTTTACGCTAGAGTATATTGTATAATGGTCACGTATGTGTCTATTTAGTAACACTCACAACTCTATAATTTCTCTTGTTTTAGTTTAGACGGTAGAGATTGCTTAACAACTCTTAATGCCTAATTATATTTAACGGCAATGTACCATTTTTAAAATAAAAGAGTATTTAGGAATAAATAAGAGGGGTAAATTTGATGAGATTCTGTAACAGACAAGAGTTGGGACAATGAGACTTAGGGTTAGCCAATCCGAGCAGGGGTAGGGGCGAGGGGTATGGGTAGGGGCACTGGGCCGAGGGGGGGACAGGCTTAACGGGCCGGCTCTTTTAAGACCTCGGCCCTATAGGGCTGATCCTTTTAGACCCGACTTCATTTGGAGGCTCCAATTTATAGGCCCGACCCTTGACTTAAAAGGGATTAAATGGGCCGACCTGACAAGCACAACCTAATTTCTTAGCTCTATGAGTTATACTTACTAGGCTACACTTTTTAGGCCTTCCTCACATGGGCTGTCTTTCCTATAGGCTCAAGTCAAATTGGGCCCTACATAAATACACACACACATATTAAGATTTAAGATTTGCGGATAGAGGGTCAATGTGTAGTCATTACCCGATGTGATACGAAAAAGGTCAATGTGGTCCTAAATTCTGTGTCTATTATATGAGTGCCTACCTTATAAAGAAGAAAAGGAAATTGAAGATCAGAAGGCTCATCCCTGAGGAAGCTGGCCATATCCAAGCTGTGAGCCTTATATAAAAGGAAGCACTCTAATATTGCCAGCCTCCAACACAAAGCCTGATTGTTAAGGTCACATCCTCATCCCCATTGAGGGATTCCAGTCCCACCATCTTCACAAAAGACCAGATCTACTGGTTGGACACCCCCAAGTGTTGTCTTTAAGCCTATGGGTTGTTTGGTCCTTTCGCCCTACTTGTTAACCCAAAAACAAAAAACGATACTGAGATTGCTTCTTGGGGACCAGTATGTTTGGAATGGAATACAACATATACATCATGATGTGCTAATACAGGGTTAATAATATGCAATCATTCTCCATTGCTAGTGAAACTGAGAACTACGTATATGAGTCAGGTCCAGTGACTGAGGAATCCATATCTACAGAGATGGACAAGGACAAGGACAAAAATGAGTCCTGCTTTTTCTCTTTGGTTCTGATGCACTCTTTGGGACCTTACATGCATACAATACGATGCCTCGTAAACAAGAGGCCATGTGGTCGTAAATTAATTATCTGTCTAATATATGACTGTCCTCCTTATTATGTAATCCCAAACGGCCGCCTCTGTCAGTAATGATCTATCACATTTCCCTTCAGCTTCACTGCCATTACCATATTCCCTCAATGTGGCTGCCCTTACTTCTACCAGGGACCAGTCACACCCACCACTCTAACCTCACATCCCCTTTCTAATTTATACCATATCGTACGCGCGCAACTTTTACACACAAACACATATTTTAAGTACATATAATCCATTAAGTTTAATCAATATACCCTAACCGAATATATTGTTGCATGGCATCAAAAGTAAAAAGTAAAAAGTTCTTCCGCTTTCATTTTTCTAATTTACTATAAAAAGAGAGGCGTTTTACAGCTAAATTTTTCATTGACGTTCACGTAGTATTGTTGCATAATTGGATAATAAGTAAGACAAATAAGGAGAGAAGCAGGGAGAAGGGACTATAAGTAAAATGAGAAGAAGAAAAAAGTAAAAATGGCAGCTGCAAAATTAGGAAGCCTCTAACCCTGAGGAGGAGGAGGAGCCTTGTTGGGCGATGGAACTGGAGCACGTATTGGAGAGGGGAGGAAGTGAAGGAATGTGTCGGCCATCATTTGACCCAGACGGACTTGGGCTGGGGTCGACAGATGAAGCCCATCGGGCTCAAGGGTTGAGCCCTTTGCGTCAATGGTCCTCAGGTTCAGAAGGTCCATCCCTAATTGGGCTTCTCTCACCGTCTCCACGTATGGGCCCTCGCCCGATGCCAAAGCTACCTGTCAAGTATCAACCAAACCCCCGTTATGGTTCTTGTTATCTTTATCAACTAACTACCCCTGCAAATACATGTTGCCTCATTATTAATACAACCTAAAGTTGGTGTTCCAAATTAGTCTCTCTCGTACATCACGCTTTCATATTAGGAACGTCCAGCTCATCCTACCTATACTTGTTTTTTTAAAACATGGCTAGATGTGCCTTTTCATGCATCACATGGAATTTAAAATAATAATAATAATAACAATAACAACAACAAGAAGTCCTACCATTATATTGAGTTTCCTATGTTTTATTGTCGGTTTATATGAAATTCATGTTTTATACGACACGTGCTTTGTGTAAATAAGATAATCCAACTAGTTCTATCGGAAGAATTAAAATAAGATTTTGACGTTTTGTTTGAGCATAAATTGGGTGATGAGTCGAGTGGGTAAATGGAGGATGGGTGTCAACACTTATGGCCTGTTCGATACAAAGAGCATTTGAGAAGGGAAAGGAAATGAAGCGGGAATTGATTTTTGGTTATTGTAGGAGCGTCAAACGGGGTTTGACTTAGGAAAGTGTGAAATATTCCTCCTCTAGCCTTCAATTCAGCATACCAAACGGGTCTTTAACCGGCGCAGTTTCAATGTCAATATGGCATATATGATACGGTGTGGAATACAAGCAAAACAAGTGGCGACAAATGATAATTAAACTGAAGCGTCACGCAAGGGAAAGAACGTCTATCTTAATCTAAGTTATGTCTTCCTATTTGTCTTGTTTTTTAGTTTGTTAATGTGAGGGGATTGGCCTCAATATCTCTCTCCTCAACGCATGAAAGGTTTGGGTGTCTCTTTCTTTTCGGTTTATAATTATGATATATCAAATTGGAGTATGATATAATAAGTAAGGTGGACCTATAAATTCCATAATTTTATAATATCCAAAAGGCTAGCCAAAGACTTTAATTTGTTACTAACCATACTAAAAGAATAAATGAAAGAATGAATGAATGAAGTTAGTGGGGAAGGCGACATAAATAAAATAAAAGAAAAAGAAGTGGACCTGGATGATCGGAAGCAACGGAGACTGGAGGTCAACCCGAACGTGGGAGAAAAACTTGCGGAGTCTGGAGCCGTAGGATTGAGCATCGGCGAGATTGAGAGTATCGGCTTCGCCTTGATACCACAGCAACGCGCTGATACTTCCGCCGTCTCTCACGGAGGCCTTAGCTCTCCTCATCATATGAGTGTAGAGCTCTCTTCCTCGTTCCCACTCGCTTATATCGGTGCCTCCTACGGCACACGGCACCAGCCCCACCACGCCCAGTTCGGGCTTCTTCTTCAAGATCCGATTCGCGAATGCCATTCCCGGCCCGATCCCGTTTGTCTCGGTCACGTCTATGTCCTTATGCAGCGGCTCCTCCGCCTCCACCCACTCCAATCCCGCGCTCAGCCGCAGGATGGACGGATTCTGCCTGCACTCCGGCGGCACCACCCCGTCCCACGGCAGGCTCACGTTGGCTGCGCCTCCACGTCCGGCCATGTTACTCTGTCCCGCCAGTATAAATATGGTTTTCTGCGCTTGAACTAGAGGCCTCACTGCCCCTCCCTCCATCACAGTGATTAGTAGGAGTAACCACATCAAGAAGGAAGGCATCCTCTTTGGCATGAGACGCACGACTTCTGTATTCTCGTATGCTGCCATTCCTCAAATCTGGGTTAACTTTATGGACACCAACCAGACCATATTCTCAGACCACTAGGGATTATTTAATCTAATACGAATAGATTGCAACGTGATCCAGTTTTAGTTTTTTTTGGGAGAATTATATTTAGATCCAAGGAAGAAAATAAATAAAATATTGATCTTTAGAGATTGCAAAATGAAAAAATAGTCCCATTAATAACTTCAGAAGTTTATATTTGACAATTTCATGGGATTTTTTTTTTTCATTTTGTAATCTTCAGAGATCATTTCTTTATTTCTTTTTTGGGACCAGAGTGTAATTCTCCCTTTTTTTTTTAAGTAATTAAGTTATAATGGCGACTTTTTTTGGTTTTTCTTTTTTTTTTTTTTTTTGAAAAGTACATCGTTTAGCCTTGTTTGCGCGTATTTTGTTGCTGTTAGGTAGTCGGCAGATTCATTATTTTATTCCAGTACCTTTTTTTTTTGGGTGATTCACTTTAAAATACATTATGACGATTCCTTCGAAAATTGTTGGATTTACCGGATTCCCCCGCACAATTGTTGGATGCAATGGATTTGCTGGATTCGTTGAGAAAGATAATTAATATCAGTGTCTATTTTTATACCAAATACTTGTAGAAACATTTTATATGAATTAAAAATATGAAAAGGGGAAAATGTTTAGCTGAGTGTCATAATTAACAAGATAGACTTCAACAGATTAGAGTAACAAATACTGTTTTAAATTTTAATCTTTATGTGCTTGCACTAATATAATATCATGTCATTTGATTAATTTCTTAAAAACTTAATAATTATATAATTTTAAATTTATAAACAAAAAAAAAGTATTGTTTTACTAATTCTATAAAAATGTTTTTTTTTCCAATTATATCATATCATTTTATCTTTTGTTTTTTGTGAAAAAAGATATTATATTTGATTCGCTTTATTGTATTATTTTATCACATTCAAATGATAAATGCATAACATATATATTCCTCTGCAAAGCATAGCAATCAAGTAATCACAACTCTAGATAGAGTTTGGATTAGCAGCATAACATTTTATCTTTGTTCACATTTTTTAATGGAGACTAAACAAAATTAATACGCAATTTGATTATGAAAGAGGAATCTTATTGAATTGAATAAATTGTACAATGAGTCACTGGTATATATAGAAATAAAATACCCTAACTTGGACAACTAATCAGATACAAGTTAGTTACAACAGAACTAATTATTTACAACAAACTAAATACATCAGACTAATAACTAATTTCTATTAACTCTATTACCCCCCCTCAAGCTATGGCATAGATATTAATCATGCCAAGCTTGGACAATAAACGATGAAAAGGCTGAGGATCCAAAGGCTTAGTGAAAATATCAGCAAGTTGGTGTGCACTCCGAACTGGTAGAAGACGAATAATTCCAGCTTGGACCTTTTCACGAACAAAATGACAATCCAATTCAAGATGTTTGGTTCGCTCATGAAATGTAGGATTAGAAGCAATATGGATCGCAGACTGATTATCACAGTAGAGGATGGTAGGAAAAGAATGAGAAATCTGCAAATCAGCCAAAAGATAAAGTAACCACTGTATTTCACAAGCAACACAGCCCATAGCCCTGTATTCGGCCTCTGAAGAAGAAAGAGAGACTGTGGTATGCTTTTTGAAGCACCAAGAAACAAGAGAATCACCCAAAAAGATACAATAACCAGAAAGAGAGCGACGTGTATCTGGTCATCCACCCCAATCTAAATCACTAAAAGCCTTTAAGTGAAGAGAAGAGGTGGCTGGAAAAAATATACCTTTGCCTGGACAGCCTTTAAGATAGTGCAGAACCCTTAAAGCGGCTTGAAAGTGGATTGTGGTGGGGCGTTGGGTAAACTGACAGAGCTGCTGGACAACATAAGAGAGATCAGGCCGAGTGGTGGTGAGATAAAGGAAACGACCAACCAAGCGGCGATAGGGAGCAATATCAGATAAAGGAGTACCATTATCAAGAGACAAATGAGTATGCCTAGCCATAGGAGTAGATAAGGGTTTGCAACCCAAATAACCAGCATCATCAAGAATATCAAGAGCAAATTTTTGTTGGTTCAAGGAGATACCATTAGAGGACCGAGCAACCTCTAGACCAAGGAAGAATTTGAGTTTCCCAAGATCCTTGATCTTGAATTGGGAATCAAGGTGAGACTTAATTCGTGTAATTTCTGCAAAATCATTGCCTGCAAGGATAATATCATCCACATAGACCAAAAGAACTATGAAAGAAGAATCAAACTTCCTAGTAAACATAGAGTAATCAGATCTGGATTGCTGATACCCATAAGAGAATAAGGCAGAAGAGAGTTTAGCAAACCATTGGCAGGAAGCCCGTTTTAAACCATATAAAGATTTTTGCAATTTGCAAACTAAATGAGGACTAGAGGCCTCAAAACCAGGAGGAAGAGACATGTAAACATCTTCATCAAGATCACCATGCAAAAAGGCGTTATTGACATCAAGTTGTTCAAGATGCCAATTGGAAGAAGCTGCAACCGCAAGTAACAATCTGACAGTAGTCATTTTAGCTACAGGTGAAAAAGTGTCAAAGTAGTCTACCCCCTCAGTTTGTGTATAGCCCTTTGCCACTAACCGGGCTTTGTACCTCTCTAAAGTTCCATCAGCATGAAATTTTGTCCTAAAAACCCACTTACAACCAATAGGAATCTTGTCCTTAGGTAAATCAGTCAAAATCCATGTGTTATTTTGCTCTAAAGCTGCAATTTCAGTAGCCATAGCCTGCTGCCACTCAGGAAACTTAATAGCTTCCCGGTAGGTTCTAGGTTCATGAGGAATGGAAATAGAACAAATAAAATGCTTGTATGAAGGAGAAAGAGCATCATATGAAAGAACAGAAGATAGAGGGTACCTACAAGAAGAAGGAGACATGGAATACAATGGTGATGAATTTAAAAAGGAACAATGATAGTCACTTAGATAGGTAGGTTGCTTGTGTACCCTACTGGTCCTGCGTAAAGAAGGAAGAGAAGCAGCATTTAGATCAGTGGAGGAAGTAGGAGGAGAGGGAGAAGGAGGAGCGACAGAGGGTATTGAAGAAGAATTGGAAACAGAAGCTGAAGCAGATACAGGAAAAGAAGAAGGAAGAGAATCATTATAATCAAGGAAATCAAAGGATTGAGGCAGAGGAACAGAAGAGATATTTGGAGGACATTTATCAAAAGGAAAAATAGATTCATAGAAAATAACATGTCTAGAAATAAAAATTTGGTGATTATGAAGATCAAGGAGGACATAACCTTTGGTACCAGTTTTATAGCCAAGAAAAACACACTTCCTAGCTCTAGCATCAAACTTGGTGCGATGAGCAAAGGAAGTACAAGCAAAACAAAGAGAACCAAAAACCCGAAAAAGAGTGTAATAAGGAGCTAGATCATGCAAAGACTGAAATGGTGAGTTGTTGTGCAAAACAGGTGTAGGTAATCTATTAATGATGTAAACTGCATAAGAGATAGCATAACACCAATATGCTAAAGGCAGATGAGATTGAAACAATAATACCCTAGCTACATTCAAAATATGTTGATGCTTCCTTTCAACAATGCTATTCTGTTCAGGGGTTTCTACATAAGAGGTTTGATGAAGGATACCTTTTGAAGAATAAAAAGAATCCATTTGAAACTCAACCCCATTGTCAGTCTGAATAATTTTCACTTGATGAGCAAATTGATTTTCAAGAAAACAAATGAGAGATTGCAGTGATGATCTAGCTTCAGATTTGGTTTTTAAAAGGCAAACCCATGTAAATCGTGTAAAGTCATCAACCACTATTAAAAAATAGCGATGACCATGTATGGAAGAAACCTTGTAAGGTCCCCAAATATCAGCATGTAACATTTGAAGACAAGAACTTGTTTTGGAAATACTAAGAGGAAATGGAATCTTTCTTTATTTTGCAAAATGGCATACATCACAAGCACCAAAGAAATTACAAGAAATAAAAGGAAATTGATGTTTTAGAACATCCAAAACATGAGAAGATAAGTGCCCTAGGCGAAAGTGCCACAAATCAAAGGGAATTGGTTTACACATAGTAGCAGAAACAAAGGGAGAAGGGGAAGTACACAGAACAGATGCAGGAGATACAGTGGGATCACAAGCAGCAACCCGAGGTAAGGGACTATGCAGAATGTATAAACCTTGATAAAGATCAGCTGTACCAATCATTTTCCATGTCCTTAATTCATGTATGTGACATTGAGAGGAAGAAAAGAGAAGACAACAAGGAAGCTTATTAGTCATCTGAGACAGAGAAATAATATTGAAATGAAAATCAGGAATATAAAGAACATTAGTAAGAGTAATATGGGAATTTATTTGGACAATCCCAGAAATATTGGCAATGATGGTGGAATTGGTGGGTAAAGTGACTTTAATGGGTGTAATATGGGAATAGGTAGTGAATAACGCCAATGAGTAACATACATGAGTAGTGGCTCCACTATCTATAATCCAAGAAGTAGAAGATTCAAAAGCAAGAGTTGAGGGTATACCTTGTGCACTAGCATTAGGCATCAAAGTGAGTGAGGAAAACTGATTGATACAAGCATTAGAATCAGGGTTAGTCAAAGAAGTAGAAGCATTCGAATCATGAGTAACAACAGCCTTAGGTTGCAGCAGAGCAAGTATGTGATTATATTGTTCTTGACTGATAGATTGATTAGTAGGAGAGGGTTTTGAAGACAAAATACCAGCGGAAGGATTAGGAGAAGATGTTACCACATTGTTGACCGAAGATTTGTTCCGAGTCTTATAGCCAGGAGGATACCCATGCTTCTTATAGCATGTCTCAATGGTATGCCGCGCTTTACCACAGAAGGTGCACATTTTGTTGCTGGTATTAGAAACATTAGAGACATTCGGAGCAGACTGATACACAGGTCTTGAGGTAGAGTTAGTACGAGTAAAACACACAATTGAATCATTAGATCCTGTAAGCTCTCGTTCTTGTTGAACGACCAACGAGAAGACTTTATTAATAGAAGGAAGAGGATCTATGAGCATGATTTGGGATCGCACAGTATCGGTCATTAAGCCCTTTCAAAAACCGAATAACATAATCTTGGCGAAAATATTCTCGCGATGTACATTAACAATCAGAAACAGGGCGAAAATTAAGCAGTTCATCCCAAATGATCTTAATGCGAGTAAAGTAGTCTGAAATAGAAAGATCACCTTGACGGATCTGAAATAACTCATCTTGCAATTCAGCAACACGAAAGGCATCACTCTGGCTGAAACGTTCCTTCAAGTCATTCCAGACATCCACGGCTCTATTAAGCCAAATCACGCTTTGACCGATGGAGGGAGAGATCGATCGTGTAAGCCAAGTTAATACCATAGTATTACATCGCTGCCATGCCGGAAATAGAGGATCATCCTTCACCGGAACGTTCAGAGAACCATCGACAAATTGATGCTTGTTCTTACTCATAAGAGCAATCATCATTGCCCGTGCCCAATGGTGGTAGTTCGAACCGATTAGCGGTGGTGAGACAAGTATAAGGGCTGGATTTTCATTTGGGTGAAGATAGTAACAACTTGAAAGATCTTGAACTGAAAAAGTCGAAGAAACTCCTGAGGAAGAATCTGTACCAATCGACATTTGAAAGAAGGAATACAAATCTGAGACAGAAAGATGAAGAGGAAGAAGAATAAGAAGCCTCAAAGAAATGAAGCCTCGGAATGAGAATGACGAAAAGGGAAAGTGAAGAAGGTAACAGATCTGAGATGAGACAAAAGGAAAGTGAAGTCAAAAAGGAAGTGAGAGAAGATCTAATCAGAGTTGCTCTGATACCATAATACGCAATCTGATTATGAAAGAGGAATCTTATTGAATTGAATAAATTGTACAATGAGTTACTGGTATATATAGAAATAAAATACCCTAACTTGGACAACTAATCAGATACAAGTTAGTTACAACAGAACTAATTATTTACAACAAACTAAATACATCAGACTAATAACTAATTTCTATTAACTCTATTAAAAATCCCATTCACCAAACTGCTGCAAAAGCCTATCTACTTCGAGGACCCAGAATATTTTTTTAAAAAAAAATTTGATTAAACATATTTAGGTTCGCTCAAAGTCAGTTCGTCAAACGCATTTGGCCTAGCCAGATAACATTCTTTTTGTTTCCACAGAGAGAGAGAGAGAGAGAGAGAGAGAGAGAGAGATTAACGTTTGCCTTTTACAGGCTTTAGTTTCTTCCCCTCTTCCAAATGACCACTTGGATTTTGCTTTTCATGCTCTTGCCCATCTCACACTTAAATTACACGTAATTTTTCCCTAGGTCAATAGTCAAAAAATAATTAAAAAAAAGAAACACGCACACCCAACATCGTGCCCTGTGATTTTCTTCATGGCCTTGAACTGAAACATGAACGAAAGCTAATATACACACTATCCAAGATAACTTGTAAGAATTATCTATAATAAATGTAGCGCCAAATGTGAATGTTGTCTTTGGTTCATTTTGGTTATGGAGATAAGAATTTGAAAGGATCAAAACAACCGTAGTAGTCAGCAAGGTAAAGACAGGAGGTCTGAGTTTTACAGGCTAAAGGACTCGCAATTAAGAGGTGAACCAGCAGGCTAGCTTGACAATTTACTTAACTAATTAAGTTCTACTGGATTAACTGAAACTAGCCTATCAGTAAAACCACCTTATTATTTTAAAACACAGATAAGCTCCTAGAATGTCGTGGTTATAACAACATCCTCCACTCAACCACACCATTATACGTATCAGTAGACCTAATGCTCCACATGGAGAAATTAATTATTTGCAATATTTAAAAGTAACAGAGGATTGATAGGAAATAACCATCATATACTATTTAATTCACCATTACCACCACTGAGAATCGGTTTCATGACCCTGAAGCATCTCCACTATTTGACTCATCGTTGGTCTTGCATCTCTGTCTTCCTCAACACAGTCCAAAGCCACCCTAGAGAGCATCTCCGTCTTCCCAATCTCATAATCGCCCTCAACCGTACGATCAATGATTTGTTCCACCCATGAAGACGTCGTTCCATTTCCCCTATTATTCTTTTTCTCCCTCACCCATGTCACCAGCCTCCCGTGATGCGACTCTACCCCATCAACATCGTGGGACCCCACCTGGCCTTTTCCCGTTATCATCTCTGTTAATAAACTCAGAATTGGAGAAAATATACTAATCTCTTCTTGAGATTTACAACCCATAATGGCATTACAACTATCAATCCTTCTTGGGTGATCATACTATTAACTCTAAACTCTAGGATTAATAAGAGGTGAGGACCAAATTAATCTCCCTCAATCTTAGTGAGGACCCTACCATCCTTTCACTCATTTAACTTTGAACTCAGACCCTTTATATAGAACTTTAGGGTCATCTAGTAACTAGGTGATTAACACTGCTAATCATCCTAAACACTTCAATATTCCCACACGCCCCCTTAAGTTAACACTTCTTATATTCATGAAAGTGTCAACTTGTCAATACAACAAATAGGGTTTAGTGAAGTGAGATTAAACCAATCATTTTGTTCTTGTGAACAACACTTTTAAGAGACATCGTCATCTTCCTCTTGATTCTCCTTTTCTTCAATTTGCAAAAACATGATATCTTCAACAGTATACTCATCCTTAAAACAATACTGGAGTAGCAACATCCTGTATAACCTTTTATTTCTAGTGCTTTGAACTGAAATCATACCCAGCAAAAGGGGTGAATATGAAACTTGTGTATGGGGCTTCTTTGGTCCATTACTGAACCCATCGTGAAAAGAGTCATTATTTCCACTAGACCACCCATGTGACAGGAACCCAAACGATAAGGAACTATTTCTGTTTTGATGCCAAGAACTTCTAGGAGTAGTTGATTTATTTGGGGCTTGGAGTGACACATTCATTTACATTCCAAGAAAGATTAGAAGAGTCATAAGCACTCTCCAAATCACCATTCATAGGTTTCCTGATTTGGCCAATTGAAAGAGCTTAAAGGTAAAGAACATAGTTCTAACTAAGTGTTAGGAAATAAATATGTTAGGCAATTAATATCTTAGTATCCCACATAATCAGGGATAATTAGGATTCCTCATAATTAGGGATTGTGATTGATATCAATCACCATAATGAGCCATTAATGTGGAGGCTCCTCTCTTGTATATAAATACCCTACATCTATACATGAATACACACACTTTTCTGAGAATACAATTACATGGTATCAGAGATTAAGTGTTCTGGTTTCTGTTCTGTTTTTTTCGGACGGCACTGGCTTCTGTTTTGGTTTTTTTCTTCGTCAGCACTGTTCATGCGCTAGGGTCTCCGGTGACCGGGCGCCACTGCACACACGCGCCGCACAGGAGGACTCGCCGGCGTCCGATCGGCCCGTCCCCGGAAGATTCGCCGCCATCCAAGCTGTGTGTGGGCGTCACGCGCCACTTCCAGATCTGCCAGAGATCCACGCGCCGGCGCGTGAGCGCGTTTTCCAGCGCCGTTGCTGTCGTCGTTTGCTTCGTTCGGACCGACTCGCCGCAGCTGTCATCTCCCATGTGGTTGTTCATCGTGGGTACTCACCATTTTCGGTTTGGTTGCTAATTTGTTCATTTGCACGTCCGTTTCTCTGTTTCTAGCCTTCTGTTTCTCCGTTTCTAGTTCTGTTTCGGCTGTTACGTCTCTGTTTGGGTCTGTTCTGATTGTTGCTGGTCTATGCACTTCTTGGCTTTGTTGAGGGTTGAGTTTGCGGTGCCGTCTTTGCTAGCTCTGCTTAAAGCTGTTTGGTTGTTGTGGTGGTTAGGCCACTCCGTTTGCTTTCTTGTTTGTTGATTATTTCTCCTTAGAAGGGGTTTACGTGCATTGATGGCTGACTCCAAGGCTAGTGTCACTACTGAAATTATCCCTGTGACTAATAAAATCACTGAGCACAAATTGACCTGGACAAATTATATGGATTGGAGCAAAATCGTCCGCATGTACTTGCTTAGTATTGAGAACGAGGGCCATTTGACTGATACGCCTCCCGCAGATGACCCTAAGATGACTTGGGCCTGAGCGGATGCCCGTTTATTTTTGCAAATCCAGAATTCTATTGACAGTGACATCCTTCCCTCGGTTAGTCACTGTAATACGGTGAAGGAACTTATGAGTTGCTTGGAATTTCTATACTCTGGGAAAGGAAATATTACTAGCATTCATGATGTCTGCAAGGGATTCTATCGTGCTGAACAGCAGAGGCGTTCGTTGAAAAACTTTTATGTGGAGTTCAAGAAAATGTATGAAGAGTTGAAAATGTTAATGCCGCCTACCACTGACCTTAAGGTTTAGGTTGATAATATGGAGAAACTAGCGATTCTCAGCTTTCTTACTGCCCTGGATCCTGCCTATGAGACTGTTCGTTCCCAAGTTCTGTCTAGTTCTGAACTTCCTTCACTTCAGGATGTGTACTCTCGTGTGCTACGTGCAGATAGTCTCTTACACCCGACTCTTACTTCGAATGCTAGTGCATTAGCTGGCCGTGGTCCCACTGATACCCGTCAACAGAATTTCGTAAAAGCTGGCTCACCCTCTGCTGATCCACGGAACCAAGTTCCTCCACGCTCTAGCACCAATCCTCCGACTCCTGGTCCTATTGTCTGCTTCTATTGTAAGGAACCTGGTCATACCAAACGGTACTGTCGTAAGTTGCAGAACAAGCTACAACGTACTGGAGCTGCTCATGTGACCCAATCCTCCGATCCATCTGATAATGTTCCATCCACTCCGAGTGCACTTGTTACAGGTAACGGCGACTCATGTCTTGCTACTTCTTCCTCGAAGTGGATCATCGATTCCGGTGCCACTGACCACATGACAGGTAACCATCATTTGTTCTCTACGTATGCACCTTATGCCAACCCCTCTTTTATAACTATTGCCAATAGCTCGTCCTCTCGCGTCCTTGGCTCTGGCACGGTTAAACCTACATCCTCTGTTTCTCTATCATCAGTCCTTAATGTTCCTGATCTTGCTTTTAACCTTCTGTCTCCCAGCAAGCTTACTCGCCAATTGAATTGTTTTATCTCACTTTTTCCTGACCATTGTGTGATTCAGGATCTTACGATGAGGCAGATTATTGGTAGGGGCTATGAATCTGGCGGCCATTACTTCCTTGATGATCGGGTGCCGCGTTCCGTTGCTTGCTCTAGTGGTTCTTCCCTTTTTGATATTCATTGTCGTCTAGGTCATGTGTCATTGTCATCCTTGAAGAGGTTGTATCCTCAGTTTCATGATTTGTCGTCCTTAGAGTGTGAGTCGTGTTAGTTTGCCAAACACCATCATGTTCACCTGACACCTCGCGTCAATAAACGGGCTGCGTCCCCCTTTGATTTGGTTCATTCTGATATTTAGGGCCCTTGTCCTATCATGTCCACGTCTGATTTTAAGTACTTTGTTACTTTCATTGATGATTTCTCTCGAACCACCTGGCTTTATTTAATGAAAAATCGTTCTGAGTTATTTTCTCACTTTTGCAATTTTTGTGTTGAGATCAAAACCCAGTTTGGTATCTCTGTGAAAACCTTACGCAGTGATAATGCTAAAGAGTATTTTTCTGGAAAGTTTCATGACTATATGCTCACACATGGCATGATTCATCAGTCCTTATGTGCCGATACACCTGCTCAAAATGGTGTTGCCGAGCGAAAAAACTGGCACTTATTAGAAGTTTCCCGGGCTCTAATGTTTCAAATGCAAGTTCCTAAATCCTTTTGGGCGGATGCTGTGTCCACCGCATGCTTCCTTATTAATTGTATGACGTCTCCTGTTCTCAGTGGTGACATTCCATACACAACTTTGTTTCCTTCCAAACCCTTGTTTCCTATTGATCCCAAAATATTTGGTTGTGTTTGTTTTGTTCGAGATATTCGTCCCACTGTTACCAAACTTGATCCTAAATCTCTCAAGTGTGTCTTCCTTGGCTATTCTAGGGTTCAGAAGGGGTATCGGTGCTATTCACCCGATCTCCGATGCTATCTTGTGTCTACCGATATCACTTTCCATGAGTCTACTTCGTTCTTCTCGGTCTCTGCTCTGCCTCCATCCCCTAACCCTAATCTTGATCACCTTTTAGTGTATGAGGTTCGCTCCCCACCAGTGTAAGAGTCTGTGCCGGCCCCTGCTCCGCCTCATATCCACCATGTCTATCAAAGACGTACTAAGGAAAGTAATGCTGCTGCTGGTTTCTCTGACCTACCAATGCCCGCCTCGACACCTGATCCGCACTTAGCCTCCTCGCCCCCACTGGCCTCTGACCCTGAACTAGTGCCTGAGTCTGTGCCGGATACTCTAGATCCTCCTACCTCTTCTACTGACCTGCCCATTGCCCTCCGCAAAGGTAAACGCACTTGTACGTACCCTATTTCCTTGTTTGTCTCCTATCATCACCTGTCACCCAAATCATGTTCCTTCATAGCATCCCTAGACTCTTTTACCATTTCCACCAACCTTTCCCAAGCCTTGGCCCATTCTGGTTGGCGTACTGCGATGAACGAGGAAATGATTGCCCTTGATAAGGCTGGTACCTGGACTCTCGTTGATTTACCTCCTGGGAAGAAGGCTATTGAGTGTAAATGGGTGTTTGCCGTTAAGACGAAAGCTGATGGTACCTTGGAATGATTAAAAGCTCGACTGGTTGCTAAGGGTTATGCTCAGACGTATGGTGTTGACTATTCCGAAACCTTCTCTCCTGTGGCCAAGTTGTCCTCTGTTCGTCTTTTTCATATATATGGCAGCTACCCATGGTTGGGATCTTCATCAGCTGGATGTTAAAAATGTTTTTTTTAAATGGTGATCTTCTTGAGGAAGTTTACATGGAGCAACCGCCTGGCTTTGTTGCTCAGGGGGAGCATGGCAAGGTATGCTACCTTCAGAAGTCTTTATATGGTTTGAAGCGGAGCCCTCGTGCTTGGTTTGACAGATTCAGTTCTGTGGTTAAGAAGTTTGGTCTGAATCAAAGTAAATGTGATCATTCTGTGTTTTATCAACAGACAGACGCTGGTATGATTCTCTTAGTAGTCTATGTCGACGACATTGTTATTACAGGTGATGATATGACAGGGATCTCGTCACTCAAGGTCTTTCTTAATTCCCATTTCCAGACAAAGGATTTGGGTAAGTTAAAGTACTTTCTTGGGATCGAAGTTATGAGAAGCAGGAAAGGCATTCTCCTAACCCAGTGGAAATATGTTCTTGATTTACTGAAAGATACCGGGAAACTTGGAGCATCACCAAGTAGCTATCCCATGATTCCTAATCCTTTTTTGGATATTGATGAGAGTGTGTCGTTTGATGAGCTACCTGAGGATATGAAAAAAAAGATTGATCCTGAGAAGATTAAACCATTTGCCTACCCTGAGCGATAACGAAGGCTGATTGGAAAATTAAATTATCTCACGGTAACTCGCCCTGATGTAACCTTTCCTGTCAGTAGGCTGAGCCAATTCATGGTAGCACCAACCGTTGCTCAGTAGGAAGCTTTGGAACATGTCTTACATTACTTGAAGGGCTCACCTGGTCGTGGTATACTCTATACGAATCATGGCCACACAAAGATTGAGTGTTTCTGTGATGCTGATCATGCGGGGTTAAAGACGTCTAGAAGGTCTATTACAAGCTATTATGTTCTTGTAGGTGGAAATTTGGTATCTTAGAGGAGCAAGAAGCAGGACGTGGTGGCAAAGTCTAGTGCAGAAGCTGAATATCGAGCCATGTCTCAGTCTGTACAGGAGATTATGTGGATTCACCAGTTAATGAAGGAAGTTGGTCTTGCCACGTCATTGCCTGCAAAGCTATGGTGTGATAATAAAGCTGCCTTACACATAGCCTCCAACTCCGTATTCCATGAACGTACGAAGCATATTGAGATTGATTGTCACTTTATACGTGATAAGATTAAGGAGAACTTTATCTATATAGGACATGTACCGTCTAGTGATCAGTTGGGTGATTTTTTGACTAAGGCCTTGGATGGCACTCAGGTTGACTATCTTTGTAACAAGTTGGGCATGATTAACATCTATGCTCCAACTTGAGGGGGAGTGTTAGGAAATAAATATGTTAGGCAATTAATATCTTAGTATCCCACATAATCAGGGATAATTAGGATTCCTCATAATTAGGGATTGTGATTGATATCAATCACCATAATGAGCCATTAATGTGGAGGCTCCTCTCTTGTTATAAATACCCTACATCTATACATGAATAGACACACTTTTCTAAGAATACAATTACACTAAGAATTAAGGGATTGCCACTCATGTAACTGAATAGAACTAAGCCTCTCAAAACAGGAGAAACCAGAAATGTCATCATTGCTTTCACCCTATTCTAATAAGTGTCTTTTGCTCCCAAAAGTTGTTTCATTAACCAAGGCGGGGTCTACAAGTAAGAAATCTTTCCTGTGGGAATTTTCCAATCTCTTTCGAAATAATACATCAATACCATAAGACTGCAGCAGATTAGAATCTTCAAACAATGGTCTCATAGTATTCCTCTTTACAAAATAGGATGGATCATTAGTATAAGAAGTGTCAACTTAAGTCCCACGAATCACAAACAAATTAGCCTCCCTGCCATACTTTTAGCAACTTCCTTTGAAAGAATCTGCTTATAAAACTCTGCAGCTTTAGATGTATACTTGACCACAATTTTACCACTATCTATCCATCCATAATGCTTAAAGAAAGCCTATGCACAATTGTTTTCTCCAAAGCTCGTCATTTTTTTAATTACTTGGAGGTCCACGAATCCAAATTTAATTCAGAAATTGAATACTAAATCGAACAAGCATAATCAGTTAGTGAGAAGCATGACCATGAGGCATAATCTCTGTGAGAAATTTCTTCAAATAGTTGAATAGCAACCTCAGCTTGATTCACCTTGAAAGCCATCAGGTTTATCAGATTTGATCAGTGCCACAACTTTGCATCGAAGTGCATCCTCATCGTCAGGCGCAATCGAGAGAATTTGATCTCTGCATTATCCGTCAGAGCATAAACAGTCATCGAAGGTTCTTCAATAAACAGTTGCATTTTAAGAAAAGAAACCATTATTGGGAAGATTTGAATTAAAGAACGACTACAAAGAACTCATCAATGTTATTCAGATCTTCAGAACAATATGAATTGATGGTTTCTCTGCAGTAGAATCAAAGGAACAGATCAAGAAATCCTTTGAAGTGGCGGTGGAGATCTTCGGCTGGTTCTTTAACTTTATAGTTCAATGACGTCTTGATTATCCTGTGATGCTTCCTTGACGGTGACAGCCCAGAACCAAGCATGCTAGGTTTTGTTTAAAGAAAGAGGCCCCCAATCTTTGATGGCGATGCCATCGAAGGAGAACGAAATCACAGCGATGCGAGAAGCTTCTTGAGTGCTAGTGGCCGTGAAATCTAGGGATGGCAGATTGTGCAATTCCTCAAGGTGTTTGTGCTGGAGTTCTGAATACGTTGGCGGGTGGATCTTGGATTTCTTATCAGAACTTAGGTTTCGGTTATGATGCTAGCTTCTTCCCATATGGCAGGATCTTGATTATCCACCAATTCTTGGGCCGCATCTTTATTCTGGGCCTTCAATATATTGGATGAAGCTATTTTCCCTTAAAACCAAGGCTCTTGATACCATGTTAATAAACTTAGAATTGGAGAAAATATACTAATCTCTTCTTAAGATGTACAGGCCACAATGACATTACAACTATCAATCCTTTTTGGGTGATCATACTATTAACCCTAAACTCTAGGATTAATGAGAAGTGAGGACTAAGTTAACCTCCCTCAATCTTGGTAAGGATCCTACCATCCTTTCACTCATTTAACTTTGAGCCTTAGTCGTTGTTATCATTTCTATTCACTAATTTAGACAACCCAAAATTTGCCACCTTAGGTTGATATTCTCACTACTACAAAAAGGGGTTTTAACGTCCCAATTTTGGCACTTTTAATGTCCAAAAATGGGGGGACGTCTATGTGGGGGGCGTAGTATGTTTTAAGAAAAGACGTTCCAAAAAAATAGGACGTCTATAGTGAGACTTTAGACATCCCAAATGACAATTTGGGACGTCTAAAGTCTTTCAAAAGGGGACTTTAGACGTCCCAAATATCAATTTGGGATGTCTAAAGTCCCCCGTGGAGGACTTTAGACATCCCAATTCTTAATTTGGGACGTTAAAATATTTGATTTTTTTAAATGATCATTTACATTCTGCATTACCCAGCGAATTCAAACTGCAGAAACAGAATAGAAAATGGATACATAAACCACAATATGCGTTACAAAATGGTAAGGATATCCAGCACTACAATCTTTACTATATATACAATAACAACTCATACAACCTACTACTATATATATCAACAATAACAACCAGAAAGTGTCAAAACGCTGTCATCACTCAACTACAAACTGATATAAATAAAAATTTTACTGCTCTATATGTTGAAGAAGATGTCCAGCCAAAAGGTCTCTGATCAAATCAAGGTCTTCACATAGGTAGGCATCTTCATTATCAAAAATCTGAAAATTAGAAAATAAGCTTTGATGAAATGAATTAAGCAAATGAATTAATTAGTATTTTGATTAGAACACCAAAAATATTATCATTTGAGAATGAAGAAGCGATTACCTTTTCAAAATCGCTAGTAATTCCACTTTGAATGATGTTATACTTATAACGTATAACATAATATCCGCATTCAGTGTTGCCAGGTTGTCGAGGGTACTTTAAATCAAAGGCATGCAATTGGTTGTTAAAATCAATAAAGGTATGTCTAAAACGACCGTCAATGAAACAATTAGAATTAAAACTACTTGCTATCGGATAAAACCACTTTGGCTTTTTAACAACTGTACCCTCGCGTGACCCGCCTAGGACTCTATATGTTTGACAAGCACTATTATGAAAATCAAAATGAACAGAAATTAGAACTATTTATTTTTTTAAGAGTTAATGAAATCGAAACAAAATAACTTACGTGTCGAAGACGGATTTGGTATCTTTTTCTGGCTTTTTACTCAAGGGATCAAACCAATAGACTACGTCGCGGAGAGGATATATAACACATAAACTCCAGTGGTAACTATAACAACATGTACAGATTAAAATGAAGTTAGATGACAAGGCAATTATTTATTAAACTTCTTGAATTGACAAAATGAAAATACGAACCGTTGAATTATGGGTGCTAGATAACAACGAAGTTTGGTCTCTCCCATTGCGTAGTCGACATAGTGAGTCCTATGCGCCACAGTATTGGTATCCCCTGTCGTATTCGCAGGGCATAAGAATCCATACCAATCACGTCTTTCCATGTTTGTGCAGAGACCGTGGAAGATGCTATAATAGAATTAAAATAAGGAATGAATTATTGAATGTATAAAATCAAAAAACCATTAAATGAATTCTATGGGAAAATTGAAAAAAAAAACTTACCAGATTGCAAATTTCACCCAACCTGCATCTATATCCTCCAACTTGATAAACTGTTTGAGATCTGTATTGTCAATCGTGTACGGATATTCCAATGTAAGGCCCACAATCCCTTGAGGCATCTTCAAGTCAACCTGTTTAATGCCCTTGTAGATCTATTGTAGCCGTGCTAAGTAGGGTCATTTCCTCGCATCTTCGTCATAGTTTTAGAACATCAAAAAACAAATTGTTATTAAGATGCCAACAGATTTTCAGTAATAGTAAGGTAATTCCTACCATTAGAGGTGTTGTGTCTGAACTAATAAGATTGTGAGGCCAAAGGATGAAAGATCCTATCGCCTGACCTAACGTGCTAACCTCTGGATCAGGAACGGGGATGGTTGTACCTTCTTCCCTCTTTCTAACACTCGTCACATTCACCCTATGAAAATCCTGCGGAATTTGCTGATGATGGTGGGTGGTAGCATGTGTGTGAACGAGAGCATCAACACGCAACAATGGATCATCCAAATAGAGGGTGGAAGGGTCTCCCGACACTGGAGTGGGAGAAGGGTCGCCAAATGGTTCCTCCAGAGGGTTGTAACTTCCTTTGGTGCTATTGAAGGTTGGGGATTCCTGAGTTCTATGCCTATCCCTTGCCCTTTGCGCTTCGAACATCTTTGTCATTTCAAGTTGAAGCTCTGGCAATAGCTCTTGTCGGAGCTTTTCGCGAAGGTTGGCCTTGAGCTCTCATTCGAGGTCCTCTCGAATCTTGGCCACAAGGTCCTTACTAGGTCGAGCTTGTGACGAATAACGTGAGTCTCATCCAAAATACCTCGCGGCATTAACTCCCCGTGTCTCTCCTCGAACAAGACCAAGGTCATCTGCCTTCCCAATAGCCGTTGACAAGATGTCCATCCGTCTACTTGGATTGAATGAACCTTGGCTACTCTAATCTTCCAGTTCATCTTGTAGCATACAGTTTATCGTAACTGTATCGAAACCACTCTCGATATGCAAAAAATTAGGTACTTATGGTATAACTACTTACAATCCTCGCAGCAACCTCAGCAACAGCCAGATTTATGTACTTCCCAGCCTTAATCCTCCCTACTTTCCATTTTTTGTGACGTGGAGGAGGTGTCGGGGCTTGGATAACAACGCTAGAATCAGATTCCGTTGCTTCCTTTATTTTCTCTAACTCTTCTTGCATCATTTACCGCTCAAGCTTCCAATATCTACCACGAGACATGTAATGTTGATATTTATTTTCTGATTGCCTCTGTGCATTTGCTGCACTTAATTTCTATGATCATATAAGTGTGTCTCTTAAATAATAATCTTATTATCGGGTCCAAAAAAAATAATGCTCTTATTAATGATCATGAAACGCCTGTTTTGGTAAAGTCAACGAGTTGATACCTGGGGGAGGTGGTTGGTGTTCCTTCGTCCAGCTATCAGTCTCATCCTTTAATAAATGTAGACAAGTTTGCTGCTTCTGCTTAATTATAAAATAATGCAACACTTGTCTTGAATCCTAACATGTTTAGTTTACGTAAATTCTAAATTATAGGGTCCAATTTATTTTGTGCTTAATATGAAATCTGGACCATTTGATTTAAAACAAACATTCTCTTAGTTGTTCAATGTTAATCCAAATAATTATTAAATTTACCAAATAAATTTATAATATAACATGTATGCTGATGTTGCCCGGTCAAGCCTAGCCAGATCGCCCAACTTTGTCAAATGTTAGCTCATAAATTCATTTGTGATTGCCCGTACAGACAAGTCAATAGAGGCGTGTAATTATTTCTGACTCATGTCCTCGATCAGGTGATGCCGATTGAACGCATTTTTTTGGTTTAGATTACAACTCAGGAATTCCACTGGCGTACGTACGCGGATGGTCAGCGGAGGAAAATGAAGTTACACACACACACACATATATATAGAGAGTATATTAAGGACATAGTAACATTCGTATATTATGGATTATATTCATAAACAGAGGCACATGCGTGTATATGTATATATATTAATTTTGAGAAGAGGAGGGCCGGGTAGTGGCTAGTGGTGAGAGGAAGAGGCAAGATAGGCACGAGCCAATTTGATGCCCAAGTGAACCTGAGACATAGTGGTGAGGTGAAGCTTGTCGGACTTGAGGTGTAATCCCTTGGTATCCACGCACTTCACATTCGGCAGCTTCGTCCCCAGTTGAGCCTCTCTCACCCTTTCTACGTATTTGCCTTCCCCTGATGCTACCGCCACCTGCACCAATAATATTTTCAATTCATTACCCTCACATGCATGGTACTTTCCACTCACTGCCATCAATTTTATGTCTTGCCTTTATTTCATTTTTACGTAGGATTAATTTATATAAATGCGCTCTCGAAAACATTGTTGAATATAATAATATATTTTGGGCCAAAGACATTTTTAAACATGATACTACTTACGTTCCCAAATATAAAACTTAATTAATTTTTTTTGAAGAGGTTAAATAAACTAAATAAATCATTTAAACATAATATATATTGTATATCATCAGATTATATATCGATTTATAAGGCAGATAAATTAGTGTGAAGAAAAATGATAAATATAAATAATTTAAAATAATTTATTTAATTTTTTAATCTATAAAAAACAGTCAACTAAATCTTATAGAAGATTAGAAGTACCGTTTGATTGTGTTGGGTGGGGTTGCTGTGTGTTGTCCAGTTGGACAGCACTGGGAGAATTTGAAATGAGACAGACAATAGAAAGTAGCAAAATAACGTTAGAGGCCAGCACCTTGGTGGTGCAGTGGCATCGTAGCCATGATAGTATGACTCTTATCATGGTTCGATCCCTGCCAGCAAGCACAGTAGCGCTTGCCAATCCCCAAAAAAAAAAATAACGTTAGAGGAAAAGAACAGGCTTTCATATGAAATCGAGGCTCAACTGGCAAAGACACATTCTTCGAAGTCGCGCCAACAAGACACGTACTAACCAACGAAAACAATTATGGCCCAACAACGGCGTGACGTTTCAAACTTATTTTGGAGCGTGAGGCACCGTCACAAGACAAACTCATTGCATCTATCCCCTAATAAAGCCTAATCGTAATAACTCTGAAAGTAAACCAAACATATACATATGGGTGTATTAAAAAAATAATACAAAAAGGAGTGTAAAAATGAAATAAGACCTGACCTGGATAATGAGGAGAGAATGAAGACGAAGATCAGAACGTAGGTCGGTGATGAAGCGCTGCAAGCGAGCCTTATAAGAATCGGCGTCGTCTTTTCTAACAGTGTCGCTCTCACCTTGGTACCAGAGAAGTGCCCTAATAGCGCCACCATCACTCACAGACCGATTGGCTCGTTCTATCAGCTGAGTGTATAAATGGGATCCTCGGCTCCACTGGGCAATTCGGGTCCCACCAGCGGCGCAAGGGACCAGACCCACCGGCCCACCCGCCGATCGAATGACGTGGTTGGCAAAAGCCATGGCGGGCCCAACGCCGCAGGTGTTGCCCACGTCAATGCCGGCGTGGAGAGGCTCGTGTGCTTCCTCCCATTGCAGTTGAGCGTTCAGTCTTAGAATGGATGGGTTTGGTTGGCACTCCAGCGGGACATTGCGGTCCCATTTGCCTCCCTGAACGCCGCCGCGGCCCGCCATGTTGCTCTGTCCTCCCAGTATGAATATGTCCTTCGTCTTCGCCGCTGCCAACCCTGACTCATGGCTTAATATTACCATTCCCATTACTAATAACCATGATCTAGACGACTCGAGCGCCATAACTGACATATGACTTCCTTTGTTAAAAACCCCAAGCCCTCTTAAATGGCTCGGGTTTCACCCTTCTATTGTTGCTGCGTCATATCTCTATATTGGAGGGACTCAGTGTCAGTAGCAACCTGGGCATCATCCATTCACCAACAAAATGGCAACGCAAAGCCAAAGGCTAAAATTGTTACCATCATTATTACAGGAACATGCATAAAGTGATAGGTGTTTCTTTCGTTACTACTTACTCTTGCACCGTAGTAATTCATGATTAGAAAATTTACTTTTTAGGCTTCAATCATCATTCAAAATAAGCCCTTGGTGGTGGTGGTAAGATTTGTTAACATTTTCATATTATCTACTCCCTTTTCATATTTATAAGGCACATAAAGAAATTTTGTTTGTCCTATTTATTCCTCTGATAATATAAGTCACTTCAACTAATTTAACAAAATTAAAAATAACCGTTAACTCTTAAACATATTTCTTAAATTGAAAGTTTTTTACTACCTTTAACCATATTAAATAAGGTCTTGAATCAGAGAGAAAAATCTAAAGAGTTTTATGTAAGCATTAATTTCAGGGGTAAATTGTGTGTGTTTGGGGGGAGCGTTTGAAGCCCCAAATGCTCAATTGAGCTTATAAGCTCAATGGACAATTTGGGAAAAAAAAAATTAAGTGGTTGTTTCCCAAAGTAAGCAATCGAGCTTAATTCTATCTTAATAGCTTTTGTCATAAGCTCAATTTCTCAGCTTTTACTGATTTAGTTTTTGGGGAGAGTGAGAATGGTTAAAATATTTTTTCAGTTGTGTCAAGTGTACTATCAGACTTATTGCAATTTTATCCTTAATGTACTTTTTTTGCTACAAAAATTAATTTTAACTATTATTTGGTACTTTTAACCCTAAAAATATTTTTTCAATTGTACCCATTGTGTTATCAGACCGATTGCAATTTTATCTTTAATGTACTTTTTCAGTTCCAAAAATTATTTTAAACTATTTTTTGGTGTTTTTAACTCTTTAAAATATTTTTTCACTCACACTCTCTTACTATTATCACAAAAGTCATTTATGCTTAAATCAATCCAAATAAGTTTTACTCTTACAAAAGTCATTTATATAATCACTGTTCCAAACATAAATCACATTACATAATCAGGCTTTTACCAAAAATAAAATTACCAAAAGCTAAATTGAGAAACTCCATTTTTCCTATTACTGTTCCAAACACACTCTTAACAAATAGGTACTCCCCGTCCCTAAATATAAGCTTTAGCCTTTAAATTTGAGAATATATCCACCATAAATTATAACTTTATTTCATATTTTGTCTCGATATTTTTTTTTCAACTTTACACTTTGATTGTATTTATTGTTTTTCTTAATTTTCATCTTTACGAATAAGGGCATAATTGAAATAAAGATATATATATATATATATATTTATTACTTTTAACTAATTTTAATTACTTTCTTGATAAATGCAATTCAATTATTTGAAGCTTATATTTATAGATAGAGTATTATTTACTCTCAGAGTGATTTATATTGTTGACTAAAGAATTCTTCTAACAATGATTTATATTAGGGACTAAATGGAGTATAAGTCACTTCACTAATTTTTTAAATGAATATACAGTTTTATCCCTGATTTATTATTGGTGTATAAACTCTGTTTTCATCTCGGAATAAAAATATTCAGAAAACAAAGGCGACAAAGAAATTAACTTTTTCAAAGAAAAGTTTTACGGCGTGCTTTGCTTCGTCCGTGCACCAGGGGATCCACAAAACGGCCACGGGCACATCAGGGAGCCCATGCCTTTTAAATTCCATCGGAGCCTTCCGGATTACGTTAAACGTCCATATAAGCTGCTCCGTTAATAATTTCACCTCGAAATTATAATATACCTCCAAAAATTTCACCTCGAAAGTATAATATTATTATCCTAAATATGATATCTAATTTTTAATAGGGTAAAGGTGCATAACAGTCAATAAAGTTTTGCACTAGGAGCACTTAGCATGAATAAGTTTTTAAAAGGATAAAAATACAAATCAACAATTTAAATTAGGGCAAGTAGCATAACCCCGTTAAAATCAGCTTAACGTTCATTTTATTCGAATAAGAGAAGTTTTATTCATGGTTAATGAACCCGGAACGAACCGGATCGGCCGGTCGGGCCCGGAAACCAGCAAACCCTCCTATAGACCGGTCTGGGTTCCTATTTAAAAAAAACTAATTTTTTTTTTTCGAATTTCATATTAATAAATCTAAAATTTTCAATTTTTCACCGGTTTGACCTTGATTTAGCTCCGATTTGGCCCCGATCTGACTTATTAACCCTTAACCCAATATCCCAACTTATTCAATACCGGGTCCAGGTTCATAAACCTTAGTTTTATTTGAATAATAGCACTTGTATTTGAATAGTGGGACTACTATTCGAATAATAGCTATAGATTCAAATAAAAGCATGTAATAAATAGCTAGTTTATTCGAATAGAAGCAACAACTCTATTTCGTCCACATGCATGAGGTTCACTAGAGTCGAAAAATCGGGTCGAGCTCGTCGGGCTGGCCTATTTAGACTCGAGCCCTTCAAGAGCCGGACTTATGATTTAAAGGTTAAAAAAGGAAGTAAGCTTAAAAGGGCCGGCCCTATAGGCCCATTTAATATTTTTTTTAAAATAAATTAATAGATATAATATCATTATATCAAATTATCAATACAAGAGACACCTAAGTACCTAATAGAGTATTAATAACAGGCAAACATTTATTAATTGGTTTGATTTATTTTATTTTTTACAATGGTTTATTCATTTAAATTTTTTAAAAAAAGGCTAATTTGAACATTAGATGATTATTTTAACTAAAAATCTACGAGTTTTAAAAAAAATGTATCTCAATTTAAAGCAAAATAATAAATAAATTGTAGAACTTGAAAAAGAATTTTTTTTAATTAAAATGAGTTTAAGCCCGACCCCATGAAGGATCAGCCCTATAGGGCCGCAGGCTTAAAAAATATGGTATCTTTTAGGAAGCGGGCCTGTAGAGCTAGGTTAGGCCGTATTTCCGGCTCTAAGGCTTACTAATTTAGTCATATCTCCCAAACTACAATTCTGAATGAGGTGAAACCAATAGCATATGAATCTAGAGTTTGACACTAAGATCAAGTAAAAAGGAGTTGAGATGAAAGATGTATGAATTTTACAAAATGACACTCAAATCACCGTCATATTCTAAAATATATTTGATATTTTGGATATAACTCTCAAAATACATGTCTCATTGAGATGAAACCAGTGGCATATGAAACTAGACTTAAATACCTTTCGTTTGATAGGTCATGGGTCATATTTGAAGTTATATTCAAAGAGATATGCTTTCTAGAAGCTGATGCTCGAAATCAAGCTCTATTCTACACCAGTTGATACACATTGGATCATAACTTTTGAAATACAAAATATTTATGATTGATTCTAGTTGTTGTGCAAAGTAAACTTAAATAGCTTGCTGGGATAAGTCATTAATTTGGAGTTATTTCAAAGAATTATGCTTGTTAGAATCAGAAGTTTATTCGAATAGAGGCTGAAGTATTCGAATAAACACATTCATTATTAGAGAAACAATATTCGAATACAAGTTTTTGTATTCGAATAAAGTCACCTATTTTACATAGGGCTATTCGAATAAGAGACCAACTAGTCGAATAACTTATCTTCTGAAGAAGCCTATTTAAATAAGGAACTGACTATTCGAATACAATTCAAATTTTGCTACAAGCCACACAAAATAGACGTTAAGCTGATATTTACGGGGTTGTGCTACTTGTCCCAATGTAAATTGTTGATTTATATTTTTGCCCTCTTAAAAACTTATTTGTGTTTGGTGCTATTAGTGTAAAACTTTGTTGACCAATCTACACCTTAACCCTTTTTAATGCTACATTTAAGATCAGAGAGAAAGAGAAGTATAACTGAAATTGACAAAAAAAAAACTATTTTTTCAAATTAGAAAATCATTAAGTATTTTATTAAAAAAACAGAAGCCTCTCAAAGTTAAGCCATTAACTAATATTTGTCGGTAATTAAACGATAATAGGATTCCAAGAATATAATTAATGTTGAGAGGTGGAGTAGAATCTTAGGGGGCCGTATGTTTGGAGTAGAATATCTATATTATAGAACAAAAATTCTGTATTAAAGATTTTGTAAGGTTTAGGTTACCGACTACGTAGAAGCTTAGTCTCTAAAGATGGACAATACAAAGTAATTACAAATTTAATGATAAAGTATAAAAGATGGAATGCCTTTTCAGAAAACGTGATGTAAAGCAACAAGGAAAAATAATTTCGCTTGAGAGATAAAGTGAAGAGGAGTAGAGGAATGATCCCCCTCTCCTTGACCTAACTGCCCATATTTATGGCAAAGCATTATGGTGGGTCGGTCCATTTTTTCCGGATATTTTGGTAAGTCAGTCTGCCTTTTTCAGATCTATCCGTTGGTGCATTGACTTCACTTATTTTGGATATGTGCGGATTGGGGAATGGTTCTGCCCATTCCAGGTCAAATGTGCATTACTAACTTCCTGGACTTGACTAGGTATTATAATAGAGTGATTAAGCATAATCTTGAGTTATTTGAGTTGGCAATCAGGGTCGGCCCTTTTAGGCCTAGGGTAAAAGAGCATACGAGTCAAGGTTGGAAGCTCTTTTCACAAGATTTAACTATTTTTTCTGCATTTTTTTTCAAAGAAATATAATTAGTAAATAACAACAATTAAATTTATACTTTAACACATAAATGTTGTCAACATTAAGATTTAAACAACACGCCTCATGCAACAAACAAACACAGTCATTAATTCATAATCAAATATAAAATAGTGTCCGTAAATAACTCATACAAAGCATAAGAAGGCAAGAAGCTATTGGAATGTCAAATCTATCTTCTTCAATAGGTTTGTTAATAAAAGAGACAGGAGATTATTACATTGATAATAAAAGGAAAATTCATAAATTCACAAATTCCCACAATCCCGGAATTTCTAACATGTAAATAACAAAATGCTTGGTTCATTGATGTTAAAATACTTACATGCTCTATAAGGGACGCTGATGGTATTAAAATGCTTTTAACAAGTGCAAACAATTCCTCTCCTGCTGCTGCAACATTCTACGCAGGGGTAGATTGTATAATGGTCACATATACGTAGGAGTGGTAAAATGGGCCAGCCCGCGGGTTGTGGCGAGGCGGGCTGCACCAGCCCACCCCCTTCATAGGCTGGCTAGCCCATTTAGGAGGGGCTCGCCAGCCCGCCAATTTTTTTTTTTTATTTTTACTCTTTTTCTCTTTTACCCACTCATATCACACTTCTTTTCTTTTATACATTTGTGTTATGAAATCAATTTCATTCTTACTTTCCTTTTTTTTCCATCTATTTACATCACAAAACTATATAAATACATCTTTTTTAAATTTAATAATAGTATAATAAATAAATATAATATGAAAATAAGTTTCAAATAAAAAGTATAAGGAATTAATTAAATACATCATCAAAGGAAATGAGATAAGGGACCAAGGATATTTGAAAAATAAAAAAATAAATTAAGCGGGCTAGCCTGCGGGCTAAATGGGCTAAGCTCGTTTTCAAAAGGCCACGTGGTCGTAAATTAATTATCTGTCTAATACATGACTGTCCTCCTCATTATGTAATCCCAACGGCCCCCTCTGTCGGTAATGGTCTATCACGTTTCTCTTCAGCCTTACTTCCATTACCATATTCCCTCAATGTGGCCGCCCTTACTTCTACCAGGGACCAGTCACACCCATCACTCTAACCCCACATGCCCCTTTTCTCATTTATACCATATCGTGCGCACACAACTTATACACACAAACACATATTTTAAGTACATATAATCCACTAAGTTTAATCAATGTACCCTAACCGAATATATTGTTGCATGGCGTCAAAAGTAAAAGTAAAAAATTCTTCCACTTTCATTTTTCTGTTTTACTATAAAAAGATAGGCGTTTTACAGCTAAATTTTTCATTGACGTTCACGTAGTATTGTTGCATAATTGGATAATAAGTAAGACAAATAAGGAGAGAAGCAGGGGGAAGGGACTATAAGAAAAATGAGAAGAAGAAAAAAGTAAAAAAGGCAGCTGCAAAATTAGGAAGCCTCTGAGCTTGAGGAGGAGGAGGAGCCCTGTTGGGCGATGGAACTTGAGCACGTATTGGAGAGGGCAGGAAGTGAAGGAATGTGTCGGCCATCATTTGACCCAGACGGACTTGGGCTAGGGTCGACAGGTGAAGCCCATCGGGCTCAAGTGGTGAGCCCTTTGCGTCAATGGTCCTCAGGTTCAGAAGGTCCATCTCTAATTGGGCTTCTCTCACAGTCTCCACGTATGGGCCCTCACCCGATGCCAAAGCTACCTGCCAAGTATCAACCAAACCCCCGTTATGGTTCTTGTTATCATTATCAGCTAACTACCCCCTGCAAATACATGTTGCCTCATTATTAATACAGCCTAAAGTTGGTGTTCCAAATTAGTCTCTCTCGTACATCACGCTTTCATATTAGGAACGTCCAACTCATCCTTCCTATAGTTGTTTTTTTTTAACCAGTCCTATAGTTTTTTTTAAAACATGGCTAGACGTGCCTTTTCATGCATCACATGGAATTTAAAATAATAATAATAATAACAAGTCCTACCATTATATTGAGTTCCCTATGTTTTATTTTCGGTTTATATGAAATACATGTTTTATACGACAAGTGCTTTATGTAAATAAGATAAGCCAACTAGTTGTATCGTAAGAATTAAAGTAAGATTTTGACGTTTTGTTTGAGCGTAAATTGGGTGATGAGTCGAGTGGGTACGGAGGCAGATGGGTGTCTACACTTACGGTTTGTTTGGTACAAGAAATATTTGAGGAGGGAAAGAAAAGAAAAGAAAGATTAGGAAGGAATTTTAAAAAATTTACCTATTTAGTAGACATGAGAAGGAACTTAGGTTGAGGGAAGGATGTTTAGTTGGAAAAAAAAGGGAATAGTTAAGCGGGAGGATTGTGTGAAAAATTTTAAACACCGCTAATTTCAATAGAAGTTCAAATTCAAACTTAATAAGCCAGTTCGAACTCAACCTCGTCAATAGTATTCATTATCTTTCTCGTAGTACTGTTCATCATCTTTCTTGTCTGGTTTCAATGAGAATGAGATCATTCCACACACTGACTGGATCCGTCAAACCTTCTTCATTCAGCACCAACACCTTCTCTTACCACCTCCACTCTCTCACCACCTTCCTCTCTCTCTCCCCGGCATCACTCCCTCTTCTTCCTCCCACCACTGTCACCTTTCCTTCCAGTCTCACCAAACTCACCCATTGTCATCATCATCTTCCCCTCACACCACCAAAGAGAAAATGGATACCCCAACCAAAGAAAAACAGAGCAAGAAAGAAAGAGAGCAAGAGGGAAAGACTGAGAAAGCTCCTGCAAAATTATACTTTTGGGGGACATTTTGGTCAAACCAAGTTGTATTCCCATGAACAATTTTAAGATCCCATCACTTTTGGAGGGATATGAGATTCCCATGTTTAGGGGAACATGACAAGAGATGGGAATTGATTTTTGGTTGCTGTTTGAGCGCCAAATGGGTTTTGACCCAAGGAAGTATGGAATCTTCCCTCCTCTCGCCTTTGATTCAGTGTACCAAATGGGTCCTTAGTTGGGGCAGTGTCAATGTCAATATGGCATATATGATACATGGTGTGGAATACAAGCAAAACAAGTGGCGACAAATGATAATTAAACTGAAGCGTCACGCAAGGCAAGGAACGTCTATCTTAATCTAGGTTATGTCTTCCTATTTCTCTTGTTTTTTAGTTTGTTAATGGGAGGGGATTGGCCTCAATATCTCTCTCCTCGACACATGAAAGGTTTGGGTGTCTCTTTCTTTTCGGTTTATAATTATGATATATGTCAAATTGCAGTATGATATAATAAGTAAGGTGGACCTATAAATTCCATAATTTTATAATATCCAAAAGGCACGCCAAAGACTTTAATTTGTTACTAACCATACTAAAAGAATAAACAAATGAATTAATGAAGTTGGTGGGGAAGGCGACATGAATAAAAAAAGAAAGAAAGAAAAAGAAGTAGACCTGGATGATCGGAAGCAACGGAGACTGGAGGTCAGCACGAACGTGGGAGAAAAACTTGCGGAGTCTGGAGCCGTAGGATTGAGCATCGGCGAGATTGAGAGTATCGGATTCGCCTTGATACCACAGCAACGCGCTGATACTTCCGCCGTCTCTCACGGAGGCCTTAGCTCTCCTCATCGTATGAGTGTAGAGCTCTCTTCCTCGTTCCCACTCGCTTATATTGGTGCCTCCTATGGCACACGGCACCAGCCCCACCACGCCCAGTTCGGGCTTCTTCTTCAAGATCCGATTCGCGAACGCCATTCCCGGCCCGATCCCGTTTGTCTTGGTCATGTCTATGTCCTTATGCAGCGGCTCCTCCGCCTCCACCCACTCCAATCCCGCGCTCAGCCGCAGGATGGACGGATTCTGCCGGCACTCCGGCGGCACCACCCCGTCCCACGGGAGGCTCACGTTGGCTGCGCCTCCCCGTCCGGCCATGTTACTCTGTCCCGCCAGTATAAATATGGTTTTCTGCGCTTGAACTAGAGGCCTCACTGCGCCTCCCTCCATCACAGTGATTAGTAGGAGTAACCACATCAAGAAGGAAGGCATCCTCTCTGGCATGAGACGCACGACTTCTGTATTCTCGTACGCTGCCATTCCTCAAATCTGGGTTAACTTTATGGACACCAACCAGACCATATTCTTCAGACCACTAGGGATTATTTAATATAATACGAATAGATTGCAACGTGATCCAGTTTTAGTTTTTTTTTTAAGTAATTAATTTATAATGGCGACTTTTTTCGGTTTTTCTTTTCTTTTCTTTTTTTGAAGAAGTACATCGTTTAGCCTTGTTTGCGTGTATTTTGTTACTGTTAGGTGGTCGGCATAGTCATTATTTTATTCCAGTACTTAGATATATGGGTGATTCACTTTAAAATACATTATGACGATTCCTTCGAAAATTGTTGGATTTGCTTCCCCCGCACAATTGTTGGATGCAATGGATTTGCTGGATTCGTTGAGAAAGATAATTAATATCAGTGTCTATTTTTATACCAAATACTTGTAGAAACATTTTATATGAATTAAAAATATGAAAAGGGGAAAATGTTTAGCTGAGTGTCATAATTAACAAGATAGACTTCAACAGATTAGAGTAACAAATACTGTTTTAAATTTTAATCTTTATGTGCTTGCACTAGATAATATCTTGTCATTTGATTAATTTCTCAAAAACTTGATAATTAGATATTTTAAATTTATAAACAACAAAAAGGTATTGTTTGACTAATTCTATAAAAATGTTTTTTGTCTAATTATATCATATCATTTTATCTTTTGTTTTTTGTGAAAAAAGATATGATATTTGATTCGCTTTATTGTATTATTTTATTATATTCATATGATAAATGCATAACATATATATTCCTCTGCAAAGCATAGCAATCAAGTAATCACAGCTCTAGATAGAGTTTGGATTAGCAGCATAACATTTTTTCTTTGTTGACATATTTTAATGGATACTAAACAAAATCCCATTCATCAAACTGCTGCAAAAGCCTATCTACTTCGAGGACCCAGAATATTTTTTAAAAAAAAAATTGATTAAACTCATTTAGGTTCGCTCCAAGTCAGTTCGTCAAACACATTTGGCCTAGCCAGATGACATTTTTTTTGTTTCCAGAGAGAGAGAGAGAGACAGGGATTAACGTTTGCCTTTTACAGGCTTTGGTTTCTTCCCCTCTTCCAAATGACCACTCCCTGACGCACCAGCCGATCTTGGATTTTGCTTTTCATGCTCTTGCCCTTCTCACACTTAAATTACACGTAATTTTTCCCTAGATCAATAGTCAAAAAATAATTAAAAAAAAGAAACACGCACACCCAACATCGTGCCCTGTGATTTTCTTCATGGCCTTGAACTGAACATGAACGGAAGCTAGCATACACACACTATCCAAGATAATTTGTAAGAATTATCTATAATAAATGTCGCGCCAAATGTGAATGTTGTCTTTGGCTCATTTCGGTTATGGAGATAAGAATTTGAAAGGATCAAAACAACAGTAGTAGTCAGCAAGGTAAAGACAGGAGGTCTGAGTTTTACAGGCTGAAGGACTCATATATAGTTAAAAGGTGAACCAGCAGGCTAGCTTGACAATTTACTTAACTAATTAAGTTCTACTGGATTAATTGAAACTAACCTATTAGTAAAACCACCTTATTATTTTAAAACACAGATAAGCTCCTAGAATGTCGTGCTTATAACAACATCCTCCACTCAACCACACTATTATCCGTATCGATAGACCTAATGCTCCACATGGAGAAATTAATTATTTGCAATATTTAAAAGCAACAGAGGATTGGCAGGAAATAACCATCATATACTGTTTAATTCACCATTACCACCACTGAGAATCGGTTTCTTGACCCTGAAGCGTCTCCACTACTTGACTCATCGTTGGTCTTGCATCTCTGTCTTCCTCAACACAGTCCAAAGCCACCCTAGACAGCATCTCCATCTTCCCAATCTCATAATCGCCCTCAACCGTACGATCAATGATTTGTTCCACCCACGACGACGTTGTTCCATTTCCTCTATTATTCTTTTTCTCCCTCACCCATGTCACCAGCCTCCCGTGATGCGACTCTACCCCATCAACCACGTGGGACCCCACCTGGCCTTTTCCCGTTATCATCTCCAACACAACAATTCCATAGCTATAAACATCCACCTTGGACGTAATTGGCAAATTAAACACCCACTCAGGTGCCATGTAACCTCTAGTTCCTCTAATCCTTGAGAAGCCTGAGTCGTTGTTATCATTTCTATTCACTAATTTAGATAGCCCAAAATCTGCCACCTTAGGTTGATATTCTGAGTCCAAAAGTATGTTTTGAGGCTTTATATCACAATGCAAAATCCACTCCAAGCATTCTTCATGCAGATATGCTAGACCTCTGGCCGTGCCCAGAGCAATGTTGTACCGCTTTTTCCAATCGAGTGAGGAGCTATTGGACACCAAATTTTCTCCCAAAGAACCATTCTCCATGTACTCATACACTAACAATCTGTGCTTGCCTTCTGCACAATACCCCCACATGTCGATTAGGTTCATGTGATTAAGCCTTCCAATTATGTTTACTTCGGCTAAAAATTCACTTTCTTCTTGGCTAGCTTGGTTGAGTCTCTTGACTGCTGCAACTCGTTGATCTGCCAATACACCCTTGTATACAATTCCCCCAGCTCCCCGGCCAATCTCTTCACTGAACCCTTTTGTTGCCTCTTTCAACTCAGAATAGTTATAGTTTCTAAATCCAGTAGCAGCAAGATGATAGTTGTGTTGATCTGTACTCGACTTTCCTCGTGTCCTTAATAGACACCAAACTAGAAAGATGCTCACAACTTCAAAGGACCCAATTGCCAATACTAACCAAAAAAGCACCTTTATGAAAAGTCTGCCAGGTCTTAACCCATACAATCTTTCAAGCATTATAGAGTTAACACTATCACACTTCTTCGCAGTAGATTCTTCAAAAGTGAAGGAGCTAGATTTGGGTAGTCTCAAGTAAATTGATCCACGAAAACCGGGGGAACCATACCCGTTGAGCAAACGTGTCTTTCGGTAACAAATATAATAGCCAAGTTCAGGATTCCAAGTATATTGAAATCCTTTGCAGCTACACAATTCCAAGCATGCATCCACACATTGTTTATAAGTATAATTAGGTAAGTATCCTTGGTCATAGCCATAGAACTCGGAATTTTTTATATGCAAAAAGCGAGACTCTGTTAAGCCACAAGACAAACTGAATTTAGGCTCGCACCCAAAAGACCAGTCACTTACATTCTTGACCTTGTAACCAGGAAGACAAGAGCATTTTCTACCAGAATAAGGATCGTTGGTGCAAACACTGTTGGCTCCACAGATGCCATGAATCCTGCAAGGTTGTGATTGGGCTTGCCATGAAACACTCCATTTCTCTCCCCAGCTTTTTCGACTGTAGACTCGAAGATTACCATCATAATCAACAGTCAATCTTCTCTGAAGCACAGGGCCATAATCTGATGTCTTGAAAGTAAGGTCATCAGTTGAACTAAAATTACCATATGAATTTAGAATTGCAATGCGACTTGCATTGTATGTGGACCTTCCAGCTTGCCAACTAACGAGCCAAGGATCTGGCCAGTAGATACTTGAAACATCAAGACCATCATAGAGAAGACGAAGAACATTATCATTGTCGAAAAACAGCTCATAAAAACCAGAAGAGCAGTTAGTTTGACTTCTGGACGAGACGAGCTTTGTGAATCTAGTGAGAGGTTGTTCGGGGACAAGTGTATCAGTTGGATGGTCAAAACTTTGCCACAGGATTTTGCCGCTAGATTCAGTAAGATTAAGATTACCATTATCATTGAGAACCAATCTTGGAGAGGTGGTGGATGTGGTGTTGGTGGCCCAAACATCAAAGTGACCTGCATCATTTAACACAAGATTACCGGTAGCATGGAGGGTAAGCGTTGAACCTATCCCGTTGACTGGGTCGTCACGATTTGCCATCCAAATGGGGTGCAAGTTTTTGCCCTGAGGTTCAGTGAACCAGATGGCAAAGACAAAGGCATTCTCGCCAACACTATAAAATCCAGCAGTAAACACTTTGTCACTTGATTTTATAACGTTATCTGGATTCTCCACCGATAGGAAGAAAACATTGCCGGAGGATGAAGATGAACACTGTAACGGCAGAACCAAAATGAGAAGGATTAACAGCACGGAGGAATTTAGAAACGCCATGAGTGCTCAGACTGGATTTAGAGGCGTGGGTTTCAGATCTTCAAGTTAAAGCATATTAAGGACGTTCGGTGTTTGCAGCCTCTAAAGACTGAAAGACGGGTGCATTACTCGTTAAAGTCCGACCTCTTTCAGTCTTATCTTATCGTAGTCGTCTTTTGTTTTGTGTCAGAGCAAAAGAAAAGTAATGAATTGTAAAAATAGGAGTAGGAATAACTTCACCGTTGTATTATGCTTATCTCTATACACGTGTACAGTGGAGATGCAATCTTTGTAAACGTAACCCTAATTCTTTAATATATAATACACAGAAGGTATACACAGTAGGCCAGAGGAAAAGATACCTGTCGGCTGCCTTTTTTTCAAATACCCTATTATTTCTTCAAATCCACCACAACCAGACCTGAGTCTTGTCATGGTCAGTTAATGGATGATGCACCGCCCAACTCTCGAGAGCAATTCCCTTGTAGAACAGTTAATGGATAATCCACCGCCCAATTCGCATTAACATCACAGGACATTATAAGTCGGGTGTTTGATTCTGTTATCCATCTTTAGTTCTCACGAATAATTATAAAACAGTTTTTAGAATTCAGTTTTAAAAATAAAAAAATACATTTGAATAGATTGTTTTAAAAAATCCATATTTAAAGTGACGTGATAGTTGGTAAAGTGGTAGTAGTCATCATCATTGATAGTGTAATGTCAATAATGAATAAGTGACGACATCAAAAAAATAAAAAATAAAAAACAAAAATAAGAAAATAACCAAAAACTGTTTTTATTTTTTAGTTTTTAAAATTTTTTTATTTTTTAAAAAAAATTTTTGAAAACAATTTACCAAACAGATTTTATTGTTTTTAAAAATAAAAAAAACAGTTTTTAAAAACAAAATCAAATATATATTCTATGATAAAAATAATATGTGCATATAACTTTTGTGAAGAAAATATCACATGACATTTGGTTATAAGGTTTATATGGTTGTTTAAAAATCATATAATCTTTGTATTTTCATTGAATTGAAAAGTTGATCTAAATATCTATATATATTTACCGACAATATAAAAAGTGAAGTTTTAAGGCCAATATAATGGGCACTTAAAAATGATAGTTAATATCATCTTTAATCCTTATAATTTATAATTATTTTAATTTGATCCTTAAAGTTTCATACTGATAATTTTAATCCCTTAAATTTATTTTGTCTCAAACCAATGTAACGCTGATAAAGTTGCTTTTGTGTGGGTGGCTGACTTGGTAATTTTGCTGACGTGGACATAGGGAAAAAATGCAAACCTGGTCCTTATCTCCCCTTTCGTGGGTTTACATCTCTCCTTGTGTCATCAAAACACAGGTGAACAGGGATTGGTGTTTGTATATTAGTTTTGCTGTTAGGGCTGTTGCGAGGCTCTAATCAATTCTGGTTTTTAACTCTTTGAATAATAATTTCTTTTGTTATGTATTTTGCACAAAAATGAAGTTATATTCAGGTATTCATGTTGTATCTAGTTTCTTAATTACAACTAAAATTTGACGCATGAAAAGTAAATGGTTTTTTATGGCTGAACTATTTTTTCCCATAGGGCTAGCTCCCTTTATGCAGTTGTTGAGAGAGAGTTGGAATATATACCAGCTCGTTTCGGTAAGGATCTCCACTGTCCTTCGCCATTAGCAACTTCAACGAAAATATAAAATGACAGTGGCAGTCCTGAGTCTGACGAGTTCAAGAACTCCGACAAAAAAAACGGAGTAGATGGAGATGAAGAGGCCGATGCCAATTCGTTGCAGCTAAGTGAGGTCATGGGTTACGGTGCAGAGTCTCCATGGGTTCACATGCTTTTCCCGTCGTGGGAGCCTTCCACCACCGCTGCTTTGTCCAAAAAGCTGTGCCACAGGATCACAGAAGTGGCGATGAGAGCCCCGATATTAATGGAGAAATATAACATGTCGAAGAAAGAGCCCTTCTTCTCCTTCTCAGCTTCGTCAAATTGCTCAGCTCCGAAGAAGGAAACGCAGGGCTTGATGCTGCCGGTGCCAAGAGCAACCAGGTAGAGAGCAAGAAAAGCCATGGTGTTTTGCATCACGGTGGCCCGGTGGGACATAACCCTGTCAACCACTCACATAAGCAATATTAATGGCGTTAATACCACGTCATCAAATTTAACGCAGTCAAAATCCTAAAAACTAAAATCAAAATGAATACTCTTTTCGGTCCTAATTATAGGACATAGTTACCTAATTTTAGAGAAATTGATGATGGTAGTTAAATTAGTTAATCATATTTAATTTCTTAAAATACCCTTATTTAAAATTTAAAATGACATCAGTTATGTTGTACCTTTGTTTTTCATTGTCCCTCTCCAGCCTCTCAAATTTTTATACCAAGAGGAAGTCGATTTAATTGGGCATAATACAAAGTCAAGGTTTTTTTTAGCCAAGGGAAAAATATAATTAAATTAATATTTTATTAGGTTATTTTTAGGGAAAAAATCAATTACTTTGGACGGATAATTACAGGAACATATTTTTAAAGAAATCTTAAAATTATTTCATTTAAAAATAAAAAAAGAAAGTAGAATCTCTCACTTGATAGAATATAAGCGTGTTATTAAATTAATTATTGTGTTTAATTATTATTGAGAAAGTATCAATAAGGGATAGTTTGGGAATAAATTGATAAAAATTAGAACTTTATCTTATAATTAGAATCAATATCAACTTTTAAATATTATCCTATAATTAATATCAGAAGAAGTATAAACTATTGGTAACAATCTCTTCAACTCCTTATTTATTGTTTGTTGTTGGGCTCGAACTTCCTGTATGGCTTTAGCTCGATTTTGACTGATTTTATTACCTATCCGTGAACTTGAAGGCCGAGTCAATTTTCAGGGGTCAGCCCTCAGGCACACGGCATTAACTCTAAAAGAAAAAAACCATAAATGCACACATGGAGCAATTAGGCGGCAATGATTATTTTCTGAGCAAAAAAAATATAATGATTCATTGTATCAGGCTGAAATCATATATCCCCAAATACTTGCCTACGTATCACTCCATGAGTTTACTTAATAGGCCCATATCAATGGAGCAAGGTATGTATTTTGTGCTCCTGGGCTATAAAACACTTTAATAACAGGCTGTTCGATGTCTAATATATTCCTGGCCCAAAATAACATAATTTTTTTGACTTGACTTGATTTGATTCCTACTTTTGTTCTCAACCACTTCGACACCTAGCTGAGGTAGAGGCAGTACTGATGGATGCTTGCATTGCCCTTTTTTTGTTCCTCCCTCAATCATGCCAACCAAGTTCGAGGCTGCGCTCTAAAAATTCAGTGCCATGGGAGAGTTGGGGGAGAGTATGGCAGGAAAAAAGAAGAAGGGGGAATTATAGTTAGGTCCCGTCTAAAAGAAAAAATGAAAAAATGATTTCACTAACAACCTCAGGAGTCTACAGTAACACTTGAGGGGTGAGTCTAACAACCCCGAGAGATCAATTTTTTATTTTTTTTCTTAGACGGGGTCTAACTGTAATTCTCTCAAAAAAAATTAAAAATTAGGTTTGTTTAGCATGATCCAAATTTATTCCCCCCTCTGCTCTAGGGAATAGCCAGCGTTTAAATCATTAGTTGAATTATCCATCGAATAAAGAGTTGAGAAATTTCAAAGATATTCCCTTGATTCATTTTTCATCACGCAAATCGTGTACTTGGAGTGTCCCCAATTTTTTTAAAACAAATTTTAGACAGGCATACGCTGAGGTTTCCGCTTATAACAGGATCTTCCTCTGCTTTAAATATAAATAACTTATAAGTAATTTACATGTTTCAATAAAAATACTAGTAGTTAAAAAATTTAGATTTGACATAAAATTTAAGTGATTTTTAATATTATATTTATTAAGTAAACTAAACTTTAATATTATATTAATATTTATTTCATTTGAATACCCCTAAGATTAGTAAATGCCTTATAAAAAGAATTAGGAACACCCTCGACAATGTTCCTTATATCAGAGACCATAACCATAATGAAGGTTAGATTATTGTTTGTGCCTCCCATAATGTACTTGTTGCAAGGTACTTAATCTATCCTTTTTGTGAGATTCAAAAATATATTTAATGTTTAGACAACACAAAACTTATACTATAAGATCCGTTTGTCTTTTTTGGATTGAATAAAAAAGTTAAACAGATTATTTAATTAAAACATATGTTATCTCTCATTATATTTGATATCAATTTATAAGTCAAATAAATTAGTTTAAAGAAAGACAGTAAATATAAATATTTTAAAGTAACTTATTTATATTTTTAATCCCTCCAACAAAATTAAATTGTTAAAATGGAGTAATGCTCTTTTCCTTAAAAAGTTAACGGTTAACATCATTTTTTTAGTGATATGGGATAATATTATTACGTTTTGAAAGTTTCAAGGCAACATTGCTCCTCAGCAAAAACTTTCCGGGAAAATTTACACCTTAACTCTTAATTAAAATATCAAGGGCATTATTATAAAATCACCGACATTTTAAAAGCCTAAATTCCTCCCTCATCATCTCTCTGTCATTTCCATGTGTTACTAGATTTTTTGGGGTTTTATAAGTTTAAATGATATTTAAGTGGCTTCTAAAATTGAGGATTGAAAGAAGTATTATGAAAAGGAATGGACTAATTCAAAAATTTAGATGTTATATATATATAAGGGCTAATATAATCTTGGGTACATGTGTAAATTTAGCCCAAAATATTCCGTGGAGGAGAAGTGTTGCCCTGAATTTTTTTTTTTTTATTCAATGTTACCCCAAAAGTATTAAAATGGAGTAATGTTGCCATTTACTGTTAACAAAGTAACGATCAACGTCAATTTTTTAATGGTCAACATTAAAAACTTAGATCATTTTGCCTCTAGAGGGACTAAAACCAATGATTTAGAACTTGATGGACCAAAACTAAAATGAAAATGAATTTGAGGATTCAAATATGATATTAACCCAATGTATAACAAGGAATGAAAGCGTCTTGATACTACTTTTAGTTATAAATATAAAATCTAGTTGGTTTTTTTTAGGAAGATCACAAAAGCTAATTAATTATTTTAAAGTATTTATATTTAATATTTTTTAAAAAAATAATTTATCTGACTTATAAACTGATATAATTAAATAACTTATTTTATTTCTTTAATCTTTCTAAAAAAAAAAAGAGAGAACTAGATGTTATGATTAATATTAACATTTAAACAGCAGACAATTGTCATTTAAACATTAGATAGCTGGCGAGAAACTTTCATTGGCACCTAGTCATGTCTTAATTAAAGAGGGAAGGAAGGAATATCCCAACATGGATCCAGTCACATAGTGTCCATCCGTCAATTCCTTTAAACAACAAGGGGGTAGCAATGTAGAGCAATGGAAGAAAATTGAAATCAAGCACAGCTCAATTTATCAAGTTCACTGAATTTTTTACGTTTTTTGGGGTCAATTGCAAGTGCTGGAATCTGATTCTCTCATGAAGGCCTTTTGAGCAAAGTTAGGCTTTTTGAGTAGTTAATGGCATGGCAGACCCAACACGTCTCATCCACGTGCCCCTCTTTACTCTTGTGCCCTTCAGGCCGAAGCAAGGGCCATCAACCGCTGTCCTATTCCTAGCCTCAACCCCACATTTATTACCAGTTTACCACCCTTCATTATTTCCTCTCTCGGTTTAAAATTAAATCATAAATTTTCATGTCGCCGATTAAATATCTTTATGTTTTTTTAAATAAAAAATGGAATCACAATAATAAAATTCGAAAGAATAAATATAAATACAAGCAGAAAATAAAACCCAACCTACCATCCTTCATCCAACACTATCTCCTAATATAAAAATAATGGGTGATCAAAGATGTAAAATTTTTCTCCTATATCATGGATAGATTTAGTTAAATGATTAGTTAAACTATTTTATTCCTTAAGAATATGACTAATTAACACTTACTAATTCTTAAATATCCACATCTGACATCGTTTATAATATCTTTATGTTTCATTCATCAAAAAACAAGGCACTCGTGAGATTTCTATTTACCAAAAATTATTTTACATTAGATATATTATAAGAATTTTTCTGTTAATTAGAAAAACTAAATACAGCGCATTCGTAGACTAGAAGGGGCCTCGCAAAATAATTGTGACGACCTTTTACATGTGGAAACCATGTCCCTGTCTATCTGCGTTTGTTAGGAAGGGACCTCACGATGAGCAATTGGATCTATCACACTATAATATAATTCATCCATTAACCAGATTCCTGCTCAGTTAACTCAAATCCGTGTTAATAATACTACAGATCTGGTCACCGTAATCTAATCCAGGAATCCCAACCGTACAAATACAAATTCAAAAACAAGGCCATCGACAGATTACACAGGCCAAATCAGAAATCGACAAACATAGTTAATTGTGAAAATCATCCGTTGCTCTTGTTGAAATTCATCTTCTCGTAGCAACTGATCGACATCAGACACAACGATAGATGAACCTCGTCTTTCCCCAGTCGAGACTGTGGCTTCGATCGAATCACCTTCGGCACCGCAGCCCAAGACGACGACGAGGAGGCGGAGGAGGAGGAGGAGGAGATCGAACATCGCTGTGGCTTGGAGAGAGGCCCCAGGTAAAGCGCGTGAAGACGGCGGAAACCACCGAGCGCAAGGACCACCGTGCGTAGTTGATGCTGGCTGCAGCCGGTGTTAGCCCACTGCTTGGAGCAGATCAACTCCCACAACCGTTCGTCTTGCGCCGTCTTGTACCACTGCTTGCTCACACATCCCGCCACCGCCAGCGTCTTCGCGTCCACGTGCTTCAGAACCTCGAAAAGCAGATTCTCATCAAAATAAACTGACCCGCCGGGGTTTTCCGCCGTCCGATGATTGCCGGGTTCTTCATCACTCTCCGCCAGCTTAACCTTCTTCATCTTCTTATCATCGCCCGTCGCCGGTGCGACATCACCGGAAAGTGGCCTCTTCATCCCCGAGCTACAAGCGGACCTTATTCGTTCCCCTCTGTTAACAACGGACAACAAGAATCTGGAGCAGCGTTGTGGTGGGGTTTTGGAATTTAAAGGAAGAGAATGGATGCAAGGGAGTTTGGTGAGAAAAGATAATGGAGCCGGGTGGAGTAAGAGGGAAGGATGGGAGGAGGCAAAAGCAGAGGATCCCAATCACACCTATAACAGCGTTGTGACGGTTTTTGAAGACGACAAATCAATGTAATGAATGCGTTTGGATTCCATTTTTGTGATTAGACCCACTTGTCCTTTGCCTCGTGGCTCATGGCCTCATGCTCTTGTTCCTACCCGCTTTTTCCTCATTCCCCCCCGCTTTCTTCTCTTTTTTTTTTAATGTATTTTCCGCTACATGACAAACACAGATACAACAAAACGTGCAAAACAAATATGCAGAAAAAAGTTTTTTAAAACTTTACAGCCAAAAACATAATAAAATGAGAACAGTCGTCGAAATTTCCTATTTTTTTCCCTTCTAGGATTTGTTATTAAAGCCAAGGCGAATATGGTTGAAGCACCTTGTTCATATACATGGCACTCTTTATAACAAATTTGACTGTCAAATTAACAGGTCTGCATGTTCCGAGAATGTTTAATATGTTTAATATAGAAAGGATACAAAAAAATTCATCCTCTTTAAACACGACGCTGTAATTAGAATTAGAATACTACGAAATTAGATCTATTATGAGCCATGACCAGGACTTCTCGATCAATCTAGTGTGGGGGAGTTGGGGGGGGGTGAATTTTTTAGACCGGGCAATTAAAAAAATTTGCTTTGTTTGAAGTGTAGTATAAGTAATACAAGGGAATTATACAAAAATTCTACAATTAAAGGTTTGAGGAATTTTGCTTCTGAGAAGTTGAAGGAAATATTTTCACTCTTTAATTCTTTTAGTTTTATAGATCACATTTGGGCGCTGCCTCATAATTAAGAGAAAATCACTCCTAGGTCTCAAGGAAGCAACATATTATCAGAAATGTTCTTGGAGATTGTAAAACACACTCAACATGTTGTGAATCCACGTTTTAGAGTTGTAAACAGAGACCTTTCTGATATTATCTTGTTTCTTTAGGACTTATGAGTAATTTTCCCCATAATTAATCTCGGTGGATCGGGCCGAAGAACAGTCCCTCGGTCTCGGTGGATGGATTGGGCCGAATTTCGTTGTTCTCTGAACATCCCCCCACCCCAAAACCAACTATACACATGGGAGGGGAGAATTTTCGTGATTCAAGGGGGCAGATCAAGTACCCCTCGTACTTCGGTTCAACTGGTAAATGGGCCAGACATTCTCACTAAAGGGAGAGGGTTCGATTATGGAGTTGGTTGAGGCACTGAGGGAGGCATCCTAGTTCCTGGGTGCCTAGGTAAACAACTGAGGGTAATTGACGGCTCGCCCTGCCCAATATTGATATGACCTGGGAGGAAGGGAGATTTCGTCATGCCCTTAAATCATGGGTGAACCTAACCCCTTTCCTAAAATTAGCTTATAAAAAAGGGGGGCAGATCAAGTTTAACAATCTGATTGCTTATGAACTCATCCATTATTTCTACAACCATGTATTACTCTGATTTTATTTATAAATCTATTTTGATTAAAAATTTTGGTCCTTACTATGAGTTTAGTTTCAGAGTAATAAATATGTTTTTTTACTTTTTTGCCCTTATTAATTACAATAAACAAAAAGAATTTTTTATTGTTGATTTTTAGAACCAGTCATAGATAGATAATGACAAAATTGAAAATTTATACCCTAATTAATGATTTAATTAACCATATTTAATATATGAAAATTAATTAATTTAGATTTATAAATAGAAATAGAATAGTAGCAATCTATAAGCTTTGGAATCCAATCCACCTTCGTTTTTTATTCAATAGTACATATCATGTCTTTGCGTGTGTTTGGAACAGCGGTTGGAAAAATGGAGTTTGTCCATTTAGCTTTTAGTAATCTTATTTTTGGTAAAAGCCCGATTGTGTAATGTGATTTATGTTTGGATTGGCGATTGAAAAAATGGAGTTTGTCAATTTAGCTTTTACAACCTTGTTTGGATTGGTTTAAGCATAAGTGATTTTAGAGAGAATAGTAAGAAAGAAATTAAATTTGAAATTGAATAAAAAATTTTATAAAAGTTAAAGTTGGGAAAATTGGAATTTAAAATTAACACAATTTGTCCAAAAAATATTACATAACAACATGTGTCATATGTCTCGTACAATGTGGTTTCTAATTGAGTCACGCAACTGATTCATTTGAATGGAAGATCGCCTACCATAATTTGACGCGGAAGGCTGTTCATCTACGCTATTATTATCTAAATCGACGAGATTCCCAGCTTCACCCTGGCGAAACACCACGTCTCGAACATCATTTCTCCTAATGAAATTATGTAGGGCCATTGTTGCACAAACAATGCAAACTTGTGTCTAGTAGCTATATTTACGCATGTTCTGTAACAAAAAAAAAATCGATTCTTCCATACTTCGAAAGTCCTTTCTATAGTTGACCTCAAACTAGAATGATAAAAATTAAATGTCTCGTTAGCATTTCTAAATCCGGGTTGGCAGCTAAATTCTGGCATATGATAACGCTCACACTTATAGGGACCAAGGTAACCAAGTTGTGTCGGATAGCCAGCATCAACCAAGTAATATTTTCCTAATAAATGTTGAATTCAATTCAAGCTGTTAGATAAATATAAGTGCGGCATGGCGTTAAAGTAATTGACATGAAGGTAACTTAAATATACCTGCAGGTGTATGAGGGAAGGTCATAGCTGGATTTGAAACAACATGTTTAAACACACGAGCATCGTGTGCAGTACCTTCCCAGCCCGCCGACACGAACGTAAAGCACATATCCCAATCACATACAGCCATTACATTCTGCGTTGGATATCCCTTTCTGCCGATATATTTTTCCCTATTGCCACCAGTAATCACGCACCTAATGTGCGTTCCATCTATTGCTCCAATAGCATCTTTGAAGTATGGATAATAACGGGGATCATTTTTTTATCTTTGGGTGGCATACAGTGAATTCAGGATCACTCGGTTTGATATTTTCCCGAGCTAGATTCATGCAAGCATCTAATACCTTGTGCAGAAGTCTACTGACCGTTTCCCCTGACCCTTCTTCTTCATGCATTGTTGGCTTGTACACATCTTCATTCTCAGCATCTTCTGTCTGTGCCTGTGGATTTGGAAAAGGCGGTGCAATAACATCCTCGCCGGTCACCATAACATCCTTGAATATAATCCTTAGTTCGCTTTCAAACTTGAGGCCTGTGTGTCTAAACTTTTGGTATGCTAAATTCTCCTGCAACCACACAAAACACAAAAAACTAATTAACTAAACAAAACGAATTAGTCGAGAGCAAAACAATTAATTGTATAAGCCACTAAATTTTCTGCTACCTGTATTTTCCGCTGCCACCACTCTTTTGATGCGACGACTTTTCCTATAGGATCTCTACTGACACCGGTCTCTTTGATTAACGATTCCCAAGCCTTGAAATCTTTCCTAAGGATATCAAACCTATTCTTCAATTGTGCCCTTGTATATTCGTTCCCAGATTTCTCATTAAATGTAGCGACGATAGCCTTCCATCCATCCTTTGTAAAATGCAAGCCTTGGCGTTCTTTTTTGTAAATTTGCTCTACGCAAGCGTACACAAAAGTTTCCGTTGTCGCATCATCCCAAACAGTTTTATCCATATTTCTATGCCACTATTTCAACAAACTTGCCCCTCAAAAGACCAAATTTAAAACAACAATTCCAGAATTGTAAAAATTTAGCATTTTCACTAAATGAATTCAGCATGAAATTGTAGAAAAGTATAATTCATTTCATCAAATCGAAACTAAAAAAAAAACATGAAACAAATCATCGAAAGCAAGCCTTCATAATTTCCCTTGAAGCTTTATAGGCACCTAACGCCAAAACAAAGCTCACCTTGAATAAGAATTAATATGAAGGCTAAAATACAACGTCATTGAATAAGAATTAATATGAAGGCTAAAACACAACGTCATTGAATAAGAATTAATATGAAGGCTAAAACACAACGTCATTGAATAAGAATTAATATGAAGGCTAAAACACAACGTCATTTAATAACAACAAATATGAAGGCTATGACACAACGTCTTCACTGTTTTCCCCATTTCACAATGAATACTAAACAATTGAAATCATCAAGCATGTTACAAGGTGTAGAATTTCCACAGTACTGTATATATTAGTGGGACATGTTCAATCCTCTATCAAAGTACATCCATAGGGTCTCATTTAATCCTTTTCCCCTTTCATAACAACTTTTTCATGCAGGCTATCAGGAGCACCAGAGAAACCAATTGAACGCTCTGGTTTTACAAACTGAGAGAAGAAACAATCATTTACACAAAGTTCAGAGCAGAATAAATCAAAAGAATATCATAGGGACAATTGCACACATTTATTCCCTTAAATCAATCAGCACACAAATAGGTTTGAAGAACCTCAACGCCCATAAATCCACATGCCTTTGCACAGTAGCATGAACACAGCGAATTTAACTCCAAAACAGAGGTGACCGACGTTGATCACAACACATGAAACTCACAACAATTTGTCCTTACTTTATTTTCATTCTCACTTTAACTATTACTAAAAATAAACCACAGCTAAGTCAAGCAATATAAGTTATGAATGTCCATGTTCCATATCAAGAAAAATGCCACAACGAACGATATTCTCAACTGTCTCTGCCATCATGTGCAATACGAACTAGGCATTTCGGTTAGCCACAACTCTAACTCCACATTACAATAATACCAAAACAAATCAGAATGTTTAGATGGGTCAAAAGGGTGTAAACCGAAACCATAATCAAAGATGAAATATGTTGGTGCTCATTCTCTACCAAATCAAACGTCTATTTTGCTACTTTTTTTTAAAAAAAAAAATTACAGCCACACCGTTCAGATCGCAGAAGCTAAAGAAAGGCAGTCACAGTGTACAGATCGCAGAAGCTAAGCAATGTGTGAGTGTGTTAATGTCAGACCAGGCCAGAGCAGAGGATGAACCGAACTACAAGATCTTGGATGAAGTTCAACCTTACCTCCAAAAAGATGACGCTACCGAAGACCAGATCCACGCTGAGTTCCAAAAAGAAACGCGATACCGAGGCGACGCCGGCACCAAAACACAAACACCGTCGGACTTGAAGTCCGATATCGAAGATGAAGCACAGATCGAGGACGCCGATGGACAGATCGACGCAAGGACAGATCCAACTTGAACTTGAAGCAGCTCTTCAGCTTCAAGATTGGGTCGACGCCGAGAGAGGGAACGGACAGGAAGGACCTCAGATCGGTCGACACGGAACCACGAACGAGGAGGACGAAGATCGAAGAAGGAGCTGCAACTTTCTTTTGTCTAATGAATGAAGAGGAATTCGACGAAGAAGGAGAGAGAGAGAAAGAGAAGAATAAAGTGGGTGGGAGTAATTATTAGCTAACGGTAATATCATAAACGCTCGATAGGTTTGAGCTGCAAAGGACAGCTTGTGGTATAAGCTGGTTTTTTTATCCAACGCTCAATCATCTACTGGGCCTTCCAAACATGCATATTTTTTCCCTTTTATCAGCAGCGATTTTTGGGCGAATTCTGAGCGGTTGGGGGCCCAAACGCCCCCACCAAACACACACTTTGCTAGTTTGATTGACGAATTATCATGAGGCTGAGAACGTGCAAGTCTGGGCCCCTATATTAACTTTTACGTATTTCACACAAATTAGCCCGTGAATCATTTATTTATGCATTTTAATTTAGGGCTAAGGGGTGAAAATAGTCATAATTATTTTTAAAAAAGCGGATCAATCACGATAAATTTTTCTTTTGCGTAAAAGAAACTATAAATTTTTAAAAAAGAGGTAAAAGTGATATTTTCGTTAAAACTAACTAACAGCCGTTTGCTCCAATGTAAAAGTACCAAAATACCTCTATCTAAAAAAAGTTAAGATGCAAAAATACCCACAAATCTATTAATATATAAAAGCAGGGCCGAAAATAGGACTCCTGTGTGGCTGCCAAGTGGCATCCTGGCTAAATAGTATTTAGCGAGGCACTCCCTCACTTTTGTTTTTAAAGCAAAAATGTGAATCTAAATGTTTTTTCGATAAGTGTAATTGTATTTGCTTATAACTTCCCAACCACTTTCTTGTGATTCATGTTGATAAATTAATACATTTTATTTTAAATATTTATTCTGGTAATTATCATAGTATTTTTTTTGTTAATTGTTACAGTGTTTGCTTGTAAATTTGAAAAACACGTTACAAAAAATCTCAAATCTAAAATATCTAACAAATTTTTTGGCAACTTTTGTGTTTGTATATTTTATAGTTCCTATTATAAATGGAATGTAATATTGGAAAAATATCTATTGTTATGGTATTTAATTATGCAATATTATTTATGGTTATATATATATTTTGGTGTTCATATAACTCAATTCCTATTATTTACTTATTCTATATTTTGCTGTTAGTTTATCTTATATTTTATTATTATTTAAGCTTATTATAAATTTCCTTTCTTTTAATTTGCTTTGGTTATTTTTAAAAGTTATTATGCTGAGAATTGCATTCGTGCCTTTCATATCTCTTTATTATATAAAATGAGCAGTTTAAATTGTCCTCATGCTACTACGTAATCATTTGGCATAGTTTATTCTTTATTTTTATATTCTATTTTATATATTTTAACTTCATAAATAATTTCTAATATATGCAAAACAAACCCACTATTTCCACTTACGGCATTCTAAATAGTTTATTAAAATATTTGTTTTTTATATTATTTTAAATATTTTAAAATTTTATTTATTTTACTTTAAATTATAAGAAAAAAAAAACCGTGGGAAATTTAGTGATGGCCTTTTGATTTTTATATTTTATATATTTATATATTTTGATTTAAATGATAACATCATAATTTAAATATATTTTATATTTTTTGAATTAAAATTACATACTTAATTATTTAAAATATCTAAATTAATATTTATTTTATTTGTATAACACCATAATATCAGAATTATTTGATAAAATTGACAATACACTAAAATATCTCCCAAAATATTTCACTCTAAGAAATAACTTTTAATAAATGGTAACAATACCACTACTCCTGCTAAGGAAATTCTAAATATTTTAATCAAACATTTGTTTTTTATATTATTTCAAATATTTTAAATTTTTATTTATATTACTTTGAATTAAAAGAAAAAAAACCAAGGAGAATTTAGTCATGGCCTCTTGAATCTTGATGTTTATATTTTACATATTTATATATTTTGACTTAAATGAAAACATTAATTATATTTCATATATTTTTAAATTTAAATTATGCACTTAATTATTTAATAAATTTAAATTAATATTTACTGTATTAATATAATACATAATTATGGAATTTTTGACAAATTTGATAATATCCTAAAATATCTCCCAAAATAATTACTTTAAAGAAATAACTTTCAATGCATGGGTAAGAATTCCACCACTCCCACAGACAGTTTTATATTTTAATTTAAATGATAACATCATAACAAAAATATATTTATATAAGGAAACTTTAAAGGGAAAATTCTAAAAAACTACATTGAAAAATGGAAAAGGACATTTCAGTACAACGAAAAGGGGAAAGGACAATTCAGACGAGTGTCAGATTTTCAGAAGAATTTGTCATTTTGAAATCTATTAAGAAACGCCAAACCCAATGGGTTGCTGCACATCGTTTGTAGCACATTGTTTGCCTCTCTATGATGTGTCTCCCAATGGGTATTTTGGTACTTTTGCACTAGAGTAAACGGCTATTGTTAGTTTTAACGGAAGTGTCACTTTTGCCCCGTTTTGAATGTTCATGATTACTTTTGTACCAAAAAAGGTTTATGGTAGTGGACATACTTTTGAAAGAAGTTTATGGGTATTTTTGCATCTTAACCTTTTTTTTTATGTCGGGTATTTTGGTACTTTTGCACTGGAGTTAACGATTGTTAGTTAGTTTTAATGGAAGTATCACTTTTGCTTCTTTTTTGAAAGTTCATGGTTGCTTTTACTTTCAAAAAATTTATGATGGTGAATACACTTTTAAAAAAAAAATTTATAGGTATTTTTTCCTTTAACCCTATAATTTAATCGCAGAGTTACAAGTAATGTTTTAAAAGTTGGAGCGAGCGTCGAGCCGGAAAGGTCAGTAGGTCATGGTTCAACCGGTTGGAACGGTTGAGCCGTTTAGCTTGACCGGTGATGTAATGATTAAATTTAAAAATAATATATATATATATATATATATATTACACTAATTAGTTTTTTGTCTGATTTAACATGAAGTTAGTAAAGTCACAAAACACCATTTAAGAATGAACATTAAGTCAACCATTAACCTAACAAAAAGCATAAATACTAATGATTTCATGACTTGTCAAGCATTAGAATTTGGTGGCTCTTGATTGATCCAAGCATGAGTTTCTTGAAAACAATGCAGGGCAAAAACAATTTTTGCACAGTAGGACATTTTTGCAGTGCCAGAGGTCCAGAAACAAGCATAACTTCATTAGTTTCATTATACTTCATCAACAAGACATTTTTGAAGTTTGAACATTGAGCTAAGAAGCCAAAAAACTAAAAGCCACCAACCCACAAATATAACTTCATCAATTTCAAAGTTCAAACTTCAAACAATAACTCTCGGTTAAAAACCCACATTAAGCTAAGAAGCCGAATAAGCTTTACATTCCAATTTCAACAATCCACAAATTGAAATAATTGAGAAAAGCATAACAATAGAGCAAAGAACAAGAAGTTATCATATAGATTACAGAAGCTTCATCGGCGACACTGTGAGGGAGGAGATTTGGGGCTTTGGATGTGGCGGAGAGAGGTAGAATCACAGACCCCACACATCAGCCACACACAGTGTAGGACGACGGCGCAAATGACGGAGGAAGACAGCCCACAAAGGTTGCGTCGATTGTGCCACGGCATACAAAGCTTGACGAGCTGACGAAGAAGCAAGGACAGCAGCAGCAACACGACGGTCGACGGAGGATGATGACCGAGATACCGGACGATGACAACCACACACGGCGAATGGCGACGCTAGACACTCAGTTCCCAAATCGACGACGGATTTCAGACTTAGGATCGGTCGATAGAAGCTCTCATTTTCCAATTTCCACTTTCGCGTTTTGAGTTTTGACATTCCCAATTCCCAAATCATCAATTCAGTGCTTATATTAAAAAAAATTCTGGACTTTTGTTTTTAGGCTGCTTGTTGGGCCGGCCGGTTATTGGAAACCCGTTCCGGTTTTTTGGCCCAACATCGGTTGGTGGTCTAATGATGAGTGAATTCCGGCCTAAAATGGTTCCCAGGAAAAAGGGGCCCAAACCCTTTGACTGGCTCGTCTTAGGGATCGGCCGACGATTTGACCGATTTGATTGTCTGGTCCAGTTCGAATCTAAAAAGCTTGGTTATAAGGACCAAGTGGGCTGAGGCGCCCCGAAGACTCTCTCTACTGTAAAATAGTAATAATCCGTCATCATGATCCACAAATTTAATTCTTTTAATCCCATGACTCACAAAGACAAGCCGTAGGATTACATTAATTATGAAACACAATTCGGCCGACAGACAAGATGCTAATAATTATGGTATTTTTGACCGCAAATATTAATTACGGTATGAAACTCGGATTCGAGGAAACACGGAAAGATTTTCTCTCATACTATCCAAGAGTAGGAGAGGAAGGGACATGCGAGTCATTTAATTAACCAGTAAAACAATTGCAGCAAAGTTTGTGTCTTTTTTGTAACACCAAGGGTAAAAGTCACAAGAAGCCAAATGCAATCTAAATCTAAATTTCGTTTTCAATTGTCAAATCATGTTTGATATTATCATTCCTTAAACAAATGAAAGACCTCTTCTGATTTTCGCTCTTTCCTAATCAATAAAGTCGGAATAATGGTACATGACGAACGAACTCTTTAGCGGGCATTCTGTGGGAAACATGAAACACTACTGCGTTTTTCAAGTTTTGCGGCCCCAGGAAAGTCAGATTTCTTATCAGAACACTCCTCTTTTATTCTACACAATGTTGCTGTAAACACTCCACAAAGTGGACTGCCAACTTATCTGAGACCGTTCCTCCAAATAAACAGGGTGAGTGTTGAAATTATTGCTCATCTGCACGATAGCTCCATGAAAAATTTGGTTTTTCACATTTTTCTTACAATTTGACTGAAATAGGGATCACTGAGATTTGGTGGAGTAAATCCCTCATTTAGGAGGGAGAAAGACTTTCTTTTTATTTGCCTTCTTCGTTGATGATGTCACAAAGTAACATTAATCTTGAGTGTGGTTATCATCGGATCTGCTTTTATTCAAATGTTTAAAGGAAGGGTTAGAGGGCAACTTTGCTTTTGAAGTGGTCACTGAGGAGTAATTTTGCACCGATTTTCTCAGAAATGTAAAAGAGGAAGCAATTTTGTCCTGATGATTATCTTAATTAATTTTAACCGTTAGTTGATCAAATATATTTAGCTGATAGTTCATACACCATTTATGTCATTTTTATTAAGGTACAAATTTACCTTGAAAGTCCATGATTCAGTTATTTCATTTTTTTCAAAATTATATTTAAAATTTTCGAAGCAAATTTGCATCTTAACAAAAATGACATGTGATCTGTCAACTTAGTCTATTTTATTAACTAACTATCAAAGTTAATTGGGATAATAATCAAGATAAAATTATTTCATTTTTTACATTTTTAGGGCAAAATTGTCTCCTAAAAATTTTCAGAATAAAATTGTCCCTTGTAATAACTTTCTGGATAAAATTGCTCCTTTACCCTCTTGAAGGAATTGAGGATAAACTAGGATTGTTACGCCATTTGTTTGGCATTTTTATTCCCTAATTTTCTACCCCGTTATGGAAGCAATCCATTGACGAGAAGCCTGGGGAGGGGAAAAAACCAACGGGGCGAAATGCAGTCACCCATGGGCACTGTCACGAACTCAAAGCTCAAAAGGAGCGACAGTTCAACGAAACGTGTAGATCCTTTTTCCTGTTGACACACTCGTGTGTGACGAGGCTATTAATTTCAGGGAAAGCTTCCAAACGGTGCTTGTCTCCCTGCAACACGAAGAAAAAGGAACATGTGGCATTAAAATAGGAATAAATATGAAGCATGCGCCGCGTAACAGATTGTAAATTCAAGCCTTTGAATCAAATACCGTGTGAAACATGTATGGGTTCAACGTGAACTCTGCAGACCGACCTATAATTTATAACAATCTTTCTTAGCTTGTTCTGTTCTTTTGATTCCTAGCGGTGTGACTCGGGCTAGCATGTAACTCACTTCCTTTTGAGTACTATAAAGTCAAATTCTAACAGTGCCTCCACATTTTCAAAAGCAGGCTTGTTTCTTTCTTTGCAAGTGAGAACCCAGAGAGGGACCAATATCAAGGTATCACCACAATTCTTCCAACATCATATTCCAAAGAAAAAGAACATTAGAATTTGCCAAAGTCAAATTGGGTTGCAGCTTTTCAAGGACCCACGTGGAAAAGTTCTCACCGACCCCTTCCCTAGCATTTCTCTATATAAACACCACTGGCCAGTTGCTCGTAGCATTCAACGCAAGAATCTCGTATACAGATATACTCACTGACCTTTACAGAAGGGAAAACGATCAGATCGAAGGTGCAGAGTCCGAGCAGAGAACATTCTGAAAGACGAAGAAGATGGCAATGAAGAGGAGTCTCTGGAGTGTGTTGTGTGTGAGTATCATTATGCTTGTGGTGTCATCATCGCATGTCAGCAATGTTCACTGCCGGGTTCTTCGATTGGAGACGGTGAGCACAGAGGAGTCTCTGGGAATGGCTTCCTTTGCTGTTTCTTCCAACAACTCCAGCACCCGTAATTCCATACGAAGCTTGACCTTCTTGCTTGCTTCTGGGCCAAGTAGAAAGGGTCCTGGCCATTAGTTACTTAGCTTCCACCAATTCAACTTCACACTTTGCTCCCCCCCCCCCCCAATTGATGGTCTGATGTAACCCGTATGTATTGTTCTTTGATTTCTTCGTTTTTCCTGGCAGTTATAATTATGGTTAGGGTATAGTCGACAGAGATATATGAGCCTCTGCCTCCGTGATTTGTTTCTTGGGTTCTGATACGTGTAGTTTGTAAATCCGCACAGTATAAACAATGGTAATCTCTTGAATACAGTTTATTTAATTTGCAAATGTGTTTATTGTTGGAAGCTATGCATTGTTGCGTTCTCAGTTTGTGAAATTTTACAAAATTGTCGATGCTCGTCTAATGAAGGGATGGCAACGAAATAAAAAAGTTTTGAGCTGTTGGTATTTGCTGATACATACATAATAATCAATGTTAAGCAGTATGAACTCGGAAGAGACGGAGGTGGCGTATAAAATTGGGATCCTACCGGTTTGTGCTTTGAAGAAGTCAAAGACAAGATCACGTTTACGAGAGATATTGACATTCCCCTGCCTAATAACGTTGACCCTTCGCATAGCCCAATTCAGGACACTGTTCTCTTGCTTTCCCTTTGCCAGGGTAATATAAATATTTTTTACACACCGCTACTGAGCTGAGCTCCACTATTAAAGGTGTGTTTGGAAGAGCTTAAATTTGAGAAATAAGTCCTTATTACGCAAGTCGAGAAAAAACTCCTCTCATATACTTACCTCGTATACCGTGAATCATGAATTATAAGCACTTATTGCCAAAAAATAAGCTCTTCCAAACAAGCACTAAGTAATATTATCCCCTATCTTTGAAATAAGATCTTGTTCACAATGTAAATTACACTGCTAAGGAAAAGTAATAAATAGGAAATAACTTGCATAATGTTGTGTTTCTAATTATAAAACATCCATGTGAATCACTTTTTGTTTGTGGATCAACCATTTTGCATGATCTCATAATTTAATTAAGATTGATATTGGATTCGTTTTAAGATTTGAATTCGTTATTAGTTAGTTTATCTCTTTGCCCTGTGTAGGTTTGACTTGGTTTTGTGCAAACACACATTGCATATAAGTAATTAGCAAATTGGTCATAATTTATGAGATATTAAAAGATTAATTTAGCTGAGTAGACAGCCAAATCTATTGAAGATTAATTACTGCGAGTCATTTATCCTTTTTAGATTATGTATTCATTAGTTAATTTTCTCCAGGAAAAGGAAATCCCCCAATATGCATAGCATTTGCAAATGCTATTGATTGGATTCCCCCAAGAAAAACAAAGAGTTTGGGAAGGGCAAAAAACCTGAAACGGCAAATCAAAGTATACAAGTTACACAGACAGAAGAAGGAATTTGTGAAAAGAGTCTGGCAGGCAAAAACTTGACCAATGAGAAGGGAACACGAGCATTGACACCGACTCAGAGTTCACCTACTATCACCTGACCATTCTTCACTTTCTAAAACCATGACTCTCTATATTTTCAATGTCCATACCCAAAAAAAAAAAAAAAAAAAGTGATTTCTCTTCTGGTAGTAGTAAGCCCTAAACACAGCTGAAACGATCCGCCGCCCAAGTCAACTCCCATCACAAACTTATATTTGAATTCCGCGAACCCAATTCAGGAATTGTTAATTTAAAGCAGGGCTTCTACATTTTTAAATACTTTATGTTGGAATATTGAACTATGATGAAGATGTTATCTTAGTTAAGATTATGATTAATGATTGAACCTTATAGATGGAAATCCTAGTTAATGTGTTTGATTGTAGGATGTGGAGTCCTCATCAAGCTGAGAGAAAACTTTCTCTCTAAAAAAAAGTATAATTTGAGTGTCCTTAAAAGTTTATAGAGTTAGGTTTAGTTGTTAATCACCCTCAGATGAGGGATGATCATTATAACCTAGATGAGTTGAGTTGTAACTTGTAAAAAATCATTTGTTATAAATGAATATTTTGCCTGATTTTCTTAACACTTTAAATTAAATTACAAGGTTTCAATAAATTTGAAGTACGTAGCTAAACTTTCCCCCAGGATCCTTCCATATCGGACCATGTATTTACCATTGACCACTCTCTCCGCCCAAAATTGTTTTATAATCCCCCATATTGATTCCGGTTTGCAATATGAAAAAGCCAGTTCACGAGCATGGCGCAAGCATTCTAAATATCCGCGCAAGAGATTTTTTAGTTCTCTCAGGATAAGTCATCAAATCCGCTGTTATAGTGTTACCCCCCAACTTCTGTTTCATTTGTCTGGTAACGTTTTAAACGTTTTGTTTTATTTACTTGGAGCATAGCACCTGCTCATTTTCATCATTAATTACAGTATTTATACTACTTGAAACATCATGCATTGAAAATAAAAGGTGCGAAAAAACCAACGGTTTTTAAAACGAACTGATGTATTTGTTAAAAAGTCATATTTTTATAAATTAAGGAAATTATGCAAAGAATTGTGTAGAGAGTTATAATACTAAAGGTCATCAAGATCATATTCTTTTAAAAGTTTCTAGATTCACTTATGAAAAGGTGTGGTAATTACTATTCAGTAGAAGTTTGTATTGGTTTTTAAGAAAATCTACATAGTATAAAGGTGTAATCCTTCATAGAAGAGTTAGTTTAAATAACCATTGGTTATTGAAGTTATGCTGATTTACAAGGGTTTATGAATTTAACATGTGGTTTATGATTTTTGATTGAAGAGGTGTTGCATCAAGAGACATCACTTCATGTTCTATAGAGATACCTTGCACCATCACTTCATTTGTGACTGAAAACACAATATCAAAGACATCAGACAACAACAAGAGATCAAATTCACTACCTTTGTTCTTGAATGTATACAAAGATAAAGCCAAATTATTATTTTATAAAAGTCATTATTATCTTGGCTTGAGTGTTGGAGGTGCAATCCATATTTAAAGGTTTTTATTGTATCTTGTAAGAAATTTGTCCATCAATCCAAATTGCAATATATTAGATAGGAATAGTTATGAGTGAATTAAGCATAAAGAAAATTGATATCCACGTCTTAAAGACATCATGCATTACTTACTTTTCTTTTATCTCTTATTCTTATAATTCCCGGAGATTCAGCCCCTCCCTCCTCCAAGGTTTATAAACATGAGGGCATTAACGACCGCAATCATTATTAGGCGCGTTCATCAAAAGAGAAACAGAAACAAATAAATATGTGTTCGTTTGGAATAATTTATTTTTAAGTGATAAATACTTATAAATCATAATTCACAGTATATAAGATAAGTATATGAGAGTAATTTTATTTTAGCTTATGTAATAAACACTTATTTTCCAACAATAAATGATATCAATCACAAACATAAAATCAAGTGAATAGAATCATGTAAAGGCGGTGATAGTGACTGATCAGCTTAAGGCGTCGGAATAGCGTGGAGGAACCCAAGTCTCAAAATCCCAGCTGGCGCCGACAGAATCAACAGAGGATTTGCACTCCTATCCTTACGCCTCTCTTCAACATTCTGAATAAGGCAGTGTTTAAACAGCCAGGAACTGCTCGTAAACCGCGTACATAACCACTCGTTCGGTCAACTAAGCTGACTGGGGGAAAATATAAACCCATCCTCACTACGTGGCGTGCGCACATCACATTTTAGTTCACTGTCACCTCCATTTTAATGTTTATTTAGAATAACAATTGAAATTTTTAAAAATAATTTTTTAAACATGTGACATGAATAAACATTTTTAAAAGGTGCAAAAGTTATCCCAAACATATTTTTAATCAAATCACATATATTGCGACAGCTTATGCCCATGGCAATGAAGTTACAAAATTACATTACACTCAGCGCCGACGACTTCCCTAATAAAAAATTCATAATATAAAACATTTAAACCCATAGAGCAGAGCCTTCTTTTGTTTGTTACATTAAATAGAAATAAAAAACTAAAACTCAGTTACTTATTAAATTGAGTAGTACCACTTCAAACAAGGCTGTCTGCGATATGAAAGTCGGGCACGAAACCAAAGAAGCAAGGCACACATGTCAATACCTTGCTCTACTTGCATGTGGGCAAACATGCTGCTCTGACTATATTCCTGGTTCAAAAGAGCAACAAACTGTTTCCCCCTCAACCAAGTGCGTCCCAGTGTCAGTCATGTTCTCCAGGGGAGAACAAACACGTTGAGGCCCCGCACGAAAAACCATGATTTTTATTTCACTAAGCCAAAATCTGTCCGATTTTCAGTGGCTTGTCCCGTTTTTGACACATCTGTCTAAATGTTCACCGGTTTATTCATGGTATTGTTTTAGGTTTGTTCTTAATCAAACTAGGTGTCAGTTTGTCAGTTTTCCTTTGGAAACCGATGGATCCAGTTCTGAGAACCATGCCCAAAACTGATGGAATATGGGACTTGCCCTCTACGTGTACGTAACGATTAAAACCTCAGGAATTCGGTGTGCAAGTTCTGAGATGGAGACGTTACGTTGTTTTCAGTCACGAACCTGATTGTTAGTTAGGAAGTAAATATCATCAATATACAATACAATACTTTTCCACCTGTTCATAAGGAAATGGATGGCTCACATCATAAACCTATCAAATGGACGGCTGCCGAATCTTGTGTAATAATTTATTCCCTCCTCTGCCTCCTAACCAAGCTATTAGAATCATAGAACTGTTAGGCCTCCAAAGGGTTGGCTCAAATTCCCCTCCCCTACTTTTTATATCCTGCCAAACTCTGTTCTGATTTCTCTTATTTTAAAATTCAAATTTCAATTATGAATTTCAAAAAGCTACCTTTTTTAAATCAATTTTCCTCACTTAGTCATTCTTAATCATCACTCTCGCTAGCTTTACCTTCGTCCCATTTTTCCTCAGTCTCCACTTTTGCCCAAAAGTGGACTAACGACAAGCAGATTTGGCGATGACGTTGGTAGGTAAGCTACCACAATGAAGGCTCTGACTCCTAAAGCTTCTGATACCCTACCTCTGCCACTATACCTTACCAATGCTGTTTTCTTCATGCTCTTCTTCTCTGTTGCATACTCTCTCCTCCACCGTTGGCGTAAGGAGATCCGGAACTCTACCCCTCTTCACGTTGTTACCTTGTCTGAGATTGCTGCCATTGTGTCCCTTATCACATCTTTCATTTACCTTCTCGGGTTTTTCAGCATTAACTTCGTACAGTCTTTCATCACTCTTGCTTCTCACGATGTCTGGGACCTCAAGGACGACGCCGGTGAGGCTGATGCTGTTGCTGGGTTTCGCTCTCATAACCACTGCCCCCACCGTGATTTCGTCATCGAGCAACCGGTTCCTCGATTGATGGTGGATTTGGATCCCTTAGTTTTGTCTCTTTCCTCTAAGGAAGATGAGAAGATTGTGCAATCTGTGGTAAATGGTACGATTCCATCGTACTTACTCGAGTCCAAGCTCGGGGACTGTAAGCACGCAGCTGCCATTTGACATGAGGCCTTGCAGAGGATGTCTGGGAGATCTCTTCAGGGATTACTTTTGGATGGGTTCGATTACAATTCAATTTTGGGGCAGTGATGCGAAATGTAGGCTGGTTACGTGCAAGTTCAGAAGGGAGTAGCTGGCCTGTTGTTGCTTGATGGGTTTGAGTATACTATACCAATGACAACCACTGAGGGGTGCTTGGTGGTGAGCACAAACAGAGGCTGTAAAGCTATTTATGCCTTCAGTGGAGGTACCAGCGTAGTGTTGAGGGATGGGATGACCAGAGTGCTTGTTGTAAGATTCACTATGGCCAAAAGGGCCGCGGAGTTGAAGCTCTATCTGGAGGATCTCTCAATTTTGATACCTTGGCCGTTGTTTTCAATAGGTTCGTTTTGAAACTTTTGTTCTTAGCATAGCTTGTATTTTTGGGGATTATAACTGGTTCGGACTTATTTTGCCTTAAGTCCCTTTCCTAAATCAAAAGGGCACCCCAAATAGTCCCATCGCATCCAGGAGTTTGCCTAACGAAGTTTGGCTTTTGACAGATTTAATGATTTTGTATTGTAGAGACGATTTTTTCTCCTTTTTTTGGTGGTAATGTTTAGTGAGTTTTAATGCTGTTTGTTTCTAAATCTTCTAAATGTCTTAACATTAGGAAAAGTGATGAATATGAGGTATAAGAAAACAAGAATCTGGGGTTGGTTGGGACAAATAATCAAAAAGCATTCTTAAGAATTGAATGGATGCAAATTTTATGTATTTTTCCAAATTTTATTATATTATATTAAACTCAGATATATCATTTGTTGGTGCAGGTCAAGTAGATTTGCTAGGCTTCAAAGTATTCATTGTTCTATAGCCAGGAGGAACCTTTACATGAGATTCAATTGTAGCACAAGTGATGCTATGGGGATGAACATGGTTTCCAAGGGCGTGCAGAATGTTCTTGATTTCCTTAAAATGGCTTTCCCGGACATGTATGTTATTGGCATCTTTGGTAAACAACTTGCCCCTACTCACTTCTGTTGCTACTTGCTAGAACCTTCAGATTGATCTTTTGCAAACATGCATGATGTCATTAATTCAACTTTATTCAAATATAAATTTCTTATGGACTAACTCTCAATAGTGTCCTTGTATTTGCCGTGGCAGTGTTCCAGTTCCCTCCACGTCATTCTTCAATTATTTTTCTCCTCAAGCTGTAGTAGTTAGCTAGAATCAAGCAATTATTTTTGCTAGGCTGTATTATGGTGTTATTCTGGAGGTGTCTTATGTTATTTATGGCCAAACATTTATCATTCTCTTTTTTTATCGTCAAGTAGTTGAACTTGGCATGACCTTGATTTCTTTTATTTTAATGTTCAATCTGACTTATCTTCATTATTTTTCTCCTCAGGCTGTGGTTAGCTAGAATCAAGCAATTATTTTTGCTAGGCTGTATTATGGTGCTATTCTGGAGGTGTCTTATGTTATCTATGACCAAACATTTATCATTCTCTTTTTTTATCGTCAAGTAATTGAACTTGGCATGACCTTGATTTCTTTTATTTTAATGTTCAATCTGACTTATCTTCATTACTTGCTAAGAATAAAATAATGTTTCGGTTGATTTAGTTACATGTATGAAATCTGTTTCTATTTCTTCTGTTTCCAAAAATTATACTTTATTTATCTGCTGATTAACTGCGAATATGAATGCAGCAACTCAATGGTTCCCTACATCATTCTTATAGTCATAATTATCTTCTCGGTATATATTGTAGTTCTCCTTTTTGTACATGTATGGGCAGTTAGTTTTTCTTTCATCCTGTCTTTCCTTATTTGATTTTGAAATCATATATCCACAACTTGTAGTTATTTTATTAATGTAATAATGGACTTCACCAAGTACAAATTATTCTACTAGAAACATAACGGTTATGCATTTCCTATATTCTCTAGGGAATTATTGTTCGGACAAGAAGCTTGCTGCTGTAAATAGGATTGAGGGGCGTGGGAAGTCAGTTGTTTGCGAAGCAATTATTAAAGAAGAGGCGGTTAAGAAGGTACTGAAGACCAACATGGCTGCCTTAACATGCTTAAAAACCTTGCTGGGGCTCTTGGTAGAAATAAAGCTCATGTCAGCAATATTGGCTCTGCCATTTTTAAAAATTTAGTACTAGTTTGGAATAACTTATTTTTTACTTATAAGCAAAATCATGACTCAAAAAGTGCTTTTTTGAAAAGTGCCTCAAAAAAATATAATTAAACAATTAGAATTAATTTACATGTATTGTACACATATTCATGTCTAAGATAGAATTTACATAGAATATATTATATTGCTCTATTGATTCTCCATATCAATTGAGTGAGTTATTTTATTTCCCCTTTTTAATCATTTTTAAAATGTTCCATGTGTAATTAAATGTCATTTGTTTGTCATGATATTATGTATTTTAAAGTTTTAGTGAAATTGATTCTTTTTTTGTTTTTGGTTGCCCACCCGGTTCACCGGAGTTTTGCCCCGATTACATCCGGATCCGATCCGCGTCGCACACCTGACTATGGTGAGAAAGTCTCCCAATAGGAATTTTCTGCATACACAAGGCTCGAACCCGAGACCTTGCTTAAACAGAACCAAACAACTTACCACTTGGACCAACTCTCATTAGTTAGTGAAATTGATTCAGCCTATGAATATAGCTTTTTGTGGGAAATAATGCTCCCTGCGCAAGGTGCAGGGGAGAAGCAGCTCGTTACAGGGGCAGAAAATTATACACGGCCCAAAATATGGGGCCTGAATATTTGTTTGATTCAATCCAGTTCAGCTAGATCGGGTCAGTCTAAAAAACGACGATATTGGGCCCAGCATCGAACAAGAATAATAATAGTCCATCAAAGTCCTCCCATAAAAAAAATCAGATATTTGTCCTCCCGTTCAAAAAGTCAGAATAAGAGTAGCCCTTTAACCATCGGGTGTTCTTCCTAGTGAAAGGTACAGCTTAAACGAAGGTACTAGTACTAGATATAAGATCACCATAAAAAAAGTACTATACTATGCGAATATCTGCGATCTTGAGAAACTGTGAACTTGTAAATAACCATGCATATCCAAGCATTCAGATACCGATTTGAGATTGGCAGGGATAAATTGACATCATTTACATCTTCAAAAAACAACTAGCTGTATAGCCACTGAAAACGAAGAGTAATGTACGAAGACGAATTACTGTAGGATTTGGAGACATTGATAAAGGTCAACCTCACCTTAGTCTAAACAGTTGCAATAACATGATATATAATCTGAGCCAATAAACTCCTTACAATTTGCAGAACAAAAGAATTACCATCACTGAGCATTGATCACCTTTATGTGGAACTTCGATAAATTGCAATGCATAAAATACATTTCAGAGCATGTACCATCCTATGGCGATTGATGGCAAGTCCAATGAAATTGAAATTGGAAAGGGTTGGTCACATTAGAGAAAAGGGAAAACATATATAAAATTCTACATGCTTTTTTGTTCAAATACAATCATGTATAATTTCAAATTAGTGAAAAACATATCAAACGTTTCCCTCAGAATATTTCAATTAAGACCGAGAACTCAACTTACTCAGGAAAAGAAACAGGATCACTCAAGTAGCAAATCATTTTTCTAGTAATTATCATTATCAGAACACTTCAACAAGCGGCTGGAGGTTTCAACAGCCTCTAAGCGTACGAAAACAGTCAAGCTATGTTTATAAAATTCAGCAAGCGCAACCTCACAAGGGGATGTATCTGGTACTCATGTGAATGGATGTAACTAGATGTTGAGCCATTGAACGCTTATTTACACAGACACAAGCTTTGGTTTTCATGGTAGAATAGATGTGACATGGTACTCAAGGGCATAGGATTCCTTAAGATTGGCCAGAATGAAATTTCGAATGTTAGAAACAATTTTCACACATCGACAACCCATTGTAACTCCATGACCAGCACCAATCTCTCTAATTCCACGCTTTTAAAATGAACAGATGGGGAAAAATCAATGGTAAAAACAAATAAGCTTAAAAAATCCCCCACTAATTGGGACAGGCTTTTGTGGTTGTTGTAAGAAAATGTAGTGGACGGAGCAAAGAAAACAGGATCCGCTAACCGTTATGTGAGGTGGATAGCATATATAGATATTACTTGGTACATGATGGAAGCAAATCCCAGGAAAAACACAGGATGTCCAAGGGATATATAATCGCGAGTGACATATTTCAAAATACAAAACATCTACTGGTAGATCTAGGTATGAGATAATTCCTCGTTGAGGGTACACCAACATACCATTACCGGACACACTAATATACTGTCATTGGCATTTAAGAATCGGACTCAGCCATGGAGGTCGCTTCTGTTGCCGACGATGGAGGAACTTCGGAGGAGGCGGTCTGAGGGGCAGAACTGTCGACAGTAGAGGCAGAAGTGGATCTGGCCTTAACAGTGTCGAGCATCCGCTTGCTGATCTCCTTGGAATAGGCCTGAAGGATCTCGATGCCATCGTCCTCAGCGGAGGCAGAACCACCAGCGGCGGCGAAAGCCTCTTCCTCGATCTGGCGGGCGACGGAAGAGGCCTCGTCAGGAAGCATAGTGCCGTAGCGCTTGGAGAGGACGGACGGCGTGGAGAGGGTTTCGATTAAGCGATTGACGACAGCATCACGTGTACGCTGGGTGGGCGGCCATATGCTGAATGAGATTCCGCCGGGTTTGTCAAGCTTGGTGGCAGTTTGGTCTTGATTGCCCTGCGGCTGGGAGTCCTGCTCCGGTGCGGAAGCTGAGTTTGTGATTTCCGAGTCGCTCATTTTCAAATCACTGATTGGAGGAAATGAATTTGGTTCTCGTCACCCAGCCAAAAATGTCAAGAACGGAGAGGAAACTGCGATATCACCTATTAATTGGAGGAAAAGAAAGGAATACTTAACCCTAAAGAAAGATATATATTGAATAGGGAAGAGAGTAGTGCGGAGGAGAAGGGATTGGGTGTGGCGTATTTCAATGGCTGGAACTTGTAGGTGGGGATGATCACAAGTGATCGGTTGCCTTAAAAGCAAGATGGACGGTGGGACTGGCAGCGACGGGCAACCTACGTCTTTTCCCTCCTGTTCTCCTACGGATCAGGTACCAGAAACTTCCTTTTTTTTTTTCCGTGTACCCTTGACTACCATAAACTTCTCGAATCATAATCCTCTTATTATAATTATATTAGAGAAATTAAGGATATTAATTAAATTATCTTAAATTAAAGATACATAACATATGATTAAATAATTTATTTAATTTTTTTAATCTTTATAAAAAAAATCAATTTTATTTTATATTTATGATAAAAAACAATAATAATTTATTCCGAAAACCACAAAATGAGCATTTATTGGAAATTGAGGATGCTGAGTGACGGGAATTTATATCATGTTTGTGGGGTTGGTGTCGATTATAAGAGGTCTAACATTTGCTTTTTTAACTAGAGGAGACTTAATGATGCTAAATGCCTATTTAAATGGGTGGAAGCTACTTTTTTCAATATGATTTATAGTATGTGAGAAGAATTTTCTTTTAGTTTGTATGAATATATTTCTTCAATGTTAATTCAAATAAGCATTAAGTTGATTTTACAGGTGAGGGGCAAACATTAGAATTGATATACGTTAAGAATGCAATACTAGATATGTAAGCTCTATACTTTTAGAGTTGTTTAAAATGATCGAAGTTTTGGATAAATAAGATGTTTTTATTAGGGGATTATGGATATTTCGTAATTTGTGTAAGTATGATTCACAGATGATCTTGTTTAAAAAATACTTTTCACTAAATGTTAATTGTTATGTAGACTAAGTGCTCGTCTGGGTTAGTGATATCAACTGCTTTTACATTTTGATTTACGGTATATGAAGTAAATACATGAAAGGACTTTTATCTTGATTTACGTAAACGTGTTTCTCAAACATCAATTCAAACATATCCTATTTACTTTGTTTCTAAAATTTTCGTATTGATTACATATATGAAGATAGTGTTTGTCCATGAACACTCTTATTGACCTTTATAGTCCTTTTAAACCTAGCACATAGAATTGATATACATTCCACAGTCTTGGCAAGCATCTCCTTGGAAAAATCATGTCTTTCCCAACGATGCTCAGCTCAAGAGGGAGCTTTTAACCCCGTAATCTTAACCCATCAATTTATTTAGTAAAGATAGTGCTCCCCCAATCTTAAATATCGCTTTCAAATGGTACGATGCGGACTCTTTGATCACGCGCGCATACCTGCCACAGAGAGACGAGGATAACACGATTGCTTGCTGCCTAGAGTGTTTCATACAACATCTTCTCACTCAGATTAATTAATATTAGGGGGCTTTTACTCCTACAATTTAGACGCTGCATTTAAATTGGTGAGTACGCTTGCTTTGCCAAGATGGTTTTTAAAATGTGACCCCTCACAATAACTTGTCCGTTGATGCTCCTTATTTTTTTTGGGCAAATGATACTTCTTTATTATCTATAACTTATCCGTTTAAATATCGCAATCATGGAAAATTAAACATTTTAAAACGGATGTGAAGGAAGTTGGACAAGTGAAGTTTTGAATCCTCTGGGGTTAAGAATCCAGTTTTGGGGTCCAATATATAACAGCCTATTATCCTCTTCAATTAAAACGCAAAAAAACGTAAAAATAAATAAAGACGGAGGGAGTGGGACTAAAAAGATGATTTTCTGGTCAGTAAAATAGAGCCCAATAAATTATCACGTGTAGCGTGTGGGTTGATGATCCAATTCGTGCTCGTCTTTGCCCTTAACATATAAGGGGCGACCCATTAATATGTTCACCTACCAGTTTTTGTTACCCGACAAGGATCGAACAGACCCAGTTGGTTGGTGGCTGTGGATTTATCTGTTCAGGAGCCCAGCCCAATAGTGCTGTCTCTCCGTCTCTTCCCTGTCCCAAAGGCAAGCGCTCGCCTCTGTTCGGAATCTGTTCCAAGCAACAGAAGGCATAGCTCCAACCAGTGAGTGATCGACAACGATGATCTCAATCACTTCCTCTGAGCTTAACTACCTTGTCTTCCGCTACCTTCACGAATCAGGTCGATGTTCTTCTCTCTGTATAGAATTAAATCCGTTTTTAATAATCTAAGAATGTGATAGCTTACAAGTTAATAATAACCATGACGTCGATAGTTTTTCCTACTCTTTTTCTTTACCTTACTGTGTAAATATTTTAGGGACAAAAGACTTATAAATAGCTATGGCTGCAGATAAAGAAACAATAGCTCCTCTGCTGAAATAAACCTGTTGCCGGACTTGTTTCTGGATTCAGTCTATTTAATGAATATGCCTGAGACCTTTTCTTTTGTTTTTGGTCAACTTCTCTTGCTTGATTTTTTTTATGCATGTAACGACTTGAGCTTACCATGGTGAAAGTTAAATCGTGTTGGCTCCCTCCTAGATTCTTACATACCATTATGTCCAAGCTTAGAAGAATAATATTTGGTCATTTTTTTTGATAGAAAATGAAGTATAACATCCGAGATTTTTTTAAAAAAATAAATTATAGCTCTCTCACAAACGTTTGACTTGTTTCAGGTTTTACGCATTCAGCATTTGCTTTGGGGTATGAGGCAGGGATTGATAAAAGCAGAATCGATGGAAATTTAGTTCCGCCAGGGGCTCTTGTAACATTCATACAGAAAGGAATTCAATATATTGAGCTGGAGGCGAACTTGAGTGGTGTAAGAATTTTATTTCTTGTTATATTTCGGTTGTGTATAACTTACCGATTATTTGCTTAAGGACCTTAAGCTGATAGGTGTCTATGTTAGGTATATCCAGAGTGATGCAGAAACAGATGACGATGTCTCATTTCTACAACCTCTTGACCTTATTACAAAGGATCCTAAAGAACTACACAATATAGTTAAAACCAAAAGGGAAAATCTACGTCAACATAAGTTTGAAGCAAATAAAAAGGTGAATGATTTCAGTCAAGACACTGCAAGTGAACAAGCTCAGGAAATGGACAAAGAGGGCAAGGAAAGGGGAAATCAACATGAAATTGATAAAACAAACCTAGAGAAAGAAGCCGAGCAAGAAGAGGGTGAATATAAAGAAATACAGCATTTGGATCAAAATGATGCCGAGAGGCATGAAGATAAGATTTTAGCTGAAAATATAGAAAATGGAAAGTGTGGAGGTGAATATGCACAAATTGTTTTTTTTTTTCCTGTTTATAATTTGCTGTTAATCTTGATGGATAGCATCCTGGAAAGCAAGTAAATTTTTTTATGGAATAGGACCTGAGCCAATGGAGATCTCGCAAAGCTCCATGATTTTGCCTACTGAGGTTCCAACTTGTGATGTGAAAATTTTGGAAGGTCATGCCTCTGAGGTTTGAACTTATCTGTTGCATTTTCTAGTTGGCCCCCACCCCACAAAAAAAAAAAATTTATGGCATGTTGAAAATCTTTCTAGTGCTAACAGGTTTTTGCTTGTGCATGGAATCCATCAGGCTCCCTTCTTGCGTCTGGGTGAGTACAAAAAGATTTATAAAGGAGACGTAGCTTTTTCAGAAATGCTTCTTCACTAACGGTGTTCATCCATTAATTAAACGATTCCATCATGCATTTTGAACAATAATGGAGTAGTTCGTTTACATAATTTTCTTTCTGTTCATATAACTGTCCTTTTGTTTTTTCTAATTTATCAAATTTAAACTGTGTCCTATTCATTGAGCTCCTACAAGCTTGGTGCACATCTGAGAATAATTTTTTAGCTATACAGGACCTCAAATTTGTGGTTTTAGGTCCAAGATAATGACAATATTAATTGATGTCGTGAACTGATTATAACTCTTATATTCTGGATTTTGTTCTGGAGTTTGTACTAGGTGTTTATAGAAATCTTCCATTCATCTTGATAATATTCACTTTGGTGTTGAATGCAAAGCATGTTTCTCTCTTCAGTGCATCAAAAAACTTATGGCCGTGCTCATCTCTATCCATTTTCATCTATATCTTTATGAGTGATAGCTCAAATTTGGTTTTAAAAATTAGATGATAGTATGATTGCATAGAGCTGGCATGTGTAGAATTTTCGTTCATAATGTTGCACAGAAGATGTTCTCAACTAAAATAATTCAAAGAAGTGGGTAGATATTGGTGCCACTTTTGTCATCATTACTTAATTTCTTTTCTTGGGAATATTCATGTTAAAAAAATGTTATAATGTTTGTTTACATTAGATCTGGAGATTCAACAGCTCGGATCTGGAAAATTACAGAAGGACCTATTAGTGCTAGCGTACAAGATGAACCAATAAATGTTGCGGTGCTAAGGCACTTTAAAGGAAGAACTAGTGAGAATAGCAAGGATGTGACGACACTTGACTGGAATGTAAGTACACTTGACAATGTAGTGGTCTACACACTCACAATTTACTTTTACTTTTTTGATATCTTGCAATGGTAATTATAGTCTTGATTTGTCTTGGAATGCTAATTCCTGCTCTTCGCCTGTCTCTCTCTCTCTACCCTGGCTGAATTGTTTCTACTATGATTTTATTATGTAGGGGGATGGTACATTACTGGCAACTGGTTCTTATGATGGTCAAGCAAGAATATGGAGTAGAGATGGTAAGTTATTTCATATTATTCTACTGAAAATATGCATGTTTTTCATGAACTGCTCATCTTCTTTTGACTATGGATCTTGTGATTCTTTTCCTCTATGTTATTGACTAATGTCTTGCTTGTGATATTATTTAGGGGAGCTGAAGAGCACATTAAACAAGCATAAAGGTCCGATCTTTTCTTTGAAATGGAATAAGAAGGGAGATTATCTTCTTAGTGGCAGCGTTGATACAACTGCCATTGTATGGGATATAAAAACTGGGGAATGGAAACAACAATTTGAATTTCACTCTGGTAAATTGGCATTTGCATGTTTGTTTTGAAAAAACTCTTGTTCCCTATAACTGCCCTTGTAATAATAATTGTTATGAAACCTTTTCAGCGCCAACTCTTGATGTAGATTGGCGAAACAATGTTTCATTTGCAACATGTTCCACAGATAACATGATATATGTGTGCAAAATTGGAGAGAATCGGCCAATCAAAACCTTCTCAGGGCATCAGGTATCTCCTTAGTCTTTAGCTCGCTCTGATATTTTTGTAATTTGTGTACAATGATATTATGACCTTCCACATTGAGATAATGTCTTTATCATTGGTCATAAGGAACGTTCTTTCTCTGCATTAATTTTAATAAGAAATTCCAAATCTCCTCTGTTTCAGGGTGAAGTTAATGCTATCAAATGGGATCCAACAGGCTCTTTTCTGGCCTCTTGCTCTGATGACCACACTGCGAAAGTAATCAACATGAAATATTTAAATCAGTCTGCTTAGTTATCATATCACAAACTCACTCGGGTGGAGCATACATATACGCTATAAAATTTGAGACCAGTGGAAATAGCCTGATCTGGTGGAAGATTGTTGGATGTTGTCACATGAGATATGAAATGTTTATTTTTTTTATTGCGTTGATAATCTCATTAGTTTAGGTTTTTGGAGCACATTGCACGGGTGCACGTTGATAGTATCCTAGTGGGATAAGGCTTGTTTTAGTTTTTGTGTGTGTGTGTGTGTGTGTGAGAGAGAGAGAGAGAGAGAGTACCTTCATAAGTCGTGATGACTAGGTATCATGAAAATGTCCATGGGAAAGTGTAAACCTGGTATTGTCCTTGCAAGGATTTTAATGGATTTAATTGACTAGTGAAATTACCCTGCAGATTTGGAGTCTAAAGCAGGACAAGTATTTACATGATTTGAAGGAACATGTTAAGGTATGCAAACATGTTGGCAGGCATATAGTTTTTTCATGTTTACTCTCAAAACTATTCTCAACAAAGTTATGGTCCTTTAGGAGATATATACCATTCGGTGGAGTCCTACTGGCCCTTGTACAAGCAACCCCAATCAGCCATTAGTTCTAGCAAGGTAAATATGCTTCTATTCTAGTACATGAGCTTGGCATTAGGGTGTGTGGGTGTGTGAGTAGTTTCTTGTGAATACTCTGTTTTACAGCCAACTGAATCTTATAGCTGGGACTATTTTCTTTTAAGCAGTGCCTCTTTCGACTCTACAATAATGTTGTGGGATGTGGATCTAGGAAAAGTGCTCCACAGCTTGAATGGTCACAGGTGCGTAAACTAGATCACATTGCAACACACACCTACTTGCCGTTATGAATGTTAGGAACGGATGCATGCATACATTTATGCTAATTCATACACTAAAATTGAATAAAATTTGTTCTGTCTTTACCGTTTTAATTTGGACAATGCATTGTTGTATTTATCACGCATGCAACTTGCCAAATTTCACATAAATGAGCCCTCAGATTTTTCAGCCCACCTATATATTCATCATCCTCCACACAAACGTTGAAATGGAAATGTTTGAACAGGATAAGAAGACTTATTTACCGCTGGTGGGCATTTAAGTAATCCGAAAGAAAATCTTTCATATAAGCCTGATTTTCACAGAGAAGGGAAAACAATATAAAACTATGAGAAGTTCAGCCGATACAAAGTTCGCCATTGTTGCCAGAATCAGTTAAGGTTAATTTTTGGGCACCATCGAAATAAGTGGAAATTGGGTAGTTTAGCAGAAATCAGGATTTGTTTCTTTTCCTGAAAATGATCAAGGTGGGCATGCAATATTTTGAGCAAATGGTGATATTTTAATACATGCTCATGTTTCAACTCAGGGTTCCTGTATATTCCATTGCGTTCAGCCCAAATGGTGAGTATCTGGCAAGTGGCTCCATGGATAGCTGCATGTATATATGGTCTGTGAAGGAGGGGAAAATTGTGAAGACATATACCGGAAATGGTGGGATATTTGACATTAGTTGGAACAAAGATGGCGACAAAGTTGCCGCTTGTTTTTCAAACAATATTGTTTGTGTCTTGGATTTCCGAATGTAAAGCCAAGCTATATATTGTTTCATAATTATTACTTGTAGCTTCTGCACAGCGCCACTGGCTACATTATTATTCCTGGCCTATGCCTCTCTGCTTGCGCTCGCCCAGTTCATTGGCAAGGTGAGATGGAAATCAGGAAATGGAAGAGGGCACCGTCCAGAAATTAGCTTGCACACAGCGCTTAGTGTGCTTAATGGTACGTGGTGAAGACTGAAGATGCATATTTATTGTTCTAGGTTTGAGGCACCAGGCGGAAAACTACCCAGTGTCTGAAATTTCTACCTTATCGATATATTCCCAAATATATAATTAGGTGAATATGTTTTTAGCCACAAGCATCCTTATTTAGTTATTGATATTTACTTGGCTATGCATATGCGTGGTATTGTGTAATGATTTTATTCTTTCTATTACTGTATTATCTTTAAATCACCAAGGCTTCTCAACAAGAGAACAACTTGAAAATTTTGTTTGTAAAACTTTATAAAATAGTGAATTGGAGACTCTTCCTTTCCGTATGCTTGGTTTGCGTTGTTCACAACTTTCGATCCCACTAAATTACCTTAATCTTTGAATTTTCAATATGAAGAATTAGAGAAAAGTATACGATAATGAAATACAAGACTTATTTTTCTTTGATGACTTTTTCCCTTAAAGTCAACTCTAATCTCTGTCACTAAATCAGTCAAAAGGTTTCACCAATTACTGTAGTTAAATTGTGCTTCTTGATTTTTTGTGAACTTAATATTTTTAGGTAACTAAAATTACTAACATAAACATCTATGTGGAAATATATTCTCTTTCAACAATTATTTATTATCAAATAAATTACTAATAGTTCAACAACTTTGTATTTAAAGGATTATATATTTATTTAAAAAACTTAAGTACCCTGTGCATTGCAAGGGATATTCACTAGCTTTATTAGATACTAATACAGACACAGATTTTACATTCAATGCACCTTGGACAGGAGCAATTTATTTATTAGTTTATATTGGAATCCAACGCAATCCACCATATCTGTCCGCCTTCATTTCAGGGTCTTCAAGCTTTTCCATTATGTATTCGAAAGATTTCCGACATCACATTCGAATGACATCTTTTATTTTTTGGCAAAGATCAAATAATTTCTCATTTCTTAGTTCCAAGCACCCACAAATTCTGCTGACTAAACAAGGAGATTGCTTTTAGCTTGAAGAATTGATCCCCATGGCCACATTGACGAATTTATAATTCATCTAAAAATTAAGCAAGAACAAGAGTGGCATGAATATGTGAAGTTGCAAAGCTGCAATTCAACCAAGTCCATAAAATGCCAATAGAATTACATGAACTAACTCGTGGAAAAAAGAGAAGACAATTACAAAGCTACCAGTCATTCTCTACATGGGAAAGAAATAAGAGTAGGAGGTAGTGTTCTGTACAAGTAAACATCGACCACTGATTGCATGCTAAATTATAAGACAATTTCGTTCACTGTAGATAAGAGCAATAAAGGGAGAAAATTGGTACATGGCTTTCCCCTATACACACAAATAAACCAACACCGACAGAATCCTCCCAAGGAATACTCTAAAACGCTTCACAAACTACAATCTAAGTCAGTTAGCATAATGGCTTAGCATTACGGCAACCAATCCAATGATCATCGTACACAAAAATCTCATCTTCTGATATTTTATGACTTGCCTCCTCAGCCTCCGCCAACAGTTGAAACCTAGGTCATGGCCACAATCACCTAATGATCTGTCTCTGTAACTCCAAAATAACAAAGAGGTATCTCTGGAGGAGAAGGCGTTGTTGCAACACATTTGAACTGTTTTCAAAACAACCAATGCGGTTGGGATCAGAATAACTTTCTCCAACGTTAAAAGGTGGGATGAAAAACTTCAAAACTTCATTCATTTGTTTAAGATACATGTAATTTATGCCCATTGAAAAGGGGGTCGGAAGAGAAGGTAGAAATGAGTTCAAAATCTTACCTTATGCTGATTATATTTATCTCTTACAGCCAGCAAAGACCCGCCTCTTCTGCTGAGATACAAGTCAAGAATGACCAGTACACAGTCCTTCAAGTCCAATGATTTATACCCTGAGCGTAGATGGAGTGCGGAGTTCTGTAAAAAATTTATATCATTCAGTAATTGACTCCACAGTTGAAGTTAATGTTACAAGACAAGGTTACAAGACTGAGTTATTACCCAAGGATGAGTCTTTGGGCTTAACATAAATCTAGTAAGAAATACAACAGAGGCGGCCACCAAAGAAGGCAAGAACTTTACACAACTATAATCCAACAAACTGAGCTCCGCGAGATAGTAAGTAAGGAATTCAAACTGGAGTTCAGAAGCCTGTGTCAATAAAAAACGAACGTTACACTCTGAACTTACCAAACATGGCATACCCAACAGTGAAAAAGTGTGGCATTGTGTAAATGACAGACTATCCTACCTCAAAATTCTCCAGAGCAACTGTACAGAATCTTCTGCGGACACAGCAAAAATTTTATGATGAGCAATTGTGCAACTGAGAGAATATTATTCAAAACAATAGGAAACAAGAAATCAGTCCAGCATTCATGCCTTAGAAATGTCTTTACTGTAGGGTATCCCATTTCATATTTCAAAGACTTGAGTATTTCAGCCTCCATGGACACGACCTTTAGAATCAACAGGGCTGTTAGGAGTTAATAAAGACAAAAGGAAAGTGAAGTATGAGAAGCAGAATGAAAGCCGAATATCACCTCTTCCTTGGTGTATGTGTTGTCCGTGATGTAACAAAACTCTTCCGCCTCAGGAGGCTTGATCTCCTCATATTTTCTAGTGGCACAAACAAAAACCAAATGTAAGCAGTAACGCGTGGAGATGATGATGATGGTGATGATGATAAAAACATCTCAATTTTAAGGAATGTAAACTAAAGTATCTAATCACTCACGAAGCAATCAGCATTGAAGAAACACCCAGTAACTGCAGCTTGTGCCTACTGAGAGCATTTAAGGATAGGTATTTGTCGATATAAGCAACGGCGAGATAAAGAGTGTCTGAAACAAGATTGTATTCCTCCGCAACTTCCACCAACCAATCTACCAGAACGCCTCTCATATTAGGATTAATATCCCTCTGAACTTTTTTTATGTAATCAGGTAACGGTCTTCTTCTGGGATTCGCCTGACCCAATAAGTTAAAATTAGTGAAGGTAGACCCTTTTTGAGCAATGGAAGTACCTCACGGCCCGAAAACTTTATGGCCGAACCTTTCAGAAATCCCAATAACCATAACAGGTAAAGAATCCAAGACCAAGTCAATGGCTTGAATTCGCATAGATTAACATAGACTGAAACCCTAAAGCTAGTGTCAATTCCAAATTGTATATAATTCACCAAAAATTTATGGTATCATCCATAAAACCAAACAACAGCGAAGTGAAGTTGCTAAATATATACATCAGACAAAAAAAAAAAAAATCACTAGATTCAACCATTCGCGTGTTAAAGATCAGGTAAAGAACTAGGTTTAAATATATCTTGATGTTGACTTCTACATTAGACATCGATCCCAGTCTTAATCAAAATGAAATTAAAGCTCTATCTTTTAATCTTCCCTTTATAAACAAGAATAGTGTGACCCACATGTATAAACTTATATACCAGATAAGGCGAGCGAAAATGAACCGCACCCTCTTACCTCCATTTTTCGGAGATACTCGTAAATATCAGAAACATAAGGCAGAACCAATTGAGGGTCATCAGCACTGAGGTTGGATGGCAGCGTCGCGATTGTGGGTAGCACTTTTCTGAGTTTCCTCGTAACTCTGCTGCTTTTCTCCTTCTGAATCTCTTCCCCAGGGCATGGTTTCTCCGGCACGACGACATTTGACAAGTTGGTGAGCTCTCCCAACACCACGCGCTTCTTGGTGGCAACATGAAGTTGTTCGGCAATGGCGGCGGCCGCCCTCTTCTTGGCCGCTCGAGTGGGCCTCCCGCGATTCTCTTGATCGGACATGGTGGGAAGAATGAGATTCAAGATTGAAGAGAAAGAAAGAAACAAGAGAGAAGTGTTGGGAAGACTAGTGAGAGAGTACGGTTTTTGAGAGTTTGCCGGGATTGATTTTTGTCCCCCGCTTTCACAGGCATTTCAGATTTCAGCCAGGGGGGATCCAGAAAGTGTTTAACTTTTAACCAAAACTTATTTTGCAGTCCCGCTGAACTCAACTTCCTTGGGTTTGAGAGAGAGGGAAAATGAGAGACCGAAAAAAAACAAAAGTCAAAATTTGATTACTGAGATTGCGTTCTGATTCCCCCGCCTGCTTTCTCCCGTTGTATATTCCGTTCCCTCTTTTTCCTGGTTTTCATCTCAAGATAATATTTCATTATTTAATAGAACGCGGGATTTCCAAAAAAGTAAGCGTACCAAATTTTTGCATAACAGCACTTTACCCGCTTACTGAAATTGTATTTTTCCGGGTCACTTGCTGAAGACTGAAGTAGTGAAATCGCCCTATGTGAAATGAAAACTAACCATCACCGTGAAAGTGAGTCATTCACTGCATTATTGTTTTTGGGATAAATTCACTATCTTAAAATATTTTTTTAAAGTCGTCAATTGCCTTTTAAGTATTTTTTTATACATCCACCACTTTGAATTTTTTTTTATACCACAAAAACTCTGAAGTATTTTCTTAAATTTGTTTAGTATTTTAAACTATTTTTTTATACATTTAATGTCTTAAAATATTATTTTAAGTATGTCTCCAACACCCTAAATTATCTAAATTACTAATTAAAAAATTGCACAAAAAAAGTATTTGTTGGTATTTGATGCACTTAAAAAAAATACTCCATGATGCTAAATAAATCACATAATATTTTAAGGTACTTAATGCACCTAAAAAATATCTTAGGTGTGAGATCCACGTTAACCCTTTTTTTCAGTGAATTTCATTTGGATTGCTACGTAAGTTTATTTGAAGAAAATAGATCCTGCAATCTGCAAAGAATTGAGCTCTTGACGTAAGGGTGCCTTAAAAAATGGAATTTTTTTAAAATGAAAAAATTACAGTTAAAACTTAAAAGTTAAAAATTTTATATTCTTCAGAATTCAATAATCATTATTCATTTGTTAATAACCGGTATGCTCTTGCAAATCACCCTCGTTTGAATTCTATCGGAGAATGAATAAATTGGTTCATGTTCCCTAAAATTACCTTACCCATTAAGATTTTTCATCTATTTAATGGATTAACGAATAATAGTACCTCATTTTAAACTATAGGGTATTTAGTATTAAGTAGAATTTGAATTCACCCCTAAGTAAGGTTCTGAAATCCTGACTGGTCAGTAGACCGGTCTGGGTACTAAATCAAGGATCAATGGATCAGATCGGAGTTAAACTGGAACTAAACCAGGACTAAATCGGTGAGAAATTGAATACTTTAGACTTATTAAAATGAAATTATAAGAAAAATTATTTTTAAAAAATCAATTTAAAAATAAATAAATAAATAAAATGGTGAACCAGTTCGGTCACCAGACCAAACCAGTGTATGGTCCGGATCACCGGTTCCCAAGCCGGACTAGCTGATCCGGTCCGAGTTCCAAAACACTGCCCTTAAGACACCGATTGAGGTAGTAAGGCTTTACTACACAAAAAGGAGAACACAAAAACATACTTATTGGAAGATGTAAAAAACATTTTGTGTTCTAAATTCTAAAAGGGATTAATTTCAAGTTGAAAATAATCAGGGATGCTTTAGATCAAATAAACGTTATGATCATCGAAAATATATCAATTTTAGGATCATGGATTATTGCATGTCTATACCGGATCAATGAATTTGAAAAATTTAAAATGGAGAGTTACTTGCTTTTATGACAAAAGTGATAGAAAAAGAGAGAGATGGTAAAAGAAAACAATAAAATACCATATAAACTTTAAAATTTTAAATTGACCTTGTTATTTACATACGTATTAATTATAAAAGCATAATAATTAATAATTCATTTTAATAGAAAATTATTAATATAAGATTTTAACAATCAAGTGGTATTTTTCTGTATCATGCCCCAAAAAAATAAGAGATGAGAAATCAAATCCCCAATTGATCAGGCATGTCCCCTTAATAAAATAAAGGAGAAGGTGATAAAGATAACAAAACGTTCTATAATTGTCCTGGTTTGATAATTCTCTAATTTGGCAATGACTTCCCACGGAATGGAATCTAATAATAGCTTGCCAGCCTTGCCCCCCAAATTCAAAGACATCATTATTGATTTTAAAATCCAAAAGGCCTTCATCCCTCAAAAGTAGAGTTTCATTCATAAATGTCAATACGTGAAGAACAACACGGATCAAATACGCTACCGTGAAGATATCTAATCATGATCTCCAATTATTAGTTCCTTTTCCAGCAATGGAACGACAATCTGTGATCTGTCCATCACAATCCACAACTAAACTAAACTTTAATAAAGTAAATAATGCAACATAATGGTCTATTCACCCAAAAACATCATATAGACCTTCAAAAAGCCCATAAAACCAGCCCAACAATTTTCCCCCTCAAAATCCAGTTACATTTAATTTTATGGATGGCCCAACAAATCATTATAATGAGTTTACCAAATTCTTGAATGATCTACCGACAAAATGAATTGAAATATAATACTCCCTCCATCCTAATTATAAAATAAAGTTGATTTTTTTGAAGAAATTAAGGAAACTAATTAAATTACTTTAGAATGTTTATATTTTTAATATCCTTAAATTATATATTAGTTTATTAGTCAAATTAATTAGTCTAAAAAAAATAAAAATATTTCAAAATAGTTTAATTGGCTTTCTTAATTTCTCCAAAAAAATCAACTTTATCTTATAATTAAGACTGAAGGGAGTATATCACCAATTCTAACAGTCACTATCGAGGTCATTCAAACCAAACCGGGTTTGCTTTCACAATTCTTCTCATTTGCAGTGAACTTTTAAAGGTTCAGAAGTTACTCCAGCAAGAATGAGGTTGTAAAAGACGAATAGCACCTCAGAATCACATAGCACAAATTTATGACCAAATTTTATAAATTAGTCTTTTTGACCTTCAGTTCACACAAAGTTTCTTCACATAAACACATAAAGCCAACATTAATTTCTACAACCACAAATTTTGAAACTTGTTTACTTGAATGCATACTTTACACTTCTCTAAAGTTCTAGACTTCGTTCTTCCATGTCAAGTTTGTGACATCACTAGGGAAATTCGTACAAAGTACCAAGAAACATTGTGAAAGGAAAAAAATAGGCGAATGGCCAGTCTAAAGAACATAAATGAATTGAATTTGAGATAACCACATGAAAGATGAAAGGGAGTAACAATAGCAATGAAGACCCTACTTATTCTTGATTTAAATTCCCGGCTCTTTATTATTAATATAAGGTATAAAAATAATTGCGAGGAAATTCATCCAGCAAACTTCATATCAATCCTGAGGTGAAATCGCGGGACTTGGCTTGACAGGGTTCCATTTTACATGTCGATAATCATCAAAGAAGGCAATAAACATTCTATATTTGGGAAACCGTTTCTTGACCACTGTACAGGATTAACAATAAAGCCCCCTCCTGTGTATGCCCAAACGGGAGATCCATATCCTCCATTGCAAAATATATTAACTTTTATCAACTTGATGGCGATTTAGGTCAGTTTAGTCAGACAACCCCCAACTGCATAAAACAACGCACCAAGATCATGTTATTAAAAAATGGTTTCTGCTTAGTTGAAGTTGAAGGAGATCCTAATAGTTCTGTACCTTAATAATGTGCCATTATGCTTCTTCAAAGTAAGAAATTGGAATCTCCGGAGAAGAAGGCAGCATTGCCACGTATTTGAACTGTTCGTATAAATGATGTTAGCTCATTCACTTGCGGCTGAAAGCAAAGTAATCCAGTGAAAAAACAAAGGAGTCAATCAAGGTTTTACCTTGTGCTGCTTGTATTTCTCCCGTATAGCTTGCAAAGATCCTCCCCTTCTTGCCAAATACAAGTCGTGTAAGGTAAGCACACAATCCTTCAACTCAGCTGGTTTATATCCAGTGCATTTTTGCAGGGTTGAATTCTGTCACAAGTAATTCTCTTTATGAATGAATGCCTCACAATACAGATTTTTAAATTACTTTGTTTTTTTAAAGCCAAGCTAAATTATTATCCCGAGGGTCAAATACTTACCCAGGGATGCACCTTAGGCCGGATGGTGAAGTTGGTCAGAAAAATGACTGAAGCAGCCACCAGTGAAGGTAAAAATTTAATACAATTGTAATCCAACAGACTTAGCTCGGCAAGATAGCAGCAAAGGAACTCAAACTGCAGATTTGGGGTCTGAAATAAAAGAGTGCCAACAGTCAGTCAACTTTGCCAAGTTTCTCAAATGCCACAAGAGCAGAGGGATATGTGCTCAACTTACTTTCTGATTTCCGTAAGTAATACCAGTAAAGCTCCTGTACCAACAATCACAATCACACAATCAGTTCAATGTCATCCAATCAGAGTTAATAATCTACTGGAACGCTACAACTCGAAAAAATTTCAGAGAATTCTTGCCTTAGAAACGTCTTCACAGTGGGGCTACCCATTTCAAAATTTAGAGATTTGAGTATAGCAGCCTCCATTTCCACAACCTACATCGTTAACGGCGAGCCAGGGAACAAGGGTGAGGGCTCGATCGACAGAAATAAAAACAATCAAACCACCAATTCGCAGAGGGCAACTAATGCTGACTGAAAAACAAGTGCAGAATACCTCTGACTTCCTGTATGTATTGTCAGTGATGTAACAAAACTCCTCCACATGCGGAGGGCTGATTTCTTCATACTTCCTACATATTAGAATGAGATGGAATTACAATGCTAACCCGGACAAAGAACATAACTCTCAGAATTACAGGCAGTTTCTGAAATCTTACGATGCAATGAACAACGATGAGACCCCCAGAAGCTGAAGCCTCTGCCTTGTAACTTGGTTGGTCGAGAGGAAGCGATCAATGTAGGAAACAGCGAGGTAAAGGGTGTCAGAGAGAAGCTTGTACTCCTCTGCAACTTCTACTAGCCAATCAACCAGTATTCCCCTCATGTTGGCGGTAACATCTTTCTGAACTTTCTCTATGTAATCAGGCTTTGGTCTTCTCTTTGGCTCCGCCTGAGAAATAAGCAATCGAGAGAGTTGGTTAACACTGAAACACAATCATACTACCAAATGAAAATGAAGATGTCAAAAGAAATATATGACGAATGAATCATATCCAGTTATGCCTCTCTGTATCAACGATGACCAGTTCTCATTAATCGTCCATTAGTAATGGACCAATCAATGAATGGCAAGCAATAAACTTGATTCCCCTTATGAAACCCAAGGCAACTTGGAGATCAAGAATTACCTCCATTTTGTGAAGATACTTATAAATATCTGAAACATAAGGCTCGCTATCTTGCAAATCTTCCGAATTCGCTTCAATGCCTGACTTTGCATCAGTGCGAATTGCCTTGGCGTCATCCGACTTGGTATCCCCCAGAGAGAAGCTACTCTTGGTCGTCGCGGCCTTCTTGGCCCTCGTAGTTCTTCGATATTTCGGTTTCTGTGGCTCCAACCCCTGATTCGAATATGCAGGATCAACAAGATTGGATAAATTGGGAAGCTCCCCCAAGACCACACGCTTCCTTTTAGGTGATCGGTTCTGGGCTAAAGCGTTGGCGTCTGCTCTTCTCTTCGAGGCGCGAGTCTCCATCTCCGTATGCTTCCGTAGGCAGGTCTCAGTTGGAAGAGGGAGGAGAGGGATGAAGACGAAAGTGAAGAAGTAGCTGTGGGGATGAGAGTGGAGAGGAGCGAAATGAGTTTTATAGAATGAGATTTAGAATGGAGGAAGAGCGCCATGTCTGGATTGAAAAATTGTTTTGAAAGGAGAGAGGAAAACGAAAATGGTTTGGAAATGCCGCTATGGCGAGAGGGTCGAAAATTTGAGGTTTTGGGTTTTGGCGAAATTCGCTACATTTCAAATTCGCAGCTTGTGTGCTTTTGTTTTCTTGATGTTTTTCGTGTGGCGGGCTCCATTTGCGCGCTCTTTTATCCACTCATTTCACGCCCCAACCAAATTCTCTTAAAAGTTACAACGCTGTGTTGCGGGAGCAGTCCTAATTAGTAATTACCAAACCGCCGCCAAGTCAGCGTGCCCCACGGCCCCACCGTCATGTCATGTTCCTTGTTCAAGCTTCCATTTTTCAAAGTACTAATATGTTTATAAAAATAATTTAGAATTAAAAAATAAAACAAATCAGAATGCGCTCATAATTTTAAATTTTTTAGCAAAAAATAAATGTCAGAATTTCCCAATGATTTCCTTGCTCCATGTCTAAAAAAGGAATTTGGAGGCCTAACTTCATCTCTGTTTCAAGCTTTAATATATGTTAATTTTTCATGATCTATAAAACGTCATGTTGCCCACGAATTATAAGGATTGTATTTTTTTATACTTATTAAATATATATTGATTAATGTAGAAATTAAAGTTTTCCTTTTTTTGCCAATGAAATTAAACTCTTCCACGCACCCAATATCAATGTAAAACTATAGGGCCATGTTTGGTATGATGAAAGTGGGAGGGTGGGAAGTGGGAGTGGAAGTGAAACTTAGTGCTCGTTTGGATGAACGATTCAATTGCTTATAAGTTACTTTTTAATAGTGATTTACGGTATACGAGGTAAGTATGTGAGAGGAGTTATGTCTCGATTTACGTAAAAAGCAACTTATAAGCAATCTGGTCGCCCAAACAAACAGACGCTTATATTTTATGTGTTTGGTAGGATTGAGGTCACCTCTCTAGAGAAATAACTTTCATAAAAAATGATAGAAGTGACTTCCATCAGTCCCCACCAAGAAATTGGTTCCACTTCCATGGAAGTGGAATTTTTTTTGACCATTTTGCCCTCTTATGTTTTATCAAATTCCCACTTTGCCCCAACTGCTTCTTCAACCTCTCGACACCTCCATATTGTACATAGTCTTCTCCACGCAGTCGAACCTGTCGCACTTGCCCCACACCACCATCGAGCCTAACACACTTGTCCCACACCGCTATCGCACCGGTCGCACGCCACCTCAAGCCATCGCATCTGTTCCACCCCCGCCGTCGAGCCTGCCCCACGCCGCCGTTAAACTATAGAACTTGCCCCACGTCGTTGTCTAGCTGCCGAAGCAAATATGTTTGGAGTTTTTTTTTCAAATCAATTTTTAAATCTTTTTCCGTTCTTTGGTCTTATCGTTTACATTCTCCTTCACTTTTGATTTTGATTATGATACATTCTTCTGGTTCATGTTCCTAATTTCATTTGTTATTAGGTTTCTTACCTGATTTGGTTTATTTCTTTCTCTGTCGGGGTTTGATTTCTTGTAATCAACTTGTTCTTGGGAACCCATTCCTATTTTTGAACAGATATTCCACTTTCTCTCTTGAATCCGATTATACATTTGTTGCTTTTGATGTTATGCCATTTATGGGAGGGGGATGTTCTTCCTTTTATTTTCAAGGACACTCTGTTTGATTCAAATTATATGCTTCTATGTTTTGCGATTTTCAAATCTATGGATTAATTAATTTTGATTTCAATATTTGAGTTTGAATTCAATATTTGGTTTGCCGGCTTAAGTCGTTGGAAGTGATTATTTGTGGTGGCGGCTTATTGTTAGGTGGGTTTTTTTTTTTTTAATGGTAAGGTCATTTTAGTCTTTTTATATGAAAAATATACATATTTCTTAAAAATTATACTTCACTTCCATGGGTATACCAAACAGACTTTTAGAATTCAGTCAATTCACTTCCTTCTCTGCTTTCTCTTCCAATTCCTCTTCTATTTCCACTTCCATAAAAAACTTTTCCATAATACCAAACAAGACATAATAAAAAGTAGAGACTGGGAAGGGGATGAGTGAGAAGATTACTGATAATGGTATAGTGTGTTTGGGGGGGCGTTTGACCCCCGAATTGAGCGTTTGAGCTCAAACGCTCAATAGCTCAACGCTAAAAAAAATTGCAGTGTTTGTTTCACTAGTGAGCAATCGAGCTTAATTCTATATTAATAGCTTTTGCCATAAGCTCCATTTCTTAAATTTTACTGATTTAGTTTTTGGGGAGAGTGAGAATGATTAAAATATTTTTTCAGTTGTGTCCAGTGTACTATCAAACTTATTACAATTTTACCTTTAATGTACTTTTTTTGCTACAAAAATTAATTTCAACTATTATTTGGTGCTTTTGACCCTTAAAATATTTTTTCAACTGTACCCAATGTGTTATCAGATTGATTGCAATTTTATCTTTAATGTACCTTTTCAATTCCAAAAATTATTTAAAACTATTTTTTGGTGTTTTTAACCCTTTAAAATATTTTTCCACCCACTCTCTCTTACTATTATCACAAAAGTCACTTGTGCTTAAGTCAATCCAAACAAGTTTTATTTTTACAAAAGTCATTTATACAATCGCTGTTTCAAACATAAATCACATTATACAATCGAGCTTTTACCAAAATTGAAATTACCAACCGCTAAATTGAGAAACTCTATTTTTTCATCGCTCTTCCAAACACACCCGTAGTTGGCTTCTCTCCTATACTCTCTCTCTCCCCCCCGCTCCCATCTTTCTCTAGCAAACACTCGAACACTAATTTAATGTTCTGGGCTAAATTTAAGAAGTTTAAATTCCAATTTTTTAATGTTATAATAATTTAAGCAAAATCCTTTGATCTATATAATTTTGACACAGTTATAATTTAATATTTACATTTTGACCCCGTCCAATCCAGTCCCTATAATTTTGATTTGATTGTAACTAAATCCCTGAACTATGACTCATTGCAATTTAATTTCTACAATTTAAATAAATTTTATAATTTAGTTCCTATATTTTAGAAAATATAAGAACTGAGTTGGACTGAGCCAAACAGTAGAAATTGAATTATAGCTGTGTCAAAATTATAAGGATCAAAAGATTAATTTTGTTTTCTTAAATCATTATAACATTAAAAGGCTGTAATTTAAAATTCTTAAATTTAGACTATAACATTAAATTATTATTGAATTTTAATTGTTTATAAATTTTGTAAAGTTCCTGGCCAAAAAAAATGAAATCTGATAAAGTTGGGCAATCAAATGAAGTTTTCCTTCCTATTGATGAATGGCCGACAAAAATCTTATGAGGCTCATTTGAGACAAAAACAACAGTGTTTAATGGAATAGGACGGCAACGGAAAGAGATAGCATAGTACAGAAGCCAACTCCCTGATAATGTGGCGATTAACAGTAGGAAGAGACAAGAGATCGATGGTGATTTACCGTGAAAGCATAAAACACAGCGGGTAGTTTAATTTTTAAAATCATGTCACCGCCAAAACTTAAAAAAGTTAAAGGAGCTGCTAAAATTTTATATTCGCGCCATCTTTAATGGGTTTGTTAGAAAACCATTCCTGAAGAACCCTTCAACATCTATTGTCACGACGGTCCACTTAAAAGCACCACCACTAAAGCGCCAAAGTGGTGATTTAAAATTACAAACCTCTAGATCACAATATTCCTTGGACCGTGATGAGTTTTATAGCGGTGAAATAAGAATGAAATGCCAAGCTTTCAACTGGGAGACCAATGGAAAATTGATGAACAACAATAATGCCATTGATGAACAGTGCAAATAGCGATGAAAGTTGGAAGTCCAGAGGTTATACTGATGATTAACTATACACGTCGTAAAAAAGTCCAGATGTGAATTCACGAACCAAGGTCGAAGGCAACAACACGGCATATCATGGTTAGGCTAATGGCGATTTGGTATTAAGATGTTTGATGGGTTCAAATGAGAAAAGCATAGCTCAAGAAATTGTCCGTCCTGCAACTAGAAAAGATCCACCTCCTGCCAAATACAGTTCATAATAATCAATACACAGCATCCATTACAAAACAATAGTATAATGGCTCCATAAAGTCATTTTAATCCCTCTCGTAAGCCGGTCTGATTAGGTAGTAATTAATTAGCACCTGGAGGCTGGAGTGGTCCCCAGTGGGTGGAGTTGATGCCAATCATTTGTCCAAAATCATCATGGTTTAAACCGTCTCCGGGACTTGAGTGACTCTGGTGGGCATGCACCAGAATTGAAGTTGGCGATAACACATCAACCAATTCATTTCCCTGTGGTTGTTGATTATCTCTGAGAGTGAAATAAACAAAAACATCAAACTTTGGATTGCACGTCTAGCTAGAAGTAGACGCAATTGTAATCGATCCATGCTTGTTGTTCAAAATAAATGAAATACCCAAAAGGAAGAAAGCCGTCGGAATAATCCGCAGTAAAGTTCAGGTTCTGAACCTGCGGAAGCCAATCCACCATGTTCTTCAGGCTTCCGTCACGAAATCCATTTGCATCTACAGGTTTCGCAAGATGTACCTGATCATGAAATTCTTTTTTATGTGAAATAATCATAAACTGAAAGCTGATTAGTTTTTTGTCCTACGGGAGCTGCAGCTGCATGTGAAATATACTCTTCCTCCAGAGCTCGCTGTGCAAACGTAATTTTGTTTTGGGTCCAATATATATAAGTTAGAAACATCTCATTCTATATTGCCACTGGGGACTTATTTCGGCCACAAAGGAAAACTTACCCTTCGCAGCTGCACTTGTTTTAGAGTTTCCAGAAGGACGTTCTCGCGATATTCAGCCTCGTACGGTGTTGTGATTTCAGAAGGGTCTCCTTCGAATATCCTAAAAAATTGAGGTAATTAGCGATCTATTGCTAATTGATAATACATCATAGGCAAATGATGTGGTGAAAGTTTAAGCTAGCCAGGGTACCTTAGCCTCTTCTCCATCACTTTCAATAGAGATTTGCACACAAAAATTTCCCTTTTAATACCCTAGTTTTAAGAGAATTGATCCATTAGTCCAAACAATGGATACATGCATGAACCATAAAATACAATTAATGTTCGTATATGAAGATACCTCAATCTGGGAGTCAGCGATAATCGGGCTGCCCGCAGTCAAAGTTCAGTTTAGATTACGAGTTAATTACTCACAGTAATAGGAGTTAACCAATATATATAATTATATATATATACTTATTAGGAATTCAGCTTTTTATACAAACCTAGGGGCTCGGTATACTTGATCGGCAACGGCTTTCAGCTTAGTAAGAACCTTTTGAATATGCTGCAGATACACAGGATGAGAATTGATCATTTCAGATAGGTATTAGCCAATAAAAGATGTGTCCAGAATATAACATGTAATCACATGCATGAGGGAGGCCAGATTAATTACCTCTTGATTTTGCCCCCTTCAGAATCGCGCGGTTCCAAGAAAACCCAGAAAGAAAGCAAAGCAGCATAAACGCCAGAGAAAGAAAATAAACTAGAGATTATACATATATAGGACACAGAAACGGACAAGATTATCTCAGATAAATAATGGGATAAGCGCAGGAACTCATACCTAACCCGTTCTTGTTCGGGAAGATTAAGATATCGTTCCAAAATTTCTTCAATGCTTCTGGATACAGACAAAGGTAAAATTATATGATTTTACCAAATACATTTTCTTCTAAAGAACACTGGGAATGATATATAGAACTAAGTAGTGTTGCAATTAATGCTGATGGATAGCGGGAGCAGATAATTAAGTGTTGGTATGATGAAAGCCTTGTGTCGAGAGGTAGCTGACCTTTTACGGCCAGGGAAGAGACTTGCTTTGCCGGAGGGAGAAAACATGATTAGAGCCACATCAACGTCACAAAGTACAGAAAGTTCATAAGCCTTCTTGATGAGTCCATTTCTCCTCTTTGAGAAAGTGACCTGTCTATTTGTTGCGTTCTCGATCTTCTTGATCTGAAGCTTCACTCTTCCCATTGTTTTACAGTCTTCAGTGAATTGTGAGAGAAGATGGCTAGAGGCCAAATATATATCTACAAAGGAAACTAAGTAAATATCATTACCCTCACAAAATGTACAGAAAGAGAGAAACGCACCTGGAACTCAGGCGGCGACTAGAGAAGAAAATAAGGAAAAGGGGAGAAATATGGGGGAGGGCTTTTTGTCTGTGTCAGGCTATTCAGACAAGGTGACGACTGATGAGAGGGAGGGAGGCCGGAAGACATGGCGGTTTATGGTGATATATATATATATATATATAATTGAGAGTCTATCTAGAAAAGATTGTGGGTGTCCACAATGCAGTAATATGTTACTAACATGCATGTATTTCTGTATAAGACAGGATTTACAATTACCACTCTGTCAGCCACTGTAGAGATGTCTGTCATGCATATACCCAACGCAAACTCATCAAATGATCGAACATTATATATATACACTGCATTTAGAGGATGTATAATATATGTGTGTGTGTGTGTGTGTGACCCGCATTATTTTTCATTTGGCAAGCTCGTCAAATTAACATTATGATCTGAAACTTGGGGCCCACTTCAGAGCAAGATGAGGTGATCAGTTGTGATATATCCTAATAAAAGTATAAAACATGGAAAATATTAAAAGATGTCAAGATCAAAGAAGAGTTATTTGTAGTAAGTTGGGGTCGTCGATCGAGCTTAAATATGGAAGCTTTAGTGTGTGTTTGGAGCTTTAATTGGAGGGGTCAATTGGGTTTATTTTAGCCTTAAGTCTAATAGGTGACTGAAAAAAAAAAGTGCATGTTTGATTAACAAAATGAGTAATTGGGCTTTTGGCAAATTGAACATTATACACCTACGATTGGGTAAAGCTCAATATTGGAGCTTTTATCAAAAGCTCAATCAAAATGCAAAACTCCTCAAATCCTTTGCAATTTCCTCCACCACTTCTGATTCTAACCTCCTCAAATCTCACGTATTGTCATCATTACATACACAATAATGTTCCCAGATTCGTCATTATCACGTACACAAAATACAAGTTAATTACGTGTTGAATGGTGCAGTCCCATGCAGAATAACTAGCAGCTTCTATCAAAGCATACCTCCACCAAACAGGAGATTCGTCGAGTCTCCATATATCGCACTGGTTCTCATAACTTCTCTTTAGTTTTAATTTTGAAGACAGAATGAATGAGACTTGGAAAAATCAAGACAAGAATCTCCCTATTTACTTGATCACTTTCTACTGTTGGTTAATATGTGTGTATGTATGTATCTATGTTAAAATATAATTTGCTAGACAAATAATTTTAAAATATAAAAAATATTATATTAAACAATCAAAATTTAAGTGTGCATTTTCCGCATTGTTTGTGCAATAATGGCCCTACATAATTTTATTAGAAGAAATGATATTGAAGACGTAGTGTTTGCCAAGGTGAAGCTGAGAATCTTGTTGATATAGATAATAATAGTGTAGCTGAATAATCTTCCATGACAAATTATGGCAGACGATATTCCTCTCAAATGAATCAAATTCGTGACTCAATTAGAGACCAAATTGTATAGAGCATTTGATCCAATTGGTTATGTAATATTATTTCATCAGATTGTGCATTTTTCAATTGTCTAATTTCCCAACTTTAATTATTATAAATTTTTTATAATTCTTAATTACATTTCTCTCTTATCATTATCACAAAAGCTCTTATGCTTAAGTCAATCCAAACAAGTTTTATTTTTGCAAAAGCCCAACTGACAATCGTCAATCCAGACATAAATCACATTACACAATCTGATTTTTACCGAAAGTAATATTACAACAAGCCCAATTGACAATCACTATTCCAAATACACACTTAATTGCCACACATGCAACGCGAAGTAAAATATGGACTGCCTTCTCTCCTAAATATAATATCTAGTTGAGTTTGCATGGATAGATTAAGAAAATTAAATAAGTTACTTAATTATATTATAAATTGTATCTTATTAAAATATATATCAACTTATAAATAAGACAGATTAATTTTTAAAAAAATGATAAATATAAGTATTTTAAACTAATTTAATTAATTTTTTTAATCTTTTAAAAAAAATCAACGAAGTATTTGTATCGAGGAGAGGAGATACTGGTACCCTGTAACAATGTCAGATCCAGGTATTGTTCACTTCGTATTTTCTTCGAATCCGACTGCGGTTTTAGCCTATAGGCTATAGTCACCTCTTTTCATGAGTTCCTGAACTGTGACCTCATTTCCAATTTGTCGTCTTCTTCGCCCATGCGGCCCCACCTGTTTGTTTACTACTCGTATTTTGTTTGCTTCTTACTTTCTTCATTTGTTCGTTTCTCCCGGCACTCCTTTCATTATGGTATTTGTCAGGCCTCTTTCGTTGATGATCCAACTAGTATGCTATATGGTTAATCGTTCAATTTTTATGATTTCATTCTATGATATACGATACCAGAGTAATATTATATGTAAAAAAAAAAAAAAAATTTGTGGGTCAATCCGCCAACCCGCAGGCTAACCAGTATCAACCCATGTGCTATGCGGCCTGCATTTTTGCGGGTTGGGAAAACCGTCAAAACCCGCGAGCTCATGGGTTGAGTCTACGGGTTAGGCTCATATTACTGGTTCTAATTATTAGTAGTCTTTCTTCTAGGAAAAAGAAAAAGAAACTTCTGCAACGAGTCAAAGTCACCCACATAGGTCGTTACGGAAGTATTGGCAAGTACTCAATTCCCGATCAAAGCAAGGGAGCCTAGGGCGTTTGTGCTACCACCATAAGCCCATTTCTGTTTTCTTTCTGCAGTTGTATTTCCTTATATGTATGATACCTCGCTGATGTACTCGCTGTTAATAGTCAATCAATAATATTCCCACTTTCCACTAAAAAAAAGAAAAGAAAAAGAAACTACTTTTTTTTCCTTTTGGGCCTTGCTCATATATGATCCAATAATTCCACAAGTTCTCGGATTTTTTTGCATGCAAAGTTAAAGAGTAAAAATACTCGTAAGTTTTTATTAAAAACATTTAATATAATAATTGGATTGGGTCTAGTGGAAGAAGTTAGTTCTTCACAATATAACAATATAACAAACTAAGGTCTGAATCACCATCAGGGAAGGTGCTTGCTTTTAATATCCGATAGTACTTCGAATATGATTACCTTCAACAGGAGAATACATGTGCATAGCCAAGGAGAAAAAGTGTATTCAATACCATATACTTTTCAGATATACAAAATAATCATAAACATTCGAAATAAGAGCAAAAATATTTGCACAGTTTTTTTTTTGGATACATAATATGACCAAACTAGCTTGAAGAATATATACAACAAAACATACTAAACATCAAAAAATATCTGCACAGTTAAATACCGTAATCTAACACTATAACAGAAATACAGGTGCATATGAAAAAGTAGCGTGGCCCCCATCAGAAGGAGCAACAGTATTATATTATATTTAACAATCAATTATTCCTATATTGGATCATCATGAGTATTTCTATACCCAAAAACATAAAATATCATAGGCACTTTTTGTAAGAGCACCTTAACTTGGGTAAATTTCGAGTGTGAGCGCATTAATCCACTGGAACATTCTCAAACACCAAGTACAGCGTCAACAGAAAAGCAGTGTGATTCTTCTTCTGATACATTCTTGCGATGTCGAAAATAAATGAAGCAATCTCGGCGAATAAATTAGACATGCATTTTTCTCTTAAGGCGAGATTTAGTGATCAGTGACTTCAGTGGGAATAAATTTTCCTATGAGATGGAGAGAAATTGCTTAAGAAATCTGTCCCGGGCAATGGCGCCAAAAGCAAGCAAAAATGAGCGTTCACTCATTTAATGTTTAACTAGCTAGTCATACGCATAAGAGGCAGCAGGAATATCAAACTTGTTACTTGGACAAGTATATTCTCTAATTAAGATGCCTCAGCTAGCTACATAGTCAGCTTAATGCATTGAGAATTCAAGATGCAAAAACTAGTGACTAACAACCACACATGCTCTTAGTCAAGACATAAAAAGATAATGCGTCAACTTCAACGCATGTTGACGTAGGATTAACAACCCAGTGCGTCTTAAGTGGAACGATTAACTAATCTCTTTCTCACACGGAGCCCCTTGCTTCAGTCGAATCGGAGTCGAATAATAAAAAATGCATTAACATTCTTATTCGGGGCGGCAAAACAAAAAGGGTAAAAGCTTCTCCAAAGGAGAAAATAAAAATAAAAATAAAAATCGCTCTGCTGGCGCAGTTGTTCAAGGAGAAATATCCCAATTGGGCTCGGCTGGTGCTCTGGAGTTCATGGGGGAGATTGCCTTGATCGGTGCTGCAGGAGCCCATTGGCAGCGCAATCGATAACCAAATTTTTAGCCATGGCGACATGGCGTGTTGCCGCTCTGGGCCGGAGTCCTAATTAATGCTTTAGACTGGTAGGCTCTTCTGTCTCTTATCTCACTGTGTATCACCTTTTTCTTTTTACCATTTTCAATTTTTTCATCTACTTCATTGCATTACTAAGCTCATTGCTCTTTAATGATGCACGTTTTAATTAAGTGTCCGGCTTACAAGTTTTTGAAGGAACCTTTCAACATATATAAGTCTGCAATCGTTGTCTCAGTTTTAAAATGTTAACAAGACAAACGACCCATGTGTTGCAAGGTTGACATTTTTTTTTATAGTCGATATTACATAATAACCCATTTCAACACTGAAACAATAGATTTTCAATCATATTATGAACAATAAACATGAAAGCGTGAAGAGCTATAATTAACATTTCATAAAATTTTTTAACGTCACCAGATGTTTGAATCACATCATCATTATCAAAGAAGGTTTTGAAACACTTTCATGTACACAAAGTTTGTTGTGATGTTGGTACATCTCTTTTTTTCATCCAATACAAACAATTTCAACCGATTAAAACTCTTCACGCTTAATAGTGTAATGTATAGTTGACCATGTGAAAAAATCGGACTCATAAGGTATAAGCCAACATGGATTGACTTTGGTTTTTCTTTATTGTCACTGTGAACGAAATAATAATCAATGGTAACTCGGATTTGGAAGGATTCACGTTTATACGAGATGAATTAGAATCTCTTCTCCAACACTTATTTATGTCCATGCAAGGGATCCTTTCACTTCTATGATGGGTCCCTTGGCACCCTCGCGTAATGTGAGGGATTCTTTTACTTATATTCAAGACAAAATACCTTGTGTATTGCACAAACATGTGAAACTTATATTGTAAATATATAGACAGTTGCTATTATAAAAAATATAATTAAACACCTCTAATAATAAATAAAATATGCCCTAACTTCTCAAAATTTTCATCATTCTTACTTCTTTTGTTGAACATTAATGCAAAACTTTACATCATGACATTGGAAAAACTAAATCCTTACATCCCGAGTTTGAAAAAGACTCATTGCATCACATTTCATAATTGCTTATGTTACCCCAGCACCCCAATGCGATGTGAGGGATTCTTTTACTTATACAATGGGTTGTGTCCCCCCTCCTCAACACCCTTGCCATTGCAAAGGATTTTTTTATTTATATTCAAGACAAAATACCCCGTGAGTTGCACGGACACATGAAACTTAAATTGTAAAGATATAGATTGTTGTTGTTGGGAAAAATATAGTTAAACACTCAAATCAAACATAATATATGCCCTGGGTTCTCAAAAATTTACCACTTTTACTTCTTTTGTTGATCATTAACGCAAAATTTTGCATCTTTGTGTTGGAAAGACTAAGTCTTAACTAATCAAAAGTTTTCGAATATAATATAAGTTTTAACTTCTCAAAAAGTTAGAACCACTTTTGCTTTTTTCTGTTGATCATTAATGAAAAAACCAACACCCCAACATTGGGAGCCTCAAGAATGAAGCTCACATGAGAGCCTCCCTGCTTCAATTGCATTTCCACTACTGCTTTGTCAACGTATATGTACGTCACTATGTGTATGCACTGTACACATGTCTTCTTGTTTCAATATAAGCTTGTTATGAATAAATTAGGCAAAAGTAACAAATAAGCGATGACCGACAGGGGTGTGATGTGTCCATATTGCTGGATAATATTGACAGCTTCATAGGAGAGACTGTTTCAAGAATTGAAAAGTGGAAGAGTATGCGGCATCAAGGAGGCTCAATGAAAATTAGGGTTTTGAAATGATAACAATAAGATTTTAACCCTTACGTAAAAATTATACAAATACTATAAAGTTATTATTAGCTTATACAGGATGTCACATAGGATGTAAGGTGAGTTCCATTAGTCTGATATGGAAAATTCCGTTAAAAAGTTAACGGCAAGGGTTTTTTAATAAAGGAATAAAAGATTAGGAGGTTAAATCTAAACTTTGAAATGTTAAGGGAGTTATATGCAACCACCCCAAAGTTTAGGGGGTTTTCTATAATTAAGCCTAATATAATGGAAGGATTTGGATTTTTTTTTTTCCAGGAAGGATTTGAATTTGAAATTTGAAAGTGAACTTAAAAAAATCAAAAAAGGATTTTGTTATATTGAAAAATATACTGGAAGGATTTGGATTTGAATTTGAAATTGAAATCTGAAAAATGAGTGGAGGAAAGAAATGAGAATTGAGAGAATCTTAGGAATCAAATATTTTGACAATTAAATAAATTAATGAATACATTAATATTTAATAAATATATATGATTCAACTGTTCAATCAGCTTCTTTATTATTCGGGTAAAAAAATTAACATTATTGTTAGAGTCAATGCCTCATGGCAAAAAAAAAAAAAAAAAGTCAATGCTGACCCTGACCAATAGGAACAATCTCCTCCTCTTGAGCCGCCCGAGATAGACAAATGAGGCATTGGTTCAGATATGGATGCATGGGAAAGAGATGTGTTCCCATTTGCTGGCTCCATGATAAATTGCAATATCTGGGAATGACGTGGATTACTGTTTCATGGTTTGAATAGTTTGTTGATGTTTATTGGTCTAAACTGCCCTGTAAGATGGTTATTAGGACCAATCACTGTTCATCGATAAGGTTTAGTAGTATATATTTGATGATTGCCTTGATATTTGAAGTTATTATCACAAGGTGTAAGCTGTTAATGGTTTGAACCTCACACCACTTTATTCCAATTTTCAAAACAAGATAACAGAGTGGAGGGAAGTGTGCTCATCCACGAGGTAACAAACTGTATTTTACCCTTGATGAGAAGTGAGACTATGATTAAGATGAAAGCGTGAAGCTCGGCATATCACTAATACAGAGGACTGATCCAAACTTATAAATAGTTGAACATCGTCGTGGAGGAGCTTAGAGCCTTTATTGCAACCGGAAATGACGAACTGGATTTCTCTTAGATAGGGAATATCTCTTTAAGTTGGAGGATAGAGGCACAGAACTTATTCACTGAAGTCTGCATAGTAACGTGAGTGGCAACCACATGTCCCATGTTTTAACTCGCCTGAATTTTGAACCTTGAACCTTTCTTGCAAACAAAAGTTTCTTGGTTTAATGGAAACCATTAACCTGCAATGTCAGGTTTATTTTACAATTTAGTTAGAGAACCATGTATTTATCTTATCACTATGCCTACTCTTAACATTTACAGGTCTCATCTCCTGGTCTCTTTTCTTTCCTTTTTTCTGGCCCTGGTTTATAATCATGTCTGTTTGAGTTGTTTGAAATTTTCCTACTTTTCATGCCTTACTCTGGTTTACTCTGCCGTTAAGCAGTTTCATCTTTTTATTTCTTGAGAACTGTGGAGTGAGGAAGTTGGAAGCTGCTTTTGCAGTTCTAATTGCAGCAATGGCTCTTTCTTTTTCCCGGATGTTTGGTGACACAAAACCCAGTGGACACGAACTTTTGATGGGTACAGGCTTGTAAAGTGATGAAGTTTGGATATAATTTTCCATTTCATATCAAATGAATATGTTTATTCTGTTCAGTAGGTATTTTGGTTCCAACACTTAGCTCAAAGACAATTAATGCCTCACAATGTATTCCTTCATTCTGCTTTTTTTGGTTCAATCAAGGAAGTTTGATCCCTTGAATAAAGACCGAGTGCAGGAGGCTCTCAAGTATTATTCAATTGAATCATAGTCTGCACTTCACTGATCTCTTAAGCAACTTCTGCATGCTTGATGGTTTGAAATTGTTTCATGATCTAATTCAACACTCCATTTTCTGTAGATATTTTTTGCATTGTGGTTTCACTGAATTAAGGTTTTCTCTTCCATTTTTCACTCTCCAGTTGAAGATGTGGTTCGAACATCATTACAGCTTGCAGGACTAGTCCCTTCCTTGCCGTCGCTGACAGGACGATATAACTGTATGTACCATGCACACATTGTGTATAATTAACACACCAGTCTAACTTGCGGGTTGTGATTTTAAAAAATAAATAAGGAATGTGGAATTACCTGCCATGCCGAGGAAGGCAGGGAGACAAGTGACTAGTCTGTATCTGTTAAAGCACAAGATAATTCACCTAAAGGAAAGCCGCTCCCAAGCACGTGACCACTCATGTATTGTATAGTTAGCACTAATAGATCCTTCCAGAAAGCACACACGTGGCACGATACTATTTGTAATTGCATTCTATATATACAACCACTATAGATAGTCATACAACACATACAATAGAAAATCAACAATGTGGCTTATACGGTTGTTTCCTACCTTTCTTTCTCCTCTGTTTCACACTCACTCACCTTTCTAAAATGGTATCAGAGCTGTAGAGTCAGCAATGACAGAAACACCATTGTCAAAAACCTCCTCCACTATTCGTGAACACTCATCCTCATCCACTAATCCACCACAGACCACCACACAACCCTCCAATGTCTCACACTTCATCTCTGTGAAACTGAATCCAGACAACTACTTAATCTGGAAAACTCAAATGCTCCCTTACTTATATGGTCAGCGATATTTCTGTTACATCGATGGCTCTAAACCACAGCCCCCACCAAAACTTCCAGATGGCACACCAAATCCAGACCACATTAAATGGTTTGAGCAAGATCAGTTGGTCCTTTCTCTTCTTATCTCGTCCTTATCTGAAAAACTCATCGGTCAAGTTATGAGGCACAAAACCTCTAGAAATATGTGGTATGCACTTGAGAATCTTTTCTCTCAACAATCTCAAGCCAAATACCTTCAACTCCATCAAGAACTCACACATTTGAAGAAGGGAGGTGAATCTATCTCAGACTATTACCAAAAAGGCATTCAACTTGCCGATTCCTTGGCTGCCACTGGAAACCTAATATCTGATCGTGATTTTATTATCTATTTACTTGGAGGTCTTGGCACTGATTTTGACCCAATAGTCACCTCTCTTACCACTAGAAAAGAGGCTCTTACTCCTGAAGAAACACTCAGTCATCTCCTTACCTATGAAGCACGACAATCTCAATCTCACGGCACTCAGGTCGCTCAAATCTCAGCCAACACTGTTACTGTTTCAGATGGCATTTTGCCAACTCCCACCTCTCACCGAGGACGTGGCGGACGATTTTTCTCTTCCAACAGAGGACGTGGGGGACGTTTCCATGGTAGAGGATATTCTGGCCGAAACCTTTTTGGTCGAGGATCATTTGGCAGAGGTGGTCGCTTCAATTATCGTGGAAGTGGTGGCTGACACATATCTCCGTACTCTGACAAATGTAGTACGTGTGCTTTATGTTGCGAGCCAGGCCATAACGTTGCACAGTGCCCTCATCGATATGATCCCACCTTTCAGGGACCACAATCCTTTTCTGCCAACTACTCTGTTTTTCCTTATGACAATGATACTCTGTGGTACCCGGACACAGGTGCCACTAACCATATGACTGCTGATCTTGCAAATTTGAATATCCAATCCAATCCTTATCAAGGTCAAGAATCTGTCTATGTTGGTGATGGCGCACCTCTCAATATTCAGCACACTGGATCTGGTCACCTATCTACGCCTAATGGCAATTACCTTCTCTCTCACCTTCTTCATGTTCCTTGCATCTCTAAAAATTTATTATCTGTCTCACAATTCTGCACTGATAACAATGTCTTTTTTGAATTTCATGCAAACTCTTTTTTTGTGAAGGACACCAAAACCAAGGCCACACTCCTACAAGGTCGCAGCCAAAATAAATTGTACCCCGTTCAGAATCTTCGCCCTCCACCACCTTCCATCATTGCATGCATTGGAGTTCGCACGTCTCCTCAACAGTGGCACAATCGATTAGGACATCCTGCTTCCCGTATTGTTCAACACATCATTTCCTCCCACAATCTACCAGTATCTCCACACTTGTCCTCTTCATCACAGTGCTCTGCTTGTCGAGTCTCCAAAAGTCACCGCCTCCCTTCACCTTCATCTCCAAATCGTTCCACCGCTCCTTTAGATTTAATATTTTGTGATGTATGGGGTCCATCCCCTATCCTTTCAGTTAATGGTTTTAGGTACTATGTTAGTTTTGTCGATGACTTTTCTCGTTTCCTCTGGTTGTTTCCAATCAAAACTAAAGATGAAGTTTATTCCATTTTTCTCAAGTTTCGTGTCTCAGTTGAAAATTTATTTCAAAGAAAAATTCGCTATTTCCAATCTGACTGGGGAGGAGAATTTCGTTCGTTAAGCAAGCTGCTTTCCTCCACCGGTATCCATCATCGCATCACCTGTCCTCACACGCACACACAAAACGGCACTGTCGAACGCCGTCATCATTCCATCGTTGAAATTGGTCTCACTCTGTTGTCCCATGCGAATGTGCCACGTGTTTATTGGACTCATGCGTTCTCCACTGCTGCATTTCTTCTCAACCGACTGCCCTCTTCCTCTCTTAATAATTTAAGCCCTTTTGAACTTCTTTACAACACCACACCCAACTACAAATTTTTAAAAGTCTTTGGCTGCGCTTGCTGGCCCAATTTAAGGCCTTATACAAAAAATAAACTTGAACCTCGCTCCACCCTCTGTGTTTTTCTCGGCTACAGTTCTCACCATCTTGGATATATGTGCTTACATCCTCAAACCGGAAGACTATACATTTCCCGTGATGTTATTTTTGATGAAGCCCGTTTTCCCTTCTCTGAGCCCACCTACACACCTCAGCCCAATCCGTCACCTTTAACCATCCTACCTCTCTCCCTTCATGACCCTGTTTTTAATATGCCTCCTCCCACACCCAACCTACCTACTTCTCCAGGCCCAAGCCCACAACCTCAAACCCATTCCCCTCCACCTCATCCTGCGTCTTCATCACTCATCTCTTCCCCACCGACAACCTCACCCGATCCTGTGCCCCCTGCCTCCTCCCCTGCACCACCGTCCCTTTCCTCCAGACCCACCCACCCTGAATCTGCTCATCCTATGGTCACCAGATCTCGTGCTAACATCACCAAACCACGCCTATTTACAGATGGTACCATCCGATGGCCCCCACCCAGGGCTCTCACAGCCGTCACCGCCTCGGATTGTGTGCCTACCACTGTCTCTGAAGCTCTAAAGCATCCCCACTGGCGCAAGGCTATGGCTGACGAATTCCAAGCTCTTCTTGATACTCAAACTTGGCAGCTTGTTCCACCCACTTCCTCTCAGAATTTAGTCAGCTGCAAATGGATTTTTCGGATCAAGTACAACCCCTCCGGCACTGTTGATCGCTATAAGGCCCGTTTGGTGGCCAAGGGTTTTCATCAACAAGCCGGCCTCGATTACTCGGAGACCTTCTCTCCCGTCGTGAAACCCGTCACCGTTCGGCTCATTCTTTCTCTTGCTGTGTCTCGCAACTGGCCTATGCGGCAACTCGATGTCCAGAATGCCTTTCTCCATGGCTCCCTTGAAGAGACGGTTTATATGTCTCAACCACCGGGTTTCACTCATCCAGACTTTCCTCACTATGTATGCAAACTCAATCGCTCCTTATATGGCCTCAAACAAGCCCCTCGTGCTTGGTTCTCTTACCTTAGTCAGAAACTTCTTCATCTTGGCTTCTCTGCCTCCAGGTCTGATCCCTCTTTATTCATCTATAATTCCCTTGGCTGTCACATGTTTATTCTTATTTATGTGGACGACATCATTGTTACTGGTTCCTCTGAGAAAATGATCACTGATTTACTTCACACACTCTCCTCTTTCTTTCCCATTAAAGATTTGGGTCTACTCAATTATTTCCTCGGTGTCGCGGTTCATCCTGTCTCTGATGGCATTATCCTGTCTCAACAAAAGTATATTTTGGATCTCCTTCGTCGAACCAACATGCTTTCTGCCAATGCCATGGCCTCTCCTATGGCTGTCAATTCTAAACTCCACCTCATTGGTCCTACCTTCTCTGATCCTAGTCTCTATCGTAGCATTGTCGGCAGCCTTCAATATCTCTCCTTCACTCGTCCTGATTTATCCTTTGCAATCAATCGCGTATGTCAATTTATGCATGCCCCTAGAGAACATCACTGGGTTGCTGTGAAACGCATCCTTCGCTATTTATGTGGCACTTATCATTTTGGCTTACACATCAAACGGTCTGGCACCTTTAATCTCTTCTCCAGTGCTACATCTCTCAAACCAAAATTTTTAGAGGCCTATTCGGATGCTGATTGGGGTGGCTGCCCCATTGACTCCCGCTCCACTGGGGGTTATGTTGTTTATTTTGGCTCTAATGTCATTTCTTGGAGCTCCAAAAAGCAGCCCACCGTCTCCCGCTCCAGCACTGAATCTGAATACAAATCTCTTGCTAATGCCACTGGTGAATTAGTCTGGATTGAAAATCTTCTTGGTGAACTCCACATTCATCTTCCTGAGCCACCCACTCTGTACTGTGATAATTTAGGAGCCACCTATCTCGCTGCTAATCCTGTTTTTCACTTTAGAGCAAAACACATTGCACTGGATTATCACTTTGTTCGAGAACGCGTCGCTGCCAAAGCTCTCCGCATTGCCATAGTCTCTTCCAAGGATCAACTTGCTGATATATTCACCAAGCCATTAACCACTCATCGCTTCTTGTGGCTTCGATCGAGTCTCAATGTCAAACCTCTGCATTTCGTCTAGCGGGGGGATGTTAAAGCACAAGATAATTCACCTAAAGGAAAGCCGCTCCCAAGCACGTGACCACTCATGTATTGTATAGTTAGCACTAATAGATCCTTCCAGAAAGCACACACGTGGCACAATACAATTTGTAATTGCATTCTATATATACAACCACTGTAGACAGTCATACAACACATACAATAGAAAATCAACAATGTGGCTTATACGGTTGTTTCCTACTTTTCTTTCTCCTCTGTTTCACACTCACTCACCTTTCTAAAAGTATCAAACTACATTTGAGTTTTGAGTATATATATATTTTGGTGGGATTTGGGAATGGGGGATGACAAGGCGCTTCTAAGATGTAGCAACTTCAAGTGTTAAACCTTAGTGGCATGCTTATTTATTTGTTCGGAGTTTGGACATGACGATTGACTAAATATAAGCTAAGTCATGCATTCTTCCTTCTCACATGCCATCTGTCATCGTTATTGAGATTGCTCACATTGCTGATATGATAATTAAAAGGAATAATCACAACCGAGCTCGGTCTTTAAAAGGATTGCCCTCGAAATAAGTAATAAAAGATGAATGAACAAACCTTTTGTTAAAGTTTGGTTATTCATAAACCAAGGCAATCACCCTCCTTATGTGTGACCTAGTCACAAACAAAAAATCCATTCGTCCATTGCTGTAACATCCTCATAAGTTAATTGTCTGATGGAAGAAAATTGTTAAACTTGATTAAAAGTAATAAATATATAGGAAATATATTTTTTTAACATACCCTTATTTATAAGTGGGTGAGTGATAAAAATAAGAGTGAGAGAAAGGAGTTAGCACAATCTTTTGTCCCTTAAATTTCTCCTTGTTTTAATTTTGGTCTCTCAGATTTCAAATCACAGGCTTTGGTTTATCAAATTTGATTTCTTTTAAAATATTAATTAATCCTGATAATTTAATAAAATTTTGGACCATTTTGCTTTTCAAGGCACCAAAATCGATAATTTAAAACTATAAGGACTAGAAGTAAAATGAGAACAAAGTTGATAAACAAAGATTATACTTTTCTAATCCTTAATATAAGACATAGTTGATTTTTTTTTAGTGATCAATGAAACTAAATAAGTTAATTAATCATAGTATATAGGCATGTTTGGGAGAGCGTTTTGTACAGGAAAAACGCACTTATTACGCAAGCCGAGAAAAAACTCCTCTCACATACTTACCTCGTATACCGTGAATCACGAATTATAAGCACGTTTTGGATAAAAATAAGCCATTCCAAACGAGCACTATGTCATGTATCATTTAATTATATATCAGTTTATAAATCAAACAGAATAATTTGGTATGAAAAGGATAAGTATCAATATTTTAAAGTAATTTATTTAGCTTTCTTAATATTTCTAAAAAAATTAATTATGTCTTATATTAAGGATTGAAGGAGTATTAACCCGAGAAAAAAATGTGAGAGAGAATGTCAAAATGAGTGAGAAAAAGAAAAAATGTGAGAGAGAATGTCAAAATGAGTGAGAAAAAGATAACGGGAGAAAGTATATTAACCAAGGTTAGAATGAATAAAAATGAATTTAATGTTCACATAAACTCGAAGTAGATCTTATAAAAGAGGTTGAACCGACTAATTCAAAAATCATGATCTTAAAATAAAGAAGCGAGGGTACTGCAAGAACTATCCCGGAATGGAGTCAATATACATGAATTCAATAGAAAATACTCTCGCAGGTCTTAATTATAAGATAAAGTTGATTTTTTTTTTTAGAAATCAAGAAAGCTAATTAAATTATCTTAGAATATTTATATTTTTATTTTTTTCTTCAAACAAATTAGTTTGACTAGTAATTAATATATAATCTAAAGAAATATATGATATGATTAAGTAACTTATTTAGCTTTCTTAATTTTTTCAAAAAAGAACAATTTCGTCTTATAATTAAGACAAGAGGTTGTAATATATACTACCTTCTTTTTAATATAACATCTAAATTTGAATGCGCACTGTGGTAGTGTGCGTGAATTGAACTAAATTCCACTATAGGCCTGTTTGGTACAATTGAATTGAGAGTGATAGAAATGGAATTGAGGCTCAATTTTATGAAAAGGGTTGTTTGGTACAATAGAATTAGAGCTCAATTTCAATTCCATGTGGAACCTAAATCATTCAATTCCACTAAAATGGTTTCCATCAGAAAAACCAAGTTTTGTAATTCTAACCCCCAAATTCCATCGTCACCCTCCTCTGTGCTTCACCGTCCTTACTCACCGGCAACTTCTTTACCCTTATGGGTGACGGCAGCTCACCCCCTTCCACTGACGACGGCAGCTTTCCCCTTTCACCAGCAACGGCATCCTTAGCATTGGTGACGACGACGATTACTCTCCCGTACTAGATCAGATGAGACAACAACAACAACTCTCCCTCACCAGCGAAGGTAGCTCTCCTCCCTCCTCTTTTGATATGGTGAGATTTGGCCTCTCTTCGTCCGATCCTCATCTTCTCCGATGACCAAGTGCACGATGATGACAGCTGCGACGGGGGCCTCCTCCATCGACCTTCTTCTTGTGCGACACTGAAGGTTGCTCGATGATGGTCCTTGGTCTGGAGAGAAGTGAGATTTGCTCGAAGCTGAAGGTTGCACAAAGATGGTCCTTGGTTTGGAGAAGTGAGATTTGCTCGAAGCTGAAGGCAGGTCCTTGGTCTAGAGAACGGGGTGATGGGTAGCTTTTTTTTTCTCGCAGTAGATTAATTTTTTCATTGGGGTATTTTAGTATTTTTATGTAAAAATCAGATCTCATTTTCAAGTCATATCAAACACACTTAAAAACCCCAAATCCATATTCATTTTTATTTCTATTTCCATCAAAATCAATTTTAATATACCAAACAGGCCCTATGTTTTCATTTAACTGTAGGGGAAAAAAATATGTCTGGGAGTTTTGCGCTTTTGCGTCTAATGACCGGTAAAAGAAGTTGGCGAGCAGTCCAGCAAGGCCCGTCTTGTTTTTAACGTGGGGCCTACAAGAGCATGTTTGTCAAGTTCGACGACTTTGACTAAACCCGAAGGATCAGGTTGCAATCCAAGTCAAAAACATTGTTAATCAAGGAAGGTTGAATAATGAGCCTATTTCAATCTTAGGCGGTTATGAAAATAGAAGAAGGAAACTTCCTTGCAGTCTCAACACGCGTGCATGACTATAGACAGCGACGAGGAAGCTTGTGGTACAGGTTATGTTTGCCGCTACGTACTTCCCATTTACGGATTGGGGAAAACTCTGCTTTGAGTAATACTCCATCCAATCAAAGACATATTTAGAAAGCAGGGTTTGGTCTTAAATATAAAATATAATTTTTATATTTGTCAATCTTTTTCTAATTTATTCATATTAATGCTCCCTTAATAATAATCAAGGAGAAGAGGGAATGAGGGGATTAAGAAAGATGACTGAGATATTTTAGAAAATACATATCATATTAATTAACTCAACTAACTTTCTTAATTTAATCAAATTAAGTAAATAAATGTTATATTAAAGACCAGGAGAATATTACAATTCTCTTGATCTCTCTCATGCCTAGAAGTTTTATGTGAGTTTGATCTTGATGCTCACCAAGATCAGAGCATATCTTTGACTTAAAAAGCATTTATAGAGCTACAAATCACCCATCAACAAAATTTTCATATTGGTAGCGGAATTATAACTCATAAGCTATCAATCAATTTCTTATCAACTAGACCAACTAATATTGCAATTCTAGACCTTCATTGGCACCGGAAAATCCTGAATTTATGTCCTTCAAGGTCAAATCTGTTATGAGTCCACATCCCTGCACCCCATTGAAATTGACGCAAATTTGTTTGCTATGATTCCGTGAATAAATGGGTGCATGTCGTCAAGAAATATCCGAATCCTCCTTGCATTACACGCAAATCCTATTTGTATAGCTCGTTTTGTTTTTGCAGATGGGTTGCCAGATGCGGGTTACGGCAATAATTATTATTATTTCATAGCAATATTGATTTTTTATTATCCGCTCATTTGCTACAAATAAAATCGGGCATACGTAGAGATACGGAGTTAAGATCTTTATTGTGAGATAAAAATATTTTGTTTAGCTCGAATCTTGTTTGTTCATGAAACTATTTGTCACCTGAACATTATTTTAGCATCACACCGCGCACTTAAGCATTCCTAACATTGCTCATTAAAAAAAAAGAAAGAAAGAAAGAAAGAGCAATCCTAACATTTATTCTCACCCGCGGAAACTTATTTTGCCATTAATAGGTTTGCGTCCGTTGCTGCCTGCTGGTCACGCTATTTTGAAGCTGAAGCCTCAGCAGTTCGGAATTGACCAGGGACTCCTGAATTCTTTTTTATATAACGGGTGTGCGTATAATTGTTTTTTTTTAAAAAAAAAAATTCCAATTATTTTTTTAATAATGAGCTAAATCAGAGTACTATTACCACGTGTATACAAAATTTGCAGATTACTTATACTTTAGTATATAAACATTTATTAAGTCGATACCAATAAAATTTTTAATGAGAACCATATTCTAAATTTATCCCAAAAATAAGAGGTGAGTTGGATCCGATTCCATAGAAAATTAAAGACGTTTTACCACAAGAAGTTGAACATTGCTCATTTGGGGCGGGAAAAAATATTTAATGCCGCAGACAAAATACTGAGAGGAGTTTTACCAACAAATTGTTAGTTGATTTGGTAAAAGGTCTTACCCCTCAAGGAGAATAATTTAAGGGTTTGTCTGGTTTAAGGAACGTTTTAGGAGAGAAAGAAACTTAGAGAAGAGAAAGGAAGATTGGGAGGGAATTTTTAAAAATTGACCTGTTTGGCAAACATGGAAAGAAACCTATGTTGAGGGAAGATGAGATGTTTGGTTGGAAGAAAAGGGAATGGTTTAAGTGAGAAGATTATGTAAAAAACCTAAAACACTCATAACTTCAAATTCGAACTGTGTTCAAACTTAACATCACAGTTCGAACTTAATAGCCTAGATCAAACTTAACAACCTCGGTTCGAATTCGATTTCGTCTTCACTATTCATCGTCTTCCTCGTTTGGACCTGTCATACCATTTTTCTTTCTTCGTTCAATTGGAGCACTAACTGGACCCGTTACACCATTTTCATTCAGCACCAACACCTTATTTTATCACCTTCACTCTCTCTCCACCATCTTCACTGTCCTCTCTCTCTCTCTCTCTCTCTCTCTGGCATCACTCCCTCTTCTTCCTCCCACTGCATCACTATCACAAAAGAGAAAATGGATACAAAAAAACAGAGCAATTAAAGAAAGAGAGCGAGAGAGAAAGATTGAGAAAACTCTGCACGATTTGTATTTTGGGGTGGCATTTTGGTCAAAACGCACGTCTTCCCAAGAAGTTTTCATCGTCCCACCATTTTTGAAGGGATTTGAGGTTCCCATATTTAAGGGACACATGATAGGAAGCAAGAATTGAAATTTGATTCAAGTTGAAGTGCCAAACGTGTTTTGGCCAAGGGAAGTGTTGAATCTTCCCTTCTCTCACTTTCAATTCCGCGTAACAAACAGGTTATAAGTTTAAATTTCAGGAAGTATACTTATTGAGAAATGTGAGAACCCTCTGTCCTCTAAGCCTCGAGGGGGAACTCTTGATTAAATAAAAAAATAGAGGGGTTCTTGCATAAAGAACCAAAGCTCTCCAATCCTAAATATAAGACTTAATTTACTTTTTTGGAGATGTAGTATTAAGAAAGCTAATTAAATAACTTTAAAGTATTTATATTTATCGTTTTTTTTTAAAACTATTTTACCTAAGTTATAAAATAATATATAATATAATGATACACAATATATGATACGGTTAAGTAACTTATTTAATTTTCTTAACCTCTCCAAAAAAAAGTTAACTAAGTTTTATATTTATGATGAGAGTAAGAATTAATTTATTAAGATGTAGAATCAGTTACCAAATCGATGGGGGGCAAACCAATATAAGAACATTTTAAAATCACGCGGCAAATTTACTCACATATTACAAACAGTAAAAGAAACTACCAAAAAACTACCTGATGAAAAATATTTATTAAAATATTACACCTGCAATAGTTCTCAAAAAGAACGATTTAAAAACTGTGAAGAAGTTATTCTTGACAATAACGATTTTATTTTATTATCTTTTTATTGACACTTCTCTCTTTTCCATTTTTTCATTTGCCTCTCTCACATTTCTACCCCTTTCCCAATCTCAATGTTTACAAGGCCAGCGCAAGCACACTATGTTATGTGGAGACAGTGATTGAAAACTTATTTTTTCACAGAATTAAATATAGCCAGGGAAAAAATGTAAACGTGATAAATTAAATGGCATACTTTATAATTTTAAATTTGATAGCAAATTTTGTATATCCAATTTTTAGAAAAAATTATAATTTAGAAATTCTGCTATCCAATTTAAAATAATAAAGTATGCAATTTAATTGATCATGTTTAAATTTTTTCTTGATTCTTACATCTATATGTTTAATTTTGTGAAAAAAACCATATGCCATTGGGGGCCTACGTTGGCCTTTTAAACAATGAGAGTGGGAGCGGGTAGAAGTGGCGGAGGGGCAAATTAAAAAGTGGTGTGTTAGTTTGGGATAGTTTATTTTTTATTTATAAATGCTTATAAATTATAATTTACGGTATAAGAGGTAAGTATGTAAGAAAAGTTTTATCTCGGCCTACGTAATAAACATTTATATCCCAAAAAAACATTATCCCAAACATAGCTATGGTACTCATTTAGAATAGCGATTGAAATATTTAAAAGTAGATTTTCAATTGTGATTTATGGTATACAAAGTAAATATATGAGATAAGTTTTATCTCGATTTATATAAAAAATAACTTATAAACAATCTCAACGACATAAAAAAATCGTTATTGCAAAAACAACTTTTTCACAATTTTTAAATTGTTCCTCCCAAGAATAATTTTAGGCGTAGTGTTTGGATAAACATTTTTCATCTCGTAGCATTTCAGTGGTTTCTTTTACTATGGACAGTATGTGGGTAAATTTGCAAAAAATAACATTCATTTTTTTTTTTTTAAAGAAAATCTAAGATACATCTAGAACTTTGAGAACGAGATGAACATTTGGACTGGCAAGAATAATACTACCTCCTATTAAAAAAAAAAATCCCTTTGTCCATATATTTATCAATATAATCTTATTATAAAATCAATGGCCACACGTTTACGAGCAAATGAAAATAGTAGTAAGAAAATGATTGATGATATAGTAGTTCCACTGCGCAATTATCAAGGCCCACGCTATAGAGTGAGAATTAGTAACACAATTAATAAATATTTTTTAGGTTGGGGAGAGGGGTGACCGGCACTGTTAGAATGAACTTTGACATATTAGTAACACATTGTAAATTGAATGATCAGCCTCCCTGTTGTGGGCAAAAACAAAAAACAAAAAACAAAGATTAGCCTTCCTGTTAGATCATACCGTTTTTTTTTTCTTGGTGAATGTTAGACCCAACCTCTGTGAAGGGGTATGTGTTGTTTTTTAAAAGGCGTTTACTAAGTTACTCATGCACATAATTTTTTATTTTTGTTAGGCATAGGGATTTTCTTATTAGAAAAAATCTTATTCGAGATAATATCAAACATTAAATATAAATATCTCTCTTAATAAGAATTCAACTCTTAATTTATCAAGTCACGAGGTATTAAGGGTGTAATAAGAATTCAAATCTTAATTTATCAAGCCATGAGGTATTAAGGGTGTGTTCTGATTAGCTTTTAGAGAATAACTTATGGAGAAAAAGTGGAGAATAACTTTTGGAGAATAGATTATGAGAAGAATAGATTATGAGAAACCATGGATTTGATAAAATGAGAGTGTTTGGATGTTATAAACAGAATAGTTTTTTTCATGATCAAATTACTAAAAAGGACATTAATTTTTGTGATAATTACATATAAAGAATAAGATAATATTTTATGTATTATTCAAGGGTTAAGGTCTAAATTTAACAGCTAAGTTTTTCCTGAGGGGCATCTGATATAAATAAATTTTAGAAGATGGAAAAATAATAATGAACAATTAAAAATGATTTAAATTTAACAAAACCGTTAAATTTGACCTAACAACGTTAAATTATAAGAGAAGAAAACCCCTAAGGACATTAAAAATGATGCATCTTAACCCATTATTTAACATTAAATTTCATAATTAATACAAAAAATGAAATAAATTTGTCTATATGTAATGTTAATTAACTTAACTAATTTTTTTAATACAATCAAATTAGAGAAATATATCTTATATTAAGGATAAGAAGGAGTATTAAAATTTTAAAATTCTAAAACAAAAAGACAGAGGAGAAAATGTTGAAATAAAAAAAATGAGAGAGAGTATGACATGAGACACACAACCAGAAAAAGAATTAATGAAAGTGAGAGGATGGGGCCCACAAAGTTCAAAAAATTAAAAAAAATAGTTTATGTATAGTTTGGAGTGAAAATAGCTTATATGAAAAAATTGAATATTTATATATTTTTTCTTAAAATCATGATTTTGAGTAAAAAAACACTTTTTTTTTGGATAGCCGAACACACTATAACTCTCTCACCTTGACCCAGCTCTCACGCGTGCCTATGACTGTATGAAAAAACAATAAAAAACACCTCCGATGGGTTGGGCCATAAAGATGGGGCCCATATAATATTTTTTTAACGGGAGTGGTCAACGAGGGGTCCAGTTTTTGAGGTGACATAAAGAAAGTCCTCTGGGGATCACATTATCACGCAAGAATTTCCAAATATTGCATGCAGAATCATACTCCCTGGGTCTTGACCCGCGACCCTCCTTCTTGTTACTCCTCCACTCCTCTCCTCACCCTCTCACCCTCTCCCCCTTTCCTGATGTTTTCCCTCTCGCTGTAATCTCGAACTTTCCTTTTCCCCCCCTAAATATTAATATTCATTTAACATAAATTTTGTTCAGCTCCTCTCGCTCCTTTAAAACCTCAAACCCTCTTTCAAAACCCTTCCCTTTTCAAAGCCCTCCGGCGTGTGAGCTTTTGCTTGCGGATTAAGGATGGACCATCACCGGCTATTGCGCCCTTCTACCTCTGCTGATTCCCCATATTCTCCTGACAACTCTTCTGATTCCCCATCTTCTCCGACCGGAATAAGTCTCCCCGGTTCATTATTTCAAAATCGTAGTTACCAATTTTGTCCTGATCGTAATCTTGAGGAGTCTTTTGCCCGTCTCCGTATCTCGCCCAATAATCACTTGCCTTCGTATCCTTCTTTCATTGATTCAGTTCCTCATGGCGGCGCCGTTGGACATGGATATCCTATGGGGCCAATGCCGGAGATCAATCTTTCAGTTCAGAATCTTGATTGGAATGATCAAGTTACTGCTAGTGTTGGCGGAATGCGCCCCCAGGCTTATTGTGTGGGGTCTGGTAGTTGGGGTTTGGAGAACTCTTGGTCGGCTTCTTATCCGACATCGGATGCTAATGAGTACTATTCGAACTATGATTGTTTTCTTTCTTCGCGTTTCGTGAGGCAGCAAGAAGTCAGCACGAGTTTGCCGACTGTCCCACTTTCGAATGGACATGGATCACCCTTTAACTTACTACAAAATCACGGCCGTTTTGATTCAAGAAACAACATAGCGTATCTTTCTGATTCCGAAATCAACAGTAGCCTTCCCCACTGGTTGCTGCAGTCTTCCATTCTCCAACCAATCGGTGATTTGCGCGGGAGCATGCTGTTGTTAGCAAAGAATCAATCTGGATGTCAGCGGTTGCAGGAGATGATGACTGGCTTAAAAGCAGAGGAAATTTCTTTGATATTGTCCGAGCTGATTGAACATGTGAGCGAGTTGATGCTGGACCCATTCGGGAATTATGTTTTTCAGAAGATGCTGGAAGTTTGCACCGAAGAACAGAGGACTCAAATCATTCTAACGGTGACCAAAGCGAAATTTCAGCTTGTCGATATTTCTTTCAACATGCATGGGTAATGAATGTCTCTTTTTTCGCTTTTAAAAAACTTTGACTTGGTTATTTCACTATGATGTCTCACTGCTTAACCGTGAATTCGTTCTGACATAATGGTTTCTCTTCACTCATAGCAGAGCCCGCGCTGTGCAGAAGTTATTGGAACATGTTACCAGCGGGAATCAACTAGCTATAATTATTTCGGCCTTAAGTCCCGCTGTTGCTGAATTGATCAAGGATATCAATGGCCATCATGTGGTTTCGCATTGTCTGAAACAATTTTCAGCTGAACAAAATAGGGTAAATGTTTCTTTTTTCTTTAGTGTCCCTGATTTGTGCTTTACGCCCCCGGGGGAAGTCATGCTGTGCTTGGTTGGAATATTCATCTAATCATATTCCACGATAGCGATCATCTAAGTACAGCTTATTTCTTTTCCATCACCATCACTACAATACAACTTTTGAAATTCGTATACACATAATGATAAAATTGCCATAGGTTTAATGATAGAGTTCGTTGAACTCATCATTCTCTTTTGCCTAGGAGTTCAACTAACAACTGCCCATTTTGGTGTCGTTATTTAACTAGATGACTCTGGCTTTGGTCAGAAACTGCAAGGTCGATTTGTGATTGCAGATTATGTATCTCTGCTACATTTTTTTGGGGGTTATGGAGATATCTAACAACACACCACTTCTATTACAGATATTTTATGTTAGTATGTACAGAAACATCGATTGTTTCATTGTTCTTGTAATTTTATCCATTTTAAGTTAATTAACTTCTACTGCAATTTTTGCTCTTGAAGCAGCTAAATACATTTAATTTTCCCACTTTTGCACGATATATGATTTTTATTGACCCACTGAATGCTATACTTGAACATGGTCTTCATTAATAAGAGATATGGATCCATCAGGATTCCATTATGTATTGTTCAGTAAAAACCTTCTGATATGTGTGCATACATATTTTCCAATCCAAACTTTTGTGTTGCGATTGATTTTTGGGCTATAGTAGATAGTTACCGTTCTGTGGCTTCATATGTTTATCATATTTCACCAATTTACCTTTATTTGCCACTTCTACTTTTTCTAGTCTTATTTTTTTTTCCTGCCCTGTTCTCTTTGCATTATATTTGACGAAAGTATAGTTCATAGGTACACGCAAAGTGATTGTCTTGAATTGACTCTAAATTCTCATGTAAAAATAAAATGTAAATGCACATTTGTTTAGAAAGTGAACCATCTCAATGCTACACGGCCTTGTTTGGATAGGCATTGCAAGATTCCATATGAATGGAGTTTTTGACGAGTTCCCTGATTCCCTTTTTTGTAAAGGAAACTAGAGAGAGAATTGAAATGGTTCATAACTCTTACTGGATAAAGTTCGGTTTGTTATGTTATTCTACTGTACTGTGTTTTTCTATCATCGAATTTTCTGATTTTAGACTCCCCTGGCAGCATCTTCTGAATGAAATAGCAAACCACTGTTTAGAGATTGCAACAAACAAAAATGGGTGCTGCTTGCTGCAGCATTGTGTTGACTATGCTGGGGGAGCAATAAAAGCTCGCCTCATATGTGAGATCGTACGACATGTTTTGAAGCTAGCTCAAGATTGTTATGGGTTTGTTTTGACTGGACCATTAATTTTTCTCATTTGACATTGATACCTAACTACATTTTTTTGGTAAAAAAATATTTAACTACCATTTTTTCACCTCTTCCAGCAACTATGTGGTGCAACATTTGATCTCTCTGGGGATAGCGGAAGTTACAGAATCTATGCTGATAAGGCTTCAAGGGGTATTATTCCATCTTTCCCGCAATAAATATGCTAGTAATGTTGTGGAGAAGTTTTTACGTGCATCTGAAGGGCTGTATTCCACACCAATAATTTTGGAGTTGCTTCGTCATAGAGGTTTTTCAATGCTTTTTGTGGATCCATTTGGCAATTTTGTCATCCGAACGGCAGTGATGGTGTCCAAGGTTAGGTCACTTGAACCAGTTGAACGCATGGGAATTCATATATTGATATTTGCTCTTTTTTTGTTTTTTTTTTGTTTAAAATTTAGAGTTCCTAATAGGATAGGCAATTGACAAACTACTGTGGCAGAATTCGAGGCGCTTCTCTCGTTTGGGTGGGAAACATCTGTTTGTTTCCCTATATAATGGTTACATTGCCAGTGCATCTTTTTCGTTAGATGGTTGAACAATTGTACTGGAACAAATTTGTTTCAAAATGCTCGATTTAGCTGAGATGGCTGATATGTTCAATATAGTGAAAATACAGTTACTGCCACATTAATTTGGTCAAAACTACGTTTTGACTAAGAACAATGGGTTTCTTTTGTTTGTAATAGATCAACGGGTTTCTAAACACACAAGTTGCTGCCCATAACAGTGTCATCAATTTTTTCTGAAGAGTGCTGTGTTTGATGTTTTTATATCTTCAAAAATAGGCCAGGTCCTGGTTGATAGAACTCTTTATGAAGCATTTTATCTATGAATATGCAGAGCATGCGACATGGTGTCTAAAGCCTTGTGGAGTTAATTGGAATGCTGTGCAACAATGCTAACTCTTTTTTTTCCTGAGTGTAGGGACACATTCGTCAAGCCCTGTTGAAGCTGATTGATCGAAATGAGGCAGTGATGCGTACCACTATGCACGGGAGAAAGCTACTTAATCAGCTGAACAAGGCCAACCTAAGATCCTTCTAGACATGTATCATTATTTGTTATATAACTGCATGTTTTTCTGTGAAGAATTTCTGTAGTTCTCTATTTTTTTTTTTTTTTTTGTTAGAGCCCAGGCAGAATCATGTTTAAGGAACCAGCCATCCACAAACTTAGGGAGTCATTCATTTGAGCTTGTGTCTCATTTACTTGAGATCCAAGGCAATTTCTTGAAGCAGTGTGGTAGCTGCTCTCGTTTATAGGAGTAATTTGTTTGAGTTTGAAGGAGTTAGGGGAAAGGTAGAGAGTTCTGATTGGAGGAGAGTGGACTAAATGCAGGGTATATAGGAGAGCTCAATTCATAATTTCATATGTTATTTTGTCTTGTGGAAGCAGATCGTACATAAACGACGCTGCCGCTGTTGTCGTCGTCGTCGTCATCTTTTCCCTTGTTACGGCTCTTGCTTTGTATTTTTAGCTTACAATAAATGGAACTCATTTGCTCTGGTCCCTTAATTTTAAATTGCTTTTTATTTGTCAATTTATGAGATTTTTTTAATTTTTTTATAAGCATGCAGGTTATTTTGATTTTCAAACACTGGCATGCTGGTATTAGTTGTTGTGGTCTGACTTTTTCTAGTTTTCAGAATCTGAATCAGTAAATCCTGCTATTTATTCGTTTTTGTTTGAGTGATGTTATACTTGTTTCGATTTTCGACACCATCGTTTGGGAAAGGAGAAAAGCCCCGCGAAGCCCGAAACAAAGACGAAGCTAAAGAAGAAAGCAAGTCCCAGTGGAGCAAGCCTGAAACATCAGTATAAACAGTTCAAAATAGCATAATTTCAATTATATCATCTGTTTGCTTGAATTAGCCGTATAAGTTATTTTTCCAACATAATTTACAGTGTATGAGATAAATATGTGAGAGAAGTTTTATCTTGACTTATGTAAATGTGTTTTTACAACGTAAATTCAAACAGGTTTTAGTATTTGTTTGTTTTAACTTTTTTAATGTGTTTTTATGATTTATGAGATGACATAAATATAAATAAGTGAGATGAATTTTGTCTCGGTTTACGAAAAAAAATTTCTAAAATCATGATTTGATTGTTTATCAAACAAGCACTTATGTCCATTGCGGAGCATCTACATTCAAATAAATGTCGATATCTCATTTTATTTCTTCTTTAGTGGGAAAAAAAAAAAGAAATATCAAACTTCACTTCTACATTAATTGGAAACAAATCTTCATCTGAATAGAGGTTCAACATCACCGAGTAAAAAATGACTTTCACATGGATTTATAAGTAACTATAATATTGTTATGAGATGATAATGACCATTGTTTTTTGGTTCATAATGACCATATTTGAGATCATATGAAGGATACGAAACCATGCCAGGCTCCGGCCAACCCCCAACCTTGGCTATAAGTAGGGGTGAGAAAGAGGCATCCGAAGCTAACTTAATTAGTAAATATATAGCAATCACTTTATGTTGATGAGTAGGATTAAAATTGTCAATATAAGTACGATGGATCGAGAAAATAAGTTTTTTTAATACGTTCTATTTTAATTTGTTATGTACAAAGTATACTCGGCCAGTAATAGAGTCTAATATCTCGAGTACTGAAAGTAAATTACACCCCTTTCAATTAGGTTGCTGCATATGCAGATCTCCATTTTGTAAATGACATTTATTATCTAGTCTCAAATTTATTTTCGATTCAATTGTATTCTAAATGATAATAAACTTAAGTGTAAAACTTAACATTCATAAAAAATATTTTTTTCATCCCATTCGTTCTAATTTGACTATTTTTTTTGATAAAATGTTTTATATGTATTTTTAATGCTTAATAACAAATCAAGTGTTAAAAGTTCATTTTTTTAAATTTATTTTTATGAGTGTTTTCCTTAAATTGGGACAATTTATAAGTATATACTTTAAATTTTGGTTAGTATAGTTGATTTAAAAAATAATTTTATGTTAGAATACACTGCCAATGAATATATTCTTATTTAAATACTCAATTGATAATTTATTAAATTATATTAATTTTAAAATAAGATAAAATATTCTTATAATTAATATATGCATGTAAAAAATTTCACTTAAATTGTCCGAATCACTAAATATAAGATATGAATTGCAATGTTTATTATATTTTACAGTCGGATAAATTTGTTGGAATATACATAAATATTGATAAAAATTTGCTTATTTACTCTATCGAGGTGGCAAGCATCGTGTGGAGGGCCCACTAGCAACAGCTACGTAGTTCTTTCTTTGTAATCGAAAAAAGGACCCACGAGCAACAGATATTTTTTTTCTTGGGGTAAAGTTGAGGACTTGACTTCTCTCTCTCTCTCTCTCTCTCTCTCTCTCTCTCTCTCTCTCTCTCAGTCTGCTTCCATTTTTTATCCTGATCATTATATTAAGATTTAATAATTCATATTTAATATTTTATCAAAATATTATTACCATAGAAAGGAGAATAATGAAATATTAAATATGGAAATGATCATAAAAGACGTAAAAGATAAGAACGAACGAAAAAAGAAGAGAGATGACAAGTCCAAACTTCCAACAGATATCCAAGACATTACCGAGTCAGTAGTTCATACGTTCCCCGCCCATTCATTCACAAACCAATCAATTAATATGGTTTTTGGCCAAAAACAAATCAATCGCTGTAATAAGGTAAACAAATTAGAATTGTGGAAATTACAGTATAGAATGAACTTTAAGAGCAGCTTCCTAAGTGCGGCTGAAGCTAAAATCAGAGACCTCACACGTTCACTTTGCATTTGGGTGTGCAGAAACTATCTAGATATGCAGTTAGGATATAGATATTATTTCATATTATTCTATATAACGTAAATATATCAGATGATTATAGGAGATTATTTCATATTATTCGATATATTGTGAATATATCGATTGATATTAAGAGATTACGGTAGCTTATTGCAACAGAAGCATCCACAGAGACAAGATTGTAATCTCTAGGATCAACTAACATATTGATAATGTATGGTATGATATGAAACAATATAATGTATATCCAAACCCCATATCTACGTAGTTTCTAGATGCTGTTTTCCTTTCATCATATTTGATCACTAGAAAGGACTAATTAAATCCAAACCCGTCGTCCTGCTGTCTTATTATCTTGATAATACAGCAATGCTGTGTCTGAACAAAATCTGGTTTAGCTTTTTTTTTTTTCCGAGATTAAGAATCAGAAGTGAATAAACAACACACCAGGGTTGATTAGGCAAAAATGTAATAACGAATCTAATACCAACGTTGAGTTGATCTAATGATATAAGGTACTGGATCTTGAATTTAAGTCTGCGAGAAGACACTTATGTTGGAAGCAGCGGACACTGCCGGAATGATAATATTAAAATAACAACAACAACAACGAATCTAATACAAATTCGCGTTCTTTGCATCACCAACCATCATTCATAAGGCTTATTAATTACTGCGCTCACGCTTTGCTAAAATCGACTAGTAAATACAGACAAGAGTTTGGGAATGCACAAATTATTCATTACAAAGCACTTGAGACACATACGGAGAGGAAGAAAGTAGAGGAAGGACCCAAATGAAACTTAATTATTTCAGAGATGAAGGAGCTAAATTCCTATGAGAAAATGAAGTAATAAAAGGAATCAAGGGCACTTGGGCTTGCCCTTCTTGTTCTTGAGATCTCTGTAGCAAGGGCACTCGTGCTTGTTGCCATAAGTGCCAGAAGGCACGCACTTGCACTTCTCACAGCAGATCCCACAGAACCTCATGCATCTGTCCTGTACTCCTGCCTTTTGGCATCTCCCCGTGCACTTGCCGTCACAGAATGCTGCAAACATTAGTTCAAAATTAAATGCATGCCTTTAACAAGAAAAAAAAAAAAGAAATTTAAAGGAGAGTGATAAAGTAGATATGAACTTACGAGAACCAGCCATGGTGACCTCTAACAGAGATAAGCTCACCAGAAACAGGCACAGGACCAGCACAGTTGCAAAGCTTGGCTTCATCTTTAATGTCAAGTGTGTCTCAGTGTGTGTGGGTGAGTGAGGAAGAGGAAGCGGTTATTTATAGCAAGAAGTGAAGAGGTTTGGTTGAGCAGTTAGCAAGATGTTACTGTGGGTATTTATTGGATGCTTACCAACAAAGTTTTAACCCTCGCACAGCTGGCCATCGATTTTTTTGTTCTGGCATTTGTGCAGAGGCCGCGTTCTCTGGCTTTTGGATTTATTACCTACTCTCTCATCTCATGGAACTCCTTTGGATTCGCATTCCATTTATTAATCTAATGCTCCCGAGCTCACCACCCAACACAATCTATACCTGTTTAAGTGGTTGCCTTTCTTTACCATTTTTCACAAACCTTTAATTAATCATGTGTGCCGTTGTTTGAATTGGTTTATACTCCTTCTGAGCAAAAAAAAAAATTGGTTTATACTCCTTATGTTATACTTTTATCTTTATTGTATAAAAATTAACTGACGATTAAAATTAATTAAAAATAAAAAAATATTTAAATATCACTTGAATTTTAAAATCTTAAATTGATTTTGTTGACAATAAGAGTAATGAGATTGATAAAAAGAGTATAACAATTAACAATTCAAGTTTTTGGAAAATCACTAATTTGAGATTTTAAAGTTTAAATGGTATTTATTTATCTTTTTTTCAATAGTAAATTTGTCAAAAATATTATATTTCTTCCAAATATACTCTATTTGTAAAGAAAGCATAGGAAAAAGACTGGGTAATAAATATGAGAAAGAATGTATAATGAATAAATAAATTATAAAGAATTAGTGGTGAATGAAGGATAACTAATATAAAAATAAGTATTTAATAGAGATAGAAAAAGAAAAAGTAGTTTAAATTTTGAGACACAAGAAGAAAGTTGCTTATAAAAATGACTAAATCCAATAGAAAGAAAATTGCTTATAAAAAGAACCAGAGAGGGTGTAAAATGAGATAAAATTCTTCTTATATACTCCCTCCGGTCCACAATATAGGACACTTAAATTATATCACAAGAAACAAGAAATAACAATTAAGTTATTTAATATGTCCTAATATGTAAATTTTTTTCAAATTTACCCTTATTGAGAAATGAGTTTAATTCCATTGGGAATGTTATTTTAGAAAGAGAGAGAGAGGATTTAATGAGTGTGATAGGTAAAGTTGGAAAGTGAATATTAATTATATGAGCAAAACAAGAAAAAGAGCATTAATTAGACAAATGTCAATTACGTCACGTCCCATAGGCCATAGCATTCCATTTCGGATACCCTCTATTATGTCCTTCATATCTCCATGTTCTAGTAAATGTTTTACAGTACTGGTAAAAAAAGTAAATGTTTTGCAGCACATATGGTCATAAGTGGCTAATTAAATTATTAGTTACCCCTCCGTGATTTTGAAAAATGGGAGGGCCAATAGGAAACTGGACCCGGCAGGGCCGTCACACACGACAAAACAATCGCTAGGTTGACAACTCATGGATTCTGTCACTTTCTAAAAGCTACCAATTTCCAGGCAAAACAATTGTTTCGTTTTAAAATAAAACTCTACAGAATGGTTTAGAAGGATGGAGAACGTGAGAGCAGGGAACGAGCTAAAAATAAGGGACCTAATGCACAAAACTGGTGTAAATGAAAGGACCCCTAAGATCGGAAAAAACAAACAAGAATGTGTGCGTGTGTGTGTGTGAGCAAGCGGGCACAGTAACAACGCCTTGACATATTTTTCATTTAAGTTTGCACTTCACAGTGATGACTTTAGATTGACAATTAATACCATCATATTTATATTATTATTTTCAAAAGTCTAAAAAAAAAAACTTCAAAGTTCAAACCCATGATTATGTAGACCACAGAAGTTTGCTTTGCGAGAGAGACAAGAGGTGGCTAGTGTTTGTTAAGTTTGGGGTCTCTCAAAGTGTTTATTCAAATAAATTGAGATAAATTTTTCTCACTTATTTATCTCATATATTATAAATCAATATTGAAAAGTTATTTTTAAAAGCCCCAATCGCTAAAGCTTGTTTGGAATCATTTATGGAAACCCCAAAAGTGCTTATTCATGCAAATCAAGACAAGTCTCATCTCACATATTTATCTCATATATGGTAAATCACAATTGAAAAGCTACTTTTGAAGGTTTCAATCACTATTATGTTTAATTCTGCTACTGGGCTACCCAATTGCATGATTGGGAGCCATAAGCCCGATTGGCACAATGAGGTTTTTTTATTTTAGTGTTTGGTGTTGCGGTTGACTTTAAGGGCTTATAGGTTGTTAAACAACTTTTATCATAAGCCACAATTTGCTGTTTGTTGCAATTGACTTGTCTGAAATTAGTATCAAAGGAGTTGCTTTACTAGGTGAATAATTACAATGATTAGTGATTCAATATCTACTACTCTTTCAGTCCTTAATATACGACATATATATAGAGTTGATCATTTGATCTTAGTTCTAAATATAATATATATTTTTTATAATTGTTAATATTTTTTTAAATTTACTCTTATCGATGCCCCTCAACAATTAGAGATCATATTGTATGGGATATATGATCTAATTAGTTATGTAATATTATTTTATCAAATTATATATTTTTTAATTGCCAAATTTTCCAACTGGGCTTTTTTAAATTTTTTATTTCATTTCTGTTTTATCATTATCACAAAAGCATTTATGCTACTGCTAATTCTAAAAAATTTCAATTTCAAAAGAGTCACTTATACAACTGCCAATCCAAATATAAATCATATCACACAATCTAACTTTTATCAAAAATAAAATTATAAAAATTAGATTATAAAAAAATCACTTTTATAATCACTATTTCAATCAAACTCTAATCCCAAATAAGTGTTAAAGGAGTTGCTTTTTAGAAGGTTACTAGAGTGCCAGGAAACACCTGCGAGAGGCAAAAAAGATGGACGAGGATTCCAGGAAAGGGAGGAGACCCTCGTACGCTGTTTTGACTTTTGACCCTCAGGTCGGTGGTCCGCCTCACGTGATTTGTGGGCACTATTCATCTAACCATAGCTATATATTTATATACTATCCTCAATCCTTAATGTTACAACTAGGGAAGGTTTGGCCAAAATATATATATATATATATATATATATATATATATATATATTACCATTAGGGGAGGCTATGAATAATTTTAAATATAAGAATTCAACTTTTTTAGCCCATATCTAATATTTTATCCCTTAAATATTTTTATTTATTAAATGATAATTTCAATACACTTAATTTTAAAGGATATTTTAGAGATTATAATACACATTTTCAACAATCAACTATTTTATTTTATTTTTTTAATATACCAAAATTAAATAAGTAGATTGTATATTAAAGATTTACTAAGTGATATAAAAGCTTCAATCAGAGGTGATATTCATGCACCATAATTATATCGCCATTTCTTAATTCAACCACCACTTGCTGTTGTTCACTATTAAATCATATATTCATCTGTCTCTTGCTTTCTCACTTCTGACCGCCACCTTCCTCGTATTAATTCAACTTCAGCTTTTGGTGCCTCCTTCATATGCTCACCACTTATCTGTGCATCGCGTTTTAATTTTATAACATTCAATCGATACATAACAATGTCTGGACAAAAGAAAAGTGAAAGAAAATCCTCTCAAATCTTAAATATAAGATATAATTGATTTTTTTAAGAGATTAAAGAAATTAATTAAATTACTTTAAAGTATTTATATTTGTCATTTTCTCCTAAATTATATTGCCTAACTTATAAACTAATATATAATTTAAAGATATATGATTAAGTAACTTATTTACCTTTCTTAATCTCTAAAAAAAATTAACTCTTTCTTATATTTAGAATCGGATGAAGTATATAATAAGGAATTGATATAGAGGGAGACTTCTAAATATAATAAAATTTTTATTATTTTTTGAAACTTTTCTGTTTTAGCAATCTTTCACCTCTAATTTTCTTCCCATTCAACCATGATTAGTGTGGATCGAGATTTTTTTTTTAACTCACGTTAACATAATCACAATGTTACGTTAATTTTAAAAGATTACTTACGTCCTATCACATTTTCACACAATTTTTTTGAAGTGGCCATGCATAACTCTTTTAAAAATACTTTTTAGATAAACAATCATTTTAACAAAAAGGGTTTAGTGGAAAAAGTCAAACCTTTGCTTATTTATTTATTTTACAGAAAGGCACTCGTGTTGTTATCATAATAGAAGTTTAGAAGAGGTTTGGGGAAACAAATTGGTGATGGAAAATCCACGGCTTTCTGATTTGAAAATTGGTCTAATCTAAATATCTCTCTATGAATGGTTGGTGAACTGAAATGAGAAGGTAGTGGACTACTTGTTGCTAGGAGGTGAATAGGACAGAAATAAGTTACAGAGACGGTTCGCATCAATTGACCGTATTACATGTGCTCACCCACCCTGTGAGGAAAGAGAAGAGGATATGTTCTTTTGGAAATCATCATCTGGATGGTCGCTTTTCTATCAAATCTGCCTATTATTTTCTTTTTGTAAGCACTTGTGGTGAAAAGGACAACATATGGAAGCTGTTATGTGGATGGTGTGTTTCAGAGGAGATAAGGTCTTTTATGCGGTTATTCTCACATGGGAGAGCCCACACAACAAAACTAAGAGCGAGCAGAGGAATCCAAGAGTTTGACGTGTGCCCATTTTCATGCAACCTAACAGAAGACTCAATGCACCTACTAAGAGATTGTTCGAATGTCGTGGATAGATGGAAGGAGGTAGTCTCACAGGATCAGTGGAATATGTTCGTGTCGCTCCAAGGCACGGATTGGGTAAAGTGGAACTTGACTCATGAAGTTGGAAAAGGTTATACTAAGAAGGTCTCATGGTCTATTTTATTTTGATACACATGTTTAGACATCTTGGTGGCTAGATGCAACAAACTAATGGGAGAAGGCGGCCAAGAAGAGAGCTTTAATTTGGCCTCTACTTTCTTCAGAGTTAGTACGGATCAATGCCTACTACGAAATGGAGTTCTTTGTAACATGGTTCCCACTAACCAGGGCAATCTCACCAACAACATTGCAGGATTTTTCTTCTTGGAGGTGGACAAATCAACATTAAGGAATGGCAGAAGTGCATGTCGAGGAATCAAAAAGGATATCAATAAACAATGGCCATGTAGTTTTAGTTGCAGGCTTATTGGAGTTTCTCCGGCCATAGTTAAACTAATAGGAATGATTCATGGGCTTTACTTGTGCTAGAGTAAAGGTTTTCACAAAGTCTTCCTTCCCTCAGACTGTATAGAGGCCCTGAACCTAGAGATTAGAGGCTGTAAGGACGACTATCAATTTAGAGATATTGTCGATGATATTAGAACACTTATTAATAGAGATTAACAGGTGAAATTTATTAATGTACCTAGGGACCTAATACTAGCTAATAGATTGGCAAAAATTACCCATAGTATCAAGAGAAATTTTTGTATCTTTGATCATCCCTACATCCCTAACAAGAGGTGGTTGATGATGAAAGAGATTAGGTCGTTGAGGGTGTTGTTTTTATATCACAGATTGATGTAATGATTTCAGTGTTATATTAAAAAAATAAAAATAAATCACTTCTCCAGCGACAGTTGAGTTTTCAAAAGGACAAAACTCTATCTCGCCATTAGTCAACATCTGACTCAATGTTTTCGTGCCTCTATCCATGTTCAATCTCAGAAAACCACCCCCTCAAATTTTTTTTGATCCATTCTATATGCAAAGATAACTAGCTTTTGATTGGATGTATCTTCACTTCTCTCTAAAGTGAGAGTGTCTGCTAGGGTATAGTCCCTTTACTAATTGCCTGCGTGGTGGGATTAACCAGAGTGCTATGAATGGTTAATGGTGACAGACTAATCCGATAGTGCGGTTGAAAAAGATCTCAAAAGAATGTTCAAAGGTCGCCGAGATATTCATTTATAGTGGAAAAAAGCTACGGAAAGAAAGGAAGCAAAATGCGCACTTGTAGGGAAAATCATATCAAACACCAGAATGGGTTTCACTACAGTGAGAGATACGGTAAGGGCAGCATGGAGGGTAGCTGGAGAAGTGGATGCAAAGATAATTGGATTCAATATATTCAAGTTTACATTTAAAGACCCGAAAGAAGCAAACAGAGTACTAAAAGAAAGTCCTTGGATCGTGAGGAACAATATTTTAAGTTTACAAAGAAGAAAGTCGTTCTTAAGTGACAATAAGTTAGCAATAAACACTTGTGAAATTTAGGTGTAGTTTCATTACCTCCTACAAGAAGGCAGAATGGCTAAGAATATAAGGACAATGGCAGAACAGATAGGGAGAGTAATGGAGGTGGAGAACCCAGAGGAAGACAGATTTGCTTGGCAGAATTTTGGAAGAGCTAGAGTAGAAATAGATGTTAAAAAACCATTAATTTCGGGCTTCCATGCACCTAGACCGGAGGACCTGGATGATGTATGTATACAGGTGAAATATGAAAAGCTGGTGAGGTTTTGTTTTAATTGCGGAAAATTAAGACACGAAAGCATAATATGTAAAGAAGATCAGGTAGAGTTTATGGCTCAGGGGATAGTGCCTGGGTATGATGCAAATCTATGTGCCCTAGCTTTCAGGGAGTAAGGGAGTGCTTTAGGTGGCCAGAACCCAGGAAGACGTTGGAGATGAGAGGGATGTATAGCGATGAGGAGAGCATGTTATTCTAGAGAATTGGGTCAAGTACAAGATTTGTGGAAGAAAGGAAGCGGGCCTGGTGGTCATATGTCAAAAGAGAGAGGAAAGGCTAATGAGATGACTATTTCTACTCAATTGGTGGCGGGAAGTTCAAAAGTGGTGGGCCTGGGAATTGAGATTAATTTAAAAAAGAAGAATGAGTATAGGGGATCCAAACTCAAAATGGGATCGGTGTGGGAGGCCCAAAATAAGGGGGGCATGGAGTGTGAAAGTGAACTAGACCAACTAATAAGAATTGTTGATGGATCATAAAGTGCAATACGGGTTAGGAAGGAGAAATTAATTAAAGCCCAAAATAAGTATTTGGTGGAGCTTGTTGATGAGGAGGATGATGGTGGAAAAAACACAGGAGTAATTGTGCCTTTTCAGAGAGAGTTGATCGGGGAATTAGCTCAAGGAATGAGGGAAGTATCACTGAAAAGGAAGGCAGGAGAGCTTCCAGAATCACCATTAAATAAGAGATAAAAGGATCATGAACAAGAATCGCCCAAAGGAGTTGGAGATAAGGAAAGAGCAGAATTAGAGCTACAGCAATGGCAAGAACGGATGGATCCAATCCCTTTGAATACAAGTACGATGGTTGTTTAAGTTTTAACTTGGGAAGTAAACCATAAGGTTAATTGAAGGGAGGAAAAAAGTAAGAAAAGCTTTGTTTTTGAAATCAATCTCTAAATTCTCTGTCATACTGATTATTGAACTTAATAGAGGAAATTCTGTTATGATGGAGAGTAGGGCAATCAGCAAAAATGATAGCTCAGAGAGGTTAGGTACCTAGCCTATCACAGCCACCAGGCAGCCATGAGCTGTATAGGTTGGAATTGTCAAGGTCTCGAACTACCTTGACAGCTCGCAAATTAAAGTTCCAGTGTGGGAAATTGAAGCCCCAGATTGTATTTTTATCAGAGACAAAAATGAGAAGAGCTAAAATTGAAAAAATTAGAAGAAAACTTAAGTATGGCTATGGGGAATATTTTGACCCGATTAAGAGGTCGGGGGGCTTGCACTATGGTGGCAAGAAGGGATACAGTTGAATATTGGTTTCATAAGTAGATTCATGATACATGTGGAAAATGTGAAAATAGACGGGAAGGAGTTGGGAAATATGAGTTTGGTATATGGACCGACAGATTATAGGTTAAAAGGAAGATGGTGGGCTGAATTGGAAAAACTAAATCCGAGACTTGAAACACCTTGCCTAGTGATGGGTGATTTCAATGATCTGCTTTACTCCTCAGATAAAGAAGGTGGAAGGGAGTGCACACAAAGGGATTTGGATAGGTTTCGATCTTTTTTGATCAACTGTGAACTAATAGAGTTGTAATTTTCTGGAAGTAAATTCACCTGGATGAATAATAAAGAAGGGGCAGAATTCATTAAAGAAAGGCCAGATAGGGTGGTTATTAACTTGAAATGGAGAACTGAATTCCAAAAAGGGCAGGGTCAAGTCTTGGAAAACATAGGGTCTGATTACTGTCCAATTTTCATTGAGTATGAGCACATGGAAATGAAAACCCCCACCTCTATTCAGGTTTCATGCACGATGGGTCAGTCATCTCAACCTTCTAGATCTAATCAAGAAAAATCAAAGAATAGAAAATGAGGGAGGGGAATTAGACGATTTTGTAAGAAGATTGAATAGGTTGAAGGATTGTCTAAGTATGTGGGGTAAAGAAGAGTTTAAAAACGGACAAAAACAAATCAATCTTCTAATAAAAAAGGTGCAGGAATGTTTGAAATCAGATTGGAATGAAGGAACAGCTATGGAAGTGGCTGATTTAAAGAAGAAAATTGCAGAATTTTGGGAACAAGAAGAAATCTTTTGGGCTCAAAAAGGAAGAGTAGAATGATTAAAATGCGGAGATAAAAACTCTAAATACTTTCACATGACAACTATCTGCAGGAGATGCCATAACAAGATATCAAGAGTGAGGGGAAATGATAATGAATAGTTGACAATTGAGAAGGAGATAGGTGACCATTTTTCTCAATACTATGGCTCATTATTCACATCGGTAGGGGTAAGAGATTTTTCTCAAGTACTAGATTGTGTGGACCAAGGGATCAAGGATGACGACAATAGATTGTTAATGGCAAAAGTCACTAATGAGGAAGTAAAGAGAGTTGTGTACCAATTGGGGGGACAGAAGGCGTTAGGTCCAGACCGATTCAAGGCCTTATCTACCAAAAAGCTTGGGACATTGTCGGAGAACAGGTATGCATCCATGTGAAAAAATATTTTCAAAATGGCTTTCCTCTAAATTCCATTAATGAGACTGATCTAGTATTAATTCCAAAAATTGATTGCCTTGAGTTAATAAATGATTATAGACCTATCAGTTTATGTAATTTTTCATACAAGATCTTTTCAAAAGTGTTGGCAAATAGATTGAAACCTTTGTTGGATAATATAATTGATGAGGGTCAGTGTGCCTTTGTACTAGGAAGACTTATCTAAGATAATACAGTAGTAGTGCGTGAAACTTTCCATCATATGAAAAATAAGAAACAAGGCCGATGTGAAATGGTGCTAAAGCTTGACATGAATAAGGCCTATGATAGAGTGAAATGAGATTTCTTATGTGCCACACTTTTGAAGATGGGATTTGATAGGGGCTGGGTAGAGAAGGTGTTATAGTGCTTGAACTCTGTTAGATTCTCTATAATGATGTCAGGAAAGAGAGTAGCGAAGGTGACACCTCAAAGAGGGTTGAGACAGGGTGATCCCTTATCTCTGTACCTATTCATTTTAGTAAATAATGTTTTATCTAGACTTATTGAGAGGGGTAGGAGAACAGGATTGCTAAAAGGGATATCTATTGCAAGAGGAAGCCCATAAGTTACCCATAGCTTTTTTACAAATGATTCAATTTTCTTTATGCAAGCTGAGAATGACTATTTCAGGAATTTGAAAAAAATAATAGATGATTATTGTAAGGCCTCAGGCCAAGCAATTAATATGGGAAAATCATGTTTGTTCTTCTCCAAAAACATGCCAGAGAGGCTGAGAGAGGAGATTGGACATATATTTCAAATTTATGAAGTAGATGTTCCTGGTAATTATCTGGGTATGCCAATAATCTAAGGTAGATCAAAGTCACAAGCCCTAAATTTTGTGTTAGATAGAATGGAGAATAGGACTCAGGGGTGGAAGAGAAATCTTTTATCTGAGGCGGGCAGGGAGGTCTTGATTAAATTGGTAGCTAATTCAATCCCTGTGTATTCGATGTCCTGCTTCTTATATCCAAAGAATGTGTTGAAAAGACTAGATGGGATAGTGTCTAGGTTTGGTGGAACAGGGAGGAGGGGAAGAGGAAGATTTCTTGGGTATCAATGGATAAAATGAAAAGAAATAAAAATGAAGGGGGGATGAGATTCAAAGATTTTGAAGCATTCAATCTGGCATTACTAGCTAAGTTAGGTTGGAGAATTCTTTAATACCCAAATCAGATCTGGGCAAAAATTTTTAAAGCTATGTATTTCCCTAAAAATTCCTTTTTAAAAGCCAAGAAAGGGAGAACTCCCTCATAGTTATGGTCTAGCATATTGGAGGGAACGAGGGTACTAGAGAACCAAGTAATTTTGAACATGGGGAACCGAACTCAGGGCAGAGTTTGGGGAGATCCATGGTTAGGAGACCTACCTGGGAAGAAAATGATTTCTACATGCCCACATGAAGTATTTAGAGAGCTCAAAGTGGCTAACTTAAGGAGGGAGGGTAGGTGAAACTTGATGCCTATCAAAGGATGGATCTCAGAGGCAGAAAAGGAAGCCATTAGAAATACTATGGTGTCCTCAAACAACAGAGAGGATAGATGGGTATGGACCGGGGGTTAAAAGAAGTGTATACTCGGTGAAGGAGGGTTATGAAAGTGCAAAAAGGAATGTATCAGGTAGGACATAAAATATTGCTACATCTTCCAACAATTATCATAGGCTAGTCTGGAAGGAAATTTGGAATTTGAAGATACCTCCAAAGATTAAAAATTTCATGTGGAGATTGATGTCAAATGTGTTACCCACTTTCAAAAATTTATCAAAAAGAAATTGTTGTGCTGTGGATAGGTGTTTAATTTGTAACCAATCTTCTGAATCCATGGAACATCTATTTTTCTTATGCGAATGGACAAAGTTGACTTGGTTTGGTAGTAATTTTGCTATTAGTGTAGATGAGGTTGAAAATCTGGATATAGTGCAATGGGTAGGAGCTGTTTATGTGGCGATACATTTTCCCAATGGCAAAGCACTATGGGCCATGACCCTTTGGCAAGTGTGGAAGGCCCGCAATGCTTTTATATTTAAAAAAAATTACCCTTGATCCCATTTTCACCTTTTCCCAAACTAACAAATTACTTAAGGAATATTGAGAAGCTAAAAGATGGAACAACCCAGAAAGTCAACCACATCCAGTAAGGGAGCAAGAGGGAAAGAGTCAGCACATTTGGAAGCTTCTTGAAGGTAATGCTATCAAAATTAATACTGACTGTGCCTTTATGGAAAAGGAGAATAAAGCAGATGTGGTGTATGTGATAAGAGATTCTAATGGGTGGTTACTTGATGGGTCAGTACATATTATAAATGCTAGTTCGACCTTAATGGGGGAGGGTATTGCTTTGTTAGATGCAGTACAATATGTTCTTGAAAATTAGTTAGATGAGATTCAGTTTGAATCTGATTGCAAAGTGTTGATAAATTGCCTCTCAAATGATTCTCTTCCAAATGATTGGAAATGTATAAATATCTCTGAGAATATTCAGTATTCAAGGAATCTAATAGGAAACTATTCTTGTAATTAGATTTTTAGGCAAGCAAATTTAGTGGCTGGCTAGATTGCTAGAGCTGCAATAGGTGGGTCTTACCCCTCAGATTGGATTATGCGACCACCAGAGAAATTGAGGAAGTTGCTGAAAAGAGATGCAATTGCTAGACCCAGAGCCCCAGATTAATAGGCAGCTTTTGTTGTAAAGTAACACTGCCAGTAGTTTTATTTGAACTTACTCTTAGGAGACGTAATTGTACTGATGGAAGGTTGCTTGTATTAATGAAATATCTATTTCAATTGGCAAAAAAAAAAAAAAAACTAGCTTTTGACTGTATTGTTTATTTTTGAAACTTGCGCAAAATATTAATTTCATCGATTATTGATTTTGTTAATTATTTATTATATCATTCATGCGAACATTGGAAAAGCAAACTTTAGCAACTAAAAATAGAACATTGAACATCATAATTGAATGAGACATACGAGGACGGATGGTCATACGTCTAAAATTATTAAAGGTTGTGAAGATTTCTGGGGTAGGCATTGTGATTTTTTCCTGGAAGACATTTAAATATAAGATGCTGTGGCCCAAGCCCAAGCAGGCAATTGTTTAAATTTATCGTACTACATTATCTTTTTGAAAAAGATAACTCTATGCATTTTGAAACGAACAAGTAAAAATTGTGAAAAAAGAGGCAAAAGATACTAAAATCTGTGGTCAGCAAAATGTATGAAGCGCCTTTTTAAATTTTTTGTTGAGATATTCAGCTTGTGTTTGATATCACTTATTTTTTAGCAATAAAATTTTATTATGTAAATTGAGAAAAAACTTCTTTCACATACTTATTTTATATATCATATATTACGATTTATAAATGCTTATAAATAAAAAATAAACTATCTCAAACGAACACGAGTATTCCATGCACCCGTTTTCTCTCAACTTATGAGTGAAGGGATTGAATTTATGATTTATACTCACATCATATCCTACCCTTGCGGCTTTACTCTAGACTCAATGCTAGGAGTAATGGAATTACTGTACAGGAACACTGAGAGTTGCTAGCTCTTCCACATTGCTGTTTTGACGAGCAATAAGATATATGAGTACGAGCTCATGCCCCAGTTTTTACCAAAAAGAAAAAAGAAACTGTTTAGTTTCCCGTTTCATCGGTCTGATTAATCCCTGTTAGGCAAAACAAAAAACAGAGTAAAAGAAGCATCAATGATTGGCACATTTTTTATTTCATTAATTGGATTGGGTCGAGTATGAAGCATGAACCAGCCACAGTGTTTCAAAGCATCGCATTGTACAATGATATGTTTCTCGACCTTTTAGGCCCAGGATCAAAGTATGGCATTGTTCAATGGTTGGCATCAATTTGATTTCTCATACGTGGGTCATGGGCCCACATTGAATTAATTCAAGACCATAGTACACTGAACCTCCATGGTCCACGCGGATTTTTCTGTCACCCCTGGACTCCCTATTTCCTCTTCCCCTTTCCTTTCATTACTGTCACCTACCAAAATATGTTTCCTTTTTTAAATTTCACCGGATTAAAATATTATTTTGCTCTTGGAAACAATTTAATGAGTATTGGTTCTAAACATTACTTTTTTTTATCAATCTAAACTCTGTAATTTTTTTAATATTGAAATTCAATCCAAAACCATAGGGACGTTCATTTTTGTCCCTTAAGGGATGTGGGGCACTGACTGAGCCCCGCCCTTATCTGGCTTGACACTAAACTTCTGACAAATTTGTTCCTACCACTTATTACTATTCATGTGTCATTTTCAATTATATCAAACTCCTGAAAACCTGAATCCAACCCACCATATCGGGCCCCTTCGACCCAACTCCTTTGCATCCATATCGAACTTATTTTTAAGTCATGACCCATGAGGAGTATAGTACCCTTGTTAGGTCTTGGAGTAACTCTTGACGCTCCAAAAGTAGCTAGAGTTCAACCAACAAGCTGTTGGTGAGACTTTCGTAAGGGGGAGGATACAAGTTTAAATTGTGGGAAGTGCATTTATTGAAAGCAATGTTCCACTCTCAAATCATTCAACAAATTATATGTGCTCAGCCCCCATGTGTTGAGAGAGGAGCAGATAAGTATTACTGGAAGCCTTATTCAAATGGTTGTTTCTCTGTTGGTTCTACTTACCATTTTTTGAGTGCAAGTTCCTCTAATCTTAACTCAACTTTTTGGAGAAAGCTGTGGAGATGGGACATTCCTGAGAATATCAAGTCTTTTATGTGGCTTGTGGCGCATGGACGAGTGCATATGGCGCAACTCAGAGCTAGGAGGGGATTATCAGAGAGTGCAACTTGTCCTTTTCAATGTGATCAAGAGGAGGATGTGATGCATCTCTTGAGAGATTGTACGAACGCTCGTGAACGGTGGATTTCCATAATTAAACCTGCCATGTGGAATAGTTTTTTGAATTTACAGG